>OZ007588.1:154394441-155651941 GCA_963931845.1 Maratus michaelseni | reverse complement strand
CACTTCGCCCTTGGTTTGATAACGTGAAACGTACTAGCGAGCAAACAAGCGGGAATCGTAGTAGTTAATTGAAGAAATACAATAAAAAATGACTAGAAAAAATACGTCTATGGAAGATTAGTATTTATTTTATAATTCAAAAGCTGAACATGCTGTGTTTTCAAAATTAATCAACGGAATAAAAAGTTTATGAAAACACAGTTACACAGTTTTACGAGGTTTATTTAAGTTTATGAGGAAACAAATATATCAAAAAGTCCTTTAGCCCATATAATCTTGTTGCATGCTTCGAAAAAGTAGAAACTTGTTTTTTTTTTCTTTTTACAGGGAAAAAGCCATTTAACACAAAAAATGTAATTCCCGTACTTAGGTTATTTACAAGCAAAATATCTAAGTACAGATAAAAACATTTCAGGCCTGAATATACTGTAGATATATAACGGAAGAATTGTTTCAATGATGATTGAAATAACTTTAAAATAACTTTCATGATGATACATGGAGAAATAAACGTACAGATAGTCCTAATGTGAGTGAAATGATCTTATAAGGTATTTCTGTTGAAAGGAAAACCTCTATTCATGGTCCGAGGAAATTTATTCAGCATTCTTGTATCCCGTTAAAGATATATAAGTAATTGGTACATATACCTCTTATCTCTATAAAACAGTAGGTGTCTGTCTGCCTGCCCGCGGTTTTCACCGTAATTATAACACCTAGGACTCAGAAATTTTTGTCATGTGTAGATGTTGTCACCGGACAGTATACCTCGCGACCGGATTTTTAAATTTTAATTTAGATTAAAAAAAATAATAAAACGTGTATATGGAATTTTGGGTTAGAGGCTATTTCAAGCTCCTCCCATGAAATAGCCTCGGCAACGCCATCCGTGGCAACGAAGCAGCCAGCCAATGAGAGCAGGTGTGGGATCCAGGATTTTGGATTCGAGGCTTTTTACAGCTCTCCGCCAAGTTCACGGTAACGAAGCAGCCAGCCAATGAGAGCAGCGGTTATTACCGGATATAGCGAGCGATAGCATTTCCTTTCTTTACGGAAGCGGCTAGCCACATATTTCATTGTTTTGTTTATGTTTGAGTTTTATTTTAAAGAAAATAAAAATATTTTTGACTGATTGAGATTAAAGTAGGTTAGTTTTGATTGTGTTCATTCTTTGTATGTTTAGTTGCCCCCACATATTATGTTTTAGGTAAGAATATAACTTGCATTTTACTGATTGCATTTTTCCTGTTCTAAAATGAAACAAACTGTTTTCAATAACAAATCTTAATGAATTAAATTAATCTTACATCTTACACTTTACTATAAAATGTGCAGTTCTACAATTTATCGCATGTTACAACGTTCTCGGGAACTAAAAATGTAGTAAAAAACTCTTAACAGAAAGATTGTAAATTAACAAACTCATATATATAAGATATAACTTTAAACTGATATGCCTCTTCAACTGTTGTCGAAATCAATGTAATGTAAATATTTCTTAAATATTATGGTTTTGTTTAAGAATTGGAAACATTCAGTGAAGTGTAGATTGTATTTTTTCATCAAAACAATTTGATTTGTAAGTATGAGGTAAAAAAAATCATTTTCTCACATGATGAGTTTCATCAGAAAGTAAAACAATAAATAAATATGAATGATTTGCGGAGCTGTTTCAAAATAATTATAAAGAATAAGTCTTTAAAAATGTTAAAATCAATGTTATTTCTGGCCGAGTTTTTTTAATAATAATTATAAACCATTTTAATTTGCAAGCATGTTGTACAAAAATCACCATTTAGTGACAAATTTTGTGTTTTATAAGAATCGCCCAAGAACGGACATGCAATGTGATATAAAATTTATGTTGTCATCGCACTCTTTATAATTATTTTTGTTGAGGGTTTTTGGGTGTTGTTATTGAATTAGTGATAGAAACAGCTCCGCAAATCATTCATATTTACTTATTGTTTAACTTGCTGATAAAACTCATAATATGTGAGAAAACGGTGATTTTTTTTAAACTTCATATTTACAAATTAAATTGTTTTGCGCATTGTAAGTATGAGGTAAAAAAAATAACCGTTTTCTCACATAATGAGTTTCATCAGAAAGTAAAACAATAAATAAATATGAATGATTTGCGGAGCTGTTTCAAAATAATTATAAAGAATAAGTCTTTAAAAATGTAAAATCAATGTTATTACTGGCCGAGTTTTTTTAAAAATAATTATAAACCATTTTAATTTGTAAGCATGTTGTAAAAAAATCACCATTCTGTGAAAAATTTTGAGTTTTATAAGAATCGCTCGAGAACGGACATGGAATGTGGTGTAAAATTTATGCTGTCATCACACTCTATAATTATTTTTGTTGAGGGTTTTCGGGCGATGTGATTGAATTTTTGATAGAAACAGCTCCACAAATCATTCATATTTACTTAATGTTTAACTTGCTGATAAAACTCATAATATGTGAGAAAACGGTGATTTTTGTTTTTTTTTTAAATTCATATTTACAAATTAAATTGTTTTGCGGATTGTAATTATGAGGTAAAAAAAATAACCATTTTCTCACATAATGAGTTTCATCAGAAAGTAAAACAATAATAAATATGAATGATTTGCGGAGCTGTTTCAAAATAATTAAAAAGAATAAGTCTTTATAAATGTAAAATCAATGTTATTTCTGGCCGAGTTTTTTTTTTTTTTTTTTTTATAATTATAAACCATTTTACTTTGTAAGCATGTTGTAAAAAATCACCATTTTGTGACAAATTTTGAGTTTTATAAGAATCGCCCGAGAACGGACATGGAATGTGGTATAAAATTTATGTTGTCATCACACTCTATATATTTTTTTTTGTTGGGGGTTTTTGGGCGATGTTATTGAATTTTTGATAGAAACAGCTCCGCAAATCATTCATATTAACTTAATATTTTAACTTGCTGATAAAACTCATAATATGTGAGAAAACGGTGATTTTTTTTTTTACTTCATATTTACAAATTAAATTGTTTTGAGGAAAAAATACATCCTACACTGACTGCACTGAATGTTTTAATTTCTTAGCAAACTCATAATGTTTAAGAATTATTTACATTATATTGATTTCGAGAACAGTTGATCAGGCATATCAGTTTAAAGTTGTATCTTATATATGAGTTTGTTAAGTCAATGATTTGAAATTTATGATTATTTATTTATTGTTATTTACAATTTTTCTTTCTGTTACTGTTATTGGACTACATTTTTAGTTCCCAAGAACGTTGTAATATGCGATAAATTGTAGAACTGTACATTTTATAGTAAAGTGTAAGATTAATTTGATTCATTAAGATTTGTTATTGAAAACAGTTTGTTTCCTTTAAGAACATGAGTTGATATGTCTAGCGCTATGAAAACATTCAGTAAAGTGCAAAATATATTCTTACCAAACAATTATTATATGGGGGCAACTACGCATACAAAGAATGAATACAATTGAAACTAACTTATGTGAACCTCAATTAGCCAAAAATATATACCTTTTCTTTAAAATAAAACTCAAACATAAACAAAACAATGAAATCTGTGGCTATCCGCTTTCAGCTGTGAACATGAACTGCCGTTGCTGGATCCTGGATCATCCCATATTCACACCTTGATAGGGAAAAACGGATTAGGATAGGTAGATAGGGAAACCCCGTTATCGGATCGGGACATTAGATGTAATTAAGAAACATTTGTATATTTTTAATAATTAGCGGTAATGGGATGTTTGTGTGTGTGCTGTTTTTAATAAAGACAGCAACCCTTTCACGAAAGTTTTTTCTTCGAACCTTTCACAAAATCAGTATTTTTTCCACAATCCTTTGACAAATTTCGTACTTTTTCTGCGATCCTTTGACTAAATTCAAGTTTTTCCTGCAATCATTTGACGAAATTTGCTTTTTTTGTGATCCTTTAACGAAATTCGTGTTTTTTCCACATATTTTTGTCGAGATTCATGTTTTTTCAGTGATCCTACGGCGTAATTCGTGTTTTTTTCAGCGATCCTTTGATGAAATTCAAATTTTTCCTGTGATCCTTTGGCGAAATTTGCGTTTTCCCCGCGATCCTTTGATGAAATTCGCATTTTTCCGTGATCCTTTGATGAAATTTGCTTTTTTAATGATCCTTTGACAAAATTCGTGTTTTTTCAGCGATTATTTGATGAAATTCGTGTTTTTCTCGTGAACCTTTGACAAAATTCACGTTTGCCAGCGATTCTTTGATAAAATATGCTTTTTTTCTATTATGATAGGGAAAAGCGATTAAGATAGGTAGATAGGGAAACCCCATTATCGGATCGGGACATTAGATGTAATTAAGAAACATTTGTATATTTGAAATAATTAGCGAAAATGGCGAGATAAAGGGGGTGGGAGGGAACGACTTTTTATTAAATATCGCATTTGTTCTACATCAACTTCTTCTCACCACCAGGGGGTGCTTTGCTATCTCTGTTTCTATGGGCTGAATCACGACGGGGTATGGCTCTTTCCACTCGACATCAATAGAGATTACTGATTTTAGTTCGGATTTTCACCACAGTGGGCGCTTTCGTATCTCTGGTTCTATGGGCTGCATCATGACATGGTATGCCTCATTCGACTCGACATCGATAACCTTAATGATTTCAGTTATGTTCGTATAGAACATATCGTGCCCTCTGTCGGTGGAAGGTGTAACTAAAGGATTTTGCATCTAACTCGGGCTCTATGGGTCACATCACGACACGCTTTGTCTCATTCGACTCGACATCAATAGAGCTTACCGATTTTAGTTCCGAGTTTCACCACCAAGGGGCGCTTTCGTATCTCTGGTTCTATGGGCTGGATCATGACGGGGTATGCCTCATACGACTCGACATCGATAACCTTAATGATTTCAGTTATGTTCGTACAGAGCATATTGTGTCCCCTGGTGGTGGAAGGTGTAACTAAAAGATTTTGCAGCTAACTCGGATTCTATGGGTCACATCACGACACAGTTTGGCTCATTCGACACAACATCAATAGAGCTTATCTATTTTAGTTCTGAATTTCCCCACCAAGGGGTGCTTTCCCATCTCTGTTTCTATGGGCTGGATCACAATGGGGTATGGCTCTTTCCACTTGACATCGATAGAGCTGACTGATTTTAGTTTGGATTTTCACCACCAGGGGTGCTTTCCTATATCTGGTTCTATGAGCTGGATCACGACGGGGTATGGCTCATTCGACTCTACATAGATAGAGCTTATCGATTTTCACCACCAAGGGCGCTTTGCTATCTCTGGTTCTATGGGCTGGATCATGAAGGGGTATGGCTATTTCGACTCGACTTACGGTAATATATGGGAGTGTGTATGGCACGCCCAGTGTTTGCTGTCTAAGGTAGTGGGGCCCCAACATTAGATTTGTTTAAAAATAAAAAAAATGTTCAACACTGATTTCAGGTACATTTAAGGTTGTTGGCACGGGCAACGCCGAGAGGGTAAGCTAGTTTATAAATAAACGACTGAACTCATAGCGTTAAGATTAAAAATTCGTTACTAATTTAACCCTTTCATGTATGTACTATTTGTAAATCACTGAATATATATATATATATATATATATATATATATATTTAAATGGATTAAAAATGCATTATTTTTTTTTTTTACATGGATGAGGGATAAAAATGGTTCTTCCATTCATTCATGCATTTCACAAGTATTATAAAACTCTATATGATATATTTTATGTGATAAAAGAGGAAATAAAGAAGTACGAATTGTTCTCTAATGTCTGTTTTTTCGAAACAACCTCAAACATGGTTAGAGATCCTGCGAAGGTTAAATCCACCAGCTTAGCATAAGAATCCCCTAACAACTACTGATGATCATGTTGAAATGTACTGCAGGAATTACCGTTGTAAACGATTTCAAGATAAAAGTGTCAATTACTAAACAACACGAACACTCAAGATTGGAGACTATATAAATGGATACTGCATGTTGTAGAGAGTTTTATACTCTACAAAATGGAGAAAGTGTTTTTTCTGTAAAATACACTAAAATTGAGTTATTTAAGAAAAATCGAAAAAAGTGCCAAAAAATATTGTTTTTTTTTCAATATTGTGAAAAACGCACAAGGTCTAGAAGGTCGAAAACTTGGTTTTTTTATTAGAGGGTCAACCTTTACAACATATCCAAAAATCAGAACTACCCGAATTTTTGTAAGGTAAAATGCTATTTCTACTGGACTAAAACTTTCATGTCGTTTATATAAAAATGTGTTTATGCAAAGATTTTTTTACACAATTAAAATACATGAGGAAATAAAAAAATATGTGGTAGTTTTAAATTCTTTAATATAAAAATAAGAAGTATATACATAACGAATTGCACCTTCATATAGTATTAATTGTAGTATTAATTATAGTATTAATTAATTATATTATTTTACAAACAATAAGAAATATATTAAATAAAAATGAATCCATTCAAAATTGTCTATATTTTAGATTAAAATATTTTGAATTATTAAACTATTTTTAAAAGTATTAATTTGTATAACAATTGAAAGCATGAAAGTGATTAGATTATATTTTAGATATTTTCTAACTTAAAAAGTATTAAAACTTGTAAAAATGTACTTCACAGTACAAGATGTTCGCATTAATATACATTTAAATTTAAAATAACAATATATGATTGAAATATTACGCTAATCTTTGAATACTTGAAATCGACTTTTTGTCCGGAAAGTTTCTTCAATTTACGAATACTTTGGCTCTTGTAACGAAGAAAATCTAATGAACATTCTTCAACTAACGAAAATATACAGGTAGTACATTTGCCAGTAAAATTTGCGTTAGTTGAAGAGACTATTTCTGAGAGTGAAATAAGATATCATCACAACTATTGAGGGCACTTACCCAGAAGTAATTCTAGATGAATTAATTTTCATGGGTACTAAAAATCAGGAGAGCTAGTGGAATTCTGCTTTTTGCACAAAGCAAAACTTCGATTGAATTGAGCCACATATTTCCGATAATTGGTCAAAATTAAATATATTCCGGCCATTAAAAATAAAATGTGTCTGATCGGTTAACATATGCAGACACGATTCTGTAACTGTAAAATTTACTTCTACGGGAGTGCAAGAGCACATCACACTCACTCCCTTCAAATCTTAACTTGTCCTTTGCTTTCCAGGCATTCGACATTGCTTTCGGATGTACTATATAAGAACTGTAACCCTTATTGAAACGTTATTTCAACATAGATAGCACATTATTTTTTTTGTTTTTATAATATGCATGACTTGTAAATTTTTGTTTATCTACACTTTTTCAAATTAAAGTTTTTTTTTTATCCCTTGCATACCTATACATTTTTATATATATTAAAAAATCTATAAATCAAATATCAGTCAAAAACATAATTCTTCATTCAAAGTAAACATTCAAATGTAAAATATCCTCTAAATATTTTGAGAAGTCTTTATAAACTGAGCAAGTACAATAAAAATGCAAAAAATTTAACTATATATATGTATTGTATATATAATATATGTGTGTATCATAAATTTAAGCAATGATGTAGTTTCATTGGATGCACGCTTTAATAATGTTCTTTTATATTTAAAGAAAAATATGAAAAACATATTGAAATAACTTCTCAAAGAAGAATGAAACACTTATGAGTTTTTTCCCAATCTAACAAAAAATACAACACTTATTGAACTTTCCATATCTTATGACATATATAAATCAGATCAGTAACGTTATTTAACTGGATGCATAATTTAATAATATCCTCTTTTGTTTCAAAAATGATGAAACGCATATTGAAATAACATGTCAAAGATAAATGAAATTCTTATGACTTCTCCTTATCTAAAATGCAACACTTACTGACATTTTCATACCTTCTAAAATCTATGAATCATACGTCAGTCAATAAAATATTTCTTCATTCAAAGTGTTTATTCAAACTTATAATATATTCTAATTGATTTAAGCTGGTTATGTACATTAAATATACAACAGATATCAACTATATTAATATTATATCTATATAATAAATATATATATCATAAAATTAAACAGTACAATAATTTAACTGGATGCATACTATAAAAATGTCTCTTTATGTTTCAAAAAAACATAAAACCCATTTTTAAATAACCATTCAAAAATAAATGAAATATTTATGAATTGCTTTAACCTTCCTACCCTGAATGGGTCTAATCGACCCATTTCTGTTATTTATTTCATAATAGCTCTATCGGGTTTTAACTAAATGCTTTTATATTTTAAGTATTCCTCAGACAGATAAATATCTTCAATTCATAATTTTTTCAGACTCCAGGAATTATTTTTTTTAACCAAAATAAAAAAAGTCACATTTTACCTGAATGGGTCTAATCGACCCCTATCACTAATCGCATATAAATGCATTGAAAACAATTAGATAGTATGTATTTTGAATAATGTTCGGTAGATGGCGCTACCATACTAATATATTCAAGTAATGTTCTTCTTGTTTTGGAGTGTTGCGCCATTTTTTATGCAATACAGCTCGGTCCTACACGTTTGGCAGTTCAGAGGATAACTGAACACCCCGTGTCAGCAATGAAGCTTTTCTTTACAGATGACATGTTCAAATTAATTCTAGAAGAAACTAACAGAGAAATGCAGACAGTATGCTCGAAAATAATAAAAATACACATTGGTTTCTGCTGAGTAACTTGAAGCTTACATTGGTAAAGAAATTAAACTTCTATTACAATAATGTATAGATAAATTGAAAAAAAAATGCAAATGATTTCGCAGTTTGAAATTTATCCATTTTTTCATTTTGAAGTTATTTTTATAATTTTTTTACAGGTTTGCTAATTTTAGCTGGTGTATATAAGTCAGCAGGAGAATCTCTCAAAAAGTTATGGAGCGAAGAAGATAGCCGCGACATTTTTCGTGCAACTATATCTTTGTAACTTTTTGAAATTATTAGAGAGTTTCTTAGGTTTGACAACAAAGAAAGTAGAGTAAATTGGCAACATTTATATAAGCTAGCTGCAATAAGATCATTACCAGAGGGCCCGTGCGAAGATTTCGCACTGAAATCTAATATTTTTTTAGGTACTTCTCTATTATCCCGTCGATCACTTTTCATAACAAAAAACTACCGCCAAACTGTAAGATTAAACGCCAAAAATGCAGTCCCATTTACTTGATGTTAAAATCATTATGCGTGTTTGTTACGTCATCTAGTGGTTTTACATTCGACATTTGCGTGTATTTTTCGTTATGTTTTACTGATTTAGTAGTTATTTTATTAATTAAAATAACAATTGTGTCCTTAAATTCTTATATTTTATTTATTTATTTATTTTTTGATATTCCAATGGCAACGTTATCCCGTTTATTTGGCGATAGTTTTTTGTTATGAAAAGTGGTCGACGGGATAATAGATAAGTATCATTTTTTATCAATATGTAATATTTATTAGATGCAGGTTTAAACTTCTAAAGAAAAAGCAAGGATAAAAATATCTGCAAACAACATTTAGTTGTTAGTCAAGCCAGAATATCATCTAATTTATTTCATCAAAGTTAGACTGAAAACTGATCCAAGATTGCTAAAGGCACGCGCGAGAAAAAAAATTACAATCGTATTTTGACTGCATTAGACGATGACGTCATCCGCTTCGGGAAAAACATAGGACTTCGAAATATAAATCTAAACATTTCAATTTCAATTTCGCTTTTTAATCATAAGTATAAAATAAACCCGTGCGGTGTTTTTTATAATAATTGCTGAACATCATATAATGTGGTATTTTATTTTTTTGGCAACAATAATTTCAGGAAAACCTTTCATTGCATTTATGAAAAATATGTCGAGTTAATTTTTAATTTTCAGCAATTTTTAATGAAAAACATGTTTTAACGAATTGTTAAGTGGCTATGTCAGAATCCGGTTCTAAAACCTTTCATATGGTATCTCATTCGTTGTTCTGCGTTTCATATTTTCTTAGAAAAAGGGATGTTGACAGGAGAAATAATATATAGGGATTTGATATGTTTGTGACTCAGTTGCCAAAGATGTTCATTCCTTACGAAAATGTTACAATTGATGAACAGCTTGTGCCTTCCCGTGGTAAATGCCCATTTAGGCAATATATACTGTCAAAGCCAAGAGGGAAATATGGAATTGAAATGTGGTTGATGTCAAAACAGCTTATGTTTGCGCTGCTGAGATCTATACTGGAAAGCCTTCAGATGGTGAGCAGGAAAAATATCAAGGTAGAAAAGTTGTATTGCGCCTGGTAAATTCGATTGAGGGTACCGCTCGAAATATTACGGTTGATAATTCTTCACGGATCATATTCTTGCTAAAGAATTATTGAAGAAAACATTAAATATTATTGGTACTCTTAGGAAAAATAAGCCCTTTATTCTTTCTGAATTTCAGTCATCACTTGATTGAGAAATATTTTCCTCGTTATTCGGTTTTCAACCAGATATGACACTTGTTTCATATCTACCAAAAAAAACCAAATCTGTAATCCTCCATTTAACTATGCATCACAAGGCCAAAGTTTCAGTTGAGAAAGAAAAGAAACCAGATATAATTTTATGTTATAATGAAACTAAAGGTGGAGTAGATACTACTGATAAGTTAGCTGCTGCGTATACATGCAAAAGGGGCACTAGGCGATGGATGGCCTCTGTGTTTATTCTACAATTTAATTGACCTAGCTGCAATAAATGCATATGTTGTTTTTATGGATGTAAATCCTTCTTACAATGAAAACAAACTATACAAAAGGCGCCTTTTTCTAAAGGAACTTGGCAAACAGTTGACCGAACCTCACAGAAATATTAGGATGAAACAAAATATCCGAGTAACCATATAGAAGAAATTGGCTAAGGCAGCAGGTGAAAAAAAAGAAAGTATTAGTTCAAATAAGCGTGGAAGATGCAAATACTGTAGTCCAAAGAGAAGTCGAAAATGCAGACGAGATGTACTTCATGCTTATCTTTTCTTTGCCAGGAGCATGTAAATGTGTACTGTAAATCTTGTTTATTATAAAAAATGTATCAAGAACAATAGAAATAAAACAAATTTGTAATATATTTTTTATTATTATTTTCTAAGTTTTTGCTTATAAAAAGAAGGCTTTGGAAGGAAGAGGGGGAGAGGGGGCGGAGTAAAAAGTGGTGGTGGTGGGGGGGGGGAGGGAATTATAAAATTTGTTGCCTCTAATAGTGAATACAAAAATAACATATGAAATAAAGCTAGATATAAATACTTGTTTTGAGCTAGAATAAATATATACTAAGCTGGGTTTAATCGACCCATTCAGGTAAAACGTAACTTTTTTTCAACAGGGTAGGAAGGTTAAGGCATAGACTTTTCATATTGTAATAATGGTAAATACTTAAAGTACCTATTGTTGGAATGCGACTTCTGTAATTTAATTTCAAACTAGAATGTGAGTTATATAAAATTTAATATCAAAGATTATATTGCAATTTTTACTTGAAATTGAAAGCATATTTTTTACGGTATGCGATTTTGTGTCCCTTTTTCTTATTACATCTGTCTAGACCTTTTATTTTATAACAAGAAACAAAAGTACAATTTTTATGACTGGAGGAGCTACTTCCACAACGAGGAATATTAAGCAACAAAAGCGCATTCTTCCTAAACATATTTTCGGTTCTATTGTAGTATCTATTTATATTACTTTCTCCAGTGTTTGCATTAAAGAAATATTTAAAATTGCACGTTAATTCTTTTAAATTGTGAACTTTCCATTCTGTTTGCTATTATTTTATTATTTCAAAGAATATAATGCAAATATATAAATCAGGAAAACTGGGAGGAAACGGTAGCTTTCATAGTCCATGTTTTTAAAAATTCAACTCATTTTACTCAAATACCGGAAGCTAAAATGCTTGGAACCCGATTATAGAAGATTCAATCCCAGTTTTTGTTAATACTGAATTTAAATGCGAATTTCAGCATACCAAAAATCATATTGTTTCAAAATGTCAGCCATCCTATAATTTCAAACTGCCATATCTCAGCCATTATTTTAAGATAAAGCCAAAACAAAAAATGTTCCAAAAACCTTGTATCACGATCTAACAATTAACGAAAACAACTGTTTCAATTTATAATGTTTATACATCTTTTTGTACTTAAGAAAAAAATATAACTTGCCTCAATTTTGAAACAAGATGGAGCATGAAGCTGGCCAAGGAACTCTGTCGAAACCTTGATATGTTCTGTACACATGATCAGTCATATTCATATTGGTTCATAAGTACGAGAGTTATAGCATAACAAATATCTGATTGTTTCAAAATCTCAGCCACCCTAGAATTTCACACTGCCATATCTCAGGCTTTTTTTAAGATATAGCCAGCACAAAAAAAGTTCCAGAATGTGATATATATATCACGCTCTAAAACTTAAAATAACATTTTTTTTTTAAATTTATATATTTTTTTGTACATATCTTAGAATTTCAAAAAGTTGTTTAGTATTTCTAAAAATGTTGATCTATCTCATTTATCTTACTAAAGATGTGGAAAAATTGGTTTAACACAATTGAGTTACTGTACTTACTCGCGTATATTAAGCACATTTTTTTCTTCTTCTTCGGTGCTAAAAGCGACAAAACGCGAACAAAACGCGAGTTCTTTTATTAAGTGTTTATTGATATTAGTACAGGCCAAAGTACAGGCAAATTATGCGAGTAAATGCTGTAATTGTCACTAATACCATGCATTACGTTTAGTATATATTTCTATGCCCAAAACGATAAATCAGCGCCCTCGTAAATAAATTTCATAATTAAATGGATGGACAGAAATTTATATGAAAAATATATTTCTAAATGTAGTGTATGTAGTATAGCTACTTGTGAATTATTTTATAGGAGTGTTTTTGCAAAAATTAAAAAGAGAACATAAAATAATCCAAGTGGTAAAAAACCTATTACATCATAATTTAAAAACAATTGCAGTTTTACTCTCAAAAATCTTTAAAGAAAAATGCATATAATTTTATGTAGAACAATATTTGTTAAATACAGCTGTTAACCAATGTTTTTAAATAATGAAGTTTACAAGAAGAGTCCTGCTTAATGTGCATACTCGATATACCATGGTAAATTAAGTATTTACGATAATAACTTACATGCAATAGAAAAAAAATGATTATCAGTTTTATTAAACAAAAATGCAAAATGCTGAAAATGCTGAAAATGCAAATATAGTTCTAAATATTAAAATTATACGAATAATCTACGGCTTTTGTATACGGCATTTGTTTTGCGAGCGACTGTATACATATACAAATATGAAATTTAAAATTATACACAAACCATGTATTTTTATAACTTATATTCAGGAAAAAGTAATACGAAAGGCGAATTTTTAGTTCCTAAAAATATTAAAACGTAATGAATTAGAGAGAAACTTAACATTTCAAATAAAAGCAACATGTAGTTTTGACAACTAATTAAAAAAAATCAATCGTTTTCATTAAATGGTTTAATGTAATATCTAAAAATTAACGAAAACTAATTTATATATGCTAATTAAATACTTTAATATATTCGTATTTATTTACTAAACATAAAGATATATATAAAATTGATAAAAGAATGTTTAATTTGCTTATTAATAATTATATTATTCGAAAATTCATAGACAAGGAAACAAAAACTCAAAGATAATAAACAATGTCATATGTTTTTGTATATTTAGCTTGATTTTAAGTTTTCCCAATAAAATTAAAACTAAATATCATAAAATATAAGAAAAATGTTATCGATGGTATAAAGACATTATTAACAATGCAAATAACAACAAAATATAATTACAATGCTATTTATATGACAAAGACATACTTACGTCTTTTAACGTTTCTATGAGTAAAAAAAAAGTATTTAGGTATATATTATAAAAATATTTTATTTTGCCACAAAATCTTTCTCTTTTATCAATAAGTTTATATAGAGTAGTATGTAATGAAAATTTACTGATTTATTATTTATATAGGAATAAATATTTTTTTCCGGTGTTAACAAAGAACTATTAGCGAATTATAAAATACATATATTGTAATTCCAGTGACGTTTAACCCATTGAAGGGCAACGGTATATAATATATACCACTTTTTAATATATAACTTTGCCACCAGTATTATTAAATAAAAATATTTAATTTTAATATTTACAGATTGAGAAGAAAACATTCATTATTTAAACTTACTAGTGTCAAAACATCGCAAAATGTAGCATTTTTAGACCACATGCTTGCCCTACAAGGAGTTAAGGCTAAATAACATCTTTATTTGTTATTTACAACAGTAGTACAAATAATAGATATATTCATTATATTTATAAATTCAAAAATTGACAATGAAATTAAAATTCCAATTATTCACAATAACACGGAGAAAAGCTCTAAATGTTGGTCATTTTAAAAAGCAGAATTAGTTTTGTTTGCATTAAAATTGCAAATATTAATATTTTCCCATTTACTACAATAACTGGTATTTGATATTTGCTATAATAATATAAAGTAAAGCTGGGACAGTCTGCGCACAATTCAAAAGAATAACAATAAAAAATCTAATTATTAATTTTTTGCTAAATTATCCATGAATAATTTTTACATCATTTCTTTTTAATGCATTTCCATTATTATTTTGTTGTTATGTTGTAATTTAAAAGAACAGTTGTAATAAAACCAAGAAAGTTATTTTGCGCAATCTGTCCTTACAGGGTTGGTGTGATTGCGCACATGGGTAGGAGAGATTGTCACTAATAATAACTACAATTAAACTGTTAACAATAATAATTACACTTAAATGACATTGTTGTAAGGTTTTTGTGAACAAATATTATTGTATTAGGAGAAAATATTTCAACCTAATGATTAAAGAATCAGAAAAATTAAATAATTTTAAAAACGATTAAAATTTTTTAATTAAATGGAAAAGAAATTAAAGAATCAGAAAAAGCTAGTCCAGATAAGATTACAAAATAACATTAAGGTACTTTAAAACACGTTTAACATAAAATTAATCCATTTTCATTTTTCATTTTTTATGCAAATTTAGCAATAAGCTGCGTAATCTCTCCTAGCATGGAAACTAATGGAAACAATGCACCATCTCTCCTAAGTAGCATATGCGCAAACACCCCCAATTTCGGTAGGAGAGATTGTGCGGCATTTTATTTAAACGTGGCCGCTACTAAAACGAACCGTTGATGCTCACATTGTTAGTCTAGGATAGTAGCTTATGAGAAATTGATTAAGATATTTTGTACTACTGACATTGTATAGTAATTCTGATGAATAGCTATGAAAATTCAAGCACTTACTTTGGGAAAACAAAGCAAAATAGCAATGCTTTATCTTAGATGCTCAAAACAATCAACATGCACTTTCAAGTAGACACTCCACTACTGCTGTTGTACAAATACCTGCAGTCGCTGCGCGCTCACACTACTCCTTCCCCCCGAACCTCTCTGTGCTCAATCTCCCAGACCGCGCCATCTCTCCTGGCTTTACCTTACTGATTACGTTTTGTACAATAAATCACCACACTTAACCTATATAATGGCAAATTATTTGTGAAATTATTCATAAAAAACCACTGTAAAAATCCGAGAAGTGAATGAATCCCGAATTATTTATTTCGACATAACATGACAAATTTCTCTTTCATTTACTGGCTTTCCCCGACAATATTCCCACTTTTCCAGTATGATTAAAAAATTAACTGAAATCGTCCATTCCAAAAGTGAAATTTCCTGAAATCCCAGGTTTGTTCAGCAAACTTCACTGCGTAGTACATTTTCGTATTAGAAAGTGTATTTTTATGCAGTTCTTTTCAAATTTGTTTCCTAAAACACAAAAATTTCAAGCACGAAAGCTTGAAATTTCCTTAAATTTTCCAGTCAAAAGTCGGAAATTTCTTGAAATAACGGATTTTTTTTTTTTTTTTCAATCACAGCGGAGGTCCAGAAATTTATTCCCTGAACTTTTTACATTTTATGAAGAACATTTGTTTTTTACAGTGAATGTTGGTATAATATTGAAAATTTATAAACATATATTTTTCTAAAAAATAAAATACTCCTTTGGGAATTCATGTGCATTGTTTTATATTTATAGTATATATCAAAAAGTATGTAGAAATTTGCAAGGTTTTGAAACATAAAATACATAAAATTATTATTAAAAAATATATATATGATTTTTAAAAAAATACTCTTCCTCAAATACACACACAAATGCGCAATATTTAAGTAAAAATATATTTCCAGACATGCTATTTTTTTCTTCTAAGCAATACATACATGCTGCACCATTTCTTTGAATTACGATACTAGATGGATTATATGTATCGGGACGATATTCTTAAAATTAGAAAAAATATAATGCTCATTCTGTCTGTTAATTATTGAAATAGGATATTGTGGAACGAAAAGCAGTATTATTATGATAATGCTGAAAATATGTAAAAGCACTTTTCTTTATGTTTTTATCGCCATTCGTGAAAAGTGATTCAATTAGGGGCCTATATTTATTCCGTGGCAAACTATCTTTATTTATTTCTTTACAAAAATGAATTTTTTTTTTTTAATTTAAAATTTAAAATTAAATTTTGGTAACAAATTTGATTTTAAGAAAAATAGAAAAACATTCTTTTCGAAAAATATAGTTTAGTTTTTCTCTTGAATAAATTTTTGAAAATAATGTAACTTCAGTTTTTTTTTTTTTTTTTTTTTTTTTTTTTTTTTTTTTTAAGGGTTTCGTTCATCTCACGAAACGCTATTACTCCCGCTCCGTTGTCTGTCTGTCACTGAGCTATTCTCAGAAACTATGTAACTTAAAGAGTTGAAACTCGGTGTATATAGCTGAATACCAGCTATAAAAAGCTTAAAATATTAAAATTTGAAAAATTAGTATTTTGTTAATAAATACAGATAAAAAAACAAAATTCTAACAGGCTTTTCTATTAAATTTAAACATTTTTCATTATAGCAGATGGCAAAAATTAAAAATCCACGATGACATTCTTTCTACAATAATTAATTTTCTATCAGACGATTTCCACGTGAAAAATGAAAATGAAATAAAAAGTTTCACCAATTGAAAAAAAATATTAATATGCAATAAAAACGATTGACGTCATAGTGGTAACAAAGCGGAAATTTTCAAAGATTTCTCAATAATACAAGGAGTATGAGTATGTGTATGTACACAAAGCAGATTAATATCACCTCATTAGAGAATTAAAAAGAAAATCTGACGTCCTATTGGAAGTTTAACGGACTTTTCAAATGTTTGAGAATAATACTTAGCGCTTATCAATATGAATAATAGAGAATAGTAAATATAGGAGTTTGAGAAACATATTGAATCATGATAAAAATCCGATTATGGAAATATTCGCATATTTTAACATTTTGAAAGTGTACAACATGTTTATTCTGAAATTATTTTTTAAAAATATCGCATTTACTGCGCATGACAGATATTATGACAGAATATAATAGCAGGTTTAGCCCGCTATCGAGCTGGTCTAGATATTCGAAAAAAAGAAAAAATAGACCAGTAATTTTTTACTTTATAAAAAACATGACTTTTTTTTTTTTTTTTTTTTTTTTTTTTTTTTTTTTTTTTTGATTTATTAAAGAAAGGATAAAGTATTTTGAAAGGAATATTAAACGAAACCCTTTGAGCGATCTTCTATCACCCCTACCCACTTGTTTCAATTTTCCGTCTCATTTTAATTAATTGCACTGGCAAAATTATAATAATCTTACTTTAAGCTATAATCGTATCAGAAATATCATTGTGTTCTTTAAAAAAATTCTTTATTATTATTTCATTCCCTTTCTAACCATATAACTTAAAAATCACTAGATTAGATGTCTGAATATTACCATGTAATTGAATATCACGATATAGAATGCGCGATTTAATAAGTGGTAAACTACTATACATAAATAGAGTTACTAAAAATTAAGAATATTTTGGGCTCTGCTTATATATTCAACCTGCGCTATAAATTAATTTGTGAAAAAAACTAAATTAATATCTTATAATTGTGGAAAAATAATCAAATTACTTTTTCATAAACGTCTTTTAATTATTAAAACTGCATTATCGCGATAAAATATGTTTACAAAATTTCTGAATTTTATTCAATATTTCTTTATATTGCATAAAACTTTTCTTGCTTATTTACTCAGGGTATCCATAAATGATTGTCTCGATTTCCTTACCTCATAACGTTTCACTTAAGAATATGACGAAAAATATAATTACATATTCGTAAATTACTCTTTAAAAACACAAATTAAGTTGCACATGGGAAAAGTTGCAACTCAAAACGCTATTAATAAAATAACTATTATAATCAAACAATAGTTAATATTAAAATTTTATCAAATTTATCAAAAAGCTGTTAAAGAATTATGAGTACAAAGTTAGATAGATAGACATTACATAATTCATTAATAATTTTTTTTGGAAAATTTTAGAAAATTTTAATATTAATTATGTGATTGTAATTGTTATTTGTTTAGTAGCGTTTTGACTTTCAACTTTACCCATATGTAAATCTGTTTGTGTTATTAAAACACTTTTTCAATTGTAATTTATGAATATGTAATTTATATGTCATATTATCTAATCAAAATTTATGAGGTAAGAAAACCGGGACACTAATTTATTGACACACTGTATAATTAAAATGTTTATTACTCCTCCGGTGAAATGTATACTAATAAATATATAGATAATTTTATTTATACACACAACATAAAAATCTATTCTTAGAGGGTTGTTTTTCATATCTAAATTCCTTAACTTCATGAAAGTATGGGAATAGTTTGATTCGTTTAAATAATTACTTTTAAATTAACAATTTAAATAAATATTTTTTTTGCTTAAATTTCCGTTTTCTTTATGGTTAGTTTAAAGATTTTTTCCTCATTTTTTTAATAAAGATCGAAATGAATCGCTGTACTGAAAAAAAAAAAAAAAACTTTAATGTGTTAGGAAGTAAACTTTCGGAAGTTCATTGTAGTGTGTTATTAACGCTTAACGAAGAGAATGCGTTGTTATATAATTGTAAAATTTCCAAAAACCTTGATGCATTTTAAACAAAATTGATGGCAAAATTATAGAAAACGTAAATAAATAAATAAATAAATAAAGTAATACACATGGAATATTTTTTAAATTATTATTTTGTTATTTAACCAATCATAGCGAAGTAGAAAAGCAGTTAGATAAACATAGATAAAGATTTATAATAGGGAAAATACATAAAAGTTTATAAGTTCTTCATTAACAAAATTAAAACATTCGTAACTATAAGCACACTCGGAATACTTAAAGTGTATATAAAACTGTATATATATCTTAGTGTCTATACAAAAAGACATTCAGAGATTTTCTGTGATAAATATATTTGTACAACGTTATTTAGTAACCATATATGATATATCTCTTGGAAAAACATATTGCTCATGTTTTTCTTATCATGTATTGCTCATGCACATATTGCTCTCCTCGGTGAAATAAGTCATATAAACATTCATAAAATATATTTCACACTTTCCTAATAGCAAAGGTATTATATACCAAATTAATATATATATGTATATATATATATATATATATATTGATGATTTTGAAAAAACTTTTCACCTTTTCCCAATAAAAATTCTTTACACAGATGCTTGGATTTAATCAGAGAAGTGAAATCTTTGAAACAGTTCATTGTTTCAGTAATTATTTTAAGAAGTTATTTCACCTTTTCTGAGAACCATGTATACATTATAAAAATATGATTTGTAAAAAAAAAAGTATTGAACATTTTAAGTTAATTAATCCTACTACAATATGGTTCATATAAACTTATGCCACCATTTCGCATATAAAACAAAAATTTTCTCTAGAAATGACCAATACAAAGAATGGAAAGAATTACAAGTAAATTATCAGTTTGTTTAAAAATTTGTGTGCAATAAAATGTCGATTTACACTTATTAATTCAGAAAACTACAAGCAGTTTTTCGGAGATTCATAAAAATTTACTATTAGATTTCGTGACATTTCGTAACAATGCGTACACCATTCGACGTACCTGTGGTGTACCGTCCCTGTACCGTCCCTGTATCGTCCCTGTACCGGAAATGAAAGTTGTGTTTACGACATATAACTTTATAATTGAATTGCAGTGCAATGTAACAGTTCAATGTAACAGTTCAATGTAATTATCATGCAATCAGTAAATGTTGAGTTCATCCAAGATGCTTCTTCCTTATTATGCACCTTAGTACATTTTTGTGACGTACATATATGTTTTTTAACATGTGTAAGTAAATGAAAGAGAAACCGGTAATTTCAAATAAAAATTTTAGAATTACCTGAATAACTATAACTTTGATAAACAAAAGATAAAGCAAAGGCAAGCAAAGCAACTTAACCGTGGTTGTTCTACTGTTAGCCATAAGGAACGTTAAGCATTAGGAAAGCCGTTGGGCTTTTAACGGGGCATTGACCTTTGAAAAGACACCTTACAGTTATGGGTGTAAAAAATGACCCAACGTGTAGGGATTGTCTTTATATGGAGGAAACGACCATGCATTTTTTATGTGAGTGTGAGGGGTTTTCTGCCTATAGGTTTGAGCACCTTGGTCGCAATATAATTGAGCCTTGGGAGCTTTATGACATTCCTTTGAGATGTCTGCTGAATTTTGCTTCAGCTACTGGCCTGTTTTAGGACTATTTTTTGGGGTTAGTATAATAGACCTCTGGTCGCAGTGCTAGGTTCTTTGAACCCCCATCTTTAAGTCTAAGTCTAAGTCTAACATGCGTAAGAAAATGAAAGCGAAACCGGTAACTTCAAATATAAAAATTGAGAATTACCTGAATAACTATAACTTTGATAAACAAAAGATAATAGTAAGTATTTGAGTTTCATATGTTAATGGTATGGTACTTTTAAATAAAAGGATGAAAGTTTAGTTTAAAAAATTGTATTATTTTTAATTCATTTTAAACAAATATTTACAATTCATTTCAGACAGCGAAAAATAAAACACGAAAAATAAAACAATTAAGGGAATTGAGACACATTAAGTTGCTATAAACGGATATCAGGGATATGAGTCTTATTATTTAAACAGCAATTTTAAACTTCTCTTTGTACTTAAATGATGAATAAAGTTCTTAGATTTAAGAAAAACAAACATTAGTGAAATTGAAACAATTAAGTGATTATTAACCGATGTCAGACTTTTTATATAAACAGCAATGTAAAACATGTCTTTGTACTTATATGACGCTAATTAAATTTTAGTTTTATGTTTGCGATAAGTGCTTTAACAAAAAATTTTAAATATTATTATAAAATTTAAAATTCAAAATATATTGTAATCCCTTAACGATTATCAATAAATTTGACGTTTAAAAAATGAATATTAAAAAAAAATGTATGCTTTAAGAAACATTTTTAAATATTATTATAAAATTTAAGTTTCTTTATGTATTACAATCCCTTGACGAGTATCAATAAATTTCCCATTTAAATGAAAGCGAATATTAAAAAAATGTATCTCTTAACTGAAAGATAAAGTGACTAATTTATTTAAAATAATAAGAATTATGTAGAAATTCCAGTATAAATTCTGCATTTATTTTTGCGAGGAAAAAAACAGTAGCTTAGAAAATGTGCTCCCAATTCCCATGTTTATTTTTTTCATTAGATAAGGGGTCGCTTTTATTCTCAACATTTTATTATTAATTCATTATATTGTAAATTTAAGAATTTAAATTCACTGCTAAAGTCACTTTTATACATCACATATGTAAAATTATTAAAAATGTGCAATGAAATTATCGCTTAAAACACTGTATATTCGAATATTATTTTTCAAAATGTAAAGATATTATTACCAATATTAATCTACAAAATATATAAAGTATCACATTTTGAAATAATTAAGCAGTATTTTAAAAATATGTACAATGTTTTTGAATAGGCTATTTGATGGAATGCTACAGAGTGATCAATTAAATTATTTGAATTTAAGTCTGATTGCATAGGATTTACCACTATATTGCTGTAAATTGATTAATATGAGTATTTTAAATTATCCGAGACGTATAGTATTTATTTTGCACCTATGACTCTAAGGATCTGATATGATAATTTATACTTAGAAAATTTTATTAGACAAATTATCAATTAATTATAGAAAAGAAAAAGTTGCGTTGTGAATTATTTTTGAAGTTCGGATCCTCTTTGAGCCAATTACAATCATCAAAGGTTACCTGCAGAGAGTTATGTAACATTAAATATATAATGGCTTATTTTAAAACCTAGATTGTAATATTAAAGAAAACATTTCCTAAAATAAAAGACTTAATATTAATTCAATAAATTAAGTAAACAAAAGGAAAACTGACTAAAATTAATTGAATATAAAATTGAGTTTATTTACAAGGTAATTATAAGCATATGATTAAAAACAAATATAAATGTTTAAAAAAAATAAAAATATTCAATCCTAGTTGAGAACTGTATTCTCAACATTTATTTTCTGAGAATTACAGTTTATCTTACTGAATTAAAAAATTCGATTTTGAAAGGCAGAGTTCCATACCCTAGAAGTATTTATTTGATTAGCCTTTTTATGTTTAGATCGGGGTAGGATCTTCATACACACGTAAATTCGTATTATTAAAAGAATATAGCTTAATTAAATAAAATGGAACAATGGTGAAGGAAGATTGTTTGTTACCTTATATTACTAGATAACGTTGATAGCAGGAGGTAATAGCTGACGCGTTTTCGCTTTTTCTTAGCGCGTACATTTCCATCTATTGGCACACACACTCAAAATCTGTTTTTTAGTTAGAGAGCAGTCAACCTTCTACTTTTCCATCTTTTTTGAATCTCTACTCTCAAGAAAAATCACATTCTTTTCGTGGAGCAAAAAAAAAGGGATGGAACCATTTTTCCCTTTTCACATAAAATTAAGGCCTTATACGTTTTAACTTCTTGAAAATTTGCATGTTTCGGCCATACCTCTGATTTTAGAGAGATGACCATTGGCATGCGGGAGAAATTTGGTACTCCCCTTGAGTGTTTCATAGGTCCGTCGGTACAATAGCGATTCCTCTTGACGCCGTGCTGTGTCTGGGAGGTAAAGATGCTTTTACTTGTGAGGTCTTCGTGCCTATTTAAGCTCTCATAAATAAATGTGTCATATTATTGTTCTGACAATTTTCTCCATGACATTTTTATTAGGTGTAGTTAAATCATTCGTGGGAACGGAAAACCAAATATTTCCTTGACTGCCGTGGTTCACTTTGTTCCACAATTATCTATCTGTATGCGCTGATCCTAAAATGGATCATTAATTTGTATTGTTCACTGTTCACTGATTAAAATGATACCAAATACTCTGCTAATATGCAGAAAAAAAACCAAATACTTTTTTTTTTTATAGTGTGTGCTAGTTTAGATCTAGATGGTGGTATTTCTCACCATCACTATTCAAAAATAAAAGTTGAAACATATATTAAACTTATACTAATAAAATTATATTCAACATAAATTCAATTATATATAATATTAATGTCTGGAAAAAAAGACCATTTTCATTATTCCCATCTTTATTCTCTGATAGTTCACTCACAGCCTATCATCGTTAAAAATGTTTGTCGCACTGAAGAAGAATTTCGCTTGAGGATTCTAAAAAGCTCTTTGTTGCTTGTTGTGTGTTATTTGTGAATTTTAAAAGTTTGTTTTCTGCCTTTTAATAGTTGTTATTATTGCATATTCTATTATAGATCGAATCAACTGCTGATTTTTGACAGTGTTGTGATTTATCGCCGAACTTTTATGGTGATAAAATTGACACTCAATCTTTTTTTAGTGATGAGAAATTTTTTGGGTAATTTTTGCACATGGTAGATCTAGAATTTTTGCTTGATTTAAACCTGTTCTGACGTTTTCATTATGTATTTCTGACACATTATTTTCTTTTGCTCTCAGGAGACAACTAACAATTATTTGTTTTTATTAAACTAAACATCAGTGATGGACAAGAAACACCTGAGTTCTGTTCCTTGTATTCTTAATATCCAGCTTTAAATGGTATAACGAAATCATTTTCTGACGCATGACTAATTGTGTTTCTTATATCACTAAGATACAGCAACAGAACTGTAACATTTATTGTTATGCATCTAAAGACGAGGTGAGTCACTACTCTAAAAAACATTTTCTATTATTAAGGAGCTTATTTTTTTTTTACTCTATACCTTTTTTCATTAACTCTATATCTTTTAAACAGTTTTGCTGTAATCCATTTCAGAATGTGTCTAACACTATACTCACTGAAATAGGTTTAAATGGTAATATAAGTAACTAAGTCGACGTCTCTAGAAAATGGAAAATTCTATTACAAATAAATCAATCTCCCTACACAATAATATATAAACCCATAATTCTGAAGAAATTTTGATAATGTTTCTTTGGATCACAGCGGAAGTAATATTAACAATGACAATGTAGCTGGTAATTTATAAACAAGCTATTGTGACCCCGCCATTAGTTGATCAAATAAAGTCAGTGCTACGGTTTTTTTATTATATTTTTTTTTTCCTTTTAAGTTTTAGAAGTAAACTAACATGATTACTACAACCCTTAATGAATGTCCTATAATGAACATAAATGAAATCCGCTGAAATTAAATAGGAACAAAATTATAAATAATTTTTTTTTCAATTGCCATTTTCCTAGTGGTTATCAGGCGATCTTTTTTCCAATGTAAGTAGAACAAATTAAACAATTTGAGAATACTAAACATTTTAATGAAACGAATAAAAGTAAAAAATAAAATTAGCCTAAAACTCATAAGTAAAATTGAATCTCTACTTCAGGAACAGATAAAATATTTCTTGTTCTACTGGTTTTGTGGGTTCTATTTGGGAATTAACTTGATCCCACCTATATTTTCTTCTTGTCTGGTGAGTCGTGAGGCACGTTGTCTGCAAAATCTGGACTGACATTTTATACTTTAGCAGGGCCTACGTTTTTAAGTTAGGCCTAGGAGTAAAATAATTTGGTCTTACTTGAAGGAACTGGTGTTGCATGATCATAATCAAATGTTGTTGGAAGATCATCAAATTGTAGTGTAATATCATCAGTTGACATTAGGAGATCACCAACTCCTTGAAACCAATAATCGATCTCAGCTGATCAATTTCTGGAATTTGTTTATTTAATAAAACCAGAAGTTGATCAGTCAATTTTCAACCCTTAAAAAAAGCTCAGAGAAGATTGCTTAAAAAGAAGATTCCTCAATCAAAAATCTAAAATTTAATCTTTGAGCTGTGATTAACTATAATTCTTATAAATATACTAGTTGAAATAATCAAGATGGAAGTGGATTAGTTTAACTTACTGTATATGTCTCCAACTAATGAAAAAACAAATGTTCTAACACTTTCTAATAAAAAGAATCATAAAATGTCTTCTCTTACAGCAGACAGCTGACAACAATGTGACAACAGGTGCACCAACATTCAAACAAAAATATTATGTCGGGTACCAGGAGTAAAACTAATTTTCGCCTGATATGGCGCAATATTTCAATCATTTTATCAACTACTGGAACCATATAAACTACTGGCGGGGTCAACTATGTATCCCTTCATGGTTTAAATTAATTACAAGTGTATAGACCTTGTTAAATTTTAATGAATGATCTCATCCAAAATACCCAAATTCTCAATAAAGTTAAATGTTAACTGTGCCAGAACTGTGCCAGTAACCATCTTTCTACTTAATGCCCTACTAAAAGAAAATTTACACCCAAATGCGTTAATTTCGAGCATGATCACCCAAATACTTACGGAGGATGACATAAAAATCATCCCCTAAATAAAACTGTCTCCCCACTCTAAAACTCAAAATAAATATAAAGAAAATTCTAATATTAAAAAATCACATAATTTTGTTGAAATTCTAAAAGACTTCAACTGCATAACAAATTCTAAAAATCTTATAGATAAAAAACATATATATATTTTTCAAATCTGATTATTTTAATAATAACGTCCATAAGGAAGTCAATATTGAGAGAAAAGCTCCATTTTCGACTAAAGATATCCCTTATAATCCTCAGCTAATAAATAAAAAAAAATATTCCAGGAAATTTTTCAAGTGTTTAAGAATATGAAATAAATGCCTAAGATCACTATACTGCTAAAATATATCAAAAATATTCCTAAAACGAATAAATTCTGTAATAACCGATTTTTTTTATAAATATCTTAAATTATTTGCGACAGATTTACATCAATCACGATGACAATTTCAATTACATTTTCTTTACTACGTATATTAACTTAGAATTGTAATTCTCTTTAAAACAAATTCAATGAAATTTCGTATTTTATTTCAATATCTACAATTGGATGTTATTTTATAACAATAAATATTAAACACTACCCGTAAAGTTATCAATAAGATGCAAATTGTCTAAAATGGCGCAATATTTTAAAAAATTGATCAACTACTGGAAGGGTATCAACTACTAGTAGAGTCACCAGTAGTATAGTCCCTCCATACGCCGCTATCCTCCTGTCGAGTGGAACTGCCAGCTACATAAAACAACGCATATACCATTACATTTTACAAAACAAACCACTAGCTGGAGTTGATAATATATATTGGTATACAGTTAAGTTTACCTCCGATTAAAATGATTATCATTTATGATAAACATAATTGTCAGTACTTGGTCAACGACATCACACACATAATTTAGCTGCATCAACACTGTTTTATTGCATGATATTAGAACGCTCAAAACAGAAATAGGAATTGTCACTCTACAACTCTCAGAGGCAGTTCACTCCACAACCTAATTACATACAACAAACTAACTCTACATGCATCTATCTCCCCCTCACCCACCCATACACACCTAAGCACTACAGCTAGAACCCACCCAGCAAACACAGAGCTGACAGATTGATACAAGAAAGTTACCTATCATCAAATACTAGAGGTGCTATACCGATAACAGCAAATCTTAACAGAACTGTTTCGATTTTGTCAACTTTTCTGGTATCTTTAGCGATACGTGGATTGGTTATCGATTTGCCGCCAAAAATCTGACACAACGACGGCCATCGGCGATATATCCGATACGTATTCGATACAAATATGCTTGAATTCCGATTTGACCGACACAAGAACGTAAACAAAATGACACTAATTTGGTATTGCTTATATCTAATTGTTATCATTTTGCCTTTTATTTTCGACGTATATGCGATGAATATCGTTCTTGTGCCTTATATTCGACGTATTTTATGATCAATATCGATTTTGTGACAATCTATCGACATTTATACGCATGTCGGCGAATATTTTTGATTTAATTAATATTGAACAGTAAAGAATTGAATTTCATAGTATTGAAAACTAAAAAAAAATTCTTAGCTTATAAAAGCAAGTTTATTTATAGTAGCTTATTCTCCTCTACTGTTATGTAAAGAAAGGAACAAATGGAAAATACGCAAGTTAATTTATCCTAGTTCTATAAATAAAAATAATTAAACTTTTATTGTCAAAAGCTAACTGAAGATTTTTTTTTCTTTTCATATTTTGCAGTTAACTGAACAGGTGTGTGGAAAAAGAATAACATTCTAAAAACAAAAAATGAAATGAAATAGTTTCATTGATAAATAAAATTAATCAGTTTTTTACTTTGAAATGCACGGTTTTTTTTTTTTTTTTTTTTTTTTGGGGGGGGGCGTTTCCTTAACATTTACATCAGCTCTAATGTTATGCTTTTCCACTCACATGCTCAAATTATCATTTTATGGTGTTGTACTTAACTTCAATTCTTTAACTAAATACAGATACCAAGTTTTGTTTTTTCGATTTCTTTAAATCTTTTATATAAATGTCTATTCATTTAAAAATTTTTTCATTGCCACATTCTTTTGTTCTTGGTCAGTGCAATGAACTAGAAATTTGAAAAATGTCAAAATTTGCCACTTTTAGCAAAAGTACCAATTTTAAATTAAAAAAAATCTATTTTTCAATATAAATGATTCAAAATTAAAAATTTACGACAGATACTTCCACTTTCATAGCACAACTACATTATGTGCAAATCAATGTAAAAAAACATTTCTTAAGAATATCTGTAAAATGTCCAAGTAACCTAATTTACCGCATACTAAAATTAGTGAAATCAAAGTTCTTCTAAAAATACATTTAAAGTTTTCAGACACCCCCCCCCCCAAAAAAAAAAAAAAAAAAATATTCCGTTATTGTCATTCATCACTCCTAGTTGACATACATAAGATTTTTTTTTTAAGGTTTTAAGGCAAATCAAATTTCAAGCTATTCAGAAAAAATATTTAATGCTTTGATTTTTTTTTAATATTATTATTATATATTTTGCTGTCATCTAAAAAAAAAAAAAAAAAAAAAAAAAACTTAAAATTCTTTCTGTATAAAATCTAATAAAGAATTAAAAAATATATATATAATCCTTGTTACCTGAAAAAACACACACATAATCAGCGGAATATGGAGCATTTTATTACATATTAATGGTTTAACGTAAAAAAAAAAAAAATATATATATATATGTAGATCATTCTAAAATTCTATTACAAGAAAATCTAAGTTCATGCTTTGCCAGAATTCTGAAATTGTTAATTTAAATTATTTTAAAACTAAATAAGACTCCTTACGTATTTTTATTATTATAAATGGTGCAGAAAAAGAGAACCAAAAAAAAAAAAAAAAAAAAAAAAAAAATTGACTTTAGTGAAATATTTGATGTAGTACGGGTGGGTTTTTATTAAGAAACATTTAGAGGACAACACAATAAATGATACAACTCCCTTTTACCTTTCTAGCCGGTCTTTTCTATTTACAAGTTTACTGTAAAAAAATTGACTTATATTTCTCACATCACTAGTATTGAATGAACATACCACCATTTTTTTTTAAAGAAAAATTTCTACATTAAGTTTAGTTATACTTTTAAAATACAATAAAAAAGTTAAATTAAACATTTTATTTATCTTTGATAAATGTTGATATTTTGAACAAACTATGCAAAATGTGATGTTTGCTTAATTAGCCACTAGACACTAAATTTTTCTAAAATTATAATGGCAGACTTCCTAACATGTTTATTCAGAAAACTTTACAATTTTTCCAATGTACTACACTTTAAATAGTTGATCTGGCTTTACCCAACAATTGAGGGGGTCAGGGCAAGAAAGTCCCAAGCCACATTTTTAGTGAAATAAATCTAGTACTGTAATCTGTTGCTCAATATTGTAAATTATAATATAAAACATATAATTTGTTTCTAATGTCACTTGGTGGCAGCCTATGTGACAAGTTTCGTTTTATACCCCAATAAAGATAGCTAATTTACAAAAAACGTAATATTAATATCATTAAAGTAATGCCATATTGTGACTCAGAATATCTCAAATGTTACCAAGACATTGGCGAAAAAACTTTAGGTTATATATCTTGATTTGAGTTTTTTATATAACTTTCAAACTGATATCTCAGAAGTTTACAAATGTGGCTTATCTCTTTCTTGCTCTGACCACCTCAATTATCTTCAGTAAACAGTTTTTTTTTTCAATATTTTTATTCAAAAGATTATGAAATGATTTATAAAAGTAATAAACTATTTCTTTTTCAGTTACTTACATCTGGTCATAACAATGTTTAACTGTATCTTGCATCTTGTTGGCTAGTGAAGTAAATCATTGTCTGATAAAATTTTCTGTTAATTCTCCCACACCTGCCTGTGTATGTTATTTATATTTTATTTATGTCTCACATGAATAACTTGATCACATTCATCATAAAATGTACTATAGTCATCACTATAGTAACATCTCTGTTGCTTCACATTTCGACCTTAAGAACACTGAAAAGCTGCTCCAAAACAAAATGCAGAATATCAAATTAGTAGTAATTGAAGATTTGAAAATATTTATGCCAAAAATAAAATTTGTTTCTCAAAAATGGCATTGTTTACATACTTAACAATACTTTAAAAGTTTAAATTTGTCGTCAAACTGCAATAATATTGGTTGTACTTTGATTTTTATGTTTTAGATTAGCTTCACTAATAAACTACCTTACAATTTATTTTTAATTAAACAGGAAAAGCTATTGTCAAGTCAAGGCTATTTATAAAAACTGACTTTTTTAGTTTGTGCAGATAATTTAAAACTGTTGATATACTTAAAAGAAACACGAGATAAATTTTATAAAGTATTTTACATTTTTGGCTAAAGTATAATAAACTTTGAAAGATACTTTTTTGACTTCATCCTCTGCAATGATAAAAAAAAAAAAAAAAAAAAAAAAAAAAAAAAAAAAAAAAAAAAAAAAAAAAAATCCAACTTTGGAACAAATTTTATTTAACTCCATACAAATATTGATATTTCAAAACCTTTGAAATTGTATGTAATAAAAATTTTGATATTAAGATTTGGAAAAAAAAGAAATGACAATACAAATACATGGTAATTTATTTATTTATTTATTAAAATCAAAATTTTCTGATACATTAGGTTTTTTTTTTTTCGACAGCCCAACTCTCTATCTGTTGCATATCGCAGCCACTTGGCTATCCAGCTTTGAATGTCACTAACAGCAGCATCTTCAAACAGTTGGTCGTGTCTCACTGAAGCTAGAAAATATTTAAGAATACAATATTAGTACATTATTTGCATATAAATTAACAAGACAAATTAGTTGTGGTAAGATAGGGTTTAAATAAAAAAAAATTTCAGAAAGCTACAGAAAGAAATCTGAGATTTTTGTTTTACCGTGACTGACTGCCAAAAATTACTATTTTTATTGACAAAAATGATTGACAAATTTCGTAATATATTTCGATGACCGACTGACAAAATAAGATTTCTTTCCACCATTGCCGAAATATGCATTTTTTAATAACGAACAATCGACACATTTTCCTGATTCATTTCAATGACCAACTAACGAAATCAGCGATATTTTTAAGCCATAAGTGACTGAAAAATAAGATTTTAATCACTGAACAATAAACACATTTGATGATATATTTCAATGACAGATTGACAAAATCAGTAATATTTGCAGAGACTGATTGAAGAAATTCAAGATATTTCACCACGACTAACTGAAGGAATTTGTGATTTTTTGCTTGACTGACGAAATTGAAGGCACAGAAGAAATTCGCAATTATATGTTATGGCTTACTGGCAAAATCAAAATATTTTTTTTTCACAGCGAGTGACTGCTGAAATTTCGAAATTTTTTTTATCAACCAATGGTCGACAAATTTTGAGATTCATTTCAGGGATTGATTGATGAGACTGAAGAAATTAGATTTTTTTTCTTACACAGAGGAATGACAAAAAACGATATTTCGAAAAGTGAATGCCGAAATTTACGATTTTTATCAACTGATCGACAAATTTCCAGATATATTACAATGACTGATTGACAAAATCAACAATTTTTTAATGCAATTGACTGGAGAATTTTTCTTTCTTTTTTAACCACTTCATAGACTAAGATCACGTTTTTTTATCAGCCATCGATTAACAAAATTGGCAACTTTTTCAATGACCGATAGACGAAATTCATATTTTTTTCTTCTGAGATACATTGACGAAAATCACGATTTATTTTCAATCTATGGATGAAATTCACAATTATTTTTCGCAATCAAATGATGAAGTTTCCAATATTGCCACAGACTTAACAAATTTACTTTTTTTTCTTCATAGGATTGACGAAATTCATGCAATCACATCCGGATTGTAGAACTTTGATTTACTAATTTTTCAATTTCATATCCCACAAACCCGAAAAATTCCAACTATCGAAATCTAAAGAAGAAAAGAAAACAGAAATTTTACTATTTCGGATTTGTGGACTTGAAAATGGGAAAGTAGAGTAATAAGGTTCCCCAGAGCAGAAAAATTTTTGATGGAAAGGAAAAATAAAATAAAGATTAAAATTTTATTGGAAATAACTACAGCTTTCATCTACAATGTACACCAGGCAGCATATTGAGAATTGGTTTAATTTCACTTCAAACTGTCTAACAAACAAACAAAAAAAAAACAGCCGGAGTCTGAGTCGGCTTCTTTTGAGAAATTTCGCAATATTTTTCAGTGATGGAACTGTGAATTTTGCAACTCCCCTCCGCCTCCCCCATATAACTTATATTCAAAGTTTCATCGATATCTGTCAACCAGGTCTAAGCAGGGTAACATTAGTTATAACAACACTGTATATAACATTTATGCACAATCAAACAGTGCATAAATATTTACTATTATTGCAGCAGCTATTCCGTTCGGATATAAATTAATATCAAACAGTATTTACCAATAGATTTGTTTCTAAATCCTTCAATAGCACACTCTCAATATTTAATTGTATTGAGTTTTGTTAAGAGTTAATTACATTGAGTTGTCTAATTTCATAACGTAGAAAATTACAGAAAAACCACTCTAAATAATAAATCTATACAAGGCTTGAATTTCAGGGTCGGATGATGGGATTCATGCCCAAAATTTTGAAATCCCACCCAAAAGAATGTTGAGGACGGAAGGCGCCGGCCCAAAAAAGAAGTACCATTTTCCGAAGAAATTTGTTTTTTGAAGCGAAGATCAAGTCCCGCAACCAACTGACAAATATTTTCTCATGCCGATCAAAAATTTTTGTGGGGATTGACACGATAGGATCCCACGACAGATTGACAAAATTTGCAATTTTTTCCCACAACATATCAACAAATTTTGCAATATTTTTTCATGAGCAATTGACAAATTTTGCGATATTTTCCGTGAGTGATCGGTGATTTGCATGCTTTTTTTTTCCAACATGCTTTATAAATTTTATGTTTTTTTTTTCCAGTGTTCAACTGAAAATATTTGTAATTTTTTCCTCCTCAAGCGACTGATTGACAATTTTGCGATGTTTTCCAGCAACCAACCGACAACATTTATGATTTTTTCCCTTGAGATAGATTGAAGAAATTCACGATTTTCCCCCACGACAGATTGGTGAATTTCATGGTTTTTTCTGACCGATAAATTGACAAAATGAACACATTTTTTTCTCTGCATCTGAATGAAAATTTTTGGGATTTTTCTTCACAATCTGCTCACGAATTTAGAAATATTTTTATGCATCCAATTGACAAATTTGCGATTTTTTTCCCGTGATAGATGGGCAATTTTTGTGATATTTTGCTCGACTGATTGCACGGTTTCTTCTTGCGAGAGTGACAAGATTCACGATTTTCCTTGCGTTAGACTGAAAATTTGTGATTTATCATCCCTCTCCCCGCAACTGATCGAAAATTTTCACAACTTTCTTCCCGAGACCAATTGACAAACTTTGCGATATTTTTCAGTGACAAACCAGTGAATTTTACAACCCACTCCCTCCCCCCCGACAGATCAACAAATTTCACAATATTTTTCCCGTGGCCAATTGACGAATTTACTGATATTTTTCCTTGACAGATTATCGAATGGTGTGGTTTTTTCTCACAACAGAGGCAAGTAGTTAAAAACTTTTCCTGCAACAGATCGGAGAAATACATAATTTTTTCCATGAAACCAATCAACAAATTTTGTGTTTTTCCCCCCCACAACTGATCAATAAATTTTGCAATTTTTTTCCTTGACCTATTGACATTCCGATGACTGACAGATGTATTTCAAGATTTTTTTTTGCTACCAAAATAGGAAAAGAACCAAAAGGACAGTAAGGTCCACCATGTGCTGCGCGCCACCAAATTCGCCTAGTCAGCACTAAGCAGAAATGAGATTAGAACTGTGCAAAACTTGTAGTGCACATGGAATTTTATTTTTCCTGAACTCCAAGGAAACATTTAGAAACAACAAACTAGTTGATCCTTGCAATTTACAGAAATTAGGACTTGACAATTTAAAGTAATTCTCAAATTCCCTGCTCAACAACGCTAAATTTTCTTACTCATTTTTAAACATAAAAGGTACCCAATTGGCAGGCATGACTATTAAAGCAATTTGGAATCAAATAGTGTTTTTTAATAAATAAATTACTTAACTTGTCAGCGAATCTTGTTACGTGAGAATATGTTTTTTCCTTTCTTGTGCATCAGAATTAGGTTCAAAATGCTGACTTTGACTGTTTTTTCTGAAAAAACTTCTGCCTTTACCACAAAAAAAAAAGAGGGAAAATGTCTTTTGAATACATAGTTTCTGAATAAGAACACCTGGCAATTTCATGTATTTGCGAAGAAAAATGAATTTAGAAGTCAGAAAGTAGTTCTTTTGGATTTCAGAAGAGCTTTAAAGTCAACAAACATTTCTCATCTAACAGAAAAAATGAATTGACTGTTTCCCTTTCAAACTTTGGACATCAGTTTAAAATTTCAATGCACATAGAACCTAAGAAAATACCAGGGATTCAAGTTTTACCTATATTTCATTAAGGATATAATAAAACAATTTTATTCAGAAATGGATATTGATGCCATCATCCCAAATATGTATTTTTCATGCAAGTAGTTAAAAATAAAGACATCAGATTTTGTAAAGGTTCTGAAACTCATCTCCAGTGCACAAAATTGAAAAAAAAATCAGAAATTCATTTAGCAACCCAATTGTTAAAGGTCCATAACATTGGTGAAAGTTGAAAAATGTAGAGATGTTGTGTATATATAGAGCTCAATTTTCTTCCTTTTCTAAAAATAAACACTTTGTATATAATCATTCTGAGTTCTCGATTTAAATTTTTTTCAAACTTTTTGTCATGTCTGTATTAATGTAATTCTTCAAATATCATATAAAATAGTGGGATAGATTATTTTTCTCCCTTCCAAACAGTTTAACTCCCCCCTCCATTTATAAATGTTGGGAGGGAGACTCCCCTCCTAGGAAAATTTGAATTTCAAACCCTGTCTATAGATAAAGCAATTCCAAATAAAAAAACCTAGCTTTAAAATATGAAGACATAATGAGTAAATAGACAAATGTTACCAGAAACCAAATTAAATCCTTTGGTGAATTTGTACTCTATTTGAGCAGCAAGTGTCAATGGGGAAAAAAAAAATATACGACTTTTGACCATATAGAGAATACACTGTAGCTGAGGTTTGTTGTTAAGATTTGCAAATCACACAGCAGAGCAAATTTTGCACCAAACAAGAAAGTTTCTGCCACAAGATTTACAGAATGGCACAACCCCCCCCCCCTCTCTAGGCATCGATTCCACTACAAAACTTATTAAAAATTAATGCTTATTTCAAAAAGTTTTGGGCAGGTACACTTGCCACGTTCTGAACCCAAAAATCAGATTTTATTTCAGAAAGCTAAAAGCTTTTTTTGGTAGAAAACATTTTTCAAAAATGCAAGCATGTTTAGTAGAAGTTTAATTTAAAATTATGCTTGGCTGTTTTTTAAGATTAAATATCCTTTTTACTCAAGAAAAAAATATATACTACTTCTTAAATGTAGAAAAATTCAAGCATTTTATATTTAGATAAACTACAAACTGAGGAAATTTTTCTTTCTACATAATCCCATACAAAACAAAAGTGAAGATTTAAATTTTTATTTGAGGCAATTTTTGATAGTAAAAATAACAGACTTGGAAAAATGTAAGAAAATCAGAAGAAATATGTCAAAAATCAGGAATGCAGGAAAATGTGTGAAAATCAGGAGACATGGCAAGTCTGGGTAGGCAGACAAACCTGCAACAAGCCCGATGACATGCTTGTATTCCTGGAATGAACGCTTTACAAAACTTCCGATCCAATTGTACTTTATTGCTAAGATTAAGATACTGCCTGTAGCAGAAAGTTTGAGACGGGTGACATACACCACAGATTTCTTTCCATGGAATTTTCTTCGGCTCAGATTTTTTTACTTCATCAGCGGGTGCAGTGCCGCAGCCAAACTTTCGCTTCGCATCTGGAGGAGTGCTGTGATCTTCTGCGCATCTCCTTATTTTTTGCAAGCTAAATATAATTTTTTTTTTCTCTGACATCCCTGCTCAATGGAACAACAGCGTTTGCTCATATACTGTGTTTGCATCTTGCCAGAAAGTTCAAAAGAGAAAATCTGTGAAAAGCAGGCCCTGTCTCTTCTTTTATAGCTGCAAATGTGCTCTGCCTGTTTTTTTTTTTTTTTTTTTTTTTTTTTTTTTTTTTTTTTTTTTTTTTTTTAAAGCTGCATAGCGTTTTGGGTTTGCAAAAAAAAATTCCATCTGAATATTTCAACCTGCGAATTTCACTAATAGGTCACGGAAAAAAACCCGAAAATTTGTCGATCGGGTACAGATAGATTTCGCAAAGTTCGTTAAAACGGTCACGTGAAAATATTGCGAAATTTGTTAATTGATTGCGTGAAGAAAAAAATCTCAAAATTTGACAGTCGGTGTGGGAAAAATTGCGTAATTCACCAGTCGACCACAGGTAGCAAAATTCATCTACAATAGTGTGAAACCCCCCCCCCCCAAGTTTTGCCAGCAAGACGTATTAAAAAATCCGTTAAATCGTCAATCAGTTGCAGGAAAATATCACGAGTTTCGTCAATCGATCGTGGGAAAACTATCTAGAAATTCATCTGTCGGTTACAGGAAAAAATCGTGAATGTCTTCAGTCAGTCGCAGAACCCCCCCCCCCCCCCCAAAAAAAAAAAAAAAAAAAAAAATTCTGCCATCTGCTGCAGAAGAATATCCCAAAATTCATCTATAGATAGCGGGAAAATATTAGGATGCACCGGATGTGAATTTTTGCTGAATACCGGATACCAAATATCTGGTACAAAATTTTACCGAATAGCCAGTATCCGGCTGAATACTTTTTCGTTTTTAATTTCAATAGTAATATTTCTATTTATTGCTTGCTTAAAGAAGAAAAACTTTAAATTATTATAATTTATGTCATTCAAATGTTAACAATAGATTTAAACTCATTTATTAAGTTAAAGTTGCTTAAAAACAAATACTTTTTAGTAATTAAGTATAGAAATTTAATCATGTTTTGTGTTTTGCCTATTCTAATACACATATCTGTAGTTTTTTTTTTTTTTTTTTTTTTTTTTTTTTTAATTCAGGGTCATTCAACATAAAAAGATAAACAATTAAGTAATTTCTTTGTTTTTCATACTTATAAATCTTTGTTATATTTAAATATTAAACATCCTATTGAAGAAGATTTTTCTTTTCCTACATACATACGCATACATATTATTACTTACTTTTCCTATAACAAATGTTTTCTAACAGAATTTAAATAGAGAAGTTCATCACTGCAAGTATCTTCTTTTGTAGTAGAAAGAAGACAGCGAACTATTCAAGAAAGTGGCACATTTCTTTTCATGATCAGAATTATTTTATCAGGTTTTCCATCCATAGACAAAATAGTGACAAAAGATTCAATAAAATCATTTTTAATTTAGAATTGTTGAAAACACAAGAAAAAGAGACAACCAGAGGAGTGAACACTTATTCTCAGAAGGAGGAAAATACACTGGCGAGAAAAATTAAAGGAACAGCCATAAAAACTCATCGAACTTGAATAAATTTGCAGATAAGAACATACAACTTGCACAAGATCTTTATTTTGTCATGCCTGACATATATTCAGAATGCAGAACTGCCTATTTCTGCAAAAAATAAATTTACATAAAAACATAGGACTGTGCGATATAAGAGAAGATAACAGTGGCGCAGCCAGAATTCGGTTCTAGGGGGGTTTTGAGTTTATAATAAAGATTTTCGCCGGTTATATGAATCATCGGTTAATGGAATCAGTCTTTTAAATGAATGAAATCATAATGCTTTTCTCCGCAATTACGTTGGTTACGATTCATTTAAACAGCATTTACAATATTAGAGTTACAAACTATAAAATGCACCAATGAAATAACACAAAACTAGGTTAGATTTATAAAGTGTTTAAAAATGATGAGGGGTAAACTTAAAGATGGAAGAGCACAGTACAGCAAATAATTTTTACGTAGAAAATAACAGAGTTGGAATCCATTTGTTCAATCAACAAGAACGAAAAATCAGACGGAGGGGGGGGGGGGGTATGAAGACGGTTATAAAATTTATAAAATTCAACTATGTCCATCATAATAACAGGAACGAAAATTCATGCGTCAAGCATAGATTATGTAACACTTTCCAACGCTTCGAAAATAATTTTACAAATCATTACCATTTAATAAGCTGAAACATAACATCTAAGTAAACAATTTGGAAAACGCATAACATATTTAAAAACGTAATTTCAGGAATTTCCAACATATACAATATTCGGAAAATTATCCGAATACTTTTATTCAGCCCTGTATATGATCTATAGATTTGTATATGTTACTATACATAGGATGTTAAATTTTAGTTTAGTTAGGAAACGCGTAACACAGTTTAAAATTCTCCATCTGGAGTTTCTGTCAATAAACGGAAATGTGTTCGCGAACTTTTGTGCTGCCCTATATATGATCTACAGAATTTATACACACCAAGTAATAGACAAAAAGTGAGTGATTATTCATCTTAGTATATAAATTCCAATGTGTTTAAAATAGTGAAACATTATTTAATTAAACCGCAAACGATTTTTCTCCATAGACGTAATGTAATAGAATTCTTTTGACTGTCCCTGTAAAGTAACTATAAGTGCTATGCACATCCTATTCCATATTAAGCTTCTTGTAATGCACCTTAGTGATATATATCAATTACAATGTGTTTGAAATTGTGTAACATCATTAAAATAAACCGCAAATGATTTTTCCCTATAGACCGTAATGTAACGGAATTCTTTTGAGTGTTCCTGTAAAAAAACTATAAGTGCTACACACTTCAGTTGAAATAGCGAACATGCTATAGATAAGGACAATAACATATAACAATTACAGGGCAATCCGAGCATATTTACGGGAGTTAGAGCACGGCCAGACGGCCATACGACCAGACAAACCGAAGTCATAAACTTTTCAACTAGGTTGGAAAGTGTTAAAAATACACAAGGTTTCATTGCAAAGAATCACGAATTCTTATTCCTAACTTTAATAATAATGAAGCAATTTTAACAAAATTTTCAATAGACTTACTTACCTTGCTTTTTGCCAAATGTAACAAGTCATTTAGAACTTTTAGAGCTAGAGTCTTGAAATTTTATATGGATGTTACTTAAAAGACGTAAATTCTCCCCAGAATTTATTTTTTCATTACGAAATTTAAAAGAATGCAAGAGTAAGAATCATTCTAAAATTGCGATTTATGTGACACAATTGGTATGAAAACATGGAATTTGGCATGATGATTACTTTTATGTAGTAATTGCTTATAACATTTTTAAAAACATTTAAAAATTTAAAAGGACGAAATGAACTGAAAACTTTCTAAAAGCGTTCTAAATTATGATTTAGTTGAAACTGTTAGTGTTAGAAACTTGAAATTTAGTATAGAGATTACTTTTAAGATGGAAATGCTTATTGGCATAAAGAATTTATTATAAATGGGAAATTTAAAGGTGTGAAACAGCTGAAAGCATTCTAAATTACGATTTATTTAGAACCTCACGTCATATCGGGCCTTTCGAAGACGATCTTTTTTCTATTCTAAAAGTAACTAAACGTCTGTATTTCGACTAAATCCATTAAAAGCATCTTGGAAGATCAAAATTACAGCGCCTACAAAAATTTGGAAACGCTGTGATGAATAAAAGTATTTAAAAAAATCTCAGAATTTTTCGATGACAATGCAAAAAGAAATTTGGGTATTTTGGCGTGGGTTTGCTCAGCGTCGGCTCATGTTTTCAATATTAAATGTGACTAAGTCTGTGACTTAGTCTTTTTTGACGTAACTCTGTGTTTCTGTGACTCTGTTCTCTTCGACTTTAGTCAAAGACAGACTTTTTTCACGGAATTTTAAAGAGGGGTGGGATACAGTTATATTGACAATCGAATAAAATTTCAGAGAGTTCGGACAATAACTTTTTTGTGTTGTTATTTTAAAGGACACGTCGCAAAAAAAAAAAAAAAAAAGACGCGAGAAAAAAGCATTTCTTTTACAGCTAGATATCAGTATTTTTCCACGGTCTCTAAAACCATTATATTTATAACCATGGCTTTACAAATTTGATAAAATCTGGTAGTCAGTAAAAAATTCTAGTTACCAGTAAAAAAAATATAAACGGCTCCCCTCCGAAGTCACTAATTTTCAAAAGCACAAAAGTTTTTTATCAATTAATTGAGAAAAATAATAAGCCTATTGTCAGATTATTAGTTACATAGTTTAGAATAGTTACATCATTTAAAAAGATGGTATAAACAAAGTTTTCTAATGAAATTTATCAAAATTATTTATCTATGAAAAAAAATGTAAAGGCTGCATTGACCGGTACGTTCTCGGAAATGCTGATTTCCGAAGGTTTCAAATGTCTGGATAAGTGAGTGCTGCAAAATCTATATCTGATGAGGGGGGCATGGATGAAACAGTGAAACAGGAAAACAATTTCTGCCTGTTTTCGTGTCGAAGTCAGTCAAATAATTATTTTTTATTAATTTAAAATTTGCATTTGTTAAACTTATTTTTACCTAATTAAAAATACCGAAAATGAGAAAAAATGCCATTTATGGTCATTTCTTAGGTCAATTTTTGTACAAAAAATTATAATAATAATAAAAAATCAGGTTAAATAACTTGGAGGCTGGATAGAAAAACTAGGTCGCCAGTGGCAACTTGGCGACTGCATTTGTCAAGACCTGTTTATAACTGATGAAAAATTTATAGAATTCAGACAACTGGGGTTATTTTTTTTTAAAACTATGAAACGAGAGACCCTTACGAGGAAAAGAAACAAACAAAACACCCAACCAAACAAGAAGGTGTCTTTAAAAAATGCTTTTCTGTCTAATAATCAATATTTTTTGGTGAAAATTTCATTTAAAAATATAAAATTGATATAAGATAGATAATCATACAAATTTGAGGTAATTATCATGAGCCTAGGCACCACCGGACGGGTCAGCTAGTATAATTTTAATGACATGCAGATAGCATTCGTTAAAATACAATAAGTGTAAATCAATGCATAACTAATTTATTGCTGATCAATTTAAATTAATGCATGGTTAGCGTAAAATTGTGTGTAATTATAGATAGTATTTTTCTAAAAAAATGCATTTAGCGCACATTTAACGCCTTTTTTTTTTTTCAAAATCCATATTCACAGGCAGGGCTTAAATTCTAGGAAAAAAGAGTACCGGGGCTCTAATTTTCAGCAGTAACAACAACCATCAACCCAAACCCCCTTTCATTAGAAGGAGGTATGCATTATGCTTGTTATCCCACCCGCATATTTATATTTCATACATTATTTGTAAAATTTAAAGCAATTTTGTCTTTTGTAAAAAAAAAAATAATAATACATTTTGACTTTTAATAATGAAATTTAATAAATGAGTAGAGCAGAAAATAAGCAAAAAAGAAAAAAGTGCCCAGAAATAGAGAAAAAAAAATAATGACAGAAGAAAATTTGTTAGGGAGAAACACATTCTTATTTTTTTTTTTTTTAACGCAAACCACGAAACCACATTACCATATCAGCATCTTTATAACAACAGAAAACTAACTGTCCGAACTTAACATCTGCAGGAATTTTAGCATGCAGATGTATTGAGAAATAGACATGCATTTTATCTTTCTTTATTTATTCTGTGATCCAAAACGTATGCATTAGGAAGCACGCAGATGCCAAACTGAAAATGATTTCATTTCTGGTATTAAAACCGCAAGCACATACGAAAGAAATTTAGACATGTACATTAATTGAAAAGAATCACTTCAAGCTGCGATAAAAGATTCTGCCAAGGCGTAAAGTCCAAAAAACTTAATTTTAACTTTAGCAGTGTTGATTCATATAAGCGGCAATTATAGTAATTTTTTTAGCTCTGGGGGGGGGTTTAACCCCCAAACCCCCCCCCTTGGCTGCGCCACTGGAAGATAAGGAAATTTTACTGTTACAATATGTTAGAGACACACAGGAAAAATCAATAAGGTGTGTGGTCACTCCTGACCGAAATGGAAGTTCTACAGCGATTTTCCATACTGTGGATTAGATTAACCAGAAGTGCTTGCGGTAAGGATATGTACTCAAGATGATTAGTTCTCCGAAGCTCCTGGAGAGTACTAGTTGGGGGTTGCCGAGATGCAAGTCGGTGTACTGGTGCATCCAAACCATGTTCTATCGGATTTAAATCCAGAGAATATGCAGGCCTTTAAATTCGCTGGATTCCTTCGCCTTCAAGATAATTAGTCACTAGTGCAGCACGATAAGGTTGCGCATTATTATCCATTAATACGAAGTTATTACCGATTGCAACCCTAAACTTGACATGAGAATCAAGAACCTCATTTCTGTATATTTCAGCATTTACAGTTGCACTGTTTAAAATGTGTAGGTCAGTGCGGCTATTCAAAATGATGTCAGCCCATACCATGATTCCAGGAACTTTGTATCGATGCCTTTCACGGATGTTTGCAACCTTATTGCATGTGATTTTTTTCCCTCCATATTGTAACACGTGTGAAATCACTCTCCAAACAAAATCTGAATTCATCGGTACAGAGAATTCGGCTCCAGTCCGTGGTATTCCAATGACGATGATTTCTGTGCCACTTTACCCGGGCGCATTTCGCTGCCGGAGTTAGTGGAATACAAATCATGAGTTTCCTTGCATACAGCCCTCTTTTATGCAGCCTGTTCTTCACTGTCAATCTGGATAATCGAGTTCCTGTTTCTGCAGAGAACTCCCTTGCAATCTGAACTGACATCAGTTGCCTGTTTCTTTTAGCAATCGTTGCCAAATAGCGGTCCTGACAGTCTGTTGTGGCATATTTTCGACCTTGACCTTGTTGTCTCTGCACATTACCAGTGTTTTTAAATGCTTACTAGATTCTTGACATAGCGCATTTAGCTATTTTTAAGTCTTTACAGACCCCTGTGTTTGTCTTTCCTGCTTCCATTCTCTCTATCGCACGCCATTTCTCACAATCGGTCAAATGTCTTCTGGATGACATATTCCACCTGCTACAAGCGAAAATTTTATGCAACTACACGTAAAATTCTTGAAATTAGACTTCAAATCAGCCACATGTACTCCTTTTCAAACGAACCAAAAGAACAGAATCAAAAATTTGCATATTTTTCTGTAGCAAAGGTTAATCTCATTGGACTACATGATGACTTTAACATTGAGTTACCAAACAATCAAATTTCATTGAAGTTCCCGCAATAGAATTCACATAAAGTACCTTTTTATGGTTGTTCCTTTAATTTTTCTCGCCAGTGTATTTGTGTTAAAAAAAGTAACAGAGCCTGAAAATGCTGAGCACCATAACTTTCATTTAATTATAAATAATTAGTTGTCATATTTTAAATATTATATTTTCATTTATATCCAAGTCCTATAATTTCATTTTTGTGAAAATATGAATATTTATTTCTACTGACATTGTTTTAACGGGATAATATTGGTAAGAAGCAAATTTATTTCGTACTAATTTTTTCTGAAAATGTTAAAAAACATGAATTTAAAAAAAAATCAATCGCTATTCGGCAACCGGATTCTGAAGTATTCGGCCAAACCAGATATCCGGTGCATTGAGAAATCAAGTTAAAAAATTGCATTAACAGTAATACTTTACTAGATATTAATTGATATACAGTAAAAGACTTATTTATTATGTATAATGTTGTACTGTTTCATATAATATAAGTTAAGTACTATTTAATGTAAAATTTTACATATCAATGTAGTATTGGAGGTTTTTGACATAGCAGTTTAAACTCTCAAAAACGGACACATGTCAAAGACCTGCCAATCCTGAATTGTAACATAGTTTACCTGCAGATTATTTTCTGACGCTGAAATATCCGTCGCAGACACTTGGAGAATTATCTGCTTCTGCGAAGATATTAGGACCTCATTTTCCTGGTTGCACTATGTGCATCTTTGCCACCATAGGCTGAAAAAAGGAGAATCTGAAAAAAAAAAAAAGTTACAAATGCATTTTTATCAAAGACCAGAAGAAAGTTTTTACTATTTCAGATACAAACTAGTGTAAATAATTTAAGTTTAAATTGCAATAGCTGTAATTAAATTTAATTTTGAATTTAAAATTATACACCCTTATTAAGAAATGTGATTTGCGTTACCAGCATACAGGTAAACATTTATCTATTCTTTCCAGGGGTCGATCCAGGAAAAATTTGGGGCCTATTTGGGCACCCTTCACAAAAATGTATTTAATAAAATGTGGGCCTTCACAAAAATCAATTTGATGAAATGGAACCCCTTCACAAAATTCTATTCCATAAAAAATTACTATTTATTATCTATTTATTATTTTATGATGTTTTAAAATGTGTAATTTGTAAACAAAAAGTTCACCAGAGAGGAAAACTTCAGCAAAAAGATTTTAAAATGTTTTTGTTTATAAAAGCTTGGTTCAAATTTTATTAACTGGATTTCAACTTTTGTTAAAAAATATTATTTTTCACAAAAACATAATAAATTTCACAAAAATAACCTTTAATTTTTACAAAATGGGCCCCAAGAAAAAAAACCTGCATCGACCCCTGCTTTCTGTAGTCCATGTGCAAACTGAATAAATTTCTGCATCAGTCAACCCTTCACCGTTATGGTTGAGATGCAAAATCAAACAAAAAATATTCAAAGTTTCATGATTTGATCCATTCTTATTATGCACATTTTCAATATGGGAAGTGAACTTTTTTTCTGAAGACTTGATCAAACACGACATGCATTAGCAATTGTAGCAGTATCTCGTTTAAGAATATCTAATGCAATGAAACACCTATGGGTTTTAACTGAAGAATAAGATATTTGCACTGCATAAATTAAAATCATTAACTAGTTGGGAAATTCTAATATTCCTTGCATCCTCCTTATGCTCTTCCATAATTTTCTGAAATATTCCAATTCCATAAAATGTTTCAGGGCTCCATAAAATGTTCAGTTGACTATTCAAGCAGGTATCACTTGGCAGCTGGGATTCTATGATTCTTTACACTCTTTAAGCCATGCTGCAGGAAGATGATGATATTGTTTTAAATTACGGGCACATTTAAGATATTTTAAGTAAGGGAAAAAATGTGCAGCTCATGTGAGCAGTTTCAATTACTTAAAAACAATTTTACCCAGTTAAAAAATTACACTTAACAATAACACTTCACTATATATTAATTATTGATTTACAGTAATAGTAACATTTTAAACATTACATCTAATGTTGTATATATATGACATTTAATGTGAAATTTTACATATCAATGTAGTATTTGAGGTTTCTGATTAGGTTTTTGAAGTGACAGTTTAAACTGTCAGAAACCTGCCAACCCTGGTTTGAGTAAGTTTTGATGATTGTAGTTATAATTTCCTTTTAACACTTTTAGATGAAATTCTGCATCAGATTGCATAATCTGTTGTTAACAATGATTGGATTTTCTTTTTTTTTTTAATAAGACACCATAGTTTTATTTGATTATTTCCCTGGAATTAATGCACATAAAATAGAATACTGCACTGGATCAAGACAGTTGCAATCAGCCCCGCAAAACCCATATGTGACCACAATGAACTAAGCCAGACAACAAACCAACCTGAAAATAAGCCTGCTAAACATTATATTAAGTAAACCTACAACTCTAACTGAACCACACAAAAAAAAAATTAACTTAAAAATCATCAACCTGAATCGGACAAACATTTTCATTAAAACAAAACCTGGCGCACATCAACCCTAATAAATAAAAGAAAACTAGATGAAACCCACCAAAATTTGACGGCAAACAACTTGATAGTACCATTAAAATAAAAAGAAAAGCGTCCAGTTAAACTGATTGATGGCATTGAGCTCAAAGGCTATTACTATATTAAGGGGGAGGGATTAGCCCCTCGTTCCCCCTTTGTAACCAATGAACTAAAGGTGAAAATAAGGAATTTCGTTTAGTAGCCACTGGCCGGTAGGTTGATTTGTTTTAGTAGCCAGTTACTGGCTAATGAGAATAATTTCTTTAGTAGCCAGTAAGTACAGGTATGTCACTGAATATTTATCTTTTTTAAATACAATGACTTTACAGTAAAAAAGTAATTTATGTACTAAATAAAAATGTTTTAATTTATATTGTTTTGAATAAACTTCAGATAATTTCCAATCTATTTTAAAATAAGTTAACAGTAAAGTTCTACACAACATGCTTATGTAGCTAACTACATAAGTCACACTAGCTTAGGTACTTTTTAACTAACTACATAAGTACTTTTCAAAAAAAATTATTTGTATAGAATGAAGGTCTGACAATAATAAATAGGTATGTTTATGTACTAAATAATAACCCACAACATGATATGAATCATGAATGCATTACACATGCACAACTTGTAGCCAGCAGGCCAAAATCTCCACAAATTCAGGAATAGTGTGTATTTCGGCAATTAGTTTCAGAAAAAATTGCAAATTTAGTCATTCAAGAGCGTAAAAATCATGAATTTCATCGATGTAAAATCGATGATATCGCATGTAAAATCATGAATTTTGTCGATCAAGCGCATAAAAATCATGAATTTTGTCGATAGTGTGCATAAAAATAATGAATTTAGTCTTTCGGACGAGGAAAAATCTTAAATTTCGTCGATCAGCTACGTAAAAATAATAAATGTCATCATTCAACATAAAAATCATGAATTTCGTAGATCGGGAGAATGAAAATCATGAATTTTATTGACAGAGTGCATAAAAGTCATGAATTTCGTCGAATGGGTGCATAAAAATCTTCAATTTCGTCAAATGGGTGCAGAAAAATCTTCAATTTCGTCGATCGGGTGCAGAAAAATCTTCAATTTCGTCGATCGGGTGCAGAAAAATCTTCAATTTCGTCGATCGGGTGCAGAAAAATCTTCAATTTCGTCGATCGGGTGCAGAAAAATCTTCAATTTCGTCGATCGGGTGCAGAAAAATCTTCAATTTCGTCGATCGGGTGCAGAAAAATCTTCAATTTCGTCGATCGGGTGCAGAAAAATCTTCAATTTCGTCGATCGGGTGCAGAAAAATCTTCAATTTCGTCGATCGGGTGCAGAAAAATCTTCAATTTCGTCGATCGGCTGCAGAAAAATCTTGAATTTCGTCGATCGGCTACATAAATATCTTGAATTTCGTCGATCGGCTACGTATAAATCTTAAATTTCATCGAACAGCTAAATACAAATCTTGATTTTTGTCATTCGGGAGCGTAAAAATCTTGAATTTCGTCTATCGAACGTGTAAAAGTCATGAATTTTATCAACTCGGCATGTAAAAATCATGAATTCCCTCGATTATTTGCATAAAAATCATGAATTTTGTCGATTGCACTCCTAAAAAATCATGAATTTTATCAATCGGACGCGTAAAGATCATGAATTTCGTCGAATATGTACAGAAAATCATAAATTTCTTCCAACGGGGCGTACAAATTACGTCGAACGGACGCGGAAAAATCGTGAAATTTAGGGGAAAATGGTAATCAGGAATCCTGCATTTGGCTGGATCTTTCCATATTTTTAATGGCCAGTTTTTAAAGTTTAATCGACGAGTGGCGACTGCTTATTTTCACCTTTACAATGTACCCCCAAAACTAATCAGTGTAGCACCTTATAACAATGAACCTCTATACAAACTCTGGAGCAAATCTGATAATTCTGCATGAAAAACCAATTTATCTAAATTAAGGGAAGGGAGGGGGGTTAGCCTTTGTTCCCCTTTAAACTTTTCCAATGAACCCCCAAAACTAATCAGGGAAGCTCCGTACCACAATGAGTCTATATACAAAATTTGGAAGATAATTCTGCATGAAAAATCCATTTATCTAACCCAGAGCGCCACACTTTGGATTCACTAGTGCACATTAATCAAGGTAAGCTGAAATCGTGCTGTACTTTTAAGAATCTCATAATAATCTGATTAAAATAACTTCACTTTTTGAATGTTCCACTTGAATGTTCCAAACGTGCCGTTCTGGGATGATTTTGAAATGGAAAATGCATATTGCAACTATGCAGTTGATGCATCAGTTTTTTTTTACATTTATTTAGAACTCACAACACATAAGTCAATCAGAACAACATAACTTCTGTTTTCAAAAGTCCATTTTATGGGAGGAAAGTGTGTGGGAAAGGGGGAGCGACTGGAGAGGAAAAAGCTAAATATTTTGAGAAAAAAAAAAAAGGAGGATCATGCAAAAGAAAATTTGCGCCCTGTGCAAAGTTTCAGTCCCCCCCCCCCCCCCAACACACACACACATTCCTAAAATTTATCAAGTGCAGAAACAGAAATAAATTCCCTTGAATAAATATTTTGCATTTTTGGAACAACTGAACAGAAAATAAGAAAAAATTGCACTTATTCATTAGAAAATTCATGATTTTTACGCGATTGTAAAATTAGCGATTTTTTTCTCATTCGTTTAATGAATTTCATGATTTTTTCTGCGATCGTTTGATTATTTTCGCGATTTTTCCCCGAAATCACTTGATGGATTTTGTGATTTTTTTACTGAAATCATTTGACTAATTTCCTGATTTTTCCCAGAGTTTATTTGACAGATTTCGCAATTTTTCCCACGATCATTTGACTAATTTCTCGGATTTTTTTTGCGATACTTTGATGAAATTCATTTTATTAATTCATAAATATTCATAATTAGGATTTTCATTTTTGTTATTGCCATTTATTTGAGCCCACAGTATTCTGTGAAGTGTTTGGAAAGTTATGCGATTTTCGTCGATCTATCGCGAAAAAAAACGCAAAGTTCGTCGACCGATCGCGGAAAAAACGCAAATTTCGTCTGTTGATCGTGAAAAAGAAAACACGAATTTTGTCGATAGACACAGGAAAAACACAAATTTCGCCGATCGATCTCGGAAAAAATGCAAAGTTCGTCGATCTGTCATGGAAAAAACACAAAGTTAGTCTATCTGTCGCGGAAAAAACACAAAGTTCGACGATCTGTCGCGGAAAAACACAAAGTTCGTCGATCTGTCGTGGAAAAAACGCAGTTCGTCAATCTGTCGGCAAAAAAACCCACAAAGTTCGTCGATCAGTAGCGGAAAAAAAGCAAATTTCGCCAATCTATCGCGGAAAAAACACAAAGTTCATTGATCTGTCGCTTAAAAAACGCAAAGTTCGTCAATCAGTCGCTTAAAAAACGAAAAGTTCGTCGACCAGTCGCTTAAAAAACTAAAAGTTCGCGGATCTGTTGTGGGAAAAACGCCAAGTTCGTCAATCTAGAAAAACCACAAAGTTCGCCGATCTGTCACGGAAAAAACAACAAAGTTCATCGATCTGTCACGAAAGAAACGCAAAGTTCGTCGATCGGTTGCGGGGAAAAAAAAAAAAAATCACGAAATTTATCGTTCGGTTGCAGGTAAATAAAATAACGCAATTTTTTCCGAAAATTTTGGAATTTTTTGGGCGGGATTTCAAAATTTTCACCGCGAATTAACTTACTTTTATTTCTCCCATTTTGTCCACACTAGTAGACTGCTTATGAAGATATAAAAAAAAAAAATATTGCATGTAATTGGGTCTATTAAAAATTAGACTTAAGCCCATTATAAAAATGGTAAGATAACGGTACTTTTCGGTTAGCCAAGGGGGGGGGGGCAGTGAAATATATATACACATATATGGGTGTGTGTATATATTTCATTGGCACCCAGCTAACTGAAAAGTACCGATATAATAAACTAGAAAATTTTATTTTATACTGAAGGCATTTTATCTTATATACACAAAAATCAGGATTCGTAAATATCATGATTTCAAAAATGTACAATTTTTTTTTATATACTATATCCCATATTTTCAAAATAGTTAACTTATTGATGATTATAAATATTTTTAAAGTTAATATAAATTAGACATTAAAACATATATGTCATTTAGCATGAAAACTTATATAAAACAGTATTCTAAATGTCTTTTTCTATTTTTTTTTTTTTTACTTAGCAAAATTTAAGATCAACTAATTGAAAACAGACAATTTGCTTTTTACACTCACAAAAAACAAACTATTAAGATTTAGTAAACAAGTTTTGAGAAAATTTGATGTTTTACACAACAAAATAATTTGTTTTATTAAAAAATTTTAACATAAATATAGTAAGCTTGGTCTTCTTAAGTAAACGAAAACGAGAAAAAAATTATCTCTAATGAAGTTGCAAGTTTATCTAAATGAGATATTTTATCTTTCAGTAGCTTTTCTAAGTAAATATTGTCTGACATAATTATTGATTCTAGATTTAGAAATTCAGCTTCAAGTATAAAACTTAGTAAATTTTTTTTTTAAGGGTACTTTTCTGTTATACAGACACCATTGTCACCGAGCATACATATACATACATACATTATGCATTAGCATACATTTTGGCATGGTGTCCGTATAACAGAAAAGTACCTTTTTATTTTATTTTATTTATTTATTTTTTTTTTTTTTTTTTTTTTTTTTTTTTTTTTTTTTTTTTGGGGGGGGGGGGGGGGGGTTCAATGCTAAGAAAACATGAAATTTCAAACATCATATAAAAAACTTTATACATAGATTATAAAATATGCAAGTCACGGTTTTCTTAAAACTTTTCATTTCATTGCATGATAAAAATTTTGGGTGCTTTTCGATTAGCCGGGTACCAGTGATATATGTACATATATATATGTATATCAGTTTCCCCCAGAAGACTGTTTCAGAAGGGTGCTGAACCCTGCCTGCCCTTTGGTTTACAAAATAGCATCCTTCTCGCCCTTCACAAAAATAATTAGCACACTTCTTGCTCCTCAGTAGAAAAAGTGTCCTTTTTGCATTAAAAAATTTCCTTCCAGAGTAAAAACTGACTCAATGTTGTCAACTAATAGAAAATGTATTTTTCTATTTTTATTTTTTACTTAACAAAATTTAAGATCAACTAATTGAAAACAGACACAATTTGCTTTTTACACTCACAAAAAACAAACTATTAAGATTCAGTAAACAAGTTTCAAGAAAATTTTATGTTTTACACAACAAAATAATTTGTTTTTATTAAAAAAAATTTAACATAAATATAGTAAGCTTGATCTTCTTAACTGAACAAAACGAAAACGAGAAAAAAATATTTCTAATGAAGCTGCAAGTTTATCTTTCAATAGCTTTTCTAAGTAAATATTGTCCAACATAATTATTGATTCTACATTTAAAAATTCAGCTTCAAATATAAAACTTGGGAAAGTTTTTTTTAATGGTACTTCTTTGTTATACAGGCGCCATTGTCGCCAAGCATACATTCACGGTTAGAAATTGGGAATTCTAAGTAAGGCGTCAAATGACACCTGCAATTTTTTTTCATAGGTGTCAAACTGCATTTCATGTTATATCATATTTTTTCGAACCCAGGTTAACAATAATATTGTAATTACCTTTATGTGTTAAAGGCAAGGGGGCTGTACATATTAAACATTTTATCCCTGCGTTAATCACTAAAACAAAATAAAAATTGGCTTTCGATAAAATTTTAAAACAGCATTAAACTACAATATTTGGATTCTAGAAAAATGTTTAAATAATTCTTTTTATAAAGCTAATATGCATACAAAACAGATTATCAAGCAATTATATCCATAGAAAGAAAATTTGAACTTTTAGATACAAGCAGGTATTAATAAAAAAAAAAAATCTTATGACTGAAAGTACATCAGAAAATGAAAAAAGAAACAAATAAATGAACTTTTGGATACCAATTAATGTATATTTGTATGGCATTTAAAAATATTGATTTCTATATAAATACTTTTTTTTTTTTTTTTTTTTTTTTTTTTTTTTGAGGAAAAACATTGAAATTTTCATACATTCTTTATACAGTATCTTAAAACAGGTGTTTCAAGTGCAGGCAGCGGAAGGGGGGTGGGTGCAAACTTATACTAAAGTAGGAATAAAAGCATTTGTGTAAAAAAAAAAAAAAAAAAGCTAGGTGTTAAATTTGACGATTAGGTATAATTTTGTGGTCGTCAAATGCAATAATTTAGTTGCATTTGGCGACTAACGACTGCTAATTTCTAACCCTGATACATACACATACATTATGCATTAGCTTACATTTTGGCAAGGTGTCCGTATAACGGAAATGCTAAAGATACATGAAATTTCAAACATGATGTAAAAAAACTTTAAATACAGATTATAAAATATGCAAGTCACCGTTTTTAAGAAACTTTAATTTCATTGCATGATAAAAATTTTAGGTACTGTTTTGTTTTCAAAATTTAATGCAAACGCTAAACACGTGTAAACCTAAGTATTTGTTTATAAACACTAGTACATAATTTAAGGTGCATAAGAAGAATTAAATACTTAATTCATTAAAAAAAAAGAAAACTTAGATAAAATTTGAAACATAAACAGACAATATATTAGAAAAATAACTTACTTTAGCTGAGATGTTCTTCAGAACTTTTATCGCCGCGGAAAGCTCGCAGACACAACACAGCGGCCATTGAATTGAAGGTCAAGTGTATTGCCACTCCGGTAAAGATAAATGCCAGCCGATGATAGTATATCGGTGATGTATCGATGGCTGTTAAAAAATTATCATATCCATGGTGTCAAATGGAAACCGTGCAGTCGACAATGCAGTGGCACAACGAAATGTTGTCCTTTGTAAGTATAGCTAATGGATACCTAGTATTTGATACGGGTTTTGTGCTGCGTAAGATTATCGCCATTCTTTTACAGTACGGACACCACTTATATGATAAAACTGTATTTTGCCATGAAAAATATATCGGACTGTTACATGAAAATCGATGTACCTGACAATAATGATATTTCTTATATCAATTCGTGACGTTTCTGACAATTCTGTGTTTGCTGGGCAGCCTTCTATCGGTGATTTGTCTATTACTAACTATCTTCTTTATCCTATCACAACCACTGCATTTAAAGAACTTAGCCTTTTTTTAAATGGAGCAAATGTACCCTATTTCTACAGCAACTTCTGTAGCAGCTGCCTGATATTTTAAATTTTCTCGGTATTTCCAAATGCTCTATTTCTTCAATCCTTCTGATACTGATTTTCGTGTAACTTATGTGCAAAATCTTGTCACCAATGTTCACAATCACGCCACTTTTTTACAAATTTAAATATAACAATAACTTTGTCCTTTCTACTAACATCCGCAACCTCTCTAAACATTATAAACTTCTGCAAAGATTTGTTCAATCATCTCGTTACCCCACCCTGAAATCAGCATTAATTGTATTTACAAACGATGAAAATCAAAAGCTAAATTCTTAGAAAATATTCCACTTGATGATAATTCTCATTTGAAAAAAAAAAAAAAAAAAACTGAGTAAAAATTTATCACACATTCTGCCTTTTACTATTAACATTGTTACCGCTTATACAGATGAAGGTAAACCAGATTTCTTGTCCAGATCATATATATTGCAATTTTCCCGTAACCCCACACACATTACTCTTTCGACCACCAATATCTTGTTATACAGATAATAATTTTCTCGTCCCTCCCTTCTCTGTTCTTCTCCCTGAAATTCAACCAATTTATATCATAATTTCAAAAGTCTCAAAACTGAAATATACTGGGTGTGATAATATTATTAACATTAATACTACCATCATTTACCTACTAACTGTATTCTCTTTAAAACGCAATTCACTAATTCTCTCTGTTTGCTAAATTTTGCTATTTTTCGAAACATTGAAAAACATATAAGGTAAAGCTGGGAGAGTCTGCGCACAATTCAAAAGAATAACAAAAAAAAACTAAATTTAAATTTTTTGCTAAACTATCCATGAATATTTTTTACTTCATTTGTGTTTTATTCGTTTCGACTGCTATTTTTTTGTTATATTGCAATTTAATAGAATAGTTGTAATAAAACTAAGAAAGTCATTTTGCGCAATCTGTCCTTACAGGGTTGCTGTGATTGCGCAGATGGGTAGGAGAGATTGTTACTAATAATAACTACAATTTAATTGTTAACAATAATAATTACACATAAATGCCATTGTTGTAAGATTTTAGTGAACAAATATCACTGTATTAGGAGTGAATATTTCAACCTAATGTTTAAAGAATCAGAAAAAGGACATAATTTTTAAAACGATTAAAAAAATTTAATTAAAGAAAAAAAATTAAAGAATCTGAAAAAGGAAGTCCAGATAAGATTACAAAATAACATTAAGTTACTTGATAACACGTTTAACTTAAAATTAGTCCATTTTCATTTTTCATTTTTTATGCAAATTTACCAATAAGCTGCGTAATCTCTCCTAGCAAGGAAACTAATGGGAACAATGCGCCATTTCTCCTAAGTAGCAGTTGCGCAAACTCTCCAATTTCGGTAGGAAAGATTGCGCGGCCTTTTATTTAAACATGGCCACTACTAAAACGAACCGTTGATGTTTACATTGTTAGTATAGATTAGCAGCTTATGAGAAATCGTTTAAGTTTAAAATATTTTGTACTACTGACATTGTATAGAAATTTTGATGAATAGCTATGGAAATTCAAGCACTTACTTTGGGGAAAACAAAACAAAATAGCAATGCTTTATCTTAGACGCTCAAAACAATCAACGTGCACTTTCAAGTAGACACTCCCCTATTGCTGTTGTACAACTACCTGGAGTCGCTGCGCGATCACTCTACTCCTTCCCCCCGAACATCTATGTGCGCAATCTCTCCGACCGCGCCATCTATCCTGTCTTTACCTTAGTATCTTCCCAATTCCAAAACCGATTTCTGATCATAGTGACTCCGTTAACTTTCGACGCATTAACCTTCTTTTATCGTTAAGTACATTTTTTTAACGTGTCATTCAGTTCAAACTCGATCATTTCCTTATAACATTATTTTATATTCATAAGGAATTTGGCTTCAGGCTGAAACATTGTATACAACACCGGTTGTTTCTTGTTTTGTAATTCTTAACGGAACATTTCAGTGAGAAAAAAATACTTTCCATATTCTGAGATATAGCAAAAGCATTTGACAAAGTTTGGCACGAGGCTCATATGTACAAATTAATTTGTCTAAATATCCCGTCTGGATTTATACATTTTATAAACTACTAGGTTGGCTATACACCTACCGATCGTATTAATAGTACCTTAGCTACACTCCAATTTATCATTTCAAGCGTTCCTCAGGGTTCGGTTTATGTGCCGACGCTTTGCAGCATACGTTTTGTATGACATACCTCGCACAGTATTAACTCTATTTGCTTTATATGCGGATAATAACACTATTTAAACTTCAGCACCCCACTTTTATTTTATATACAGAAACATTCAAATACACTTTAATATTGGTGAAACATTTCGCGTGTTAAAATTATCGTATCCAAAACTGCTGCTATTTATTTTTCTACAATTGTCTCGTAACCCAAAAGACTAACCCTTAACAGCACTGCCCTTACTTGGAAATATAAACATTAATTAGTTGGAGATTATCGTTGATAAAAACTTATCATCGGAAAATATATTCTTAGAATAGGAGATAAAGTCGCAGGGGCTTCCATGAAACACTTATTAAAAGTTATTTTCCCTTTGTTCGGAATAAAACATTAAAATATAAACTATTTGAAGGCCTAAGAGGGACTGCTCAGACTGGGAACCAGATCTGTAGAGCATAGATGTCCCTCCAGGTCCCTTTACTAAGGTCTTTAAAAAAAACATAATTCAGCTGGAGCTGAACTCGCCAGAAAACGCGACAGGGGGCGGGGTGGAAACAGACATGATAAGGTGATACTATCTTAATGTACATTACAGGTAGTTCACTGCCAGAGACATACCTCCAGCGCGACACTGGGCAGTGAAGATGGTTTATGATTGAATGAAGTCCATAACTCAGGAGCGGGTCAAGTTAGAAAGATCCATCAAAAACTTAAAGATGTTTTTTCAAATTTATTTAAAAGTGCTGGGCGGGAAAGGATATTATCTAGCCAACCACTAGGGGGAGAAGAGGGGCGACGGATGTGCCAGCGAGCTGAAAGGGGGCAGTTAAAATAGAAGTGTGAGGCTGACGCCTCTGCGCCACACTCACAGGTGGGAGTTCGGGCCCTTTTAAACCTGTTTAGATATGACCCGAAAGGGCCGTGTCCCGTTAGGAAGGCAGTGGCTGAGGGAGTTAAAGTAATAAGATTGCAAGATACCGCCGGGACTATGTCATAGGTATATCTACCTTTCTCCGAGTAGTCCCAGTGGTCTTGCCACTGCTGCAACATGCGCATTTTAAGGGATCTTTTGATATAGGAGTGGGGCGCAGGTAGCGAGATGTCTATGGATGTTTTTGTCGTTGCTTCCTTTGCCAGCATGTCCGCAGATTCATTGCCGAAGATCCCCTTGTGTGCTGTCACATGACCTAGCGAAGTTTTATGTAGCAGGTTACTAAGTTGGGTTTTAATTTCGTGGATTTGTGGATTGATGGTTCTAAAGGCGTAGATTGCCTGCAGGCTGGATAGGCTATCACTATAGATGGGGATTGCAATGGTTGTTTGTTGTTCCAAAATCCATTGTAGAGTTTTGTGGATGGCAAAGAGTTCAGCCTGATAAATCGAGTTGAAGTTGTCCAATCTGCAGGCCCACCGGTGAGTAAGCACTCCGCCTTCCGTAGCACAGAAAGCTGCGCCTACGCCGGTTTCGGTGCATGAGCCGGTGAAGATTGTTAGGCGGTGGGAAGGGGAGTAGGAATTGCATTTAGGGTTAACTTGGAAGTGGGAAGTTTCATCAGCTGGGTGAATTTGCCAGCTCTGTATCTTGTGTTGAATGGTTAAATGTGGGAAGTGGATTTGTGTTATGGCATTATTAGGTAAGTGTAAGATGTTATTCCTTTGAAATTCGTATAGAATGGTAAATGTGATAGGAGGCATTCCGGTAATGACTGCTAGTGCATCACTAGAAATAGTTCTATATCTTCTAGAACTCTGCAGTAGAAACATGCGTTGGATGGATAATAATTTTATTTGTGCTGCCTTGGTTAGGTGACCTCCCCATTTTCCTGCACCATAAGTTATGATTTTTTCTGTTGTTGTTGTGTACCATATTTTTAACATTGTATTCTTAGTACCCCATGATTTAGATGTTAATTTAGTGGAGTTGTGGTAGTAGTTAATGAGCTTAAGTTTTAAGTAATTTATGTGTGCAAACCAATTTTGGTGTTGGTCTATAGTTAGGCTTAGAAGTTTTAAGGTGGAGACATGGTGTACACTGATGCCATTAATTCTGATGGTTGGTTTCCTTTTTAGTTTGTAGGGTTTCGCGAATGTGAGGGCTTTTGATTTTGCAGCTGATAGTTGCAGGTGTAGAGACTCCTGGAGCTGGTAAAAAAAGGGAAGGGCTGAAGCTGCCTCAAGTTCTAAATCCAGACGACTTCGACCAGAGAAGATGAAGCTGAAGTCATCTGCAAAAGCAAAGAGGAGAAAGCCTAAACGATCTAATTCTTGAAGAATCAGGTTTGCTATGAGGTGCCAGAGGATTGGCCCAAGGCATGAGACTTGAGGGCATCCCTTCTGTTGGTTGTGGCTGGATGTACCTGCTCCCCAGTTGACTAGAATGCTTCTATTCGATAGATAGGTTCTGATGACTCCAGCGATGTTTCCTGGGCAGTTTAGAAGACAGAGCTGTAGTAGGATATCTCTCCATTCGACATTATCGAACGCTTCTTTGATATCCAGTGATACAAGGGAGGTGTATTTTCCTTCTTTAATTTTTAAGGCGCAGGAAGATAGAATTTCATACAATGCTTTTTCACATGATCTGCCCTCTCTGAACCCAAATTGCCGTTCATGTAGAAGATTGTTTGATTCTAAGAAGAAAGTTAGTCTCTGCATTATCGCTAACACCATGTATGCTTATACGATGATGTATTATTAAAATGTGAACTAATTGAACATTTACTTACGGATTCGCACACCTGGTGCGATTTCTGTAAGTGCCAAATGCTTTCATTTACTTCGCATTTTCAAATGACGTGGACGGCGTGGAATCCAGCCCTTACTTTTCTTTTATATCAGATTTTTATTTAAATTTTTATTTATTTAAAAATGATTTATTTGTCGCCTTATATTTTCATAATACATGAATTACTGTAATAAAAACAGGTAATGATATCAACATAAGATTTATTTTAAAATATATTTTTCAGCATTGGTGAAGCATAAATATCCATTTATAAAATTTAATTTTTCAAAATATATATCTTTAAAAATTATTTTCGCATGTAAATAGCATTATTTACTATATTTATATTTCTTTTTTATGATTGCATATTTAGTAACGAACGGACAAAATTGCAGTATAACTCACAAAACACGGGAAAAAAATAATTATGGATCTTAAAGTCATTTTAGAATATGCAATATAGTTACTTATAATTTCAGTAGAAAATATATAAACATTCTAACCATATATAAATCATTACAAAACTAGACGCGAAACCACATGTATTTTACTTCTTTAGAAAAATGAGCTCTTATATTTCTTGTTAAAAAAATTGTATATATATTACATTCCATTTTTATATAATATCGATATTGATTTTTACGTCGTAAAATGTACTTTGCATTCTATTCCTAATAAAAATTCACAGGTGAAGGACTCCTCAAAAAATACCCGCCGAAATTCCCGTATGCACAAACGGATACTTTCACACAGTTCTTATTAGGTATCTTTCATTACAAAAAGCTACGTGTTGCAGCCGTTTGGAGGAAAGCAATTGCAATTTTTTTTGTATATTTTCACCGAACATTACCCCCAAACCCCCAAATCACCCCCCGTTCAAATGTTGATGTATATATATATATTATATATAAAGAGAGAGACAGAGAGAGAGAGAGAGAGAGAGACAGAGAGAGCGAGAGAGAGAGAGAGAGATCTGACATATAGCATGCTGTAACTCTCTTATTTATGAACCGATTTGGATGTGTCTGAGTATGTGTATAGGACATACCAAGGTTTCGACCGAGTTCGTTGTCCAACTTCATCCGCCATCTTGTTTCAAAATGGCAGACAGTTAAAAAAAATAAATTAAAAAAAAAACCAAAAAGATGTACAGAAAAATTATAAATTGAAAAATTGTTTCTGTAAGTGTTAGAACGTGATAAAAGGATTCTGGGACATTTTTTGTTTTTGCTATATCTTAAAAAAATGGCTGAGATATGGTAGTTTGAAATTATAGTGTGGCTGAGATTTTGAAACAATCTGATATTTATGAACCTATATGAATGTGACTGATCATGTGTACAGATCGTATCAAGGTCTCGACCGAGTTCGCTGACCAGCTTCTTGCACTATCTTGTTTCAAATTGGCGGCAAGTAAAATTTTTTGCTATATCTTAAAAAATGGCTGAGATATGGCAGTTTTAAATTCTAGGGTAGCGTACATTTTGAAACAATCTGATTTTTGTTATGCTGTAATTCGCATTCAAATTCAGTATTAACAAAAACTGGGATTGAATCTTCTGTAATCGGGTTCCAAGCATTTTATCTTTGGGTATTCGTGTAAAATGAGTTGAATTTTTAAAAACATGGACTATGAAAGCTACCTTTTCCTACCGGTTTTTAGTACAAAGTTTTACTAATTTAAATATTTGCATTATTATATTTGCAATATTGCATTGAAATAATAAAATAGTAACAAACAGAATGAAAAGTTCATAATGTCAAATAATTAACGTGCAGTTTCAAATGTTTCTTCAATGCAAACACTGTGTTATGAAGAAATTCGCATTCAAATTCAGTATTAACGAAAACTGGGATTGAATTTTCTATATTTGTGTGCAAGCAATTTTGCTTCGGATGTTTGAGTAAAATGAGTTGAATTTTTAAAAACATGGACTGTGAAAGCTACCTTTTCCTACCGGTTTTTAGTACAAAGTTTTCCTAATTTAAATATTTGCATTATATTCATTGAAATAATAAACCAGTAACAAACAGAATAAAAAGTTCATAATGTCAAATAATTAACGTGCAATTTCAAATGTTTCTTCAATGCAAACACTGTGTTATGCTGAAATTCGCAATCAAATTGAGTATTAACGAAAACTGGGATTGAATTTTCTATATTTGTGTGCAAGCAATTTTGCTTCGGATGTTTTAGTAAAATGAGTTGAATTTTTAAAAACATGGACTATGAAAGCTACCTTTTCCTACCGGTTTTTAGTAAAAAGTTTTCCTCATTTAAATATTTGCATTATATTCATTGAAATAATAAAATAGTAACAAACAGAATGAAAAGTTCATAATGTCAAATAATTAACGTGCAGTTTCAAATGTTTCTTCAATGCAAACACTGTGTTATGCTGAAATTCGCATTCAAATTCAGTATTAATGAAAACTGGGATTGAATTTTCTATATTTGTGTGCAAGCAATTTTGCTTCGGATGTTTGAGTAAAATGAGTTGAATTTTTAAAAACATGGACTGAACTTCCTCCTGGTACAGGCCGGAAGGACTTTTTTCATTCGCTTAAGAGAAAGTTAAAGTATTTGTTAATATTGCATTGAAATGAAACATGAGGTATTAAAATACGCCATAGTAAAAAAATTAACCGGGACATAGCTAAGTTTATCATGTTATGTAAGAATTTATTTTAATAATAAAGATAAATCTGTAAGTCTTACTAATATATAAAAAATAAAATTATATATTAAGCATTAAAATATTATTATAAATTAGTAATATAGTTCTTAAAAATGTAAATTTATAAAAAGAATGTTGCATATTTTTTTCTAGTATTATGCAATTGAAATAATTAAACTAAAAACCTATCATAAAAATGCAAAACTTTAGATCTATGCTAAAAAAGGATACTCCATGAAATAAATTGATGCATTTTATTCTATACACTGACAAACATTTGAAACTATATCCTTGCAATTCGTTTTAAGATAGTTTCAGCAGCCATGTGTTTTGTTGTCCAAATTTTCATATACAGAAAATAAAGTTCTTTTCGAATAAGGAACGCAGATATTGTTTGAAGGAAACATGAATTCGAGACTTTTTTATACAAGTAATCCTTCGATATCATGCATCTATTCAATTTTACGTCATTCAATATCACGTAAAAACGGTGCACTGAATTTTCAAATCACTATGCCAGGAAACTAATTGGAAATTAATCAAACTAATCATTAAATGGAGAAAGTAATCAAACATTTGATTAGTTACCAAGATGTAAAATGTTTTGGAGACGCAATAAATTCATTTTTTAAATACTTATCAGAGTATTTTTAGCAATTACTAGAACAATTTATGATATTAGAAGGGGAAAATATTAATTTCGAAACAATAGTGTAAATGTTATAATTTTTTAATTAATTTCCTAATTGAATCCCAAGTAACTTATTTTTCCCGTAATTAAAAGTAAAAATCAAAATATTATTATTCTCTAAAAAATAAATTACATAACATTTTTAATTAAAATCTTAATTTAATCAACATAAATCTATCTTCTTCTTGTAACAAAATGAATTACTTATTAAATCGAATATGTATCGAAATTTAAAAGAAATTTTAATAGTTTTTCTGATGAAGAAAATTGAAAAATATATTTAATATATTAGTCGAAAAAAGGGAAATTCATTCAGCATTACTTTTATCAACATTATTACAGAACTTACTATACTTACTCATATTTTATTTTTTTTGAAAAACTTGCACATTTGTCATATATATATATAAGAATGTGTCATATTATTAAAATACGGTATTTCAAAGAAATTCAAGGAACTAATAGCCTTATAAAAGTAAAAAAATATCTTAACAAATTGTTAAAAATTGTCAAAAATCTATTTTAAATATTATGTTTATAAGTATTTCACAAAAAATCTGGCTGGTCGACTCCGTGTGGTGCCCAGATGCTTTCTGAAGCGTACAGACCGGACTTTGTTTGGGGCTCAAGATGTGTATTATACATGCAAACAGAAAAACTATATAAAAATTCTTTATTTTAAACTATACGAAAATAATTAATAAGAATATCGAAAAAACACGTAAAAAAAGATTTCGAGACAAATATATATTTTTTTTTTCATGAGCACCCTGACAAAGCCACAGCTCGGCTCTGCCCGTGATTTTCTCTAGAAGGAAAGAGAGAGGTTTGAGATAAAATAATGAAATATGGGATATCCTAAGATACACGGCAATTATTGTAAATGAGCACAGTGGTGTCACTCCCATAAATTGTTAATATGGTGATAACAATATCGGGGCCCTGTGTGCTTCTCAGACATATATCTTTAATACAGCAATCCCTATAACAGAGCCCTGTGAACTTTGAGTGTGTTTTTTAAAAATGGAAATACCCAGCTAAAAATTAACCGCAGTGAAATTTAAAAAAATACAGTTGGAATGCAGTCGTACAAATTTCATGCTTTGTAATGATAACACATCATTTTCTATTCCTACTATCTAGAAATGAATTTTTAATGACTTTGAATTGGCCAAACATGGTTTCCAGTAAGGTAACCGGTTCATAGATGGCACGACCAGGCCTATTTTTGAATATGTTTTTGTAAATGTCCGTTAATCTTGTTGTCTTTACAGTTGAACAATTTTCGCAATTATTTAACACGTATTTAATTTTTCGCTGTTTTGTTTTTATGAGAAATTTCTCTTGAAGATGGCTATAAAGAATAGCCGAAAAGTCGAAAGTTGTTTATTTATGTAGTTTTTTAAAATAGTTCATATTTAAATTAAACGAAATATACGTTGAAAACTAGTGTTCGTTGTTTGTATTTATATTTGCAACGTAAAGTCCTTATTAATTATAAAACGCAAATATTTTCTTGTATCTGAAGATACCATCTGTATAGTCCATTAGTAATGATAATTACTGAATGCTTAATTATTTCATATTTTTCATTCATTTTGCCATGTAGAAATTTATAGCAAACTGTATAAAAATGTACTCATTGTGTCTATTCCATGTGTCCTATAGGATAAATTAAATTTAATGTACAAAAGAAAAAAAAATCACTTTTCAATATTTTTTAGTTAAAGGTTTGCTATGTAAATTCATAACTAAAATAAAAACAAAATATATAAAAATAAACTCTGGGGTCTAAGGAGGGTAAGACACCATTACTGAATTGTTGATTCTCATATTGTGTTTCAAAATTGCGATGTCGTATTCTAGGTACTGGTCTGCTGGAAAAGCGATAAAATCAAACAAAACAACTATCACAAAAGCTATTAATTTTAGTGTAGAATGTCATAAAACCGTTCTGGCACAGCTAATTTTGATAAAATTAAGCAATTATTAAGAATATCCATGATCAAATTAAGTGACAAATAGTGTATTAAAGAAATGCAAACATGTATATAAAATATTTTTTGTAGTTATCGCTTCAAAGAAAATATTTTAGAAATAATTAATATTGCAGATATGTCCCATCATCAAATATTCGTGGAAGAATAAATTTGGTGATAATAATTATTTTATAATATAATGCGAACAATATTCCTGTCACTGCTAACTTTCTTTTCCTCTCATTTTTGAACACTTTCCAACCTAGTTGAAAATTGTTTATAACTTCGGTTTGTTTGGCCGATGGCCGTCTGCCGTATGGCCGTCTGACAAGTGCTCTAACTCCCGTAAATATGCTCGGACTATTTTGCAGATTTTATATGTTATTGGCGTTATCTATAGCATGTTCCCTATTTCAACTGAAGTGTGTAGCACTTATTGTTTTTTTTACAGGGACACTCAAAAGAATTCCGTTACATTACGGTCTATGAAGAAAAATCATTTGCGGTTTATTTTAATGATGTTGACACAATTTCAAACACATTGTAATTGATATATATCACTAAGGTGCATTACAAGCAGCTTAATATGGAATATGGTGTGCATAGCACTTATAGTTACTTTACAGAGACAGTAAAAAAAATTCCGTTACATTACGTGAATGGAGAAAAATCGTTTGCGGTTTAATAAAACAATATTTCACTATTTTAAACGCATTGAAATTTACATATGGCACTAACGTGCATTACAAGAGGCTTACTACAGAATATTGTGTGTATAGCAGTCATCGTTCATTTACAGAGACACACAAAATAATTCTCTACTGTCTGTTAACAATAATTCCTGGAAGTGCGTTTTAAGTTGCTGGACGCGATTTTAAATTTAACTCACTTTTTGTCTATTACTTGGTGTGTATAACTTCTGTAGGTCATATACAGGGCAGCACAAAAGTTCGCGAACACATTTTCGTTTATTGACGGAAACTCCAGAAGGAGAATTTTAAACTGTGCTACGCGTTTCCCAACTAAACTAAAATTTAGCATCCTATGTAGTATATATACAAATCTATAGATCATATACAGGGCTGAATGTATATGTTGGAAATTCTTGACATTACGTTTTTAAATATGTTATACGTTTTGCAAATTGTTTACTTAGATGTCATCTTTCAGATTAAACGGTAATGATTTGTAAAATTATTTTAGAAACGTTGGAAAGTGTTACATAATATATGCTTGACGCATGATTTTTCGTTCTTGTTTTTTCCTAATTAGTGTTTCCCTACCTTACTAAAATATATTTCATTTATAGCTAAGGTAATAATTTTTTCTGGTCAATTAGTTCAAACTCATAGTGTTTCAGAAATAAGAAATTTGTTGGAATTAGCTTAACATTTTTTTCTGGGTCATCGGATAATTTTGTTTTTTCCACTAAGAACAATGTTGGAAGAATAATTAAAGTAATTGAAAAACTCTGAGTGGATTATTCATACTTGACTAAATAATAAATATTATTTGGGGGAAAATCTGAAATGATTTAGAGCAAAATTTTCAAGATTACTGCATCTAGATAATGGAATTAATATTCAAATAAAAATCATACTTTTTTCTTGCAGTTAGAATGTCGAAATTAAAATCTGCAACAATACCTTGAAAATACGGATGTAATAAGGAAATAGTTTAGGTACATAAATTATTTTTGTATTTTGGGAGAAGTATATTATAAACCATTAATATTTCATAATAATGACACATTGCACATTCCGATGAAACGATTGTTGCAACTGGCATAATTTTACGTATAATTAACAAAAGATACAAATTCGCTAAACAGTACTCCTGTCATTGTTAATTTTCTTCTTGTACTAATTGAATTTATTCCCAAAATGGGATTATATTTTCCATACTATTTTTATATATTTTTCGAAAAGATTAAAACAATCTCTGGTTACTTAATAAAAACTTTTTTTAGGATCTCCGCATCTGCAACACCTCACGCTGAAAACAAATTTGTATTTAGTTGAAATTTTTTCTCCCTTAGACGTAGGAGAATTCTGATTTTTTTTTCAAGTAAGGAGAAAGCTGAAAATTTGAGATAATTATAAAAATTCTTTAAACTCAGTTATATATATATGTATGTATATGCTTTGCAACGGGATAAATTTAATTAGATACTAACAAAAATATCAAGAATGTGGCATCTTAATCTTGTGAGTAATAATAGTTTTAACGTAATTATTAATTTTTTTCTCTTTTTTTCGTAGCTAGTATGTAAACATTTACGTACAGAATGTTTTAGTAATAGACGGGTTTAGAAATAGATGGGTTAGTAATAGACAGATATAATATAAAATAAAGAGCTTTATAAAAATTGTTTTTTTTTTTTTTTTTTTTTTTTTTTTTTAGAAAGCATATAAAAATATCAAAATATAAAAATGTCATTGCTACAATGCACTTTCGTGGAAAATGTAAAATTTTTATGCTAAATCTAGGAACTTGTATGATAGTAAATATAATAAACGAAAAGCAAAAAATTACTTATATTCACATTTTAACATATTTCTGATCACTTTTACTTATCTTTCTGTTGTAATTAATTTTTTTCCTTAATAGTATTCATCTGCGTTACTGAAACAGATTTTATCCTAAGCATTATTAGTAAATTTGTTGGATGAACTAACTTAAACTCCTTATATTTCATTATAATACACTTTTTGGTGATAGATAAGCATTCCACTTTCATGCTCGTAGGATAATCATAATACATTTTGGAATGAACATAACACAGAAAATTCCGTGAAGGGAATACTAAAATTTCTGGGACACATTAATATCTGATTAAGAAATAAATATACTTTAAAGATAATTCTAAATATATTTAGACAAACGAATTCAAATTTATGTTATTTCCATATGTGTGCTGGCAGCAATTCAAAATGTTCACTATCTAAAGTTGTAAATATGTAATAAATTCTAGAAATGAGTTATTTTTTTTTTAAATAGAAGACAAATATGTTTTAAACACATACATAATTATATAGAACATTTATTTTTAAATTATTTTCCTTTCATATTCGATTGATACATTTATAAGAAATAACTCTTCTGCAATGCCTAACAAAAAAGTTATTATGATATTTCTCTTTTAAATAAATGTTTCATTCCATATAAAACTATATATTAAAAAATAGTCCGAGTTAAATAACAAATATTTGTATAGGCATGGTTAGATGAAGAACAACAAAATATTTAATTACAACATCATTTACGTAAAACAAATGAAATAAATATGTACAATAAATTGATGTAATTTTTAATAAATATATTTTATTTATATTTATTAAGAATACAAAATTTTAAAAAATCTAGTTACAAATATTTTCCTATGAAAATCACAGATTTTTTTATAATTATTTTATCGATAATGCTAGATTGTATTTTGGTGGGAAACAATTCTGCATAAGTGAGTAAGCTTAAATGAAAATTGCGTTCATTCTTTACGACGCACAATTAATTTGATTACATTAATTGATTACATTAATAATTACATAATTTATTTTAATATTCAATTTAACTGCATTCCTTATTATAATATAGCGTGAAAAATGTTTGATAAGTTAGTGTGAGACAAAAATACCTTACAGAAAAATATGTTAATCTTGTATCTATTTAAAAGAAAACAAGAACGAAAAATCATGCGTCAAGCATAGATTATGTAGCACTTTCCAACGCTTCTAAAATAATTTTACAAATCATTACCGTTTAATAAGCTGAAAGATGACATCTAAGTAAACAATTTGGAAAACGCATAACATATTTAAAAACGTAATTTCAGGAATTTTCAATATATAAAATATTCGGAAAAATATCCGAATACTTTTATGTAGCCCTGTATATGATCTATAGATTTGTATATATACATAGGATGCTAAATTTTAGTTTAGTTAGGAAACGCGTAGCACAGTTTAAATTCTCCTTCTGTAGTTTCTGTCAATAAACGGAAATGTGTTCGCGAACTTTTGTGCTGCCCTGTATAGGATCTACAGAATTTATACACACCACGTAACAGACAAAAAGCTAGTTAAGATTAAAATCGTGTTCAGTAACTTAAAACGCACTTCCAGGAATTATTGTTAACAGACAGTAGAGAATTCTTTTGTGTGTCCCTGTAAATGAACGATGACTGATATACACACACTATTCTGTAGTAAGCCTCTTGTAATGCACCTTAGTAATATATATAAACTTCAATGCGTTTAAAATAGTGGAACATTATTTAAATAAGCTGCAGACGATTTTTCTCTATAGACGTAATGTAACGGAATTATTTTGACTGTCCCTGTAAAGCAACTCTAAGTGCTATACACCTACTATTCCATATTAAGCTTCTTCTAATGCATCTTAGTGATCTATATAAATTTCAATGCGTTTACAATAGTGAAACATTTTTAGAATAAACCGCAAATGATTTTTCCCCATAGACCGCAATGTAACGGAATTCTTTTGAGTGTCCCTGTAAGAAAACTATAAGTGCTACACACTTCAGTTGAAATAGGGAACGTGCTATAGATAACGACAATAACAATTGATAACAATTAATAAAAATTGCAGAGCAATCCGAGCATATTTACGGGAGTTAGAGCACGGACAGACGGCCAGACGGCCATCCGGCCAGACAAAACGAAGTCATAAGCACTTTTCAACTAGGTTGGAAAGTGCTAAAAATGATTTTATTTGTAGCTATATTATGCAACGAAGATGCAAGTGGTGCTTTTTCATTTAAGTTGTATTCCCCTTACAACTATTATGATTTATTTAAATGGAGTTAATTATATTATCATTAGAAATATAATTATATATATTAATTCTCGAAAATTGTCTGAAATTAAATATTTTTGAAACACAAATGTACATTACAGTTTGACAGACAGATAAAATTAAAGAAACTATGGAAATTAAAGGAGGTTTATCAAAATGACAAAGAAGAATCAATAAGAAGATATATTATAATTAAGAAGCATAAACATTATTTTCTAAAATGTATTGAAATGTCATGAACCTAACAATTTTCGATAATTTTCAAAGCACTATTTTCTAAAATCCGTTGTTTTACTATATTTTTTTAAGAGTATTATCTGATCAAAAGTTTACGTGCACTTACTTGTATAGACCTGAATTTAAGTTGTTACAATAAAATATTAAAATTGTTCTATAAAAATAATTAGATTTAAATGACAAATATTTTCTAGAATGCTGACGGAAGAAAAATTACTTTAGCAACACTTTATAAAAGGTACTCAATAGTGCCTCATTTTCCTGCTATTTATTTAAATGAATTTTAATCAATAATGCTTAGTAAACATCAAAATGATGAATGCAAAGTACTACGTATTAAGTATGATTATCAGTTTTGATTTCCTTTAAAAAATACACTTTATACCATTTTACGCTACACTATAAATTGTGATGTCATGTCTGGCAATTATATCTTTTCAGTAGGTATGTTTCTGTGGCAAATACTGTTTAAGAATTTATGAACTTATTACCAAAATTGCATTCGGAAATTATTGTTTGTCACACATTTTATAGGCTAAGAAAAATCGTTAATGCAATTCTAAGGAACGATCAATCTTGTAATATCTATACAGATTAGTAAACACCAAACTGATTAATCTAAAGTACGATACATTCATTTTAACTAAGCTCTTTGCTTTCCTTTAAAAAAGACTCTACATCTCTTTATGCTACTGTAAAAGTTATGATGTCAACTCTGAGGATTAGTTCTTAATAAAACGGATTGTATATTAGACAAATAATGTTATGTATTTTATGAGATTATTGTCATAAACCTCATTAAGAAATTCTCTTTGTCGTAAGATTTATAAGCAAAGCAAAATAATATAATAGTTTGTAATCTTATTTCAAGATAGTTTACCAAACGTCCAAAAGGTCAATAAAAGTATTAATCTGATTAAAACGCTTGATTTCGCTTTGAATATACTCCTTGTACTGCATTCTACAATACTAAAAAATAAGGTGCCAAGTCATGCAATTATATTTTTCAGTAAAAATGTCCTTTAGGCAAATCATGTGTAAGGGTTTTATGAGCTTATATTCTTAAATCGCACAAGAAAATTACCTTTACTCATATATTTTACCGTTTTAGCTAAATCAGTTTTGAAAATCTGAAGGTATGATGAAGTTCTTTATCACATGTACTGGAAATATTTCCATCTTCTTTTATCATAGTATTTTGGTACGGAATAACGGGCCAGAATATTTCAGTATAGGTAAAAATAATTCTGCTTGGATATAGAAAAATGGACATATTGTATACATTTTTACTTATTGAATAACTTTATATTCAGATAATATTGAATAAATATTAAATAAATTCATAGAAGCAATGCAAATGTGAATAGATTTATTCATATACAAGTGTATAAGGTTTTAATTTATTAGTGCATTTTTTTACAATAAAAGGTATTAAACAATTGTTTTACAATATAAGGTATTAATATTTTTTTTTACAATATAAGGTATACAGTATTATAATTTTATGTTTTTTTTTAACTTTTAAAATGCTTTTCGTTCGGAAATTTGTTTTTCGGGTATAAAATTATAAATGTAATATGTATTTTTTATGTCGTAAAATACATTTTATTTCCATTTTTTTGTATTTATTAGTCGCAATTAAAATGTTATTTACAATTTTTCTTGTCTAAGCAAACCATGACTAGGTTTTCAGTGTTTTCTGGGTTAAAGATTACAAGCAGGTCATAAAAATAGAAATATGCAACTTGTTAATCGATTTACAAATAGAAAAATGTTAGTCGTGAATTTTTACGGAAGAATGTGTAGGTTTTGGCTGAGATTTCAAATTAGTAAACTTTTTTAAAATAATAGCTTCAATCAGCTATTAGTCGGGTGATCTGAATGAATGATTATAAAAAAACAATTATTATAAAGTTGTGAGATTTCAAGAAGTTTATATATTTTATTTTATTTAACTAGCCTTTTTATGGTAGCAAGCTTGTCCAGAGTTGTTATCCATTTTTTCTATTTTCAAACGCTAAAAAAAAACATTTACAGGCTAGCACATCACAAAGTGAAATGACTCTTTGTGCTGCATCTGCGACAGCTACGATATTTCAAGCAGTTTTTTTTTAATTGACGACTCATTTTTGGTATGAATTGTACTTCAGATTTATTCTCATAAAACTTTTTTATTCTTCAAAATATATATATTTTTTTTGTATAAGCACTACATCTGGTTTTAACTGTTAGTCGCAATGGATGTAATTTAATTATTAAATAATTTTAAACGAACGGAAAATATAAAATTTTTATTATACTCATATTAATTTATAACACTTAAAACCCGTACAAACTTGACATTACATAATATTGCATTTTTAACTACAACAAACATTAAGGAAAATTGCTTTGTTAAATAGGTAATTTAAAAAAACGTCAAATAATGATTTTGACCCAGGACAATGCCCTATATAAGGTACGACTCTAAAACTTAATGGCTTTTTATAACGAACGTCAAAATTCACCTTAACAAATTTTATAAACACAATGTAAACACATTGATAAATTTCGTTACTACCGAGGTGCAATAAACCAAATCGCAGTTTTAAAACATTAAAACTATTAGATGTTAAGATACATGAGCTTTCGGCTAAAAGGCTGGCAAAAACCTGTCCAAAAGCGAGCCATTCAGAGCCGCGTCTTCGCGACTGCTGGTGTTTCATCTGAGGATGGCTAATGTTTAGCCGAAAGCTCATGTATCTTAACATCTAATAGTTTTAATGTTTTAAAACTGTGATTTGGTTTATTGCACCTCGGTAGTAACGAAATTTATCAATGTGTTTACATTGTGTTTATAGGTTTATTCTATATGAGATTTTTGTAATAAACGTAAAAGTACGATGACATGATTGTCATCGACAGTAAACTTGTGTGAAACATTTGAACAAAATCGGTTCGACGAATGTCTTCAAAAATGGATTTGAACCCGACTTCCATAAAGACATGAAACGAAGTTAAATACAGGAGTATGAAAAGTAAACGACTGAAAATTACTTTTTTTGAATTTCTGTGGACGTACTGGTAATAATACTATACCATTTATTATTTTATCTTATTATATTATAACGGTTTTTACGAATAATCTTGAAATATTTTTATATAAATTAACAATTAGGTTGGCGTTAGTTAATGAAAAAAATTTTTACTAGCATTTAAATCGGTTAAGCAGTTTATATTAAATAATGTTTATTTTTTATAAAACAAAAAAAGAAGTTATATGAAACGTTGAAGATATAAATTCTCTAAATTTTATTCCGTTACTCTGCGACATACTTGGTTTAAAATATTGCTAACGCAATAACATTAACTGTATTTAATAAAAATCGCCATTGTTGAAATTAGCATGTATACTCACATGATAAAAGATTATTTAAATCGTAATCATTATTTACGCATAATGATATTTTATATTTAGGCGATATATTTGCATAAATAGTCATTAGTAGATATGACATTAATTTATTTGTCACATTACCATTGTTACACATTACTTTTGCAAATATTCTCGTAATGGTAATTTCATTTTTATCTTCCGTATTAACATCAAGAAAGGCATTAAAATTCAGTTCATTATCCCAATCTTATTTTTTCAAAAGAAAGGGGCTTAGGTAAAACATAAAAGTACTAAATCTTCTTTTTCATTTCTTTCGCAGTAGCGGAAATATTATTGTTCAATATATTATTTTTTTATTTAATGAACTAAAAGTGTTATTGAAAATGATTTCATGATTATTAATGAAAGTTTTACCTCGTCATAACATGACGGCTTTCAAGTATAGATATTAGTTTTTCTAAGATAATGAAAACTTGTTTATATATATATATATATATATATATATATATATATATATTCATATAGAGTGCATAAAAAATGTCCTTAATCCTCTCACTGACATGTAAGGTATTAATGTAAAGTCCCCGTTATATGAAGTATGTGTGAGGACAAAAGCTATAAATAAATACATTTTTCGTGGGGTAATAAAATATAAACGAATTGTTTTTAATAGAATAAAGGACAATAGTAGAAAAACATATATATATGTATACACACACACACACACACACACACACATATATATATATATTCTTTTATGGATTAATTTCGTGATAGTATATCTATATTTAATAAATTATAAATTAAATCAAATAGATCACAGTTGCTTTCATTAAAGTGTAACTTTCCATGTACGGATTTGAAACTCCTTCTTGCATTGGTTTCTGTAAAATTAATGTAAATCTATATATTTTTTAAATAGGCTGAATACTTATAGTACATTTCCAAGGAAATTAATTGTGTATTATTCTATAAAATATAAAACTGAAGTTAAACTTAATAAATTATAAGTCAATTAAAATAATCTGCTTTATATTTGTTCAGTAATTTAACATAAAATTTCATTTTACACAATTAAAACAACTATTACGTTACTTATGCAAGTTTGACTTTAAATTACACGATGGTGCAATGGCGCATACATGCAGCCCTGCAAGATTATTTTAATTTTAATTTGCCATACATATTAAGCATGCTACAGTATGCGATTTTTTAGGTAAATATTTCAGAAACGCATCTATATATATCTGGTTTATTAAATAGTAATGAAATTTCGTTCTAAAGAAACAAAATAATTCACAGTTTGCGAATTATTAACATTATGTATAAATGAAAAGCAAAAGGTTTAAATGATTTCAATCAAGATAAATATTTTTTAACACATTAAATTCGTTATGGTTTAAATGTAATTTTATATCCAGCAAATTAGGTTTTTACAAATTTAATATACTTATTTATTAAAATAAATAATGTTAAATTTCTCTACCTTTTTCTGCATATTATAGTTTGATATTTCGTGCTAAAATGACACAAAATCTTGTGAATTAAAATATATCTATATATATATTTATATTTAAGTAAAATATAATGACATTTGACATGTTTATAAGCAATTTTAAATTCACTTTAAGAAATGGGATATCTTTAAATAAAATATTTCTTTTATATGGAGACCATTCAAAAAAAAGAAACACATATATGCAGAAAAACATAGCGGTTGAATTTTAAAAATTTTATTAATGGGCTTGATATTTCTTTGCTAAATACCAACAGAGTAAAAAAGCCTGGATCAGTACTTTTCACTTTGATTTAGCAAGAAATCCCCGATTATAAATTCATGTACAAGGGTGAGTCAAAAGTAATGCCTCCATTGATCTAACTTTTATCTGATCGATCTATTCGTGATATTATAAAGGTAACCTTACTCTACTTATATAGTACTTTCATTTTCAGATTGACAGATTAGAACAGTGGATTTGAAGCTAAAAGAAGGAGTCGTAATTGAATGTCATTAGAAAAATAATGTTTAGCACCTGATTTCTAGTTACTGATTTCCGGGCAATGCCGGACCGACCAGCTAGTACTTGATTAAATTATCAAGTAATTATTTCGACTTCTGGCAAAAAGTTCATCTTATTTTATTAGAGATTATTTGACAGACATATTGTGTTTAAACTTTAGATATAATTATAACATGATAATATAAATTAGTAATTTAACGGTTATACTATAAACATCAAATTTTAGCTATATACATTTAATTCATTTTAGACTTTTGCTACATTTTTTTAATTTATTTTAAATGAAAAACTGCAATAAATATATCAATCATTTAACAAGATATATTAATTTGGAATACTGCAATTGCTAAAAGAAGTTATATTTCCAAATGTTATTACCGAACTTGGTGTGAATAATTTCCGATTTCAGAAATATGCATCCACTACACATGTCTGCATGATTTCCATACTTAACAACTTCTGATTACAGTATATAATAGTGAATGTTTTTCTTATATCTTTATTTATCAGTAAAAAGTCCTAAGTAATTGTATGCCAAAGTATTTGGTTTACTGAAAAATCACGACAGATAAGCCAAATATGTAAAATGTTACATGAGCATTGGTAAACTACAATTGTACGTGAAACATGTAGTGTAAGTAAAAACTGCATATAGTAAGCATCCTGCAGCTGAAAAAATCTGAGTTTTTCGAATAAGTTTTTTGTGAAGGAAGTCTGTGAATTATATAAATTATATTTAATACTAGCTGAAGAACAAGTCGACTTTTTTGCATTTTAATTTGCATAATGTCTTTTGATTTTGAAGATAAAATTGAAACTAATATTATTCCATAATGAGAAAATATTTACGGCAATTATACAGCAGTATGAATTGGCAATGTATATTAAAACCTGACATGATAACTGTTATATGATAATTTTACATTATTATTTCTTGTTTGGCTGTTTTATGTAGATAACAATCTCTGGTCTGTAACACTGCACTGCAGCATAATTCGCATCGTCAGTCTTTAATTTATACCTTGAAAATTGTTTTTTTTAATGTCTATGTTGAAAGTTTCCTAGTAATTCATTTCAATTATTAGTAGCATCGTAATGAAAGGAAAAAAAATTGCTAATTATAAGATAAATTCATTTATTTTTACTGTTGCCGGAACAATGAATTTATGTGGCTGATAAACCAGGAAGTATACATTTTTCTGATATTTTAATTAATGTGTCGGAAGCTCATTACTCAAAATTCATTCAATTTCCGAAATTGATATGTTCATTACAAAATATTCCAATAAATAATGGATTTCCGTTTAATCGTGAAAGTTCTCACTCCTGTAATTGTATGCGATGGGCAGATTATAAACATAAATTACATACATATTTTAAATAAAAAAATAATATTTAGCGTAAAAAATAGCTTCAGATTTTTTAAACGCAAATTCTCCAGTTGGATATTTTACGTGCGTTAAATGAATGCTTTTAAAGGAACAGAAATCGATATGACGCTGAAGAGCATGCATCAATCTTACATGTAAAAATGATAGTTCAGCTACCCCGGTAAGATTAAGATTTTAATACGCTGAAGTACTTTAAAAACTATTGGCTCCATTTGTCAAAGATTCGTCGTTAAGAGAAATAAGGTATGCTTATTTTTTTCGGAATTTTCTTTTTATTATAGAATATCAATAATAATGTAAGATTAATTTCAGTCACCTTTTTTTCCAGATTTTCTTTTGAAAAATGTTACATGCATTATTTCTGAAAAAGGTGAACAAGCATTAATGTTTTATGATGTCAAAATAATAAGCGCTTTTTGTCCAAGCTGTTTAGGTTTTACGTATCTAAAAAATTACCTGATTTATTAGAAAACTACGTTGAACTTGGACTGGCAAATGAACAGTTTTTTTTCTTTTTTAAAATACATTAAAAATGAGAACTGCATAAATGAGAATGGAAATTTTGAAATATTATCTCTGATGTGGTAAAAATGCGCAGTATCCTTAATTTTGAAAATATATAATTTTTGAAAATATTAGAATGCGAAATTCTGTAAAAAAATGCGGTGAGAAAATAAACATGTAAAATCACGTTATTTAATACTTCATATAGTTGTAAATGTATCGAATTTTTACTGATGAATCCTTTTAATTCCTTAAAATTGTGTTTCTGTTCAATCTATATTTTATTCTACGAATAAAACTTTTTGAAAATATGCAGTATATAGTATATTACAATTAATTTTAATAAATTTTTGACAGGTTAGTATATACAGAAAAATATTGCAATATCTTTCGTGTATAATGGTAAAAAGACAAAAATATAGTAGTTGTGTAAAACAATTTTAAAAAACAATTCTTGAAATAAACAAATAGATAAAATTTCGCCCCAGGGCAAATGATGTTCAAAATTTTAATATATACCTGAGAACTTTCTGCAAACTTGGATCATAAGATTTGGTATCCTTCACAGATTCTTAGTGTTGGATATTTATTTTATAATACTAAAACTGTTACTTCACATTTGTGTAGCAATGATAAAAAAAATTATATGTCATGCCATAATATATTATGAAATTTTATGTAAAAATATATTTTAAATAATCAATTAGAAGTGTATGTTATTGTTGTGTTTTAAAAGTTTAATTTTCGCTGCATCCGATGACATAAAAAAGGATTTATGCAATATTTAGGACTGAAATCAATGCGAAAGCGACAAAGCATATTAAAATATCTAGATTTTATTTAGTACTGAGCGGTAATAATAGAAAAGTTTCTTGGCTTATATATGGGCTTAGAGGTATTTCATTTAGAAAATGCTAAAACTGATGCCAAATAAAATATTTTATAACGATATATATCACATTTTTTAATATACATTTTATCGAATTTGATTAATTATAAAAGTATAAATAAATACAAATTTTGTTTTAAGTTGATATTTATATCAAACTAACATAATAATTTATCAAAGAAAATTTAACAAAAGTTAAAAGAAGTCTTACTTAAAAAATTGGCAATCAGAGAATTTTTAATTAAGTCTTAATTGAATTCACGATCTACTTTTTTAATCTTCGAAAATTTAATTGGAAAAATCAATAATTTAATAAATGAAAGGTAAAACTTCAAAAATACGAGTAACGTGAGAAGTAATTTACCATTTCCGCAAACGGAAGGAAATTTATGATTAATTATCAATGCTTTTAACCAAATATTTCAATAGAATTTTTCATTTAACTTACACGAAATGTCTTAACTGTAATATTGTATAGAATGTACATATATATTTGTGAATGTCTATATACATAAGCAAACAGGATTTAGATAAACATGGAAAAAATTTAAATATTCATGTCAATTTAATAATATTATGAGGATATTCTGGTACTACTTAATGTGAATTTCACAGTCATTTAATGACTCTAAATGCATAAATAAGATTTTTTTTAAAAAAATTGTTGGTTCTATTAAACGTATAGAAATTTGATAACTTTATGTTAAACGGGTGCACGTGAAAAATCCTCAAATATTGTCTCCATCACCGTCATTCGCATTGGTAGCATTTAAAGAAAGTTTTCACTTATTTCATTTAAATAATATAATTTTCACTTAAAACATATAGATTTAATGTACATTTGCACCCGGTAACACAAAAGTACCAGAAATTTAAACAAATCAGAAACGAAACTGTATTTAAAAAATTCGAATTCAGAGAAAGGTGAATTTTTATCTAGATATTTAGTGAATTTTAGACCAACTTTTTTCTTTGTAAGTCTCATTGGAGAAATCTAATTTTTATTAAAAAATACGGAAAACGTCAGTAATAAACGTTTCACGAGAGCCAATTTCTTTTTTTCTGACATATGGAAAAAAATTGAAGCTTATCTTTGAATTTATTTAATCTTATTTGTCATGATAAACTATTTAACTATAAGGAAAATGAAAAAAAAAAAAAAAACTTATGACATAAAAAAATAGTAAGGGAATTTTTTTTTTTAAACAGGATACCTAATCGATTCAGAAATTTTCATTTTCGACAATTTTAATAATTGCTTTAATTAAAAAAGTTTTAGTTTATCTGATCAATTATGTATACGTGATAAATAAAAGTTACTATTGTTAAGGGAAAAAATGGTAGCGGCGAAATTTTTGCCAGGTTAATATAAAAGTATCGGCAATTTAAACAAAACAAACACGAAACTTATTCTAAAAAATGCGCAATTAGAGAACGATGAAGTTTAATTAAATTCCAGAAAAACTTTTTTCCTTTTTAAATCTGATTGGAGAAATTCATTGTTTATTAAAATGTTCAGAAGACATTGGTAATAAGAGTAACTTGAGAACCAATATAACTTTTCAGAGAAACGGAAGAAAATACTAACTAAGCTAAACGTTCAATACAATTTTTATATTTCAAGAAAACTGCACAAAAAATAAATTTTATAAAAAACATTAATCCTAATGTTTAAACAGCATCCATAATCGATTTACAAATGTACATTTTCGAGAATTTTAATCATTGAAGGATACGGTGATTTACTTTCAAAAGTACTTATTTTATCTAATTTGTTTTGCAGAGTACAAAATCATTCTGAGGTAATATAGAATTCCTTTATGTACGAAAAAATTCTAGGCGTCTGCAAAAAACAGAATGCTGTTCGTTATACTTTTTGTAAATAAAATTAAAAATTATGAAGTAGTCCAAAATAAAATTTTTACCATATAACTCACATACTTTGTTTATTTCAAATTTGAATTAAAACGATTAATTTTTTTTTGTAATTAATTGTTTAAGATCTAAAGTTCGTATAAATATACCAAGTGCCATTTGTTTATATGACTTACTTATGAGACAATAATTTTCCAATAATAAAAAAAATTATTATTATATTAAAATTTATTATTTATTACACAAGAACAACAAATGAAAAAAAAAAGTTCATTATTTGATTTTGTTTCTCTTACCAATATTATTTTTAAGTTAATTTGGATAAACTTATTTATGTCGTCATTTGTAAAACATGTACCTATTATGTAATATATATTTACACATACACACACATGTATATATATATAACTTTTTTAGTCGATTTTAAATTCTTTATCTTCAGAAGAACTGTGTTTTTACTCAATAAAAAGCATTCTTGAAATTTTTCCGAAATTAAATATTTTACAAATACAAATATACATTATATTTTGATACACAGATAGCATTAAAGAAACGAAATGAAAATAAAATAATGATCATCAATATTTCAACATAAAAGTTAATTTTAAAAAGCAGAAGCGTTATCTTCTAATCTAAATTGAATCGTCATAAACCTAACACAGTGTTATATTTTCTAAAGCACTACTTTCTAAAATCAGTCGTTTTACTATATTTAAAAGTAGTATCTTTTTTAAGCTTTACGTCATTGGAATAGACATGCATTCTATCTGTAATCACCATAAAGTTAAATATATCAAAACTATTCTATAAAAATAATTACATTTTAATGACAAACATCTGTAAGACAAATATTGACAATTAATTTCAAGTATTTTTATTTGCTGATGGAAGAAACGTTCTTTTAGCGACACTATGCTAATTTTATTTAATAGTGCCTCTTGTTATCGCCATTTAATTAAATAAATCGTAATCAATAATGCTTAGTAAATATCAAATGGATGAATGTAAAGTATCATGTATTACAAGTGATTAGTATTTTTATTTTATTTTCAAAAAATAACATTTTACCACTTTATGCTACATTAAAAAATATAGTGTGAAGTCTGGAAATTCTTTCCTTTGGAAAATAATGCTATTTTGGCAAATACTGTTATGGATTAATAATGAAGATATTATTACCATAGATTGCATTAGGGAATTATCGTTTGTCACATTTTATAGGCTAATGAAAACCATTAATGAAATTCTAAGGAACTATTAAGCTTGTAATAACCATAAACATCAAAGTGGTGAATCCAAAATACAATGTATTAATTCTAATTAACCTCATTGATTACCTTTAGAAGAGACACTTTATATCACATTAGTCTACTCTAAAAGTTATGATGTCTACTCTGGCCATTACTTCCATACCTATAGGATTGTGTCTTAAGCAAATCTTTTAATACATTTTAGGAGCTCAATGCCGTAAATCGCATTAAGAACTTCTCTTGTGTCTTAGGATTTATACGCAAAGCAAAATCACTTAATAAAGATGAAGGAACGCTAAATCTTCTAATCTCATCAGAATTTACCGAATGCCGAAAAGGAGAAAGTAAGGTCCTATAAATTAAATCTGATTAACACTTTTGATTTTTTATTCTATATACTACTTATACCACCTTCTATCACACTAAATAGTATCGTGCCACATCAGACAATTATTGTTTTTCAGCATAAGTGTTCCTTAACCAGATGTTCGTTAAGTGTTTTATGAGCTTACTATCTTAAATCGCATTAGAAAATTCTCTTGAGTCGCAGATTTTACAGACTTAGCCAAATCAGTTTTACAAAATGTTAAAGAATGATTAAGCTTGTTTTCATATTTAATGGAAATCTTACCATTTTCTTTTATCACAGTCTGGTACGGCAAAACGCGCCGTAAAATTGCTGGGTAAGTCAAAATAATTCTGTATGATTTAGAAAAATTGAGATCTAGTACAAAGTAAAGTGTTCATATTTCAATAAATGTATATGCAATTTTTATTCAATCTATACTAAATAAATGTATAGATGCGCTATAAACAGAACTTGATTTATTCAAATATTAAATAATAAGGATTAAATTTATTAGCGTATTCAACGATATAAGGATTCTTTTCTCTTTACTTCTAAAATCTTTTTCTATTCGGAAATAAGTTAGTTTGACATTCTTTTTATAAATTCCACTTTTTATTTTTATTTTATAAAATACATTTCATTTTCAATTATTATGTTTAATTAATCATTATTAAAGTGTAATATATATATATTTTTTCTTATTCAAGCATGCTCTGCTAGTCTTTTATATTTATTGTGTTAAGGTTTACAAGCAGGTGAGAAAAAAACAAAAACAAAATACGTAATTTATTATTCGATTGAAAGATTAGTCATGAGTTTTAGAGGTAATAATTGGAGCTTTAGGCTGAGAATGGAAATTGGTGAAATTTTAAAAATACCAGCTTCAATCAGTTATTGGTAACATGATCTCAATGAATGAAGACAAAGCATTTGTTACATAAGACATAAGGTAGTCAGGGACAAAAATTAGAAAAATCTCATTTTTACAGTTATTAAAATATAGAAACATTTAAAAAATGTTTAAATCTTTGTGAATTACTTTCGAAGCCATTTGTATGAAACAGTACAATTGATTTTTAAAGCAAATAATGTTTTATCGAAACCTGTATAACTTAGTTTTTAATTGTTCAAGATACCAAAATAATTACTCATCATTATATCAAGAATCTGCTAAAAATTGATAATAGTAATTTTTCGCTTATTGTTAAAACCCTGCCTAATACACACTTCAGAACCCAATTTTCAATCACTTTATATAAACATTTTAGTAGAAGTAAATATATATCACCTTTACATTTTTATGAATATATTCATATAGCGGCATTCTCAGGATAAATACGTATTATTATTAGTACTTTTTTTTGTTTTTATGTAATTACTCAAACATCCCACTTTTCTGCCAAAATTATGGGTTTAATGTTTATTACAGAAAATGGAACTTTTGAATACAACAATAAATGCAGAAGGGGGTGTTTCAAATACATGTATGTCATATCAATTTGTAATTGAAAATGTAATTATAAATCGTAATTAATTTTAATAGAAATATTCTGAAATACATACAACTTGTTATATATACAAAATATATATACTTGTATACATACTTGTTATATATATATACAACTTGTGTAAATTCGCACACGTCAAGGAAAAATAAAACATTTATTGAAATGTTATAAGAAATCAATAAACAATAGTTTATGTTAAATATTGTTTAACTTTTATATATAAAAAGAAACTATGTGAGCAACACAATGAATATGATTCTTGTTATGATTCTATTCGTTATTTTGCTAAATAAATATATTTGGTTTACATTATTAATTATTTCTTCAGTATAACTTTGTCATTGTTGCAATACATTTTACGGAATAAGCGTTATCTGCATTTAATAAAAGTCACCTTTGTTGAAATTAGCACGCTTAATTAAATGATAAAAGATTATTTGAATCATAATCCTTATTTATACGTAAATATCTTTCATGTTCAAGCAATATATTTACAATGCATTCATTAGCATTTATTGCGTTCATTTATTTATCAAATTACCAGTGTCACACATTGCTTTTACAAACATTATCGTAATGATAATTTCATTTTTAACTTCCTTTCTAAGATCAGCAATGTCATTAAAATGCAGTTCATAATTCCAGTCTCATTTTTTAAGAGGAAAAAATTGCATGCAATAAACTTTTTTCGTTCATTTCTTTCACAGTATTGGAAATATCAGTGCTCCATTTATATCTTTTTATAGAATTAAAATAGTTATTGCAAATAATCTTCAAAATTATTAATGAAACAAAATCCCATCATAACATGATTGTGCTCAATTATAAATAACTAACTTTTTTAGATAATGAAACATTTTAATTACACTTAATGTTTTATGATAAATATATATATATATATATATATATATATGTGTGTGTGTGTGTGTGTATGTGTGTGTGTGTGTGTGTATGTGTGTGTGTGTGTGTGTGTGAAAGTATAGTGCACAGAAAAAATCCTTTATTTATTCTATCCTTTATTTTATTTATTTTATTATAAAATCCTTTAAGTATTTTTACGTAACACGAAGTATGATGGGAGAAAATAAAAATGCGCCATACATCTGAATGCGCGTTAGAAGCGAGGACATAGAAGAATCAGAAAAGTGGTAAACCAGAAGTGAAAGAATTATACGAGGGTGAATTAATTTTAAATAGAATTTTAATAGATTATTTTTGAAATATAAACTGCTGAAATAAGTGTATTTTTTTTCGATATAGCTTTCGATAATATGCACACACATTTGTTCAATGTGTTAGGAGGATGTTTATTTTAATTCTTGAATAATAATAAAAAAAATTGGATGTCCATAATGACTACTGCACAAAATGCTTTGATTTCTGTCTCTGATGTTAACTCTTCTCCGCCTAGTGCTTCTTTAATGTGATCCAAATATATGTATGCCAAATTATCACAAATTATGTATGGAAAATTATCGTGTATTATCAGGAGAAGTTTTTTATTTGTTACACCAGCTGTATGTCCGTCTTGCATTGTCCTGGAAACGAATAATTGTCCCATCGAATTGGAAACTTTTTTCGGATAGATCTGTGATATGACTATCACATTGTTTCATTTTTGTGCCCCCATTTATTCGTATATATATGAAAGTCACAGTATTTTTAGCCAGAATATTCAATTGAAGTGATGCCGCAATTATATTTTTTAAAGTGTGTTCCGATTCCGAAATTTGGCCGGTGTGTCGATCTCCAGTATTGTTGGTCGTTATTTGAAGATTTTTAATGTTCTTGAAATTCCGAGATGCTGTTGTATATAATTTTAATTAATATTTTAAAAGTATGTAATGTAACCTAAAGTTTTGAATTGGTTAATCAAGAATATACATGGATATTTGCCAGATATTATAATATAAATAATTTTGGAATTAAAAGGAATTTTTAAAGATGTAATTTTTTAGTTTTTGTGCAGTGATCAAGCCACTACTTTCTTTCCCAATTTTTATGATGGAGGCAAAATAAAGACGAATAAATTTTTCTAACAGTGTATTTATTTCCTACCTACAAGTTATTGAGTTTCACATTAAAGTAAGATATATTATTTTTGTTATTTAATTATTTTTACTTCAAATTTCAAGAACTAAAAAGAACATATACGCAAATAATCGTGCAGGGTCTATTGTTTCTTAATTCACAAATGCAATAATTCAAATACTTCACTTATACGATCATCTTCTTTAAATTAATATTTAACGCTCAAGTATTCAACTATAATTTCTCCTCTTCATCATAATTATTTTTAATACCACATTATCCTCTCTCTGAAACTTAACAGTACTATTTTATATTCTATGTACAATCGGTCAAAGAAAAAGAGAACAACCCCACATGTTTTACTATTTAAATTGTCACAGAAAAACGAAAGTAGCCATTCAACTTGAAATTATGTTATATTTAAATTTATGCTTAACCGATAAGTTTAAGGGCTCATCTTTATAAACACATTGTACCAAACTCTAAAAACGAATAGATACAATATTATTGAATAGAAACAATATTCCATTTCATAAAACAAAATAAATTCTAATTTTGAGAATTACACACATTATTTATAAGTAAATGTACAAAATGTTTCAATGACATAAAAAAAGAAATTTTTTTTATAGTTAAATGTTAACTATTAAAAAAATAAATTAGATATAAAAAAAAATAAAATGATTATTTAATGGAAAAAATTTTCTTACTTTTTTATTCTTTTGCATTTTTTAATGTATAATTTCAACTAAAAAGGGGGAAAATGTCGTATGGACTTAAAACATTTTTATCAAAATATTATCACATTAGATATGTTTCTAGGCATTTTTAAATTCATTTTGAAAATTGGAATATCTTTAAATAAAATATATATGCTATACCGGGACCATTCTTAAAAAGAAAGTGTGATATAACTTAGCTGTTGATTTTTAAAATTTTTAATAAAATATATGTGCACGTTTAGTGTTTATTTAAGACTTTTTATTTTATATAGGTTTATTAGTTAAATTTATTAAATAAAATAGTATTTCCAATGTATGTTAATCGTGCAATCTAATTTAATTTTCAAAGCATTTACAATATTGACGAAAGCTACACCTTCCCATTTGATCGTTGGTCTTTAAACAGTTCATTATCAATGATACACACGTGTATCACTTACTGTACCCAAATATAAGTATTTTTTTTTATTATTACCCTTACCACTATTTCAATACCTGTCATGTTCTACAAAAAATACATCATAAAAATTATTGTAGGGATATAGTGGTAAACAAAAGAGTAAAAAAAAAACAAGATGTGGCTATGAATTTCCAAGAATATAGCAACAATTATTAGAACTGAAAGTTCGTTGGTTGGTTAACGATGTATTTGAATTGTCATATATCTACGCACAATATATGCGTTGTGCGTCATTCTGTTTTACTTTCTGGTGTTGAAAAAAACAAGCAAAAATTCGCTAGCAAAGCACTGTTTTTGAAGTGAAAATAATGGCATTAAACATTAAATTTTGTTTCAAATTACACAAAAGTGCTATTGAAACACGTAAAATGTTGCAGGAAGTGTACGGTGATGACACATTATTCACGTTTTTCGATTTTTGAATGGTTTGGACGTTTTTGTGATGACGTACCTTGTGAAGCGTTTTCTTACCAAGCTAGACGTGGTGCATTTAACCCACCCACCAAATTCTCCGAACTTGGCACTCGCAGACTATTTCCTATTTCCTAAACTAAAAACATCACTAAATGGAACAAGATATCTGGATATTGATAACATCAAGCAACATGTGACGTCCGAAATTTAGAAGATTCCGGAAAATGACATTGTATGTTGTTTCAAACAATTGCACAGCCGCGCGAAAAAGTGTTTTCTGTCAGACGGAACTAACTTTGAAACATATTGAACAGTTATGTACTGTACATTCATAATTCAGAAGTTATTTCACCAGTCCTGGAAATTAATAACCACATCTTGTACAATCACTTGTTGTAATTCTGTACCAACTAGTGTAAATAAATTGGTATTTCAATGATTAACGCCATTTATGTCTGTTCAACTTAGCAATGTATTATTTTATAATACTATTAAACCAACAGTGTTGTTATTATTAAGCATCAACTCATATGAAAACATCAACTATTACATTTTACAGAATAAGAAGAAATAAAATGTTTTCAATATGAGTATCCAGCAGCGTCTCAGTTTTTAACAGAAGAAATAAGATCGTAAATTATTGAAGGTGCATATATTAAAGACTTAAGCTGTAAGTATGTGTTACATTATTCTCTGTGAGGATTAAAGACTGTATACAAGTCTAGTATTTCAAATTACGAAGAAGTAATTTTATAAAAGATTTTAATTGTAAATTTAATGGAACAATCTTCAGATAATGTGTTACTTGCAAGTAATTAAACTTATTCGCCAACTGATAATGAAAGAGTGAGGATTTACATAGAGAAATAATTGGATTAAATAAATATAAATAAATGATAGGTAAAAATAGCGTGAGAAATAATAATTTAATTAACAACAGTCATTATTAAGACAATAAATTTATATCACAGTAATGTAGAAAGAGGGATATATTTCTCAAGCATGATAAGTCATCTTTATTCTGATATGCTATTTATTAACACATATACAAAGAATGTTATGTAAAAAACTTATTCCTTCGAATGAAGAGGACTAATGATTAAGTTATATGGAATTCTCTTTGATTTAAATAACAATCGTAGTTTCTATATTCAAACTTTGATCGGAATTTATATAATTTTCCACAGAAATGTTGCATAATATCAATAAACACAATTAAGTAAAATGCAGGACAAAGAAATGTGTTCTAATAGTATAACAGGTACCTTTGGTTACAGGCAATACTAATTGTTTTGCTCCTATATATTGGATTACTTTACAAAAGTCTTGTGTTTAAACATTAAATAAAAACTGTAAACATTACATTTAAACAATATATATGTAATTCCCAATAGATGATATTTTTAAATATATTTTAAGGAAAAGCTGCCATAAAGTAGTAGTCATTTAAGTGGCTAAAATAAATCGAAATAATTTGCTTACAAAAAGAATATATATTAGGAAATGCGGATAATATACATTATGCGCATATTTTCCACTTTGTCAATACATTTTAGTGTCCATGGGTTTTCATGCAAAAACATTACTGATTACAGTATAGTATAGCAAATATCCTTCATATATCTTTATTTTGTTTTAAAATTTTAAATATTTTATTCCGGATTACCTAGTTCACTTTAAATATACATAAAGAAAATCCAACTATGTAAAATGTTACATGAACATTATTCTGTGTTTATAACTTTCTCTTTGGCGACAGAATATCTGGACTTGCTTTGCCTCCGCTTCGCTACCTTCCAACACTTTTTTATGTAACCCCTTTGTCAGGAGTAAAAAGTTCAGTTGTGAATTCGACTCTGTGTCAGCAAGCTGCACGCACACAGTTGTATGTCTATAAAATATTTTTTTTAATCCGCTTGTAGTGGACTAGTAAATCTCTTAGAAATGAATTCTAGTTTTTTTAAATGTGAACGTTATGTCAAGATTAACCTGCGTGGCGACAGCAACATCTGTACTTTAGTTTAGTGCTTTAATTTTCCCAGGTTTGTTCAGAGGTGCAGAGTGCAAATGTGCATATTTTACATAAATGGTCCCAATCATGTAAGTTAATATATAGACTTATTTTTCATTAAAAAACAGTTAACTGATGAGGAGATTACCAGTTTTTATTCGGAAGGCCATCTTTAAAGAGTTTCATGGTAACTCCCCTAGCAGGACACTTTGGTATTCGACAAACATAAGCCCGAAATTATGATTCCTGTAATTTCCCTAAATTGCGGGAAGCATTTCTCGATTATTCTTCTATCTGCAACACAAGCTAACAATATTATTATAAAAATGCAAATCCAGCTAGCTAGTTAATTCCTAATAAAGTAACGTATCCCCTGGAATATTTAGTTTTAAAATTAATTGGACCATATCTTTTATTATAACCTGATAGATTTATATATGTCTTAAATATAGTAGATTATTTCAGTAAATGGATATAGTTTGTTCCCCTCAGAAACGCTTCTGCAAAGGCAGATGCTTTTTTTTTTTGGTTATTTCATTTTTTAATATGTTACACCAATAAGGTAATTAACGATAATGGCCATAGTTTTATATCAGACATATTTAAGACTATTTGTGTAAAGCTGGAGATTTCCCATGTCTTCACGGTATCCTATCGACTTTGGTGTAATATGGGGGAACGTGTGAATAGAACACTCATTCATATAAAATCTTCTTATATTGGTTCCATCATTCAAATTGAGACCACTATTTTCTTGACTTTGCATGTGCGTTTCGCACAAGCGGTTCATGAATTGAGAGGAAAAACGCCTGCTAAGTTGCTTCTAGGTAGAAAATTGATAACGCCTTTTCAGAAATTAGGAATGGTATCTGGTGCTAAAGGGTAGTTTATGTGTCAAGACGTAGAAATATTTGTAAAAGAAGCACAAATCTAGAAACAAGCTTTATGTTACATTTTACGTAGAATACAGTTAGAAGTTAAAGTCGATGACTTTGTTTTGTTGGAAGAACATTAGTTAAGTTCTAGGCGGCAGATAAGAGTACCAAAATTTGGTCCAAAGATGACCTGTCAATTTGAGGTGTTGGAAGTGAGAAGGGATAATTTTGTGATAGATGTGGACGGGGAAAAGCATGACTTCAGCAGACCACGTAATTTATTTCCTAACTGAAATATTTGCTTTTAAAAAGTCATCTTCAGCTCCTCACTCAAGTATGCTAAAGTTTATTAATCTTTTTTAGATATGGATGATTTAGTTAGAGTGGGTGATAGACAAGCCATGCTATAAAACATAAATTATGACCAGGAACACCATATTTTTACCAGTAGGAAACAAATTATTTATTACTTTTATTTAAATAATATCACCTACCGAAAAACAAATACGAGCTTCCACTATTACATTAAGATTTTAAAACACTTAACTACTTTAAAAACTATTGGTTCTATTCGTCCAAGATTCTTCGATAAAATGTTTAAGCTGTGCATTTTTTTCATTTTCGGCAGCTTTTTTTTTTTTTTCGTTATAGAATATTATAATAAGCTATGGAGCATTTCAGTCAATTTTGTTTCAGCAGATTTTTCAATGGAAAAAGTTCCATGTTTAATCACGGAAACACGCGGTACGTGGATTAAAGTTATTCAATGCAAAAATAATGAGCGTTTTTTTTTCAACCGAGGATTGTATTTAAATGTATAGAAAATAACCTAATTTAATAGGAAAGAGAACCAATGAAAATGTATTTTTTTGTATTCCTAAAGATACCATAAGAATGAAAAATGAAAAAAAAAAGGAATGTGTATTCTGAAATACAATTTCTGAAGATCGTATTCTTCTCAAAAATACGCATTCTTCTCAATTTGTAATAAAATAATCGTAATGCAAACTTCTAAATAATTAATCATATGATATTATAAACATGTAGCGTATCGTTTTTTCATATGTGAAATGTATGTAAATGTATTGACTTTGTTAGATTAATACTATTTTTTCCTTAAAATTTTATTTCTGTTCAATCTATATATTTTTATAGTACTAATTTTAATTTGTAAAATTAAACATTATGTGACATGTCTGAATTAATTTTATGAAACATATCACATATTATTGTAGAGGCAAGAAATGTCAAAATAAAAATCATCTTCAATGAGAAAGGACAAAGATGTAATGGTGAAAAAAAAACATTTCTCGTAATAAATAAATAAATAAATTATTTTCCCAAAGCACCTGAGATTCACTATTATACTATGTACAGAATAGGTGTTTCAAAACTCGTATTATAAGCCGGAGATTTCTATAATAACAGAGATTTTCTATTTCGTAGTTTCTCCTTCGTTTTGGATATTTATTTTATGGTACAAAATAATTACTTTATAATATTTTAGTAAAGAAAAACTTTATTTGGTGCGTCACGACTTCATAGTTTATACATTGATCTGATTAAAAGTTACTTTAAAAAATCAATTAAAATGATTTTTAATGTACAGTTTTGAAATAAACTTTTTTAAAAGTGCATTTTTCGTTGTTATTCCATAAAATAAAAATTGGAATTGCGCGATATTTAAAAAACTGAAATCTACAGCCAATGCAAAAGTTACAGCGCATGTTGAAACATCTAGTGTTTCTTTTATTCTAACAGTTAATATAGGTCAAGTTTCTTATTTGTAATAAATATATGTATATATATATTATATATATACTAGCTGATCCGACGGGCATTGCCTAGGCACATGATAAGAAAATTAAACACATCTAAATTGTGTACGATTTTATATCTTAAACCCGATTTTATATGAAATTATATATGAAAAAGTGCTGAGCAGGGCACAGAAAATTATTTCCACCTTCCACCGACAGGGGCGCATTCTGATCTAAACGAACCTCTGATATGTCTTCCCGCTGCCTGCGGCACCTTATAGTAGGCGTGTGCAAAAACATCTAGTTCCATCTTCCGCCCCCAAGGGTCGCAGTCTGTTCCAAACAAACCACCTTCCGAACGAAATTTAGACACGTTTCCGCTGCCTCCGACACCGTATAGCAGGCCTGTAAAATCCTTTAGATCCATCTTCCACCAACAGGGTAAGCAAAGTGTTCTGTACGAACATTCGACACGGGTACCCATTGTATCAAGGAAGTTAAATGAACCAATTCCCGTCGAAATCAAGCCCATTGAGCGCGATAGAAATAACGTGTCTCCTGTCGGTGGAACGTGGAAATAAAATCTCAAACGCGATTGAAATCCAAGTCGAATCATTCAAACCCCATTGTGATCGGGCCCACAGAACCCGAGATAAGAATGCACAGTTAAAGAAAAAAAAACTTGTAGGTATGCCCGGCATGGAGTGCTTGGTCAAGTGCTCAATAAAAAATCAGTTATTTTGATTGTTGGTACGCATGAAGTAAATACCGGTTGTGTACTTTTATTAGAAACATAAATTTAAATTTTACGAAAATCGTTATTGGAAATTTCTGGTACTCCATTTAGGAAACGCTACGGGTAAAGCTAAAAATGTTAAATTTCTTAAATGTATTTTTTTTGTGTAATCCAGAGTAATACAATTGTTTTTGTTTTTTTTAATCAGAATTCTTAAGTAATAAAAAACCTGCTGCCAGAAGGCGCGTGGTGAAGTACAAAAAATGCTATATAAAATAAAATGACGTTAACCCCCTCTCCCCATGCCCGCAAATATAACGAATAATTTATATTAAAATCATTAAAATTACAGACATTACATTACATTTTCATAAAACATTAAAAACATATTAAAATTGGACGTTTCGGATTTACATGAAAATCCCTCTTCAGCAAACATTTTTCATAACGTAAGTCACAGTTCAAAAATATCAACAAATAGAAAATGCAACGTATCAAAATGTCGAGGCTAAAGTTACAGTTATAATAACACGGAGTATTCATTTGGGATTGCACCTGCTTCATTAAGAGGTAAATCTGTAACTTATCTATATCGTTGTCTATATCGTATCTGTATCTTTGGCCTCGACATTTTGATACTTTGCTTTTTCTATTTGTTGATATTTTTGAACTGTGACTTACGTTATGAAAAATGTTTGCTGAAGAGGGATTTTCATGTAAATCCAAAACGACCAATTTTAATATGTTTTTAATGTTTTATGAAAGTGTAATGTAATGTCTGTAATTTTAATGATTTTAATATAAATATAAATACGTTCAGACGTAATATTTTTGTTTACTTCATAACGAATAATTGGTTCAATAAAACCTCCTTCCCCTATATTAACGCGATCATTAAAAAAATAATTATATATTTCTGTTAATTAGAACATAACGAAGACACTATGCTAAAATATCCGCCAGATGGCTCCGCTTCCGAACTGCGAATTAAAAAATCCATATGTTAATTAGTTATCTTAATTTTTGTTCATTACTAAAAATTTCAGTTAATTCCATTTATTTTTGCAAAGAAAGTGAAGGGTCCGGTTACAGAAACTGATCCCTTTGTAGTACAGCTTATAATGGCAACCGATCTATGTCTGGAACTATCTTGGATTTTTTCGACTGGGGCCATCAGATTTTTTCAGTTTTTTGTAAAAATTAAGAAAAATTACCTGGCGAAAAAAAAATGCATTGTCGGATGCAGAAAAAAATTCTACATATGATCTGAATGTTTCAAATCGATATCTTAATTAGTTTTCTTAAAATTCGCTAATTAGTAAATAAATTTTTAATTCGTTCATTTCGGCTTGCAAATCAAGAAAAGATGTTCTTTTCTTTAGTCATTTCGATAACTAAGATGGCATTGTCAATGCTATTATTAATGAGTTTTCATTAATATCTTGGTAAATAATTAAAATATTAAAATTCAGGAGTCTCAGGTGTATCAGGAGAGGCCATGGTCTACCTAAGTCTACATTTTCAGGCTTCTAGAAGCGCTAGATTTCGTTAGCCATCGCAGACAGACACACTCACACACAGAGAGAAAATTTGCTTTTATTAGTACTAGATGTATATATGGTCTAGCTGGTATAAATTTTGAATAATTTCACTTATGCATTTATATGTAAAGTGTATATTTTGCATTTATGTTGCCAAGGAAAATATTTTATTATCACATACATGGTATTACTGAATATGAGCTTTATTCGTGTCGCTTTATTCGTGTCGTATAAAAGCATGAATAAGATAAAAAAAAAAATTTATTTTAATTATTTATATCAAAGTAATCTAATATTTTGTAAAAGAAACTTTTAAATTTAAAATATTGGTGGCAAATAAAATATATTATAAGGTCATTTCGACATTATTTACTAATAATTTCATCGCAATTTCATAAATTTAAATGCATAAATATATATTTTTAAATTGTTATTTGTATACATTACTAAATTTAATGATTTATTATATTTGTATTATATTTAAAGAATTTTTTCGTAAAAGAAATTTAGACAAAACTGAAACAAATCCCTATTAAAAAAAAATAAGCAATCAGAGAATTCTATTTTTTTTAATTAAGTTATAATTGAATTCCGGACTAACTTCTTTCTTTGAAAATTTAATTATGGAAATCAATTATTTGTTAAAAGAAACATGAAACGTCGGAAATAAGAATAAAGAGAGATTCAATTTAACTTTTCAGAAAGAAGGAAGAAAGTTCAAATTTAACTATTAATGCCTTTATTCATATATTTCAAGAGAAACTTACAAAAACTGTAAATTACATCAAAAGTCGTAAACTTAATATTGTTTAAATAACATCCCTAGCGCATTTACAAATACACATATTCGAAAATTTTATTAATTGAATTTTACACAGATTGCATTAAATAATAATATGATTTTATTTAATCTATTATAAAATCATTTTAAGGTAACACAGAATTCCTTCATGTGCGTTAAAATTTTAGGAACTTGTAAAAACAATTTGTTGTTCGTTTACATATTCCCTAAATAAAATTGTAAATAATTTAAGAGTCCAAAAGCAATTTTTTTTTTGCCACATAAATTAAATATCTTGCTAATTTCAAATGTTTTATTTTTATTTTGTTGTTTGTTTTGTTTTGTGAGTAAGACTTAAAAGATTTTATAAAAAGTGTATTTCGGCTTATATGACCGTTATATATAATCGAATAAACCTTCAATAATAATAAAAATTTTGTTTTTAATTCACGTGTAAAATAAATGAATTTTAATTTTAAGCTTTTATGCTTTTTATGTCTCTTTTACTTTTAGCGATAAATTTTATCCACTAATACACAGTACATTTTTCAGATATCTCCTGTTATTTTTTGTCTGACTAAGGACTGTTAGGAATCGGTAAATTACTATTTTTTTATACGCACGGCTTTGGCAAAAACGCCGCTGTGATATTTCATTTTATTTGTTAAACGCGGCTCGTTGCTATAGCAACGTAGTTGTTTTTCTTTTCACTTCTTTTTACATTTTTTATCTTACGAGAAGCGGTTAAAATTTAGGAAATAAAAGTTGGCATCTGCTTTTATTTAGTAGTGAAATTTTTTTTTTCGTCTGTAGCTATGAGTGTTATTTAGAAGAATACCGTCTATTTTTTTCTGAAAAAGCATGACGAGAATTTTATAAAGTGCAGATAGAAAACATACTTTAGGATAATCTATTTTGATGTAAAGTACCATGATCCGAATTCAAGGTAAGATTAATCTGTAATTTTGCAAATATGTAAATAACTCTCAATGTCAACATCTCTTCGAATGTCCCAAATCTATTATTTCTAAGTATGTAAATAATTTTTGTGATAATCAAAACATGCTTGAATAGTTAAATATTTCGAACCCATCATTATGTTTTATTACATGGAAACAGCGGACAGTATTTATTTTACCTTCATACAGGATTAATTTTTTCATCTTTAATTCATTTAAATTAAACTTAAAATTTGATTTTTTTTCTTATGTTGCAACCTTTATTTTATTCTATTATTTACGTAAATTTATTCTGAAATAAATTATGTGTATACACATCTAAAGATCGATTCGGTGAAAATAAAAGTAAATGGTTTCCATTGAGAAATTATTTTGACATTTCGTTGGACAATTTTTATGCGATTTATTAATTGAACATTATTTTGAAAAACTTACCAACTGTATTAAATGATTGCAATTCTTTTAAATTCATTAACAGAAGGATTTTGTATCTCAAAACGTGAGTGGATTAATAGTTTGAAACATAAATGTAAATGTATAACATCAATGCAAAACAAAAATAAAACAATTAGCTGCATCATTATTCTGATTTTCAGCATAATTGTGGTGATAAAATAAAATTTCTGTCAGATTAATATAAGAAAAATATAAACAACTTGGATATATATATATATATATATATATATATTTGTAGATCTAGGAAGAGTAAGCAACAAAGTTACACCCCTAAATGACATATAAATCAAATAAATTATATAAAAAATACGATTTTATTAATTTATACAACTCAAAAGGAAATAATAATAAACATAATTTTCTTAAAAGTAAGTCAAAATTGTCAATTTCACTTTCTGTTTAATTATAATGCCAATTATCGTTGATTGTGTCGTAGTACTAAAATTATTACGCATAGTCAGAGCTGCCTAATCGCCGGCTTTTAAGAAACCAGTATTTTTGTACAGAACATGTTGTTTTAAATAATCAGGACATTCTGTGATTTAAAAGAACGATATTTTCTCTAAAATAATACTGGCATTCAAAAATCCGCAGACTTGGCAAGTCTGCGCATAGTATAGTATTTAATTCCTGGTAAATAAATAAATAAAAGAACAAATAAAGTTTATCACAGGCTCATAGCAGCTTTCAAATTACAATACAAATCAATTATTTACATAGCCAGTTTTTTTATTTTGCTAATATCTGAATATATCTTTATTTCACCAATTTCGAAATGTCTTCAATTAATATATATACAATAAATAAAAATTTATATCTTAATAAAACTGAAAAACACAATTGTATTTTTCATCGTCGTATGCTTTTCAAAAGTATTAATTACAGTCAATAAACAAGTAATATTTCGTATTTTTGTTTTTCTAACAAAATTATGATTGCATGAAATAATTTCATAACACATATGTTTATATTTAGGAGCGAAACATTGCATGCTTAGTTTGCCATTATTTAATGATAAAATATTTAGAAAATTTGTTTTTGTTTTTTTATTACATTTATATATTCATTTTAAATGTAGGTAGATAATATTTTGAGATTTGCTCTTTATCACACGGTATAATGTTTTTTTTTTATAACTAGAAATTTTAAGAATATTTAGGATTTATTTGACAAAATGAGAAGATAATTTATTTAATTTTCAACTTATGAGATTATTAGCAATTTGCGTATGAGTTTATTAGCAACACTTTAGCGATTTCTATCAAAACTTATCATTTCTATAAACTAGTATGTAATATGCCAATAATGTATGGTGTGATACTATGAAAAGTTTACGCATGTTTAACTAAAATTCTTTCAAATAAATCAACAGCAAGAAAACAACATTTTCATTCCATTTATAGAACGAAAAATGCTCAAAAAGTAGTATTTTCACCGAATTTGTTTGTTTGTTTTCATTTACATATTTATATAATAAATTAAAACAATATATCCTAAAGTATCTATTTATGAAAATATACATAACTAATATATTGCCTTTTGTTTTTGAAAACTAGTTCATTTAGAATTTTACAGAAAACATTAATTTTGCAACCCGTTAGTGTGTAATTATCATGTAGTTACAGTGTAGAATTATATGCTTTGATGATAACAGACATAGAAATGCTAAATATACCTAAAATGGAATAACCTGTCCATTTGTCCAATTTAGTTACGTAATGCAATTATAATTATATTCTGAAATTCATACTATGCAGAGATTTATGTGCGGAAATATTTAAAATTTTTGATGCGGGGTTATTCGCCATTCTTTAAACTAAGTGAAATTATTTTGTATAATCTAAAATTTTCTGGTCAATTGTAAATAATTTACATTAGGGAAAAACAATCATTGAAGTAATATAATATGATTATTCTTACCATTTAATAGAGTAGTTGCATTTAACACTATATTTAGATTTACATATTAAATAACAATTTAATTATGATTATTTCGAAACAATTTAACGTATGATCGTCATGAAGTTTCGTGTAATATATTTTTATTATTTAAAATTTCTTTGGATTTTTAAAATGATAGACTTTTTATTTGATATATCTTACAGAAACAAAAGGTTGTACTTCCCCCAATCACTAGTTACATTTAAATAATGGTCATGGCTCATGAGTAAAGATCAGACATCCGGACCACTGCTCAGGTTTTCGATCGGAGATACTTGCGATTGAGGAGGACGTCAAAGCTGTCACTTCCTATACCACTTATAAATCTATTTGGATTCTTACTGACTGTCGCAGTTCCCTACAACACTTACAAAATTAGCTTCACGTTGGTGACAGAACTTCATTATCTATTCTGTCTCTACTGAGAGGACTTTCAAGCTACCATGACATATTCTTTCAATGGATCCCTTCGCATGTTAGCATTGGCGGAAATGAAATGGCAGATACATTGGCTAATTCGGCCTCTTTGACACCGCACACTTCCACATTGACTTTTCTGGAGATCTGTTCAAGAGCCAAATATACTCTCGACACATCTTGGCGTTCCCCTCCAGTTCACAACTGGGACTGTGGCAAAAAGCCTGGAGGAGCTATTACTCTTGGGAGTAGCCGTGACCAGCAGTCTGCTATTTCAAGATTATTGAGGGGACACTTGAGATGCCTGAAACTTGACAACGGTATCAAGATTTTCCCCATTTGTGGAAAGTGCAAGACTGCGCCATCTACCCCTGACCATCTCCTTTGCTGTTTGGATTTGACTAGGAGTGACCTTTTGTAATGTCCTTTCATCATTTTGAACTTCCTCCAATTTTTTGGACTCATGGACTTTATCTAGCCTATCGGCTAGATCAATTAGGATTAGAAACAACAACAACAACGACAAATGATGGTGAAAATTTAAAATAGAAGAAATAATAACGAATTGTTAAATGTTTTGATTATTTTGTTGTATCTGGAATCTGCTCTATAATTGTCATTTTCTTTCAATTTAAATTGTTTTGAAAATTTGCATTTAAACTTTCCAACCCTTCTTAGATCTATTTTTCTTGTTCTGCTTTTTGTTGTTGATGCTGTTGTTGTTGTTGTTGCTGGGCCTCCAGTGAGATACCTGTATTTTGGACGGAATAAATGCATTTAAATGGATTGTTTCCAGAACCAGTATATTGAGTTTTTTCTACCGATCTTTTAAATTTTCTTTAAAGACATCTGAATTTCTTGGTGCAACACACTTTCAGAAAAGCAAGAATGAACAAGAACGAATACTCATGCACTGGGCATAGATTATGTAACTTCTTCCAACACTAACATATTATTAAGTAAATTCAGTTTCTCATCGAATGAAACGAGGTATCTAAATAAGCAACTTAACAAAACCACATAACTCAGATAAAATCCATTGCTGTCCATTTCCGGTAATGTGCGTGAATTCTTTCGTTTAGCCCTGTATGCAATTTATAAGAGTCCCACACACCACCGAAAACATTTATATTGTATAAGTTTAAAAATGCATATCATGGAAGAACGCTCTTTTAGCAATTATTGATGATAATCAGTCCTGTAAACGAATTATTGTGTACGTATCTGTAAATGAATGAGCAATCCAGCAATTATCGCACATAAACAGTATTGTAAACGAACTATTTCATGTATGTAAATGAACGATACCTGACGTGCACTCCCTATTCTACAGTTAGTAACTTTCAGGGCACCTTTTTTATATATATCAATTATGTTTGAAATAGTGCAACATCATTAAAATACACCGCAAATTATTTTGCCCCATAGACCATTATGTAACTGAATTTTTAAAGTGTCCTCGTAAACGAACTCTAAATGTTACACGCCTCACCTTCAATAGAGAACATGCTTCAATAACATATAATTCAGTGAATTCCGGGTATATTTACATGAGTTAAAGCACGAACAAACACAACCAGAAAAAGGAATTGATTAATACTAAAAAGCATGTTTTGTTGAGTACATTTTGTTTGATTTAGCAAAATTCAAGTAAAATTGAACCATTTTACATGAATTAACAAAACATTTTTTGCTGACGATACATTTTTTTAATTTTTTTTTTTTTTGGAATTGCAAAAAAAAATTTTTTTGGTTGATTCAAACAAAATTTTCATTGACCTATATTTAAACAAAAAGTTTTGTTTCGTCAACCAAATTTTTGTTGATTCAACATAACTTTTTTCTGGGTGCAGACACGGCAGACAGACAAACCGAATGAATTCATAAGCACTTTTCAACTTTCTTGTAAAGTGTTGATATTTTCCAAAGTATGTTTATCAATATTTTCTATTTATCATATTCAATGTGATGCATTATTCATAAAGCCGAAAGAAAATATGTAAAATAAAGATTTCAATTTAGAAAAAAAATATCAAAGGCTTTTTATAAAAATAATTAAGTAAACACATTCCCATTCAATTTTCTCTAGTTTTAGGAAATAGTGCTCACTCATCTTACAAGTAATTTAATTTTACCTTCTGAAATATCTAAAATCTATTTGATTAGGCTTCAAAGCCGCATGACCTATTATGTATACACAAAAGGAGAAATTTCATCAATTTATTTAAAATATATTAAAGTGGATGTCGCGATACAATATTTGATATAATTATAAAAAGATCGAATTAGCAATTCAATGTAGAAAATTTCATGTTGTTCAAAATGCTCAATTTATAAAAAAAAAAAGATTGTTTATTTATTTAGCGTCAGACAGGCATATATATTTAAAAAAGAAGATATTTTACGATTTCTGGAAAAGTTTTTACTGTTTTATGACTATCGTAATTGTTTTCTTACAATTTAAGTCTGCTTAAAGTGATAAAAACATAACACAAAAAGGCTTAAAAATACCTTTTCACTTATAGATGACATATGTTTCATGAACTTAAACGGCCACTTCTTCAAGATCAAAATGATAAATAAACTATCAATACTTGATACACGAAATGTTATTCATTTTCAACAACATATTATATTTAGTGGTTGAAAAATAAGTATTCTTTTAAGGATAGGATAAATTTTCCTCTACAAAGATATGGTTAATCTAATGAAATTGCAATAGTAAATGCATTCAGGCATATTCGTATAATGAAATAGCAAAATTACGGGAATTTGATAGTATAAAATTAAAGCGACAACGGGAGGTTCAGGGGGGTGCTCCGCCCCCCTGAAGGAATATATTCTGATTCTGAAAAAATACAATAGTAAGCAGTTTATCATATCATTGCGCAAAATTGTGTTTAATGTGATACTTATAAAATTTCCGGAAGTTTCGAAAAAATGTATAATTGTATAAATAACTTTAAAAATTTTATATCAAATATTATGCAGATTATATAAAAATTTAGTGAGATTAATGATCAATGCTTTGTAGTGCTGACGTTGAGGTCTCTGAACTGTAGATTTAATAGTTAGTTTTAATTGTGTACTTAATTTTAATATGTATAAATATAACACATATTTTATTTCGGTCTTCAAAGTAAAAAATCAAGAATAAACAACTTCGTGAAAAATAGTTTTTTTTTTTGAATTAATACATAGAGAGCGAGTTCAAATGTGATTTAACAGGATTCACCCCCGATTGACACTGTCTAGTTCGTGCAAAAAATTTTATAAATTGCATTGACCTTTAATGTGTATTTTAAACAAATATTACTAAACGTTATTTCTATGCATAGCAAAACAGGAATATAGTTTATAATTGTATCGCATTATTATTAATATGATTATTCATTTTTGGAATATCTATTACCATTTTCGTGTATATGCTTTGTATATATTTGCAATGAGTGTATTATCTATTTCTACATAAAGGGCGAGTTTTAATGTAGTCAGTCCCTTTAGAATGATAGATTATACAAATTTCACTCTATACCTTCCTTATTTCGAGAGTGGAGAAAATGTTTAAAAATTTAAGGGCAGGGGGTACAAATCAATAAAATTTCCAAAACACGGCTCTGTATAATTAATCCTCTAAAATTTGAGCTCATTCCTATTCCATATTCTTATTACTGAACCTTATTAGTATCTGTTTGTATATTAAATAAATTTTGTTTCTGTACTATGTTTTTGAAAGAGTAAGGAATTAGCAAATAAAAAAATTATTTCGGAAATATTACATGACATTTATAATCATAACCACTAGTAAATTATTATGTATTCAAATGTTAATGAACATGATCTATTTAAATGAAAGAACAAAACTTTATTTTGATAAAATCAATTAATTTTAATATGTCTTAAACATACATTAAAATGTAATTGGGTAAGATTAATTATTTTTTAATATGTCTGAAACAAATGTTTTAGAATTCGTTTCAGAGAATTAATACTTTTATAAAAAATAGACCATAGCACTATTGGGACAAATTATGTAATTATATAATTTATTTTACTAACAAATCATTTTATACAAACCGAAAAGTTAAATTCTTTCTTCATAATTAAAAGGATTACTTTCATTTTAGTTTTGCCAAAAGTGTTAAACAACTATTTCAAAAAATGTTATTTCTAGTGGAAAAGTTTTAATCCGCAAAATTATTACAAATATTATAATCCGTAAAGCGCATCAATAAATTTTACATTTCAAAAATAAACCGAATAATAAAAAGGTTGATCCCTAAAATGAAAAAGAATTTGATTAATATATTTATATAAATAGGATTCAATAAACATTCTTGTACAAAATTCTCTAATTATATGCTTGCGGAGAAATTTTAAAGTTAGAAAAATGTAATCCCGGTAAGAATATTTATTTTCCATTAGGTAACAATTCACCTTTATTCATAAAAAAGTATTATTCATTGTTTACATTAGAGTTATTTCAATATATTTTTCAAAGCCTCTTTTATAAAAGATGTCCCAAATTAAAATACACATTTCCGAAACGGAAAACGGAAAACGTATATCTGAGAAATTCTGGGATATAGGAGATTGTAGTAAAGAAATGCTGTAACATATTTCTAGAGCAAATAAAGTTAGTTCCAAAAATAAATAATAGAGGACGCTATTGAACAATATCGACATATGCTAATATTTGTGTGCGCGCGCGGTCACGCTATTTAAAGCTATTACGGTAGAACAGATTTATAACTTGTTATACGTTACCTAAGATGTTTCGACTTTATGAGAAAGTGTATTACACATAAAATTCTTTTATCGCAACGTTGGTTATGCTATGGTAGCAAAGCAATATTTTGTTCTTTGACAACGAAAATGGTTACAAAAAATGTCTACTCTTTAGAAAGGGACTGTAAATGACAATTGTCAGTATGGGGACAAAATGGGTCAGTATGGGGACATGCTAATGCACAGACAGTGCGTGATGTAGCGTCAAAATTTATAGTTTTCACTAGCATCAGACGTATTGCACAAAATGTAGAAAATCTCATTCCACTGTTACGCTTTTATCCTTAAAACATGTCACTTTCTCAGAAACTGTTTCCCACTGACTTTTTGTCCATGAAACCTTTATATAGGTTTCTTGCGTTCTGTGAGCTTAAAATATAATGACGATGGAACAATCATATACGGAGGCACGATTCACAGTTTTTGTACAAGGTTTGGTTAACAAGTATATTTTCCCTATTTTGGCTTCATAAAAACAATATGAGTGCTTACAAATCCCATTTCACTCTTCTAAGGTTACAATATAGTATGGATTTACTGTTACATTCATTTTGGGACTTTTCATGAAGAAATTAGCTCCGCATGTCTTGTAACATGCTCTATCATGTCGTAGACGTTAAACATCACAAATGGATAATTTCATCGCTCCGGATTAGCCGGCACTCCATTGTGTCTAAATGAAGTGAACACTACATGAGTGTTTATAAAAGACTCTGCTATACATAGCCGGCTGTGTTAAACAAGTACTCACGATTTTTTTTTCTGATGACAGAATCATTAGCATTGCATTTTAGGGGATTTGGTCTGTATAACCTCGAAAATTAAACCCAGGCTATTTTTGGCTGTAGAGAAACTTTGTCTACCGTTATCCCATAAGACTTCTACTTTAGTAGAACTCGTGACACGAATTAGCAAACTATTCGAAAAATATTTCAAATTAACAAAATAAAAGATGAAGCAATCACAAAGAGTGATAACAACATATTGGAAACATAATAGCAACGAGACAATTTATAGGTGAGTTGAAAATGGGATATTTAACAAGTAGACGATAGAAACGTCTTAATAACAAAAATAACATATATTTAAAATATATTAATAGTTCTTATACTATGCATAAATGTCTTTAAATTCCTTTGCCAGTGTTTAAAGAAGCAAATGAGGAATATTCAAATGTAATTTCAAAAAATGAAAATTTAACTAAAAATCCAAAATTAATCTACTTAGGTGCATTGTTTCGTTTAGAAGTCAGAGTAATAGAAACAAGGAAGGATACTTTTATTTTATACTGAGAAATTGTTATTTAAATATGTTGAAAAACGATAACAAAAAAGATCGGTAATTAACATGGATATTTAGGCAATATTAAAAACTGAAAAATCCAATCTCTAAACACAAAATGTCTGAGAAATATTAGTGATTTTGTTAATAAATGTTTAAGATATTTAAATGTTATTATCTTAGCAATCAATGTTATATTAGTTAACACTCTGTGAAAAAATTAGATACGTTAATTAAAAGACTGTTTAAATTGTATTTAACATCTAAATAATCATCTTCTTTGAATAATCTTGTAGAGTTTTTGCACCAAAATCTATTGTATTAGATAAATTGAATAAAATCACTTTTTACTAATTCCCAAAGGGGAAATAAAAGATTCACAATCTGGCAAAATAATCTTTTAGTAAAGTCTAATGAAAATGTAAATAAAAGTTTCTTATAACAATGTGTTTTATGAAAGGAATAATCATCACATTCTTTGTTTAAATGTTCTCACTTCCTAAGTATGAGTGTTGATAAAATAATTAAATTTTTGGAAGCATACACCTTATGTAATAATTGTTTTAACTTCTAAACTGCTCTTTGGAAAGTTCTAAACTGCTCTTCTTACTTTTAATATATAATTTTGAATAACAATCACAATAGAATATAACAAAGGATGTGAATTACCACTTACTTACACAGCATACAACCAACTGAGTGACGAAAAAAGGAGCTAATGTAATCCGGATGACATCCGGACATCAAATCTAGCATTTCTTACTCTTATATGTTGGCAAGTCTGCAGCATTGTAACATAAGATGTAAATTAAATCATGAGCACACATCTTCAGTGGCATGCATCAGACGATATTAAGTCCAAGTATCGGTGAATATTTATCGAATTAATTTTTTCAACACAGCTGAAATTACGCTGGAAATTAATGAATATATAACAAAGGATGTGAATTATCAATTACTCCACAGCATACAACCAACCTAGTGACAAAATGTCCAGACCAGGGATCGAACCTGCATCCAATGGTATCACGCACCAATGTTCTACACTTTGAGCTATCTGGACGACATCCAGTCTCACAGCATTTATCAGTCTTATATATTCACCGATACTGGATTTAATTCGTCCCATTTATGCCACTGGACATGTGTGCTCATGGTCAATTTTCAATCTTGTGCTGCAAAGTTGTAGTCTTGTCAGCATATAAGAGTCAGAAATGCTATACTGGATGCCGTTCGAATACCTTAAATGGTAGAGTATTGGTGCGTGATAGCAAGGGTTTGGGTTGTATACCCGGTCTGGAAATTTTGCTCGTTCAGTTGGTTGTACGCTGTGTAATAATTGATTATTCACATCCTTTGTTATAGAGGAAAAGGTGTAAAAACGGGCACAGGTGTAAATATGGGCACTATACTCAAAGTGGCTATGGGAGGTGCTGAAGACTATCGGCCAGGACTGTAGATAGAACATTTGTTGATATGAGATAGCAGAGAGCACCTGGAACTAATCGTTAGTGTGAATGCAGCGTGAGTTATTGGGCGAATTGGTGTTTGTTCTGGATTGCAAACTTTTGACAGCTATCTGAAATCGTTTTCTTTTCATGTTATTATGGTTAGTTTAAAATAATTTCACAGTGATATCCGAAAAGCGGATATCCTAAGCTACTTTTAGAAGCATGCCTTTAGTCACGCAAGCCTTTAATTTACAGGTGAAAGTAGCCATTTTTCATAAGTGGTGTTGGTGTAAATATGGGCCCTAAGTACACCACCTTTTTCTTAAACAACATAAATTATTTCAATATATTCTTTTTTACCTGAAATCAGCAATTACCTACATTACACACATTACCAAATATATTATAAAACTAGTCGGATTTGCGAATCCCAAAACTTTCTTCTATCTCAGTCATGTTAATACTTCAAAATTCGCTATCACATCGCCAATAAAATTGATACTTTTCGTCATTCTGTGTACGTCAGCTGCTTGCGAATCGTCGGGTTACTGGAATGCGATCAACTGATGTATACTAAACTATGAAAAGTCCTTCTGACCTGAACCGACAGGGACACATAGCCTCCTTATTCCTTGGTTTTACGATTTTAGCTAATTTTACTGGAAAACTCGAAGGCAAAATGCGTGGAAACTAATTAAAGAAGATTCAATCCCAGTTCTCGTCAACATTGAATTTGAATGAGAATATCGCGAAATTAGTCCTCTATAGCCAAGTTGGCTTCTTTTATGGCAACCTATTTTGGTCGCCAAATTTGGCGATATTTCGCCAACTGTCGTCAAGTTTGACGAGAATTTGACGTTGGCGAATTTAAATATATAGTGATAAGCATATAATAGGAACAATGGTTACAACAATGAAAGAAAATTTGCCGAAACCATGTTAACTAAAACTCATAAATTAAACCCTTTATGGATGCATTCTGCTGTCTTGTTTGAAAATGTCAGCCACCCTAAAATTTCAAACCGCTATATCTCAGCCATTTTTTAAGATAGAGGCAAAACAAAAATTTTTCCGGATTATCCGGATCAAGGCCGAACATTTAACGAAAAAAACTTTTAGGAATTCTAATGTTTTTGTACATCTTTTTGAATTTGAAATCTTTAAATGGCTATCGCAACGCCCTCTTGCGTCGAAATATCCTCAAATTCTAATTGAACCTGCTTGCCATAGCCAAAAACATAGAAAAAAAATGTGGTTCAATTTGAAGCATAACTTCATACACTTTTCGATGATACAATAGTGAAAATGGAACAAAAATATCGATCACAGCGCCCCCTTTCGTCGAAATATCACCAAATTCTAATAGAACCTGCTTGCCATAGCCAAAACATAGAAAAAAATGTTATTCAATTTGAAACATAACTTCATACACATTTCGATGATACAATAGTGAAAATGGAACAAAAATATCGATCACAGCGCCACCTTTCGTCGAAATATCCTCGAATTCTAATAGAACCTGCCTGCCACAGCCAGAAACATAGAACAAAAAATGTGGTTCAATTTGAAGCATAACTTCATACACTTTTCGATGACACAATGAGGACGGACATACGGACAGACAAACATTTTGTAAAAACATGTTTTTCGGAATCTCTCACCCCTAAAACGTGTAAATCCGTCGAAAACCGGAAGTCGAAAAAAATTTCGATTCCAATAATTTCTTCTATTTCAGATAGAAGAAAGTAATAGTAAAGTAACCTAACAAATGCGTTGAGTTAAGAAAACTTTAAAATTACCCTAGATGTAGATGATAATAAATTTATAGGTAATTATATGGGCATTTTATTATCTATAAATCCTCTCAGCATTCGTTAGTTTATAATACATATAGTATAATACATTTGGAAATGTGCGTAATCTTACATAGTGGAGTAATGACAGGGGGCAGGTGTGGAAAGTCCAAAGAATACCGTGACCCTCCCCTTGCGGTAACCGATGATGATCTTGATATCAATGATAGGGATATACCAGACTCGAGCAATGCAACTTGTAGCATTTGTGATGGAAAGTTCTCTGAAGACACTCGCGGAGAAGTGTAGGTTAAATGTGTTATGTGCCAAACGTGGGCACACTTAGATTGTGCCGGAGCTGAAAGAGCCAATTATGTTTGCTATTTCTGTAAATAATTTGTTTTCTGTAATAAATAAATTCTCTACAATTTTGTATTGTTTTAGCCTGCTTTAAAACATTTTAAACTATTTTTGTGACATTTTTGAGAACCCATATTTGCACCTCATTTTTTCTGGTTTTGTAAATCTTCATTTTCGAATTGAAATAATTGATATTAATCATTGTTGTGCCTCCTATCATTTAGTAAACTTGTTATAGTTGTGAATAAAGATAGAAAATCTGAAAATTTTCAAAAAGGATGTCACTTTAAAACAAGAACAAAAAAGGGGGCCCATATTTACACCTTTTCCTCTATTCATTAATTTCCAGCGTAATTTAATTGTATATATATTAACCGATACTGGGGCTTAATTCGTCTGATGCATGTCACTGAAAATACGTAATCATGATTTATTTCCCATACCATTCTGCAAACTTGAAAATTGGACTCACACTAGATTAATCCATTTTAATGTGTCCAAAAATAAAATAAAACGCTTGATATTATTCTTAGTTTATTTTCCAAAGATGAATCTGTATCAATTGATATGACACAATTGTTCCATCAAACCCGCATTGGCCCCCGAGATACACGCCTCACAATAAATTTAATGATAAACGCTCAACGGGATTATTACGTCCGTTAATATTCAAAATTCTAGAATTAAAACTGATTTTGGATGTAAGAAATAACAATATAAAATTGTACTATCATGGATGATATGTTATGAAAAATAAAATTACGACTATAATTTCAAATAAAAAGGATGATTTAAGTAGTATTGTAATTAATGGATCAGTGCTGCACTAAGTATCTAACACAGCTGTTTCACATATACATATTTTGAATACATATTTACACATGGTTTGATTAGTCTAGTATATACGAATTATTTTAAAATCTTAAATACGTTGCAAAAAGATTTATGTATATATATATATATATATATATATATATATATATATTGGCTGTCATGTTGAGTACTCATTTACTTTTAATTGTCAAATATTTTCACATTTTTATCTATCTTATTATTTGATACTTCATTTTAGTTTGAATTCCTCGCATTAGTAAAGAAAAGAAAACATATCTATATGCTGGTAAGTTCTATATATTAAAACGGAAGTATGATTTTTGTTTTAGAATAATAATAGGTTTGTAATAAATACTTTCAGTGTCTATTTTCTCTTTTCTGCTGTAGTTTGTTTAATTTAATCGTGGTACATGTATCTTTTCATATTAGTTCTATGTTCATTAAGGTGGGCCGAAAAAACATTTTTTTCGATTTTCGAAGAGTGCGGAAAAGTTGTCACTGGTGGCACATAGTTCACACAATTGGGACTTTTAGGACAATTCTTGTAATTGTCCTAAAAGTTTGGACAATTGAGACTTTTCGGACAATTCTTTGATTTGCTGCAAATTTCTTGAAATGCTAAAACGTTGATTTTTGAACTTTTTTAGCAAAAATATTTAAAATGTTGAATTTAATTTATTTTGGTTGTATTTAGATGAAAAATCATGTTTTTGTGCCAAATGTTTAAATAATCTCTTATTACGTATTATTTTAGTGCTATCTGCTTTAAAAATGTAGAGCGTTTAGCTTGTTTTGCGTTCGGGAAAAACGCAAAACAACCCAGAAGTCACCACGAGGAAATAGGTGCACGGGGAGTTCTTAAATCATCAGTCTTTTGTACTTCTGATGTCCATGAAACATTAATAGGCTCGAACAAAGCGACACGTAGGTTTTTGCCCCCCATTAGTCTAATTCCAATTGGGACGGCAAAAAGGATTCCGTGGTTTCACCATCTAGTTTAGGCAGTAGATGTCGGGGTGGAAGCTCGTTCATTTGAAAAATACATATCAATTGTTGCAGTTCTCTTCTTATTTGTTTTAAGACAGGTAATGACAGTGTTGCATATTCCAGTATTAACAGCGGTACCGTCAAACCCGACTGCTATTTGTTCAGAAAAATTCGATTTGATCTGGAATAGAAAATTGTATAATGTTTTTGCTAATTCTTCGCCTTGAATGGAACGAGGTACAAATGACCTAAATATTCCGAACAAAGATCAGACAACACGGTGATATGTTCTTCTTTCTCTTGTCGGTGCCACTTGTACCCCTTTTTTTCTATGAAGATCGTTTTATCTTTTTTATCATCAAAGAATATACTTTTAATTTTGCTTCCTTCAAGATATTCCTCATATCTTCTTTCCAAGTTTCTTTTTCTATTTCCTGACCTTATTTTTATCAATGACGTGATCATTATCCTTTGCTTTGACATTTTCTGTATCTTGAAGTTTGGATGAAGCTATTAATGCAACATCCCTCACTCATACTCAATTTATAAATGCTACGAACGCTTTGTGAGAAAGGAATACGCGTTTGGAAAGTGTCTGCTTTTGAAGACTCTGGTTCAAATTCTGAATCAGATGAAATGCCTGTTTCAAAGCTCCCACTACTTGAATCATTTGACAATATCAGTATCGTAGATCTTGATTGATCTCCACTCGTTGAGGTTCCCGGCACGGAATCACTATCTGTCATTGAAACTGCATCTCTTTCATTTTCCCCGATATTGTCTTTGCACGGGTTTTGATCATTTTTAAACCGCTATTTCAGATAAACATTTTTCGAACAGTTTTTTGATCGCATTGGTTCTCGCTCCACCTACTCTTAACCTTCCAGATTTGCTGTCGAGGAATTATGCGGTCTGTCACCCAAATATATGATCCCCAACGCATAGAATAAAAAGAGAAAGAGCAAGTAACATGAAAAAAAAAACATAAACCGACAAACGATTTACACAATACTTACAACTTTTGACCACTTATATGCAAAAAAGCTATAAAAATCAGCTAATTAAAATACACATAGCAATTAAATAATGAATAATCAGAGCTTATTCAAACTTTTGGCACACTAAAAATGACTTTTCAAGTAAATACAACCAAAATAAATAAAATTTAACATTTTTAAATATGTTCATAAAAAGTTCATAAATCAGCATTTTAGCAAAACTTTAAGACGTTTGCGGCAAATCAAAGAAGAGTCCTAAAAATCTCAAATGTTTTGTCTGAACTTGGTGACACCACTGGCACCTTTGCCGAACTACCCATCATCGAAAATCCTAAAGAAGTTTTTTTCGGCCCACCCTAATGTTCATGGATATAAAAAGAATAATATTTTAATTTGAAGCAGAGTTACATTAAAAAAAAATAGCGATGAAGTGAAATAATATTGTAATAATGAAAGGAACTACTTGAGATTTCTTGAAGCATGAATCTTTCAGATTTTAATAATTCAAACCATATGAAATGTTATTTTTAAAAATTATTATTGAAACTCGAATCATCTTATCTAATTTTGAACGTAAGATTTATCTTAGGTCAATGTTATTTATAGAAGCTTTTCTTTAAATATCATAAGAATATATTAAAATTTCTGTCTTAAATTAATGAAAAGAAAGAAGTGAACTCAGAACTTACTCCAGAAAAGCATTTCTATCGTCATTTGGTTTAGAAAGTATAGGTAATTATTTAACTACGCACAAAATAAATTTTTTATTTAATGACGCAACTAAATTTTGAGGAAAATTAACAGCATATCAATCTAGAATTTTTTTTTTGAGCTTGTGTTTAGTTTATTTCAATAATTTCAAATACAACTCGCCGTAGTTTATGCCCAACATACAGTCATAAAATTACACACACATCCCATCAAACAGTCATATATAATATTTAAAAGAACGGCAATTGTTTTAATACAAACGTTTTATCTTTACACTAAGTATTATATTTTAAAAGCACTTGTATTAAGCTTTTATTAGCCACAAACAAGGTGGCTTATTCTTTCAGGCAACAGTAAAATTCATGTTTATGAAAAGTCATAGCCATCCATCGTTGCCACAGTCTAATCTTGGAAAATGAAACGTTTGAAGTTGCTGAAAAAATTAATAGCTCGAAAATTATTTGTCACAAAATTGTTAGACAAACTGCGTTAGAAAGGTAAAATATTGTATTTTTCTTGATATAAATTTCAAATCTAATGACTATGCCTTTTTTCAAATATTGAATTTCAAAAATTACCAAACTTCACAATGAACTACTATAGCGAAACCTTCACGCGTAAAAAGATAATAGGGCTGTTCACGGATCATCAGGCGGCGCGCGGGCGAAGGATACTAAAATATGGTGTGAGTCTATACTGTGAATGTATGCATAGTGAAATTAAAAAGCCTGCGTTCGAAACATTAATTTGACTAATTTGCCTATTTCAATGATATTTTGTTAAAGTCTAGAAGTGAACTTGATGGCCGAATGGTTAGAGTACTGCTCTTGGTTCTGGAGGTTAAAGATTCGATTCCCCTTTAATTTGTGTTCAATTTTTCTACTGATTTATTTGAAAATGTTTTATCGATTGCTTTGTATTTTTCATGATAAATGGAATATATTTCATAAAAGTAAAATTTGATATTAATAACAATTACTTATTTAAATACGACAAAATCAGCTATTTCACGATTAAAATTTTACATTACATATTATTATTAGCCACACACAGGGCTACTTCTTTCAGTCTACAGTAAAATTCATGTTTATGAAAAGTCATAGTCACTCCATATATAAAGGAGGACACCCTTTATACATAGCTATACAAATGGTTGTTACTGACTATATTAAAAATCAAATTGGTTCTCTTTATTATGCCGATACTTCCGCTTGTATTTCATTTCTCGGTGTCTAATTGCCCTACAGCGGGCGCGGACCCCATTTAAAGGATCCAACGAAGTTAAACTCGTCGTGGCGGACATTTATAAGGGGTTTTCCGTGGCCCTATCTCCCATAGAAACGAAGTTACCCTTCCCGGGGGGAGACCTTTTTCTTCTTCAAACCCTTTCATGAAAAATATCAATAGATACATCTCGTCAAGCACTATGGTCTGGTCCTACTCTCCCCTCTCTCAACCCCCTCACTTCAGAAGCATTTTTCTCTGTTTCAAAACTTTTTAAATTTTAGTTTTTCTCATCCTTCTCAACCCCTTTAGACCCCACATAGGGCGTAGGCCGTTTCTAAAGGATCCAACAAAGTTAAACTCGTCAAGATCGATATTTCTGAGAGGGTCCCGAGGCCCTATCTCCCATACGAACGGAGTAATCCCCCCCCGGGGGAAGAATTCAAGGTGTTCAAACCCCATCATGTAACATATCAAAAGTTTGATCTCGTCAAGCACTTTTATCTAGTCCTATTTAATGTTTTCAATTTCTCATAATTATGTTAGTTTTTCCCATTTTTCTCTGTTTCTATGAGCCGGACAGCCTCAAAATTTCAGCAAAATTAGCTGCAAACCGCCTAAAGGAATTGTTCCCCCGCTTCTTTTGGTGCCCATCTGTTTTCACGAATCTCTCGAGGTGTGCCCGTCAGAGGGGCGCAAAAGGGGTATCCCTTTTAATGTCCCATTTCTCAATTGCAAATGAGGATGCATTTTAAAGCACTATTCTCGTAGAGCACTTGTGTTTTGTATAGCTCCCCCCCCACACTTTCCCCCCACTGCTTTTCAAGAGCCCGTCAATTAATGCCAACTCATCATTTGTTAAACAACTTCGCTTAGCTGTATCCATCATAAAAGCTGCTATCATACAACTTTTTATTACTTTTTTAAATTATATATTAAGTGTTAAAGTGTCTTGAACTATTAAAAATAGTTTAAAGGATATCATAAAGCCAGTACATTTGTAAATAACATCTACCTCACCACGTCTCATCCCACTGGAACCACATCTTTTCACTATTGTACTTATTAAAAATATTTCTAGTCACCAAATCTTTTTAAAACTTGGTGTGTTCGTTCCTAACATATTCCGCCAGCCTTTTAAAAAATCTTAGAACGCTAACTAAATTCTAAAGTAGAGAAGCTGGCTTATGCTAACAAATACTTTTTTTTGACGAGTTAGACTTGGCTGAAAAAATCTCAACGATAAAAGCCGTGGGTGGCCAATCTATATTCTGCCGTAAGGTAGAATTTTTCCCGCTTGTGTTACTATTGTATCTATAAAATAATCTTTGTCATAGTTAATTGCAGAATTTTGCATTTAAATTACTCAAATTTTTCAAAACTTCCGCTTACAAAAAAACATAAAAATTGGCAGAATTGGCAAAATTGGCAAATATTCCGATTAACAGCCATGTGCGAAATACTTAATTTTGGACATGTTTGTTTAATAATTAACTTTTCTAACTATGTTTTTCGGTGAATTCCCACGTTTTTGAATATCTTAAATAAAAATTGACAGTTTTTAAATATATTATTGTTTTCTTTCACTGTAGAAAAGACTAATGTCTAGCAAACAATAGCTATCAAAATATAATATAACCACGAACGAAAATATCAATAACATCTTCCGATTCACCCGCGATTCCGAAAAATGTTCGCTACCTTTAGAAACCTTAGAAACCAAGAGAGATTTTATTAGAGATTATTTTCGCGATTTAAAGAAACATTTATTGTAAAAGTGTTCCTTTGGCTGCACTTGATTTTCGGAAACGTTTTCGCGTAATTTTTTATGGTGTTTTAATAAATTTTCTCAACACAAAATATAAGATTTTCGGATACTACCAATTCTTCATTTACCATACTCAGCTGCGTAATCGTATTTATACATGCAATAGTAGCAAAATAATATAACTTTTAATGGTAAATTAGTACTGTTAGTTTATCTTGTGTCTGTAAAACATGTTTGTTGAACTTGAAAATGTTTACTTGAAAATTTGTAGCACCCAATAACCTATATTCCGTGTTTAGAAAAGTGATTAATACATATAAAAGCTACCCCCAAACGTTTACGAAATTATGTGACTACAAAAGAAACTTTATTTTTATAAATGCTTCTTTAAAACACGTAAATATGCATGTTTCTAATGTTTCAAACGATAAACAAAGCTTCTCAGAATCGTGGGTAACTCGGAAAACTTTATTTGATATATTGTATGTGGTTGTATTATTTTTCGCTATACTAAAAAACTTCTGTCTGTTTTTAGGATGTACAGTAGGACCACGATTATCCGAAGCTTTATTAACCGAAACTCTCCGGCAACCGAAGTCGGTTTCTTCTGCACTTTTTTTTTCACTTTCAACTATCATCCAAAATTTTCTCTTAACAAACATGCATTTTTAAAGTTTTTTTCCCACATTCCTTTTGTATGCAAGCTGTCCTTTCTAAACTGCGAGTGCAGATAAATATTTTGGAATTCCCTTTTTTAGAATTCCTTCTCGCAAACTCAATTCTAGGTATTTGATAAAAATCGGGAGTATATTGCTAAAATCTGCAGTAGCTATGCCGCTTTTCGGCATATGAAAATAAATATTAAAAATGGTACCTAGGTATATATTTCTCTATTTTTTTTTATATAAAAAAATATATAGGCTAATTAGTAATTTTGTTTCACTATTTAGAGAGTTTTTGAAGGTAATCAATGAAATAAAAATGTTGTACGTTTACCAAAATTATAGACAACATAATTAAAGGCGAAACGTATTACAAAAATAGCCAAGCTTGTATACCTATTATATACGAACCTTTTCTAATTATTCAAATTTTGAGGACGTCTTAAGGATGTTTATGTTCCAACGGAAATTTCAATGGTGAACATAATGAAAATACTTCTAAAAATACGAATGCAGATTATTCTTTAAAGGAAACTGTACTTCGTACATTTTCCAACGATTCGTCGTTATTATAAGAAGTTTGTTAAAAGAATTATTTTTAAACATTGTTTTTTTTATACGAACAAACCTCTTATAGTTCGTTTATACAATTTAAGGACGTCGTAGAGATGTTTAATTATCATCGAAGCGCAATTAAAGTATCAAAAGTACTTCTAAAAAGACGAATGCAGGTATTCTTTAAAGTGCATTGTACTTCATACTTCTTTTTTATACAATAAATGAGTTGTTATTTTAAGAAATTTGTTATAAGACTTATTTTGATACGTATTTTTCTTTACACGGACAGACCTTTATATTTATAATCTTACAATTCGTTTATACAAATTAAGAACGTCGTATAAATGCTTAATTTTCTTCGAAATTTCAAAAAACTGAAAATATTGAAAATACTTCTAAAAAGATGAATGCAGATATTCATTAATAGAAATTTTACTACATATTACTTCTTTATATAACAACGGCGTTCTTATTAGAAGAAGGTTGTTATAAGAATTATTTTGATACCTTGCTTTCTTTACGCGAACAAATAATTTTAATTTATAATCTTTCATTTCGTTAACACAATTTAATGACGTCGTAAGGATGTTTAATTCTCATCGCAATTTCCAATAGTGAAAATAATGCAAATACTTCGAAAAAGACGAATGCACATTAAGCAGGACGGTTGTTCTGCGAAGCCAAGCTGTAAAAAAAATTAGTAATCCCGTTAAACAAATAAACACCAAGAACCAGACTACAAACCACAACTTCTTCTTTACAGGAGACAAATTCTCTATGTTACATCAACCAAATATACCGGCGTAAAATATAAGATATCAAAGGCACCAATCGTTCCAAAAAAATAAAACACAACCACGAAGAACCTAATGAAGACATTCTTCAATTTGAGATCAAACTCATTTTTATAACTGATTTATAAACAGAGATATAGAATTTTTTATAAACCCGGCAAAACACTTAAAATGGTCGCTTTTTCCCATCAAACTTATTTTTTTAAACAACCTAGAGAATTAACTCACGGATAGAATAATGTAACGATTTATTTTGTGGACAGGGAATTTCTTAAAGTACATGCTTTTATAAAATTCAGTTTAAAGGAATAAAATTTCTACCCTTAATTAGAAAATAAACACTAAAATTATACAAAACTCGTCAAAACAGCGATAAAATAGTACTATTATCTAAGGAATATCGTTATAGCTTAGTTATTTAAAACAAATGTAATAAAAAGTTTTGTTTTTCAATTCCATTTAAATTTATTATAAGAGTACAGTTTTACATAGGATTAAATGTCTAGTAAGGGTATAGTGTTTTATACGATTGTTAGAGTAAATTATAAATTATATATATATATAGTGTTAATATATTGTTAGAGTAAATTGTTTTATATAGGATTAAATGTATTGCAAGAGTGCAATGTTTTATATAGGATAACTATATGTAAATTAAATAATTTATTAAAAGTAAAAAAAATTATCAAAGATAGTTATAATTCAACACAATTACTTAAAATGTTACTTGCTTAAACAACTGAAATAACATGGGTTTTCGTTTCTTTTAAGTTTCTTGTAAAATAATAAAATTCTTGTTACTATAAAAAACCGAAAGATACTTCAAAAAATAAATCTATTACAAAACAGAGAACTGCAATTAAATTTTGATTAAATATTTGCTGTAGCAATTTAATTTAAATTATTAAATAGTTTAATAAATAATTCTATTAAATATATTAACTATTATTCTATTAAATTTTATTCTATTATCTGGTTAAGTCTTAAATGAATATTTCGTAATACGGTTATTTTTAAAACTAAACTGGATATTTCAACCTATATGGGTAAAAAATGTACTTTATGTTTCTTATATTGTTTATAATAAAGTAAAATATTCAAAGGTATAGAAACATGGAATTAAATATGCATGAAAAGTTGTTATACATTAATCTCCAAACTAATGCAAACTAGTCGTTGGGGGCCACCGTAATACTTACCCATGATGGATATGCATATTATAAAATATGAAAATAAAAAACGTGTTAACTATTTATAAAATGCATTGCAATTCAAATAAAATCGTGGCTTCATGACGTCATAAAATTTAAATGCTCTATTACTGAATTGCATCAGAGAAACATCCTTATAACTCCAAAATTGATAATCATATTAACTAATGGTTTACTGCATCGGATTAAGCGTCTCATTTCCAATTAAAATATATCTTTGAATTGAAATTTGAATGAAATACAGGGTCATGAAAGATTTTGGAAAATATACTTACAAATATATTGGCAACTAATTATCCGATCTATTTCATTCTTTATGCAAAATTTATATTTTTTATTGTATTTTATATTCACCCCTTAAAATAAACAATTTCGAAAATTTGTATATACCTTTTATCAGAACGAATATGTCGAGAGTCCGAAAAAATTATTTCTGTATAATCCAGGTTACTGAAATTCAATAAGCTTCTTTCCATTATTACATACTAAGTATATACCAATTTTCAAGTCTCTATCTCAAATTTTTTCGGGAAGTAGAGCGTTTACAGACACACACACTGACACACAGATAGACGGACGGCAATTTTTTTTTCTAAAAATATGTTTTTCGGAATCTCCAGTGTAAGAAACGTGTAAATAGGTCAATTTTTTTTTCGATTTTCAAAACGATTACAAGACTTACCCTATACTATGTAATATGCAATAAATTTCGAAAAATTTTATATACCTTTTATCAGAACAAATATTTCGAGAGTCCGAAAAAAATAGCTCCGTATAATCGAGGCTACTGAAATTCAATAAGTTTCTTCCCATTATTACATACTAAGTACATACCAAATTTCAAGTCTCTATCTGAATTTGTTCGGGAGGTAGAGCGTTTACAGACACACACACTGACACAAAGACAGACGGAAGGCAATTATTTTTTTTGCTAAAAATATGTTCTTCGGAATCTCCAATGTCTGAAACGTTAAATCCGTCAACATTTTTTTATCGATTTTCAAAACGATTACAAGACTTACCCTATACTACATATCATGGGTAAGTAATATGAGTTTTAACTGTTTCTTCGTAAGTATATTGGAAGTGTATGTAATGTCTGAATAAAGTATAAACCAGCTAAGGAGAGAGGATGGAGAAGGATTCACCCAATTTAGTATCTATATATATATTTAAAGTTTAAATAGATTAATTAAACTAACTATAGGTGTTTCAGGTGAAGCGTTAATACAATAGTTCGTAATAGGTTCACATCTAAAGGAAATCGAAAATAAAGAGGCTAATTCTACCTGTTTGGTTAAAAAATATACGTGTTGTTGTTTATATTGTGCATAACATAGTGAAACACCATTCTATGGAGATGACGAATTATAAATCAATCAAGAGTTATCTTGTATTCATGTACAAAGTAATGTAAATATGAAATTTTGTTGCTTCATTGTAAGCTTAAGTCGAAGTTATACTAAGTATATTGCAAGTTTATGTAAGGTCTGAATAAAGTATAAACTGATAGTGTGAGAGTGAACCAAATTTAGTATGCGTTTTGTAAAAAGTTTAAATAGTTTAATTAAATAATATACAGGTGTTTGAAGCAAAGTCTTATAACGGTATTTCGTAAAACGCTTACTTCAAAAAGCAACCGAAAATAAAAGTGTTAATTCAGCTTATATGGATAAAACTGTACTTATTGTTATCTATATTGTTTATAATAAAGTGAAATATTATTCTATTAGAATTATGAATTATAAACCAATCATGAGTTATTATGTATTAATATAAAAAATTAATGTAAATATGAAATTTGATTGCTTGTTAGTAAACTTAGATTGAAGTTTTACTAAGCATATAAGTATATGTAAGCTCTGAATAAAGTATAAACCGGCAGTATGAGGGGTGTTGCACCAAATATAGTAAGCATTTTTTAAAAGTTTAAATAGCTTAATTAAGAAAGCTACATATAATTCTGGTAAAATTTGAAAATGACAAAATAACTAATATGTAAAGACGATGTATACATATTGTGTTCGCTCCCTGTTTACAAAGGTTCTACCTATGAGAACTCATGTTAATTTCTATCTACAAAACATTGATATCTACAAAAACATCTTTTCAAAAGTTTAAAAAAAATGTATATACATTTTGAAAGTTGTGGCTAAAAAACAAAACATGATATAAAATTTCCAAGTGTGTATTTTGGTTCTTATTTAACTTTTTCCGTTAAATAAGTTATCATATGTAAGTCATGTCGCTACGTATATGTTCATAGAAATCCTTCTTTTCTTTTCTAAATACATCATAATGCGTTTCTGAAAATTATTATTTTTTAATTAGGCAACAGGAGCTTGTCGGCCATCTTTTCATATACTACACAATTTTCTAAGCTCCAAATCGGTACTTATAGTCCGAAGTTCAAAATTATTACTTAAGCAAACATTTTAAACATTTTCTTCTTTTACTGACTTGTATGCTTAGAAATTTGTTTCTTAATATAATGGCGACTTATCTTAAAGATTTATATTTTTCTTAATTTTTGGAGTAATTAACCTTTTATTTCCTAGAGTAATTAATATTTTATTTTTTAGAGTAGTTAATCATTTAAATGCAGTAAAATTCAAATTTCTTTTATATCAAAATAAGCCTTTTTCAATTTATATGTCCGTACTTATAATAAGAAATTAGAAATTGTTACTAAAGCAAATATATTACGCATTCCCTTTACGAACCTGGGTGTTTAGAAATGTGTTTAAATTAAGAAAAGACGGCCGTAGAGCTCATCATGCATAATTTAAAAAAATAGAATTTTTATAAACACGTTATAATGGATTTAGTACAGTAGAAAAGGATTTCTATCAAAATACACGTAGGCACTTTACTTACATATGGTAACTTGTTTAATGGGAAATGTTAAATAAGTACCATAATAAGAAGCTTGGAAATTTGATATAATACCATTTGTTAGCCACACATTCAGCGTGGTTTTTGTTTTAAACGTGAATTTATTTATTTTGTAGTTGTTTGTATAGATATTATTTAGACTCCTTCTTTACACAATAATTTATTTGATACCCTACATATACTAGTTGCTAGGAATCATCTCAATATCGCATCAAATATCATCATATTTTTTATATAATGTGATAGCATTTAAATAAAAGCATTTAATTAGTTTTTGAGATGTTTTATAAAGAAACATTTTTTTTATATATAATTCAAATCAAACAAAGTTTTTAACAATTAGTAGGGCAAATCAAAGGCAAAGAATTAATTGCCACACAATAATGTAAATGTAATTTTTTTTTTTTTGAAACCACAGTAATCGGGTTTTCCCTCGTACCTAAACGTGAAACACAAAATATTTTTTATTGGTACTTTAAATAATTTTTTTTTAAATTTTCAATTGAAATATTAATTTAATACACAGTAGCGTACATTTTTTTCTTACAACAAAATAAATTACTTATTAAATGGAGTTATGGATAAAATATTAAAACCAAATGTAATATTTTTTACATTTGAAAGAAAAATTGTAGAACAAATACGATTTTTGATAAGAAATTAATTGATACCTGGGTATGTTTTTATTTTGCTTCATTAGCGGAGACTCTTTTTTCTATTAATATTATATAATTTTATGAAAAAAGTGGACATAATATACAATTGAAAAGAATTTCAGTTTTTTAAAATGGATAACGTTTCATAATAATGATAATTTTTAATAAAAGCTTTACAATTTCAAACATCTAATAATTACATCGCACATAAAATGTAACACGCGAATTTCATCATAAAATGATCAAAGGAAACTTTACATTCATTAATAATAAATGTTTATATAATACATAATGTCGAAAAAAGATATATATTTATAATGTTTATAACACATTATAATATAAATGTCATTTACAGTTATACGATTATCAGTTTATAATTACATATTAACTAATCGTTGTGCAATTTGTTTTTCAAACTATTAAGGCGATTTAAAATTTTAAAATATTTTTTCTAAGGACCAACAATGCACTCTCTTTTATAATCAATTTATCAGTAGAGTGGTATGTGAAGTAAAAAGAAAAAAAAAAGTGTTATGAAAATTATTCTATGTAGTATAAAACTAAACAATAGGACCCATTATTTATTTCAAATATTTTGTATGATATATTTATGATAATAGTACATAATATATAATAATTTTATTCTTCTATTTTTTTAAAGTTAAAGATAATAATAAGAATCTTTAACGGTGTTTTAAATATAAGTAATAAAATGATAAAAAATAAATAAAATAGGTCTATGTATTAATATCCTCTACAACACATTTCAAGGAAATGATTTTAACAGTCCACAAATAGCCACATACTCCACTTTCATGGATAAAATATTGAGCATTGGCATAATCTTGCATATAATAACAGAATTATAAAAGTCACTCAAATTAAACCATTATATAATTTTAATGTCACTATTAATTTTGTAACTGCTGTAATTGTCTTTTTCGTAAAATAATGCTTATCTGTGTTAATGTAGTAATATTTTCTTTTAGTAGCATAAGACTTTTATCTGGCCAATTAACCGCACCGTTTGAGAGTAAGAAATGTATTGCTGTTATAATTTATTTAGCATATGTCTTTCTGGGTCATAACATAAATAAGTTTTTTTTTTATCTTTAAAAAATGCTAGAAGAATAATTAAATTTCGATCAAATCAATTACGAATAAAAAATTAAACATTTTCGAGGAAAAACATAAATTATTTACCCAAGAAATTTCAAACTTATCGCATCTCAGTATAATGGAAATAATATTTTAACCTGATCATTAATTATCTCTTCTTTTATGTAGCGAGAACCTCATAAATAATATGTGTAATCATGTCTTGAAATAAAGATGAGTAATAAGACAATGTATTGATGAAATAAGTTCAGTATACATATATATTGATATTTTATAAAGAAAGTCTTTTAAAAGCCATATGTGTTACAGATATTACAACATTCCACTTTTCGAGTAAAAAATGATTGTCATTGTTACAATCTTACATAGCATTAAAAAATATTCAAATTCATTCATTGTAAAAATTGTAAAACTTTCCAATCGCTCTATATTTTCGACATGTCGTAATTGATCTTTTCTTAAATAGTTGTTTATCTGCTTTAATGAAACATATTTTATTTCTAGCTACTTTAATAAACTTCCGTAGTCTATTTATGAAACCTCTTAGGATTACCCTCCAAAAAAAATGCTATACTTATATAAAAAAAATTCTGTATCAGACATTTTAGCGTATCCGACGGGGATGTTACATAAAGGAGTAGCCATAGAGACAAAAATTAAGTTTTAAAATTTTTAGTTAAAGTCAGTAATAAGCGTTCGATGCAATGGAGCTGGGAAATTATGTTAACACTGGCTATAAAAAAACTTAAACAATAAACTGAATGAAAATAACTAAAGTTCAAATTAAATTTACGTGAAAATAACTACTCTAAAAATTCGCAGAAACGCAATACTCAGATAGATAGTAACTTCTAAAACACTAAATTATAAAATCACTTGCAAAATTATAGCAATAGCACTTAAAGAATCCTATGTATTCTACTTTTCTCTTTATTGAAAACACTAATCATTTAACGTCTTAACACATCGTCTAAAAATTGCTAGAAAGAGCAGGTCAACTCAGGCTCGGGTTATCGGCAAGTGTATATTCCGAACTCGAAACACAGGAACAACTGAAGAGCTAGTCGTAGATACCATCAGTACAAAAACCCTTAACGGGTTAAAAGTTGTGACGCAGCACTTTGTTTTGGCTCTATAAATTTTAAATATGGGTCTTAAAAGCAATGATATCAAATTTAAGTGACGCTATGTTAATAATTTTTTTTTAAATCATAATTTTCTTTTTAGTTTTATTTATATTCACAGGTGCAATTATTATCTTAATATGAAAAAAATCTATAGAATTTATTCGCTGATGCTTTTTCATTCACATCTCTCATGAATTCAAAATATGGGTTTTAAAAGAAATGATATCAAAATTTGAGTGACACCTTGACGTGAATTTAATAGGACACTTTTAAAATTCAATTTAAATTATTTTTGGTTTGTCTTCTAAAGTATATTTACACATACAAATAATACTTTTAATTTTTCAATACACTTTTAAATATATTACTTTCACTGAGCCTATATTATGTATTGAAATGTATTTATTTCAATAAATTGATTTATCTTCTGTGCCACGCTATCCAAAATCATAAGTAAAATTTATGTAAATGATTATTTTGCGTCATATTATCCACTTGAATACATTTCCCTTTGTTTGGATACTATGACGCAAAATAATCATTTACATAAATTTTACTTATGATTTTGGATAGCGTGGCACAGAAGATAAATCGATTTATTGAAATAAATACATTTCAATACATAATATAGGCTCAGTGAAAGTAATATATTTAAAAGTGTATTGAAAAATTAAAAGTATTGTTTGTATGTGTAAATATACTTTAGAAGACAAACCAAAAATAATTGAAATTGAATTTTAAAAGTGTCCTATTAAATTCACTTCAAGGTGTCACTCAAATTTTGATATCATTTCTTTTAAAACCCATATTTTGATTTCATGAGAGATGTGAATGAAAAAGCATCAGCGAATAAATTCTATAGATTTTTTTCATATTAAGATAATAATTGCACCTGTGAATATAAATAAAACTAAAAAGAAAATTATGATTAAAAAAAAAAATTATTCACATAGCGTCACTTAAATTTGATATCATTGCTTTTAAGACCCATATTTAAAATTTATAGAGCCAAAACAAAGTGCTGCGTCACAACTTTTAACCCGTTAAGGGTTTTTGTACTGATATCATTACTTTTTTAAGGTTATTGATGAAAATGTCAATTAGTCAAAATTAAGCATATATAAATTAATCATTAGAATAAAATTTTAAAGAAATGCTAAAAAAGACCCCTTGGACCCCAATCAAAATATGAGGGTGGTGGCCCAGGGAGAGGAATCCAAGACTCAATTTTTAAATTATACAGCGAGAGAGTAACACAATTAGAAGTACGAAAATGCATGGCAAAACCCGATTGTTCCATCTTCCTCCGCCAAAGGGCGCAATCTTTCCAATACAAACATAGCTGAAAATTTTCAGGTTGTCGATTCCGAGTCAAATGAGTCATACCTCGTCGTGATCGGTCCCATAGAAACCGATAGGAAAGTGCCCTCTGGTGGTGAAACTTCAAACTAAAATCGATATATCCTGTCGATGAATCAAACTACATTGTGATGGTACCTATAGAAAAAGAGTTAGCTACAAAATCTGTTTGTTCCATCTTCCACCAATAGAGGGCGCACTCTGTTCTATACAAACATAGCTGAAATGTTTGAGGCTGTCGATTTCGGGTCGAATGAGCCATACCTCGTCGTGATCGGGCCCATAGAATCCGAGATAGAAAAGCGCCCCATGGTGGTGAAAATTGAAATTAAAATCGATATATCCTGTCGATGTCGAGTTGAATAAATTAAACTGCATTGTGATGGGACCCATAGCTACAAAATCCGTTAGTTCCATCTTCCACCGCCAGGGGGCGCACTCTGTTCTATACAAACATAGCTGAAATCTTTGAGGCTGTCGATTTGGAGTCGAATGAGCCATACCTCGTCGTGATCGGTCCCACAGAACCCGATAGGAAAGCGCCCCCTAGTGGTGAAACTTGGAACTAAAATCGATATATCCTGTCGATGAATCAAACTACATTGTGATGGTACCTATAGAAAAAGAGTTAGCTACAAAATCTGTTAGTTCCATCTTCCACCACTAGAGGGCGCACTCTGTTCTATACAAACATAGCTGAAATGTTTGGGGCTGTCCATTTCGAATCGAATGAGCCATACCTCGTCGTGATCGGGCCCATAGAATCCGAGATAGGAAAGCGCCCCCTGGTGGTGAAATTTGAAATTAAAATCGATATATCCTGTCGATGCCGAGTCGAATAAATTAAACTGCATTGTGATGGGACTCATAGCTACAAAATCCGTTAGTTCCATCTTCCACCGCCTGGGGGCGCACTCTGTTCTATACAAACATAGCTGAAATCTTTGAGGCTGTCGATTTGGAGTCGAATGAGCCATACCTCGTCGTGATCGGTCCCATAGAACCCGATAGGAAAGCGCCCCCTGGTGGTGAAACTTGGAACTAAAATCGATATATCCTGTCGATTTCGAGTCTTTGAATCAAACTACATTGTGATGGGAGATATAGAAATAGAGTTAGCTACAAAATCTGTTAGTTCCATCTTCCACCACTAGAGGGCGCACTCTGTTCTATACAAACATAGCTGAAATGTTTGAGGCTGCCAATTTCGAGTCGAATGAGCCATACCTCGTCGTGATCGGTCCCATAGAACCCGATAGGAGAGCCCCCCCTGGTGGTGAAACTTGGAACTAAAATCGATATATCCTGTCGATGTCGAGTCGATGAATCAAACTACATTGTGATGGGACCTATAGAAATAGAGTTAGCTACAAAATCTGTTAGTTCATCTTCCACCAGTAGAGGGCGCACTCTGTTCTATACAAACATAGCTGAAATGTTTGAGGCTGTCGTTTTCGAGTTGAATAAGCCATACCTCGTCGTGATCGGGCCCATAGAACCCGATAGGAAAGCACCCCCTGGTGGTGAAATTTGGAATTAAAATCGATATATCCTGTCGATGCCGAGTCGAATAAATTAAACTGCATTGTGATGGGACCCATAGCTACAAAATCCGTTAGTTCCATCTTCCACCACCAGGGGACGCACTCTGTTCTATACAAACATAGCTGAAATCTTTGAAGCTGTCGATTTGGAGTCGAATGAGCCATACCTCGTCGTGATTGGGCCCATAGAACCCAAGATAGGAAAGCGTCCCCTGATGGTGAATTTTGGAACTAAAATCGATATATCCTGTCGATGAATCAAACTACATTGTGATGGGACCCATAGAACTCGAGTTAGCTACAAAATCCGTTAGATCCATCTTCCACCACTAGAGGGCGCACTCTGTTCTATACAAACATAGCTGAAATCTTTGAGGCTGTCCATTTGGAGTAGAATGAGCCATACCTCGTCGTGATCGGGTCTATAGAACCCGAGATAGAAAAGCGCCCCCTGGTAGTGAAACTTGGAATTAAAATAAATATATCCTGTCGATGCCGAGTCGAATAAATTAAGCTGCATTGTGATGGGACCCATAGAACTCGAGTTAGCTCCAAAATCCATTAGTTTCATCTTCCACCACCAGGGGGCACACTCTGTTCTACAGACATAGCTGAAATGTTCGAGGTGTCGATTTCAAGTCGAATGAGGCGTACAGCGTTGTGATCGGGCACATAGAACCCGAGATAGAAAGCATAACATGGTGGTGAAACTTGGAACTAAAATCGATATATCCTGTCGGTGTTGAGTCGAAGCAAACTGCATTGTGATCGGACCCATAGAACTCGAGTTAGTTGCAAAATCCGTTAGTTCCATCTTCCACCATCAGGGGGCGCACTCTGTACTATGCAGACATAGCTGAAATCTTTGAGGCTGTGGATTTCAAGTCGAATAAGCCGTACTGCGTGGTGATTGGGCACATAGAACCCGAGAGAGGAAAGCGGCCCCTGCTAGTGAATTTTGAAACTAAAATCAATATATCCTGTCGATGTCGAGTCGAATAAATTAAACTGCATTAGATACCAATTAATCTCGGAAAAAATTGCAAATTTCGTCGTTTGGCAGCGTAAAAATCATGAATTTCATCGATCGGCACAGAGAAAACATGTATTTTGTCGATAGGGGGAGAAAAGATCATAAATTTCGTCGAACAGGCGGATAAAAATCATGACTTTCATTTGTTAGCGCATGAAAAATACAAATTTCATCAAACGCTCGCATAAAAATAAAAAAAATTCGTTGATCGGGCATGAAAAGTCATTAATTTCGTGAAGTTTGCACGTAAAAATCACAAATTTCATCAAACGGGTGCATAAAAATCAAGAATTTTGGCAATCGAGTGATAAAACAAAATTTTGTCAATCCGGCCCGTAAAAAGTATGAATTTTGTCGATGAGGTGCGTAAAAATTGTCAAGTCGAATGAATTAAACTGCATTAGATACCAATTAGTCTCTGAAAAAATTGCAAATTTCATCATTTTGCAGCATAAAAATCAGGAACTTCGTTGATCAATGTGCAAAAATCATGAATTTCATCGATCGGCACAGAAAAAACATGAATTTTCTCGATAGGGGGAGAAAAGATCATAAATTTCGTCAAACAGGCGGGTAAAAATCATTAATTTCATTTATTAGCGCATGAAAATCGCAAATTTCATCTAACGGTCGCATGAAAATCAAAAAATTCTGTGATCGGGTATGAAAAAATCATTAATTTCGTAAAGTTTGCACATAAAAATCACAAATTTCATCAAACGGGTGCATAAAAATCAAGAATTTTGGCAATCGGGTGATAATTTTTTTTTTGTCAATCCGGCCCGTAAAAAGTATGAATTTTGTCGATGAGGTGCATAAAAATTGTTGAGTCGAATGAATTAAACTGCATTAGATACCAATTAGTATCTGAAAAAATTGCAAATTTCGTCATTTTGCAGCGTAAAAATCAGGAATTTCGTAGATCAATGTGCAAAAATCATGAATTTCATCGATAGGCACAGAAAAAACGAATTTTCTCGATAGGGGGAGAAAATATTATAAATTTCGTCAAACAGGCAGGTAAAAATCATGAATTTCATTTATTAGCGCATGAAAAATGCAAATTTCATCAAACGCTTGCATAAAAAAAAAATTCGTTGATCGGGCATGAAAAAACTCTAATTTCGTTAAGTTTGCACGTAAAAATCCCAAATTTCATTAAACAGGTGCATAAAAATCAAGAATTTTGTCTATTGGGCGATAAAAAAATGTATTGTCAATCCGGTATATAAAAAGTATTAATTTTGTCGATGAGGTTAAAAATAAAGGTAATATGAGTCAAGGGTTCTAATCTTATGAGTCTCCTTATTTTCTTTCTTGTTCGGATGCAAACAATTCATATTTTTAATCTGCATTTGGTCGAAAAATGAATTAGCTTTAATGTTAAAAACGAGAAATTCGTAATTACATGTATAAAATTCAATTGGTATTTATTATTGGTATTTATGATTTCAAAATTTTTAATAAGAAATTGTTTTTTTGCTAGTGTACAGTGGGCAAAGTCTCTAGCCATGCCAACCAACCAGTCGGTTGCTTATTGATCTGCTGATGCTTATATCACTTATTCATATAGTTTAGCTTTGGCTTGGCTGTTATTATTTTGTCTTTGGCTTGCCTCTTATTAGTTTGTCTTGACTGCTAAATTTTTATATTTCACATTTCATAATTTTTATTACAATACTTCAGGTAAGAATGCTTTTTAACTTGATTATTTCCTGTATTTATAGTAATTTTTTGCTACTAACATTCTTATGTTTTAATGGGTGCAAAATTTAAGATTGGCGAAAAAGCTACTAAAGGTTCTTTATTTCAATAAATTGTTTTATCTTTTGTGCCATGCTGTCGAAAATTGAAAGAAATATTTATGTAAAGGTTTATTTTGCATCATAGTATCCAAACTAAGTGAAATGTATGCAAATGGATAGTATGATGCAAAAAAAAACCATTTACATAAATTTTTCTTTGAATTTTCGACAGCATGGCACAAAAGATAAATCAATTTATTGAAATAAATACATTTCAATGCATAATACAGGCTTATTGCAAGTGATATATTTAATGATGTATTGGAAAACTAAAATTATTGTTAACATGTGTAAATATACATAAGGAGACAAACCAAAAATAAATTAAATTGGATTTTAAAACAAACCCATTAAAGTCACATGAAGGCGTCACTTGAATTTTAATATCGTTTCTTTTAAAATTCATATTTTGAACTTATCAGAGATGTGAATGACAAGCATGTGCAAAAAAACCTATATATATTTTTTCATGTAGAAAATAATATTTGCACCACTGAATATCAATATAACAATAGGGGGAAAAAAAGAGAAGATTTTTAATTTATAGCATACCGTCACTCAAAATTTGATATCATTAATTTTAAGATCCGTATTTGAAATTCTTACAGACAAAATGTAAAGTGCTGCGTCACAAACTTTAACCCGTTAAGGGTTTTTGCACTGATTATAAATACAGGAAATAATCAAGTTAAAAAGCATTCTTACCTGAAGTATTGTAATTAAATTGTGAAATATAAAAATTTAGCAGTCAAGACTAACTAACAAGAGGCAAGCCAAAGACAAACTAGTAACAGCCAAGCCGAAGTTATACGAATAAGCAATATAAGATATAAGCAGATCCATGTCCAGCAACAGATTGGTTGGTTGGCATGGCTAGAGGCTAGAGACTGTTGTCCACTGTATACTAACAAAAAAACAATTTCTTATTAAAAATTTTGAAATCATAAATACCAATATAATAAATATCAATCGAATTTTATACATGTAATTGCGAATTTCTCGTTTTTAAAATTAAAGATAAATCATTTTTCGACCAAATGCAGATTAAAAATATGAATTGTTTGCATCCGAACAAGAAAGAAAAAAAATAACCATAATTTAATTTAATACATATTTTGGAATGTATAATAAACTGTTTTCGTATTAAAAAAAAAGAATCTAAATAGTTTTTCAACGATATGGAGATGCTTTAACTTTTAACTGTAACCGTGATAGCCATGAACATCCTTACTGCGCAGTAATAAAAATGGGTGAAAAGGCCGAAAATCTGTAATGTTAGTCTACCAGAAAAAGCATAAGAAAAGAGTCCGATTTTGAAACTGGATTATATAAAAAACAAGAGTTTTCCTACGTTAGCTCAAAATCTTACACGCTTCATCTAAAACCGATTAATATAATATATTAATTAAAAAAAAATACTTCGAGCCCTTTTGGAGATAACACCTCTGTGCCCATTACACCATTACATCTCCCATTATCGCTTAAAAATTGGTTTCCAGATCTCAAAATCTACTGCATGTAGAAATCTATAAATTTCAGGATAGAGTTAGGCCATAGATATAAGACTAATGTGAAAAAATCGAAACGGTATGCCTCATATTTACTGAGATATTAAATGTCGGCGTTTCGATTTTCCTTTGATGTCCTGCTAGCTGTATATATGAGAGTGACGGAATCTTCGGTTTTGGGCTTACGGTTTTCGGTTTTTCGCTGCGTCACTCAAGAAACTACCGTCTCTTGTGATACACTGGCAAGATCCCACCCAAATCCACTTAATCAACGCTTTACACTGATATTTTTTTCTGACTAATCGAACACAGCGACATAATTAGCATATTATCGCACAATTAACAGCGGCGATCAGGTCCTGGGTGATCCAATGAATTTTTGTGAAAGTAAGATCTACAAAAACAAGTAAAAAAAAAGCCAAGCGTAAAAAAAAAAAAAAAAAAAGTTGTGGCTAAAAAATGGTGTGATATCAAATTTCCAAGCTATTATATTACTTTTTTAACTTTTTTCCATTAAATAAGTTATCATATATATAAGTCGAGTGCCTACGTATATGTTAATAGAAATCGTTTTCTCCGGTACTAAATACATCCTAACGAGTTTCTGAAAATTCAATTTTTGTCAAATTATGCATGATGGGCTTGGCGGCCATCTTTGCATATTATTCACAAAATTCTAAGCATCCAAATCCGTAGTTAAAATCCGAAGTTCAAAATTGTTATTTAAGCAAATATTTTAAGCGTTTCATTTATAGATTTGTATGATCTGAAAATTGTGTCTTAAGATAATGATGACTTATCTTAAAGATTCATCTTATGATTTATTTTTTACAGTAATTAATAATTTCAAACTAGTAAAAATCAATTTCTCAAAATATCAGTCTTATCTAATTTATCTGTCCGTAGTTAAAATCTGAAGTTCGAAATTGTTATAAACATATTACATTGCAAACATATTACGCTTTTACTTTAGAAATTTGGGTGCTTAGAAATATGAAAAGATGGCCGCCAAGCCCATCATGCATAATTTGAAAAAAATTGAATTTTCAGAAACTCGTTAGGATGTATTTAGTACCGGAGAAAACGATTTCTATTAACATATACGTAGGCACTCGACTTATATATATGATAACTTATTTAATGGAAAAAAGTTAAAAAAGTAATATAATAGCTTGGAAATTTGATATCACACCATTTTTTAGCCACAACTTTTTTTTTTTTTTTTTACGCTTGGCTTTTTTTTACTTTTGAAAAGTTGTTTTTGTAGATATCATTTCTTTTTTTTTAAACAGAATAAACATAATTTAAATAATCTAAACATGAGAAATAATTTAAAATTACATTTTACTTTTAGTCATTGTTTAAAAGGTTAACTAGAAATACCAGTAGATTTTTAAATTAAACTAATAACAAAATACTAAATGTGGCTTGTTATAATACTTGTTATCACCCGTTAAAAAATATCACTGACTTATCGATGAAATGAATAAAAATGCAATACGTACATAGCGTGCCAGCGCTTCATTTGAAATCAAACGTGATATCACGCTCTTTTATTATTAGCACTCGCTGGCTTCGCCCGCTAGCGGACCCCTAATTTATATCGGGGCCTCGAATCTTGTAAAACCTCGAATAAGATAAACCTCGAACCGAACGAACCTCCGACCTGGTTCTCCGCTGCCTTCGGCACCGGATAATCCCTTAATTTGCACATCGAATAGTATAAACCTCTAACCAAACTAACTTCCGACACGGGTCCCCGCTGCCTTCGGCACCGTATAGCAGTCGTGCTGCGCACGCTCAAGTTCCATCTTCCACCACCAGGTAGCGCAATCTGTTCTGTATGAACCTCGGGCACTGAAATCGTTAAGGCTATAGATGTCGAGTCGAATGAACTGTACCCCATCGTGATCTAGCCCATAGAACCAGAGATAGAAAAGTGCCCCCTGGTGGTGAAAAAACGAACTAAAATCGGAAAGCTCTATTGATGTCGAGTCGAATGAGCCATACCCCGTCGTGATCCGACTCGTAGGAACAGATATAGGAAAGCGTCCCCTGGTGGTGAAAGCTAATCGCGCTTGGGGGGATGAACACCGGAGATGCATAATAGGATAAAGCGGTCACAGACCTTTCCAACGATGTATTACATGAGGGGTATGTGCAAAATTTAGAAAATAGCCCCCCCCCCCCTCCTGCATATTATGATTAAGCGTTCACAGACTTTTCCAACGATATATCACATGAGAGGTGTCGGCAAAATTTAGAAAAGTGCCCCCTTTGGGTGGGAGGGCTGAAAGTGGGAGGATGGACCCCGAAGATACAAAATATGAATAGCGGAACAATTTTTAGAATTTCTGAAAGCTGATTTTTATTTATTTATTTATTTATTTATCTATTTTTTATTTTTTGTTTATTATTATTTTATTTTTTTTGCGTTGCCCTGTGCATGTTTGGAATTTCTTAGCAATTTCTTAGATTTACCTTATTTTATTCAATTAAACATTGTACTGTTACAATAAATTTAAATGGAAACTTCACTTCTAAAACAAAAATAATTTAACAACTGGATTTCATTAATTTATAGGAAAACTAGCAAGCTACGCCCGCTGCGCTGGTCGGTTTCTACAAATGAACCCTGAATCAAACGAAATATATCGTTTAATTTGACCTTGTATTTGAAAGCAATCTGTATATTTACGTGGAATATCCTTCCACATTACTGAAAAATGACGCGATTGCGCTATTATATATTTTCTAATGTGCAGTCAAAATTTTAGCTGTTAAGGATCAACTCTTTTATTTGGTCATTTACAGTTAGGGTTTGCTAAAGAATGATAAAACTATATGCAATATACTAAAACCATCACTAAAAATTATCGAAATAACAATGCAAACAAATTAACTAACAAAATCCATTCAGAAGAAGTTTTTATAAAGGGTAATCTTTGATAATCTGATTATTGAACTTTTCCACATAATTCTAAAACAACAAAACGATATAAAATATACTAAAACAATCCTTACAAATTATCTACTTAACAATGCAAGTCGCAAAAAATACGCCCAGTAAAAACTATCAAAAAGGCTAATATTTCGGAATCGGGTTCACTTGACTATATAACCTTCACACATAACTGTTGGACTAAGCAACGTAGGACAATATATAGTACATTAACACCATTTCTGAAATAGCATCTAACTAACAATACAATTCTCATCAAAATCCGTTCAGTAGAACTTTTTTAGAAGGCTAATCTTTCATAATCGGAATCAAATATTGAAAAGGCTAATATTTGATAAAAAAAATGGTCACCCGATTTTCGAATTTCCCCCTATAATTCTAGAACTAAGCAACGTTATATAATAAAACGTTCCCTAGAAAATTATTTAACAGTATAGGTTCCATCGAAATACATTCGGCAAAATCTTTTAAAAAGGCTAATCTTTCATAATCGGATTGATCTGATTATAGAACTTCCCAGAATAATTATATAACTAAGCTACGTAGAACGATATGTTATACATTAAAACATTCCCTTAAAAATTATCTTAGTTTAAGTTCTACGAAAATGCATTCAGCAGAACTCGAGTTATAAGCAGCCGGAACGAAATTTGATATATGTAGAAGTAAATAGAAGTATATTGCCATTAATATAGTTTGCATTTGAATAAACAAAGGTACTTTTCGGTTAGACGGGCACCAGTGATATATGAACACACACACACACACACACACACACACACACACATATATATATATATGTGTGTATGTATATACATGTATTTGTGTAGATATATGTGTATATATGTGTATCACTAGCGCCCGGCTAACCAAAAAGTACCAAAAAAAAAAAAATACTGCGAAAATGCAGTCGTACACTTGAAAAAAAAAACACCTTTTGGCCTAAAATCTCTCATCAAAACTGTTTTTCTTTTTTTTCTTTTCTTTCTTTTTAAAAAAAATAAAATTAGTAACAGTTTTTCTTTTATTTTTCCAGATGTATAGCCATTTCAATCCTTTCTGCAACAAAAAAAGACACTTTTGGGCTTAAAATCAAATTGTTTGGGGTCAAAAGTAAAATCAAAATCGCCAAAAACAAAAGATAAATCGCCAAATTTGTTTCAATAGAAATCTTGCCCCTTGAATAATGTTTTAAGCATTATGAACATTTCTAATCATGTTTAAATTAAATATTTTCGTTTTATAATATTCTCTCATCAAAACTCTTTTTTTTTCTTTCTTTCTTTCTTTTTTTTTTTTTTTAAATAAAATTAGTAACAGTTTTCTTTTATTTTTCGAGATGTATAGCCTTTTCATTTCTTTCTGCAACAGTAATGATCGCCAAAAAATTAGCAATGGTAACCTTTTCGGCCAAAATAACAGAACTTTCTATCATAATTCGATAGCTATTATACGTAGAACGTTGTGTTACATACTAAAACCTTCCCTGAAAAATTATCTCTCGAACAGTGCAAGTTCCATCAAATTCCATTCAGCAGATCTCGAGTTATAAAGGAACGGAACGAAATTTCCGTTTGTGTTTTATATATATAGTGAGGCTAACGAAAAAGACAGGCTACCGCGGTGCGTTCCACTTATCTTTTTTTACAGACCGCTAGAGTGACGTGATGCTCTTTTCGTACACCTGCATTGGTGGATTCAAGCCTCACGTGATTCCCGCGGTCTGTAAAAAAAGATACGCGTAAAGCACAGCGGTAGCCTTTCTTTTTCGCTAGCCTGGTATATATAGTAGATGACGTGAAAGGTATTCCTGCGAACGAAATGCCTGTCCTTTACCGTGTTTTTTTATTTTTAGAAATAAATGAATCACATTTAATTAATTTCAAAATTTTTGTTTACGTTTGGAAAGAAATTTTAAATGGCGATAACTCTTAATGTATACATTTTAGAAGGTACATCTTCCCTCAAAAACTAATTTATTTTTAAAGATCTTTCTAAAAACGTAAATTATATATTTAAAATATTTTTAAAGCATAAACACTACGTCTGATTACCTTATTTATAAGAACACGCATTTTATCAGACAATTAAATACACTAAACAAACATGAGTGAAAAATTGACCTGGGCCTGTACTCGAACCTGGGACCTTATGCGTACCATTCCGACGCTCTGCGACTGAGCTACCCAGATCCATATCCGTAACGGGCAATTTCTCATACTTATTCATGTTAGAAACAATCATCTGCCACAGTTTGCAGTCATATTTAATTATTTGAAAAAATATGTGTTCTTATAATTGTGAAGTTTTATTAAAAAAAAAAAATATCTTCAGAAGAAAATGGCTGACTTGCAGATGAAATTTGATGTGGTTATATTATAACCTGTAACTGATTTGTGCTATTTTAATAAGGATGGTACATGGTCGTTGGCGGGTTTTATCTCTGTTTTGGCATAATTTTTTAATCGCCAAGTTAATTAACAGTTTTTTGCTAATTAAGGATAGAAAATATTTTTTTTTACACTGAATTTTATAAAAGAACATAGATTACGTAATTACTTGTCCAAAAATGCAATCATTTTTTTATTCTGCCCAATATTAAGGCCTGTAGCTTGTTTGAAAAAAAAAAGGTTGACGAAGAAAATAGTGATCATTTTAAGTAACTCGACGTTTTTAAAAAAAGCTATATCTCTGTTTATAAATCACTTATGAAGATGAGTTTGGTCTTAAATTGAAGAAATTCTTCCTTAGATTCTTCTAGTTTTCGTTTTTTTTTCTACGACGCTTGGTTTGTTTGATATCTGATATTTTAATCTGGCATGTTTTGTCGATTTAACATTGCGAAGTTGCTTTCTGTATATAAGCATTAGCGGTCTTTATTCCAGTTCTTGGCGTTGTTTGTGTGGCGTTTTTTTTTTTAAAGCTTGGCTTGGCAGAGCGACCGCCCTGCTTGATAAATGACAGATAGGTGGCATTTTCAAACATAAATGTTGCAGTCGGACATTGCGTTCTAAACAAAAACTACACTATACTCATAAGAGAGTAGCTAGACATTCGCCACTGCATTATATATGTATTATAATTAAAACGTTGCTTGATGGAAAAAGGAGGTAATTAAAAGAATCCTAGAAGTCAATTATATATAACTAAGGATGCTTTTTTTTCTGAATTGATTTAGACAAGAAATTTCAAATTTACAGCATCGTATGATAATTGAAATAATATTTTATCTTTATTTTATCTTTTTTACGCATGATCCTAAGTATAATAAAAAATAATACAAAATTCCACTTGTAATAGAATTTGTACCATCATTCTTGCCCTTGTTAATTATCTTCTTGTTGTAATCGAAATTTTCCAATATAAGTTTTATGTATTTTTTGACATATTTTATCCCTGGCATTATTAATAAATTTTTTCATGATCTTAATGATTATTTATTAAACATCTTGAACATATTGCTATTCATAAGATTTTTTGGGGATTTTGAACAGTATTTTCTTTTAGAGTTGTAGGTTAATAATAACCTTTTTGTATCACAAATAAAGCAGCGTGATTAATTGTGTTAATTATAAAAAACTTTTTGGCACATTTATATGTGACTAAGCTTTAGATATTCTTTAAGGAAAATCTAAATAGATTTAAAAAAGGAAATTTTTGATTGCAGTATATTGTGCTGCTTGAATTTTATGTGTTTAATAACTAAACCAAATAATTATGTAGAATGTTTAGTATCTAAAAGCAATAAATGTGTAATTAATAACTGAGGATAAATTTTCAAAAGATTGAAACTATTCGATAATTTTTGAACATTTATTTACTTTTTAGAATATTTTTTTTATATGTTTTTTCTCATGACTGACTGCAAAAAAGTTGAAGCACAGCATTTTTAAAGAGTTTCTGTATTTAAAATAATGTATTTTGTAACAAATGTGTTTAAGCTAATTAATAAATAAAATTAGTGCCCGAACAAAAAGTACAGGTAAAACAGAATGCTTAAATTCATATAAAAATAGAAATAATATTTTTAATTTATATATATATATTTTTTAATAATATTACAAATATACTAAAAGACTCTCATTAAAATTTTTAAATGTGATATAAGTTAAGCCAATTAAAATTATAAAAGTTTTATTTGATATGATATTTGATATAGTCTACATTATTATTAAAAATAAGAATGCAAGTATGCAAAAAAAAATATCTTGTAAAACATTTTCTGTAAAAAAAGTAATAATCTTAAAATAAATGACTTTTGACACAATTATTATTAGTTTTGTAAATTTTAATTATTATTCATACATTATAAATATATTACTGGCTATTTCTTTAGCAGTCTGATCACTTTAAGAAAGAAATTTATTTTCACAGTAAAATAATAATTCTTACAAACATTGAAACCTTAGAAATTGTGAAACTGCTACATTTGTATTTTCAAATCGTTTAATGTAATATTCATTTATTTAATCACATATTTTATTTTCGCCACTTTTATGATCATGAATTGGCATAATGAGTGCGAATAATTAAAAAATAATATAAAGGCGCATTTTATAACTCAACTATTCCAATCTTATACTTTTCCAAGTTTAAAAAAGCTATATCAATAAATTAAATCTTTTCTTTTTTTTAAATATTTCCATGATTTTTTCGAAAGTAAATTGTAGTAGTGTTTGAAAGATTAAATTAACATTATTGAAAAATACTGTTAAGCTTAACTAAACTCCCTAATTAATGATTTTAATGATTAAATGAAACTTTTTAACAGATTCTATTAAAAACTATCATCTTATCTTAAAATTCGTATTTTTTTTGCATTTAAAATTAACAAATATAATTAGATTTCAACATCTTATTTAAAATTTCTTTTGATGCATTTAAAATTAATAAATATAATTTGATCTTAAAATATTGCTCATTTTTTTCTATGCATTTAAAATTAACAAATGTAATTAGATAATAGACTTTTTTTAAAATAGATAATTTTGAAAATTATATTTTGTTGTTGCAATTTTTTAATTAAACTTAAAAATTACAGCTTTACGTTTTTAATTTTGATGAGACAGGAAAGGCTTGAAATGGAAATTTGACTGCAGTTTGATCCAGGATTAAAATATTTGTAAATAATTTCGACTATTACTTCTTTTTACATTTATTAATTTATGTTTCATACATAGAAAAAATATATTTATGGAATTGCAAACAATAATAATAAAAATTTTTAAAATTGCACGACAAAATTAATATTGTCAAACAAGTTTTCCCAAGATATCCAAGTTCCATTTTTTTGAGTCCTCATTTCTTTCTTATGTATCTTATTGCATTGCATTTTCATTATACCTGAAAAACAAACAAAGATCCGCAAGAAAGGAGTTTAAAAAATTAATACAACATTTAAAATCTATAAACATGTGCCGTTACTTTTTGTTCTAACTTGAAAAAAAAAAGTAAAATTGTTTAATATTCAGATACTTTTTATAGAAAACAGTCTGAAGTACCCGGTCTTGCCCGTGGTTTTAAGAATGTATGTTTAATACATTCAACTTTGCATGCAAACGAAGTACATGTGTTGCCATTCTAAAGAAATAACGTTTTAATCTACATTTTTAATTTGAAATTTAATTTGCGTAATTTTTACTAATTTCTCATTTAATCCGCATGACGTATTACCTACTTACTTAGTTAATAATCTGTGGTCCGGATTGAGACCGAGATTAAAGCGTTTTTGTGAAAACTTGTTTTCGAGTATTGTTTTAGTTAAATAAGTTTTTCATGTAAAAAAAAAGCAGAAACAAAATTTCCATCAATTTTAATTAAAAAGAATTTTGAAATTTTTATTTCAGTTCTTCACTAAGAATGAGCTTTGGGGACCTAAAAATTTGCGAAAATTCTGATATAAATGTACGTATATATGTGGAATAGATTTAAAAATATCATAAACAAATTCAGAGAACCCCAAAATGTTAAAATATGCCAATATTTTCATAACAGGGTTTTTATCATAAATCGATACGTTCCTCCACGACGTTATATATTCACCTGCTTTCTGTACTTAGACATTTATATGTCTTGTATTATTGAGAACCCTTTTAAAATTTATGTTACTATTCTAATATGACGTCATTTTCATCTTTTTTTTTTCTTTATTCTTGAAACTTGTTATTTCATTTGTATTTCTCACGTGGAAATCTTCCAATAGAAATTTAATTGATGTGGAAAGATTTTTATTGTGGATTTTTAATTTTTGGCAGCGGCTATAACGAAAAATGTTTAAAATTGATAGGGAATTGTTGTTAGATTGTTGTTTTTTTTATCAATTAAAAAATAACTATAATTTATGTCGATTTCCGATTGATTTAGTTGCCTCGGCTGTGTTTTAATACGCCTGTGCGTATAATTTCACGATTCTCTCTTCTAAACTGTGGATTTGTTTAGAAATACAGACAGACAGACAATTTTTCATTTATATTTATTTTTTATCATTTAAAAAAAGCGAATTATGTAAATATGTTAATTTCTTCAAAACATGTCGTAGCAAAACCATTGCTAAACAGTGTTTCTAGATAATCGAGTTTAAAGATTTGCAACGGTTTGTGCGGCTCGACGTTTACAACTCGTATTGTCGTAATTTTAGGAATTTTCCTATCGAACTCACTGCACGACATTCCTATAGGTTCTGACGCTTTAAAAATAATAAGAAGAAAATTTACATTATTTCTTCATTTCGAAACTTTCTGGTTCACTTAGAAAAATTTAAAGAAATTCATACTTTTTTTCATTCATTTTATGATTTAATATTTTACTTTTGCATTTTTAAAAATGTATAACTATGGTTCGTTAAGTAAGTTCAGTAACTATTGAATCATAAAAAATTATGAAATTGCTTTTAACTGTGAATCACTGTATAAAATTATAGTAAGATGACTCGTAATTTTTACAAGTTGAACAAGCGTCAGATATAATTTAAGAAATGGATGAGGGAGATAATTTATTGTTATTATTTTTTTTTTTGCTAAATAAAAAGGAACACATAAATTCCTTACAGGGAGCCATAAATTTCTGCTCTTAGTTCTGAAAAAAATATTGAAATATGTAGGAAAGCAGAATAGAGATAATCCATAATATATACAGAAATTAATCTTTATTATTACATTTTCCGATAAATGATTATTAACATAAATATATTGATTCTTTCATAATTATTATTTTCACATCACAAATGTATATATAATTCACATGCAGTTATGACAAGACTGAATTTGAACCGCACATAAATGAATTTTTACCTGGAATAGATATCTGCCAATCATAATTTTAAATATATCATTAAATATCAACGTCAGCATTTGGCCGGGCAAAAGTTTCTGGCAATGAAATAATAATCTTACCCCAAGGACTAGGTAAACAAGGTAGAGATTTTGCAGCCCTTTGATAACTTCTATTAATAGTGGTTTTTTTTTTTTTTTTTTTTTTTTTTTTTAGTATATCACAATGTTTTTATATCCATGAGCTTAAGTGATTATTGAAATATTGATTGGAACGATCACAGAGTCTTTGAGAAATTTCCACCGGCAAATCTTCATAGTTTCTCAGGAAACCTCTGGGAGGACCGACCGGGGATACTCAGGTCGTCTGCAAATGATCTCGTCTGGACCGAGGAGCTTTTGGAAAATTTTCCGGAAGTTTCTTTAATCAAACGACACGGGTTATTGTCTGGACAGTGGATACTTTGAAAACTTTTCATCGGTGTACTCAGGGAAATTCTTTAATCATGCAGCATGGGATCTTGTCTGGACAGCGGAGCCTTTGGAAAATTCTTTAATCAGACAGCACGGGATGTATATGTTCGGGTAGGTGAATACAGAAAATTTCCCTTCATTGGTTGGTATAGATGCTCATCAGACTTAAAATTGCGCTCTTGATTTTCTTCTTCTTTTATTAGTATTTTCAGAATAGGGAGGAGATCTCATGAAACCAGTGGAACTGTTTTTCTCGAAGATTTTTGAGAGAACTGCTTTTTTCATACGTCCCTTGATAGATTGTCTCGACATTTTTCCCGAATTCTTGATCGTCCTGCTTTTTTCGGACTTCACGACCTTTTGAACCGTGTACAAATGTTTGTACGATACGTGGTGATTGTACTTGGACCAAGTACGTGTGACTGTACTTGGACCTCGTTTTCATATATTTTATCACGAAAAACTCTGTTGGACGCGTATTTCGTTCGGAACATTCAGAAATAGGTGGAAAAAGTGTCCGTCTGGTATCTTGGGCCATAAATGTTTGGCCATAAATGTTGGGCCATAAATGTTGACACTTTGTTGTGTATTTACTGCGCGCAAAGTAGAATTGTATGTGGTTTTTCCTGGCTACATATATATTTACATCATTTAAGTGAAATGAATAAATTTACAATAAACTGGGAATAATATATATATATATATATATATATATATATATAAAGTGACAATTATTACACTAAACATGTAAAAATACATTATGAAATATAATTTAATGCTTTTTGCCAATTATTGAAATTTCAATCCAATAATTATTACCCTTTCGGGTAAAAAAAAAACAGTTCGATAGGTGCTAGATTCTTCTGCGGGACCTATTTCCATAGAGATTTTTTTTTCTTGGGCCTCCTTCGCAATATGGTTACTCATTTGTCAATTTTTTTTCCGGATAATGGAATTTGAACACATTTATGTACATTAAATCGTGCGTTTATTTATTTATTTTTCTTTTATATAAGTACTTTAGCTAAAACACGCACAGAAATATAACAAATGGCTCATTACAATATATAGTTACACACACACATATATATATAATACAATATTAATGCTATTTACAAAGATAGCTTTCGAGGAACAAATTACTGTTGAGTAAGTTCTATTACGCATCATTTGTTCAGGTTGGGGAAGATATCTGCTAGGAAAGAAAAACAAAGAACAGGGTGTCTGAGAGCATCCTTTGAGAATTTCTTATTCTTGTGTTGTGAGAATGGAGGTAAACTTTTAACTATTTGACCAGATATAGGAAACGGACGCTACTTCCTGTTGCTGCCGTTTTATCTAGTGGAGTATAATCTGAGCTGAGAAGATTGCTGGTGATTACATAAGAACATTGTTATTATTCGTGCTAAAACAGCATATGAGTTTGACAAATTTTTGTAAGTACCTGAATTGTTATTCAGAATATGAAGTTTGATGAAATTCCGTACATATGTTCTTCAAGTATGACTATCGCTAAAATCGTGTAAATTCTGAAAAACAAAGCACAACAGCGCCTCCTGTTGGGTGTTTTACAGCAAAACCTAATCAGCAACTACGTACATGTCAGTGTCTAAATGAATCTGAAGCTTGATAAAAATACGTGCATTAGTTCTTAAGATGGAGTTATATCGAAAATCATGAAAAATGCAGGATAGCAGCGCCGAATTTCGGGTGATTTACACCAAAACCTAATCATCAACAACCTACATGAACGTTTACCTGAATCTCAAATTTTATCAAAAATTCGTGCATTAGTTTTTGAGATAGTGCTATTGTGTATATCCTGCAACATGCAGATAGCATGACTACATTTTGGCGATTTACATCAAAAATTATTCTGCAGCAGTCTATATTAAGGTCTAACTGAATTTACAGTTTTATTAAATTTCGTGCATTATTTCCTGAGTAGAGCGCCTACTTAATTTTTGTCACATACAGACACACAGACATTTTCTAAAAACAGTCAAATCGTGTTCAGGATCTTCTAAAACGTATAAATCCGTCAAAAACTGGGAGTCAATTTCTTTCACGAATCCAGTACTTTCTTGTTATAAAGGTAGATGAAAGTAAAAAACATATAATTAATTATTGTTATAATTATTTGGCTAATAAATGTTTTATCTGTACGTAAGCATCGTTTGTTAATTACGGACTATTGCTCGTATATTTCACTTCAAATTAAATCTATATTTTAAAGCAAAAACATCTCATTGAGTAACGCTGACCTAATGTTGACTTTGGCAACACCTAACCAATAAATTTCGCTTTTAATGTAATGTTTTAACCTCTAAACATATCTGAATTTCAATGTTTACACCAACGAATAGAAAATAAAATAGTCTTTGAAAGGCAATTTATTTGAAAACTGTATCTCAATTTGCTAATGTCGATGATTTTGAAAATATTTTTTGAAAAGGATTTTAAAAAAATCTCTCTATTGCGTGCAGCACGATCGCAAAATATTAACAAGTTTGCACTTCAAACACTATAGATAGCCCAGCATCTGTTTCTGGCTAATATTTCATAACATAATTTAATTTCTTCAATACTTTAATAAAATAATATAATAATATAAATAAAATACAAATTTAACTGACATGCAATCAAACTTCGTACCAAAATAAGAAACTTAAACCGAAATTATCAGAATAAAAAAAAATTGTTCTAATTAGAGATTTATTCAACTAATATCTCCTGGCATACAGCTAATACGAAAGTTTCGCTTTTAATGAAATTCATAACTTAATTCCAATACATAATTGATATTTTTAATATAAAAATGCTTTTTAGTATTGACAATCATAAAAATTATTATATTAAGTGTAAAATGTGTGTTATAATTTTCAATCAAAAGAAAATGATTTTCACATATATTCTGTAACCCGAAATCCCAGTTTTGATTAGTATTTATAGAATAAAAAATACGTAATATTTTTCGATACAAATATTAACCGTTTAAACGCCAATGTTCCAAAATTGGAACAGAAGTTTTAACTAAACAGAAGTTGTAACTAAATGTTACAAATGCAAATAATTTTCGAATTATTACGGTTTTTTTTGTATAATGATAACAATGATTATGAAATATTTTTTTCATTAAATATTAAAAAATAAATTTTATTTTTGTTATTTTTTATGATTTTTAGAAATTTCCTATTTTTGAGGTATTTTTCACTATTTCAAATAACATTCCCCAACACATTTATTATGAAAAAAATTTAAAATTATTTTTTATAGTCATAAGAAGAGAACTACTACTTGTAAGAAAATGCTACTAAAAACTATCTAAAATAAAATATAAATGTTTGACGCTGTTTGAAAAACTCCTGTTCCGATTTTGGAACATTGGCGCTTTAGCGATAAAGTTCTCAAAAAGAGTAATCGTATAAATAAGTAATTCAAATCTCATTACATAATCCGTTGACTGATTCAACGCTTCAACATTGGTACTCTCAAGGTCAAAGACCAGACCTTGTCAAAGCATTCACCCGGAAGAATTTATTTTATTAGGTAAGAAAAGTGCAAATTGAAGAGAGGGGCGCAAACAGAAAGGGTTCCTTTATTTGAATGGAACTTTCGAGTTTTGTTGACTCGCAGTTGGAATAATTTGTAACATTATTAGAAACTAAAGTAGAATAGATTTCTTTAGTAGAATACATATAATATTCAGCAGAATATATATTTTTTAGTAGAATATATGTTTTTTTGGGGGGTTGTGTTTATAAAGCATGTCGAAAAATGTTTTAACTGTAGAAGCAGCAGTAGCGTATTTAAAAACTCTTTCGGATTCAGATTTATCCGATGTTGATATATGCCAGTTACCTAAAGATGAACCAGGCGATATAACAGACGAAGAGGATATTGTGTAAAATGACTTTGAGCCCATTATACCAGCTGACGTGACTGGAATGATAGACGTAATTTGCAAAAACGATGATACTAGTTGCCAAAAAACGGGATACATAATACAGAAGCCGGTCCTTCGGATATAAAAAATGAACTTCCGGGAAGAAAACGTAAGTTGAAATCTACAGATATTATTCCGACTTCTGAAAAAGCACAGAAAGTAAAAAAAAAATACTTCTAAAAAGAAAATTGCATGGAAGAGAAAATGGGATTTTAAAAAACCTATTATATCAAACAGAATCGAAACAATTTTGCAGACGTTTCCTAACTTAGTAAATCTGTCGCCTATCGACCTATTTTTTTTAAATTTTGCCTCATGACTATATTGAACTCCTCGCTAAAATGACAAAATTGTACGCTTTACAAAAAGGAGAAGATATTGAAGTAGTATGTATTGGAGCACAGCGGAAGTTATGTCCATTCCTATTGTTCCAACTGTTATGACCCGCAATCGCTTTAGAAAAATGAAGAAGTATTTTCACTTGATGGACAATAATCAATTGAAAAAAGATGATACACTTGGTAAAATAGCACCGATATATGAAGAGTTATCTAAAAATCTGCAACATTTTGGAATCTGGCACGAGAAGTTGAGCATTGACGAATCAATGGTCCCGTACTATGGCCGCCATACATGCAAAATGTTTATCAGAGGAAAACCTATTACTATTAGGTTTAGACTTAAAATATGGATGATGTGTTCATCAAATGAATATCCATACGCTATGGAGATATACAGTGGAAGAAAAGGGGCATGAAATATACTTCGATAACTTTTTTACTTCCAACGATTTAATTTCGGAGCTTGCAAAACGTGAAATACGAGCGACAGGCACAATTCGTGAAAATCGCACTGCCCTTTGTCCATTGAAATCTAAAAAAGAACTCGCTAAAGAAGACAGGGGAAATTATGATTTTCGTTCTGATGGAGCGGTATATATCTGCAGTTACAATGATAATGCGGTAGACACAGTAGCATCAAACTGCTACACACATGAACCCGTTGGAACAGCAAAAAGATATTCAAATGCAAATAAATGCAAAATTGATGTTACGCAACCTCATATTATCAAGAAATACAATGAAGGAATGGGAGACGTTGACGTTTTGGATAAACTTTTAGGCAGTTATAGGCCAAAAATGAGGAGTAAGAAATAGTGGTGGAATCTTTTCATAAATGCTTTAAATATGGCAGTTGTTTCAAGTTGGATTATACACTCTGAGGTGAATGACATCAAAATATCGCATTTGGAATTTCGTAGGCAAATTACAACTTTTGTTCTACAGAGAAAAGTACGTCTGGTCATTCATCATGGACCCCGTAGTCATGTGAAAAAAGAAGTAAGAATATCTGATGGACATTACATTGTACCTACATCTCAAGGACATTGCGTAGTTTGTAAAAAAAAAACACAACAAAGAAATGTTTTCAGTGCGATAAACGCATTCATCAAAGTTGTTTCCTAACATATCATGGACACTAGAAATGAATATAATTGAAGGATTTTGTTTAGATTTTCCAAAATCAGGTATTTTATTATATTTTAATATTAATTAATTATGTAATAATACATGTTAATTGTGTAATAATACATATATATATACTCAGTAAATACCACAAATTATTATCTGTATTGAATATTTCTTTCTGTTGAAAATTTTTTATAAAAATATAACCCACGAAACGCCAATGTTCCAATAATGGAACATAGCAAAACAATAGGAATTTTTTTTTCCGAAATTTTATTATTGTAATAGGTAAAGGTGATTTAAAGAAGCATAATTCTAAAATTTTATGTTAATAGAAAGATCCGTTCATAGCACGGCGTTTAAACGGTTAATAAATCACAGGTAACTATATGAAATGTAGCAAATGTTAAAAATATATAATCCTAATGTTACTTTAATCATCATAACTATAAGTCAGTGATATTATTTAATATATGTTGTATTCTAAAATTGTGAATTTAATATTTTTTTACGAGTGATAATTTACAAAATAACCAAACGGCATTTTATAGAATCCCATCTAATCTGTTAGAGTAAAAAAAAATATGTCAAAGTTGTTCTATAAAAATAATTATATTTCGATGCCTATTATTAACATTGAAAATGATATTGGATAGCATGTTTTTAGTAACACATATAAAAATGATATTTACTACAGTCTTTATTTACTCCATTAATTTAAAGCAAATCGCAATCAATGGATCTTAGTAACCATCAAAGAGATGAATATAAAGTGCTATTTATAAAATCTGATCAACCTTTCTGATTTCGTTTAGAAAATACTACTTATATCACTTTATGCACAATAAAATTTATGATGTCAACTCTGGCAATTAGTTCTGCTTCAGTAAGAATGTCCCTAAGGGAAATCCTGTTAAAGGATTATATGAACTTATTACCATAAATCGCTTTAGGAAAATCTCTTTAGTCACACGTTTTATACACTTAGCAAAATCTTGAATAAAATAGGAAGGAGCGAGCACACTCGTAATCCCATTTATTGACAATCTTAACATCTTATTTAGCATAGTATGCTTATATGACATAAAGCTTCGGAAATTTGCCATATAAGTATAAAATAATTCAATGGTATAATTCAATAAGTATAAAATGGTCATCTTGTAAAAATTGTCCTTTGCACAATCCGGATTTGCTTCTTTACATCTATAAATAAATAATAAATATATATATAAATATACATTAAAGATATTAACATACATAGATATTATATAAAAATCCACAGTTATATTGATATATTAATGCAAAAATCTATATGTAATATGTTAGTATATTTAAGGATATATATATATATATATATATATATATATATATATATATATATACTTCAGAGTTCTATTAAGTAACGCAGATGCAGAGGATACTTGAACCCACATTTTAATAATTATAAGTACATATGTAATAAATAATTTTTTTAAAGAACTAAAGAAGTGAGGACTCAGTAACCAACCCAATTGATATTTTTGGATATAGCATGGTAATAAATGTACAAAGATTTCCACTTTTGGGTTCAAATAATACAATTTTACGATAGCAACTTCGTGATCATTTGTAATTGATGAAAGTCGGAATAGAGATAGACCTATATATATATATATATATATATATATATATATATATATATATATGTGTGTGTGTGTGTGTGTGTGTGTGTGTGTGTGTGTTGTGTTATAAAACTAAATAGTTTGAAAAAATCATGAGAAATGTATTTGAATCCATAATAAAATTTATCGGTAAAAACATTTAATATATCATGGTTAATTATTTATTAGGTCTTCTAACTGTTTATTTTTTCTGATAACAAACATTGCCAATAATTCAATAAGAAAACATTTGCACCATCTCCTAAATTTTAAACCGGATTATTACTTGCAAAATAAAAAAGAATGAAATAAGTTAATTTTTTAGTTTATCTAGTGCTTTATTATTTTTATAAAAAAAAAAAAATGGTAATCTATTTTTCAAAATTGTAAAAGAATTTTATAAAACAAACTTTGTTAATGAATTTATAGAATACATTACTCATACATTAGAGACTTAAATATTGGAATTTTCTGTTTCATGCAAATCAGTTAGAAAGTTCTTTTAGTATACAAATTACATGTCTCGTTTTAAAATATTTTAAAAATTTAAAGCAATAAAACAATACGCATGGGGTAATACATCATTTTGGATTGAATCTATGAAAAATATGATTAAAAAAATATATATAGTAATGCAACATTTTAAGAGCATACGCTAGTCACGCGAAGGAACGGTCAAACTAATGTTAAGTCTATGGGGAGGTTCATGGAAGATTTCTTGCTCGCATTTTAATATTTTTAAATGATGTTTTTTTGCATAGGATAGCTGAGATCGATCTCTAACGTTGTTAGTTTTTACGTTTTGGTTTTGATTACACTTTTTTTATAAGCGGACATTTTCAATTTTGGAACCGGTTGGAATCGTTTCTGAAAGTGAAAGTACCCTTACATAAAAAAAAATCGAACAAAATCGAAAAAGTAAAACTAACAACGTTAGAGATCGATCTCAGCATATCCTATGCAAAAAAACCTCATTTAAAAATATTAAAATTCGAGCGAGAAATCTGCCAAGAACCTTCCCATAGACATAAAATTAGATTGCGCGTTTTTCGCATAACTGATGTAGACTCTTAAGTCTCACACATAAGTGACATTAAGTCACATACGTCTTATTAATTACAAGAATTGTACTGTAGATAAATTCCCACCCAACGTGTATTCCCCTACATTGATCAAAATTTATTTTTCTATTGCACTAAATGTATGTATGTGTGTTGGACGTAATAGATAAAATGAATACACATAATTTTAAATATAAAAATGTTTAACTTTTATCTATCTTCCTTAAATTGATAACAATATAATTGTTCTATCATATGAAAGAAATGTTAAAATCATTTAGATAAATGTTAATATGTTATTAAAGAAATTGTTAGAAACAAAACTGACACTGTGAAATCTTAGTTAGCACTAATGCTGCTATAAAGAAATTGGTTTATATTTACATAATTTAATTATAGTTAAAATCCTCAATGAGTAAACTATTTTTTTAGTGCAAGAATATTAAAATAGAGGACAATCTGAAAGTCATTAAGGGTAACAGGATGATTATTTTTGATAGATTTTGAAGTAGTTGGGGAAATTTTTCCGATTCTTTAATTTTTATTCTTATTGCATTCAAGTTATCCATTGCTTAATTGCTGTGCTAACACTTCTTTTCCATCATTAAATAAAATGTATTGTCTTTGTTTTATTGCATAAATGTATCATTTTCGTAGTCGAAGATCACAAACAAATTTTATGAAACAAAAAAGCATTTCGAAAAATTGTACGTAAATACATTACGACACAATGTTTCTCTAAGATATTTTATGTAAGGAAATTCTGAAGAAGAATTAAAAAAACAAAAAACAAAAAAAAAAAAAACATACAAAACCTTTATTATGTATCACGTGATTTGGATGACTAATAAAAAAAACTAACTTGGTGAAAGAACAGACATTGCAACACATTTAACTCCCATACTCACACATGTTCGACGGAATATTAAAAATAATATCGCGATAATAAAAAAGTAAAATAAATAGATTTACAATACTTTAAGCAAAACAAAAATTATGAATTTCTAGGGGAAACAGTTGTTATTGTATTACATTTATCAGGGGATGGAATGCTGCATTTTCTTTATTTTATTTTAAAAGTTTTACCAAAAGCTAAACTGTGAATTAATGCCACCAAGCAGTGGTGACAAAAATGATTAAATAATTGAATTTCGAGATCACATTATATTGAAAGACACGATTTTTAAGAGTATAGGAAAAAAATTACTGTTCTGCTTCGGCATATCTTGTTACAAAACGAGCAAAAGAGGAAAACCATGATGAAATATGTGTCACATTAAATCTCAAACAATTCTGTTAAATATTTAGTTCTGCATGGGCGGTCATATTCTGGTACGCTCTGCTAGATTAAACTTTACGTCACAAAATGACGTATATAGTGCTATTGAGAATCAGTATACTTAATATTTTAAGTCCTATATATTGCGACGTGATCTAGTTTTAAGAATATTAATTAATTATTTAGGAACGTAAGTATGTTAAACAATTATTAAAAGTATGTTAAACAATGAATGTTCTACCTCGGAATATCTTCGTACAATATAATCAGAATAAGACACAAATTCGTCATTAAGGCGGTTCTATCACGTCATCGAGTTTCGGAATAAAATTTAACCTGTTATAAATACTGCATATTACAAAACATATATTTCAGTCTCACGTGTGACGTTCTGCTGCAATATGAGCGGAAATAGATAACAACTTGTCATGTTGACTGTACTATCACGTCATCCACTTCTGGAATTAAATTTTAACGTGTTGTAGTTACCGACTCTTACGCAATACTAGTAATACAAATTACTCAGTCTTGCGCGTGATGTTTTGGTACTATATGAGCAGAACGGAATACGAATTCTACATTTTGGCGGAAATATAACGCCATCGAGTTTCGACAAGAAATGTTAACAAACTAAAATTATGGATTAGTAATTTATAAATAATTCAATGTGCGTCGAAATTCAGTGTGCACCTCGTTACGATTTGAAGAGTATATGAGGCGTGAATTCATCATTTAGAGAGTAATATATTACCACTTGTTTTTAGTGCGAAATTTTAACAAGTTGAAGACATATTCTTGTAAAATACTAATGTTCCTCGTGATATCTTGTTACAATATGAGCAAAACGTAGCTCCATTTTTTCATTTTTCACCATTACAGATTTATCGCTTATGATACTTTACAAAATTGACAAATTGACATCTTGTTCTGCTCATATCATTTCAAGATATGTCGAAGATTGAAATATTTGAATTGTATTAATAGATATCTATGATGTTTTAAAATTTCATTCCGAAACACAATGATGTGTTAGTGTTGTCAATGTTGTGTACTGACACCCCCTTCTGCTTATATCATACCAAGATATCACAAGCCAGACTGAAATATTCGTATTCTACTATTCGAAAATCATAATATGTTAAAAGATCATGCTGAAGTTCGATGACGTTATAGTACCGCGAAAATGAACAATCGGCCTAAACTATATCTATTATAATATTTAACGACACATCACGTGTTAAAATGCCTTGCCAAAACTTGATGATGCGTTGTCACCGCCAAAATAGGGAATCGACGTCCTGTTCTGCTCATATATTACAAAGAATACATACATTGACAGACCAGACATTGTTTATTGTACGCTTAATAATATGTTACTACACAGATAATTAATTTTGTAACTCAATCATTTTGTAATATATGGGGCAATGATATAAAATATTACATCATTGAGTGTCAGTAGTACCATATGATGTCATTTTCTGTCTCAAAATTTTTGTCTTCCGTCTAGGATATACCTAGGCAGAACAGAATACTTTAAAAATAATTTGTTTAAGCTTTAATTTCTTGCGAATTTTTTTTCAAAATTCGATGGCGTAATATTATCGCCAAAATGACGAATTAGAACGCCTAAAGCTCATATCCTACTAACATATGCCGAGTTAAACTGGTCATTCTTTAATATAATCTTAATAATCTTGTCATGTATCATAATTTTATTTCGAAACTCCACGACGTAGATATTTCTGTCCCAGCATCCGCTCTAATCTTTCGAGATTTTTTTTTTTTTTTAAAGTTTCTAATAGTTATGAGATTTCGTAAACAAAACGTTCTGGTTTTTTTATGGTTTATTTTATTAATGTAACGTTGAAAAATTGATTGATTACAAAAAATCGAAATACGACTCATTATAAAACAAACAAATTTAATAAATACAGATAGAAATGTCTGTAATAGTCCCGGAGAAAATTTTACAGGCGGATAGAAAACCAGCCAATGGTCAAATTCTCGTAGAGTAAAAGACACACCCATTTTATTGCAAATCATGTCTTTTTTTTAATATTTTGTTAAGAAAACAAGCTTAGGTATCGTTTTCATAGACAAATCAGGGATCTGTTTAGGAAAAAATTGGGTCCTTTAAAGGACTCTTCACAAAATTTCTCATTTCAAAACACGACCCTTCACAAAACTATTTTCCCTAAAACAGGACCCTTCACAAAATTATTTTTGCTAAAACAGGACCCTTCACAAAATTCTTTGTCTTAAAAATAGGTTTTTCACAAAATATTTCCTTATTTAAACTGAACATTTCACAAATTATTCATATAAAACTAAAATCTGACCTGTCACTTTTGCATATATAAAGAAAATATATGTATTTTATATCCGTATATATTCTTAAAAATGTATAAACAAGAACCTGAATATAACGATACTTTCAAATTCACAAAAATATTATTCGATTTTTCACAAATATAAAAAGCTGTTCACAATTTCACAAAAACAGGACCCTGTGAAAAAAGTCTGGACAGACCCCTGCAAATTATATCAAGCATTTTTCATTTTTTCAAAACGAAAACCCGATTTTAACATCATGCTTTAGAATATGTCGATTAAATGTTTCGAACTTTTAATGATAAATTTCTGTTTAATAGTTGCAAAACAAATTGTAATATGTGTAATGTTTTAAGCATAATTCAAAAACTACTTAGCGGAATAATCGTAAAGTTTGTATTAGCATATTAGAAACTGTGAAAAAAAAATTATGTTAAAACATTCATAGTTTACAATACATTGTCTTTTCGAAAATTAATTTCTTAATATATAACTTATGAAACTAAATTCAGGTATTGTAACCTATAAATCAATAACAGAAATCGATTTCAAGAAGTTTGAAATAAGCAAATCCTAAATTCCAATTTATATAACTTTTTGTGTTTTATGAAGTAAATGCATAGGAATCCCTCGGACCTAACAACGGGGATTACGGTTTTTTAGTAATGTTTAAACCATACAAAATGCAATTTGTTTTACAATTATTAAAAAATAATTTATCATTGGTCGTTCAATACTTTACTTAACGTAATTCGGAAATCATTTCCCCGAATGACTGCGCAGTTGGTACCCACATAGTAATTTTTTTCGGAAATTCAAATACGATGTCAAAAAGAGTGTCCGTATTGAAAATGTTAATGTTTGATATAATGTCTCTATGAAGAAGACAATTTCTTAAGCTTATTTTTTAACATAAATTTAAAGAATGCATTTATTGTAATTGAATTGCTACCTTGTATCTTTCTGCAACAAGTTGTCGATTAAATTATTTGTTTGTTTGTTTTTTTTAAGGGGGAGGGGGTTAACTGCACACCAATATCAGTTGTTTTTCATAGGATATAGTAACTTTTGTTGCCCACTAAAAATACTTTTTTTAATCGTATTTTCATCGGCAAGCAGCATTTTTCATTAAATATTGTTTATTTATTTATTTATTATTATTATTATCATTTTACCCTGAAGATCACAGATTTCATTGTAGTAATTTCTTTCGTTATTTTGCAAAATAACCATTTTTGTTGTAACACATTTCTTACTTTTTCAACATTATTTTCTAATTATTGTAATGCATTTTACGAAATAAACATTAAATACGTATAATAAAAATCACCTTTGTTGAAATTAGCATGCAAAACCACATAATAAAGGTTTATTTGCATCATAAGCATCATTTACACGTAATGACCTTTTATTCAACCATTGTGTTAGAATAAACGTTCATTACAAGATATAACGTTCATTTATTTATTAAATTACTCGTGTCACAAATTACTTTTCCAAACATTCTCGTAAGGATAATTTAATTTGTATCTCCTTCTTTATCATCAATAATGTCATTAAAATGAGGTTTTTTATTCCAGTCGTATATTTAAGAAAAAAGGGGATTATGTAAAAAGTAAACGTACTAAATTTTCTTTTTTTGTACTTTCTTTTATTTTTCGCAGTAGCAGATAAAATTTTGCTTTATTTAAGATATTTGTCTTTATCGAACTATAAGAGCAATTGCAATTCATCTTATAGATCATTAATGAAAATTTTATCACGTCAATAACATGATTGCATGTGGATTACATATAACTAATATTATTAACCCGTTAGTCGCACCGTCAACTTTTTGTGCAATCATCAATAAATACACAGAAGTCCCTTGGATCTAACAACGAGTATTACGGCTTATTGTAATAGTATATTTTGCCATATACCGATAGTTTTAGAATTAATAGGAATGAGGTTTTTTGAAAAAATAAATTTATTTGCTTTGGTTAAAAATCAACTATAAAGCAAAAGTTTTTTTTTTCCAGAAAAATACTTTTGAATAATACAGTACAATAGTTCCTCGTTATATGATGTATGTGAGCAGAAACAAAAAAACGATTCCCGTTATACAGGGTTATTCAAAATGATGGACCCATTTTCAAAAAAATGTATTTATTAAAGTAGAAATCCAAAATGAACAATCTTTATACCAATGAAAAGAGGAAGTTTCAAAGTTTTTTTTAAGACATTATAAATGTTCAATGTGTCCACCGTTTGCTGCACGGCAAACATATAAGCAATAGCCAAACTCGTCCCACACACGTGAAAGCGTATCTGCCGTTACTGAGTGCACGGCTTTCAAGGCGGTGATGGTTCCAGAGGCTAAGCCGCGATTTCGTTTCACTGTCAGTTGTGAGTGAGATAGCTATTGTGAAGCACATGGTTTTCCGCGTTCTTGAGTTTGCAAGAAGTGAATCCCAAATTGCAGTGAGCGGTCATTTCGTACCAAATTTGGTACCGGTGTTATTGAGTGCACGGCAGCAGTCCACTCAGCAGTCCACTCAGTGACCTATTGCCGCGCGACCTTTACCGGCCGCCTCTGGAACCATCCCCGGTTTGAAAGCCGTGCACTCAGTGACAGCAGATCCGCTTTCTCGCGAGTGGGACGAGTTTGGATATTGCGTAGATGTTTGCAGTGCAGAAAACGGTGGAGACATTGAACATTTAAAATGTCTTTAAAAAAACTTTGAAACTTCCTCTTTTCATTGGTATAAAGATTGTTCATTTTGGATTTGTACTTTAATAAATACACTTTTTTGAAAATGGGTCCATCATTTAGAATAACCCTGTATTCGAATGCAACTAATTACCGGTGACATTCAGATAAATCAAAAAGTTGATCATCTCCAAATAAGCACATTTTCCCCGCGTATATTGTACATTATTATTCGCATATTAGTGTTTTAATAATATTAACAACCATATATATTTCATTAATGGTTATTTATATTTTTAGCTATTTCAAAAGCGCAGAAAAAATCTTTCTACTTTACCGAATGACCAATATAACAAGGGCTTCTGTACTAACAAATAACATTAGTAGAGGAATTTCTATTTATTTTTCGTCATTTTTTATATAGAAATTAGATACCTCTATTACTATTGAAAGACAAAAACTAGTCGTTGGGGGCCACCGTAATACTTACCCATCATGGATATGCATGATGTAAAATATTAAAATAAAAATGTGTAAACTACTTATAAAATGCATTGCAATTCAAATAAAATCGTTGCTTGATGACGTCACAAACTTTAAAGGCTCGCTTACTGAATTGCTTGAAAGAAACATCCTTATAACTCCAAAAATAATAATCCTACTAACTAGCAGTTTATTGCATCTGATTAAGCGTCAAATTTCCAATTAAAATATATCTTTGAAGTGAAATTTGGATGAAATACAGCGTCGCGAAAAATCGAAGAGTGTGGTAAATAGGATTACAAATATCTAGGCAACTAATTATCCGATCGACTTCATGCTTTATGCAAAATTTATGTTTTTTTTTATCGTTTTTTATATTCATTTCTTAAAATAAACAATTTCGAAAAATTTTATATACCTTTCATCAGAACGAATATTTCGAGAGTACGAAAAAAATTATTCCGGTTAATCGAGGTTATTGAAATGAAATAGGCTTCTTCCCATTATTACATACTAAGCACATACCAAATTGCAAGTCTCTATCTCAATTTTTTCGGGAGATAGAGCATTTACAGACACAAAGACACACAGACACACATACAAACAGACGGACGGCAAAATTTTTTTTCAAAAATATGTTTTTCGGAATCTCCAGTGTCTGAAACGTGTAAATCCGTCAAAAAAAAAAATTTTCGTTTTTCAAAACGATTACAAGACTTACCCTATATTACGTATGATGGGTAATTAATTAACAACCATATATATTTCACTAATTGTTATTTACATTTTTAGCTATTTCAAAAGCGCAGAAAAAATCTTTCTACTTTACCGAATGACCAATATAACAAGGGCTTCTGTACTAACAAATAACATTAGGAGAAGAATTTCCATTTACATTTTCGTCATTTTTTTATATTGAGATTATATACCTCTGTTACTGTTAAGAGACAAAAATTAAAAACAAATAAATGGCATTTACCTTCACTAGAAACAATTTTTCATATATGAATTTAAAATTGATTACGTTCACCCAGAAAAAGGAATTGATTAAAAAAACAAAACATGTTTTGTTGAGTACATTTTGGTTGTTATAGCAAAATTTTTAGTTGAAGTAAAAAAATTGGTTTTGTTGCTTAGACAAAAAAATTATGTTAACACTCTTCAAAAATTTTAACAAAATGTCATCAATTTTACTTGATTTAACAAAATCTGTTTTTTTTTTTTAATTTTACAATAATTTTGTAATTCCAGCAAAATTTTGTTGTTTTTGCAACATTTAAATTGTTGTGTAGTAGCCTTAACTCTCTCACGTAACTCGATTTATTTGACTTATATAGCTATATAATTAAAGGATTAACATAATTTTTGGTTAATTAATACTTTTTTTTCCTTGGGACGGACAAAGGTAGTTTAAAAAATCTCCCTGTCCCATTTATTACTTTCTTCTATCTTTACAAGAAGAAAGTATTGAAATCATTAAAATTTTCGACTTCCGGTTTCGGACGGATTTTAGAAGGTCCTGAACACGATTTGACTGTTTTTAGAAAATGACTGTCAATGACTCTGTCTGTCTGTATGTGACAAAAATTTTTGGGCGCTCTATCCCAATAAATAATGCACGGAATTTAATAAAACTTTTTATTCAATTACTTCCTGATATAAATTGTTGCTGATTAGCTTTTGGTGTAAATCGCGCAACAGGTGGCACTGCTATGTTGTATTTTTTGCGATTTCTGCAATAGCTTAATCTCATTTTCAGCAGTGAATTACGCCTGTAATCTTTGAACGTAACTCGGTTTATTTGACTTATATAGCTATATAATTAAAGGATTAACATGATTTTTGGATAATTAAAACTTTTTTTCATTGGGACAGAGCAAGGTAGTTTTAAAAATCCCCCTGTCCTATTTATTACTTTCTTCTATCTATACGAAGAAAGTACTCTGGTACATAAGTACTCTCGTACTGGAAGAAAGTACACTGGTAAAATATAACAGTGAATTTTTATCCTGCTTTTTGCAAGCGTAATTTAGTGCTGAAAATGAATTAAAAATTAACTATTTGTTGCCGTATGCTGGGCTTTGTATTGTCGTCTCATGTTTGCCGAAGAAATTTGCGTGCTCCTGATGACATTTCTACGTTGTGCTGTGGTTTCAGCCGTTCCGACATACATAAGAGTGAGAAATGCCGAGTTCAGATATCATTCCTTGTAGCTCAGTGGTAGAGGCTCGGGAAGCTGTTCTGAGGACCCGGGATCGACTCCCGGCTTGGGCAATTTTCACTCTCTCGGTTTTCGCGTGAAACAAGCAGGATAAAAATTCTCTTGTTATTATTCAAGGTTTACAAGTGTAATGCACTGTTAAAAAATAATTATAATTGCATATTTAGATTGGTTCATTTAACAAAAGGTTTTGTAGTATAAACAAAACAAGTTCGTAATGTAACATGTTTTATTATTTAAACAAACAAAATATATTTTGTTGGAAAAAGAAAATAGATTGTTAAAATAACACATAGCATATATCTATGTAACAAAAATAATTTTGTTCATTCAAGTAAAATTGAACCATTTTACTTGAATTAACAAAATATTTTTTTGCTGACGATACATTTTTTTTTTTGGAATTGCAAAAAAAATCAACAATATTTTTTTTGTTGATTCAAACAAAATTTCCATTGACCCATATTTAAACGAAAAGTTTTGTTGGGTTAAACAAAATTTTGTTGATTCAACAAAACTTTTCTCTGAGTGTTGTTTTTCAAATTGTTTTTCAATTGTTATTTTTTAATCACTTAAATTATTATGTCATTTATACTGCAATGTGGGATTGTGTAGGTGATCATTCTTAATAATGCATATCTTACTTACCTAATTCCTATTAACACGAAAAATACTTAATATTAATAAAAGAAGAAAACTAATATTTTGATTGATTTGTATTACATATAAATAAATCTTCTATAGACTTTTAAATTACATTCATAATAAAGAATTTTTTTTTTTCAAAGATAAACTTTTTAGGTGCGTACGTAATTATATAAATACGTAGCACCAATATTTATCGTCGGGTCTGTCCATCTGTCCGTCTGTCTGTCCGTCTCTTTGTCGGTTCATCCGCATGTAACAGCGCAAAAACTATCAAACCGTATGGTTTGGAATTTAATATATATAATCGTTGCAGAATTTTGTCGAGTCATTTCAAATTTTATGAAAATCAAATCAAAACTGAAAAAAAATATTAATAAAAGTTTTCTTCATTCTATTAAATCATATCATACGTAATCTATATAATAAATGCGCAAGTCATGTGTCTGAGGAAAACAAAAACGGGGTAACCACTTCTGTTTCCATATGCCAAGCGGCCATTTTTATTTAAAATTATTTTTTCGAATAAAAGTTTGTATAATTTACATTTTAGAAATATTGTTCAATTTTTTTTTCTTGAGAGATGAGTTGCATTAAAAAAAATATATAGATTCTGAGATAATTTCCGTGGAAATTAGGTTAACATCCGAATATCTCAATCTATTCAAGTATATAAACACAAGAGATTCGTTCATCGTTAGTCAGAGAAATATTAAACCATGGAAGTAATCATTCGCAAAGCAATATCTACTTGGTGAATTTTGCAGCGCTATCTGGTGTCGAAAAAAATTCGCAACTGTAAACGTGGTATACGTAATAATACTAAAAAAAGGCATACCCATTTAGCTCATAACAGACGATAAAATTCATTTCACTGAAATAATAACGATGATTTTTTTTTAACATTGTAAAACTAGTTATAGTACGACCGCACCTATTTTTTCATGTTTAACTTACAATTTCCAATTTGTTTAGGTTTTGATGATAATTTTTTTCTAGTTTATAAAGCTTTTTCAGATTTAAGAAGGTTTGATAGAAACATATTTCCTTTATAAAATAAACTAATTAAAACAGAACAGTTAAAACCTCTTTTCATTAAAAGTACTTAAAAATAGATATAATCTTGCATTTTGTTAATGTATTAGCTATACATTATTTTTTTTTAAAAATACAGAGACCATTCATGCAAAATGTTCCATAGAGGATATGCGATATAATTTTATTATCCGTAAACGGGTTTTCCTCATAAATTTGTATTAAATGAAGTTTTTGTATGTAACGATATTTATTATTTATATTTAGTTGATCAACTATAAATAAACATGTATTAATGAAATTATTCGTGCTATTATTACATATTTTAATTATGTTTTATAATTTAAGTTTTAGTTTTTTATAATATTAAACAATCGTTAAACAATCTCATTTTATTAGAATCGAAATTCTTTCTTACTAACACCTTTTTAAGTATAATTTCTCTTTAAAAATCATTCCTACAATGGAAATATTCCTTGAAATTTGGATAATTAAAACTGTAATAAAACATTTAGTGCTTGGTGGCAGCGCGATATTTGCCTTTTACCAAAATATACTGCCACATATCTTTATATAAAAAAAACAACATAAAAGTTTCACATGTAACGACAAACACAAACGGAATGTTCAATTCATGTATGTATTGCACCAACTTGTCACATCGAAACGTTGTTCCAAACTTCTTGTTGTGACTTATATATTTCTAAAATTAAAAGGTAATCAAGTTAAATGTCTATAAAAGTATGTACTTCGTAGATAAAAGTGAACTAAGGAAGGTGTTTCTTTGTCGACGAAATTATAACGTAAACACGAACGAAAATGTATAATTACTACTTCCGAGTTATCCATGATTTCAAAAAGCGTTTTTTATCTTTAAAAACCTCAAAAACCAACATATTTTCTAGGTTAAAAGAAGACTTGAAAAACACATGACTTATTTTGTAGCCACTAATTTTCGGAACCGTTTTTGAGTCGTTTTTATAACGTATTAATCAATTTTTACAAACTGGAATATCTGTTATTAGGATGCAACCAGTGGATCTGTGCGAAGATTTCGCACTGCAATCTAACATTTTTTAGATGCAGGTTTAATTTTCTAAAGGAAAATTAAGGACTAAAAATATGTGCAAATAACATTATAGTGAAGCCAGAATATCATCAAATTTATTTCTTCAAAGTTACCTTAAAAACCGATCACAGATAGCGAAGGCGAAAAGAAACTATCAATCTTATTTTAACTGCATTAAAGGATGATATCATCTGTTTTGGAAAAAAACATGGGATAAAGGAAACTTTATTTAGCACTTGAATTTGAATTTTGCTTTTTAATTATGATTATAAAATAAATCCGTGCAGCAACAATCTCCCACTTTATATTTATTTTACAATTTATTTATTTGTATAATCATTGTTGAGTAAGGAATAATGGTGTATTTTATTTTTGTGGCAACACTGATTTGAGAAAAACCTTCCATTTCATTTATGAAAACATTGCTGATTTAATTTTTAATGGACTGCAATTTTTAAATAAAAAACGTATTTTAACGAAATATAAGTGTACTATATCAGAAGACAGTTAAAATTCGTTCCATATGATACCTTATTTGTCGTTCTGAGTTTTCTATTTGGTTAGAAAAATGGATGTTGACAACAGAAATAATTTATAGATTAAAACAATTGTGGCTACGTGTTTAAATATACACATGCAAGAGTAACAAAATAATATAAATTTTAATTAACAGACGTTAGTGCTGCTAATTTATCAAATTTCTCTATAAAACATGTTTGTTGAAGATGATAATGTTTACTTGACAATTGCTATTTTTCATAACACCTACATATCTAGATTTAAAAATGTTTAAAACATTAAAAAGCTACTCGGAAGCGTTTCCTATAGTCACTGGTGGCAAAGAAAACTTTTTTTAATAGATACTTGTTTAAATCTCAAAAATGTATTTGTTTCTTAGGTTTCTACAGATAAATAATACTTTTCGAAATTCTGGGTAAAATAGGAGAGGTTATTGTATATTTTCGTTCGTGATTATAGAGTAAAGTGGGTACAGACGCCGCGGACGGTGGGACATATGTCGCAGAGATTGTGTGGGTGATATTATCGCTCACTAGACCAAATTAAGAAGTCCGTTATGTATATCTGTGTTGTGTGCTGTGTTGTATGCGTTTCCACCGCTTAATTGTTATTATTTTAATATTTATTCCATTCTTTGTGATTCAAACTTGCGTGGCAAGTTGCTAAAAGTGTTTTAATGACGTTTTATTAGTTATTTTAAGCCTAATAAGTAGATTTCATCCGAAAATCGATTATGACTGTAAATCCTCGTAGAATACAGACATGTACTGGCCTTTCTACTGCTTTGTTCAGATCACACAAAATGGTGGTGCTCCCACCACTTAATGGCAGTGCGCCAAATCTTACCCCTTCCCCCCACTATGGTACAGATGCAGCATCTATGTTGGGGGGAGATGCCACAAATATATTTTTCTTTTTCGGTTCAATGAGTTAATCACTTCAGTTTCAGTGGGACTTACATATAAATGAACGTATATTCAGCGCATTTCTCTAGTTAGCTAATATGTTTTTTAATATCCTTGATTTTTCATAAATAATCTTTGTAAAGTAATTCCCATTTAACGAACTATAACGATATTAATTAATGTTTAACTAAAGTGTTTTATTAACCTCTACACCGGTACTTACTCCATTGTACTTTTATATTTTAGGAAAATGACGCGAAAGAGGAAATGAACCACTTCAAGAAGGGAATGTACTCTAGGCAATCTGCTAGAGGCTGTTAGACTCAAAAATTAAGATGAATAAGCAGCCAGGAGAACTAGTGTTCCAGAACAGACAATTAGACGACGATTGAAATCGAACAACTTTGTGAAGACCGGATGTGCGCTACAATAATACCTTGGAGTAGAGGCCGAAAATAAACATGTTGCTCATATAGAAAATTTTCCAAGTTTGCGGATTTCTGAAAACTCCTTTTATTGTAAGTCAATTAGCCTATGACCTTGCATCTGAAATGAAATTGCTCCTAAAAAAGTTTAACGATGAGAATGGGAAGCTGGTCGTGATTGGTTTCTTTCTTTTATGGAACGGAATCCGCCACTGATTATTCGTAAAGTTAAAAATGCACCTTTTGCATGAGCTAATGGTATGAATATGGAAGATGTAAATACATTTTTGCAGTTTTAGAAAAATCAACGATAAATCAAAATCTGCTTAATAATCCTGCTGCGATATACAATATGGACGAAACTGGCTTTCAGTTCAACAATGAAGCAGTGAAAGTGTTGCCATTAAAGTCAATAAACATGTCCATCACATCCCTTCAACTGAAAAGAGGGAAACTATCACCGTTGCTGCTTGTTGCAACGAAATGGGGAATTTTCTCCCACAATTTTGTATTTTTAAGGGGAAAAAAAAAACAAAATGAGTGGCAGAATTCAATGTCGCCTAGTTCCCATATTAGAATGAGCTAGAGACAGTCTACATGGTGAGTGAATTATTCAAGATATGGATTCAAGAGAACTTTATACCTCGAAAGACTCCGGGGAAAGTCATTTTACTGTTAGATGACTATAGTTCGCATATGTCGGTTGATGCTCTTGAGTTGGCTGTTAAAAATGAAATCACTTTTATTTGTTTTCCAAGACACAAAACACATTACTTACAGCCGTTAAATAGCAGTTTCTTCACACCTTTTAAGAATTGTTTCAAACAAGCCTGTGACACCTGGATGATGAAATATTTCCCTCCAAATGCAGTTGAAGATGGAAATGCTATGAGCGCCACTAGAAAAATTTAAAAAGTGCAATTTGTTGAACTACGTTGTAAAGCTTAGTGACAATCCGCGACACGTCATCTCGAAACGCTATCTTAGGTTTAAAGGGTACGTGAATTGTGCCACCAGATAAGACAGCAATTCCAGACCATGCTTTTATAACTGATAAAAGCATGAATGAGCCACAACAAAATCAAGCAATTCAAATACCATCAAATAATTTGGCTATGCGGGAGAGGTCAATTTTCTCTCTGAAAAATGTTCATGAAGACGTGTCTAGAATTTTTGCGTTGTCATTCCAATATAATCCAATTTTTATTATACTGTTACTGAGTTTAATTTTTGCTTTATTGGTGGATTATCAGTTAAGTTTATTTTATTAACAAATTTTTGAATCTTTCAAACTATATCAAGGACATATTAAAATTTCTGAAGTTTAAATTATTTATGGTTTAGACTGATGTATAAAATTAAATATAAAAATGATAAACTGATAGCAAGTTTAATCATAAAGGATTTAAATAATTTTTTTTTGAAAACAATAATTTAAGGAAGAAACGTAGTTTATCAAATAATCATTTTCTAAAGATTTCAGTTAACGTGTGTCACAAAAACGCAAAAAAGGTGGAATAATTAAGCTAGCTAAATTACACATTTAAAGAATTTATTTCGGTAGGATTATATATTCCCTTTGCAATTTTATATCATATTTAAATGTACAAAATATATACTAAGAATATATATCATATTTAACATCTTTACATATAAAATTAATCTTATTTAATCAATCACAAAAGCAACCTTATCCAACAAATGACAACTTGATTACGAAATACTGAAAGATGTGTACACGAACAGTCACATCTTCTGTAATTGGGTTGCTATTCATTTTCATTTGTATGGGGAATCTTTTACCCCGCAATGTCACATCCACCGCTGTCGTGTCTTCTGACGGATGTTTTCATGACTAATTCAGATTAATTGATTTCATATTTCAAGATAAGCTTGATTTAAACTGGTTATGCAGAAAATATCGCTGCCTCCCGGACAGTAAGTTTCTTATCAAAAATCGATATGATGGTGGGAAATGCATCATGTAAATGAGAAACAAGATGATTAAGATAAATATTTTAATACGCCAAAGGTGTGATTATTTTTCAATTTCGATGGGGTTTTTTTTTTGTTTTGTTTTATTGTTGTTGATGTTTTCTATTTTTAATGGAATAATCATAAAAAGCAAACGAAATGTAATTCTCCCTTTTTTGGACCAAATTTTACAAAAAAAAGTTTTAGAGTTAAACGGTGAAAAAACGGTAAACACATATTCATTACAAATATGTTAAGCGGTTTTTCTCTAAATATTTTGCATTTTACGTATTTATTTATAGAATTACATAATTTATCCGAAAAAACTACGAAACTGAATGAAATTCTGCTTTTTTCGAAAACAATGTATTGAAAATAAATTTCGGTTATATGTGAGTGTATATTCTAAAATAGGAATTGTTTTTGGATATTGAAATAATACGTAGTTTCTTTAAATTTAAAACAGTAATTATAATCATGCGAAATACGTTTTAAAAATTTACGATGAAAAATAAACATTTTGCCATCCATCGTTTAAAATCCCTAGTAGATGTTAACGGTGTTTACTTTTTATTAAAAAATTTTTTTTTCTTTATAATTGTTTAAATTTTCAATAACTAAGTGATATTAATAACTAAAATTTGAAAAAATAAACTTTATGTAGTATGCATTTTTAAATATAATATTACTTAATATTTTACAGCTAAATAAATTGTCAATACTTATTATTAATTCACCTAGCTGTTAAAAATGTAAAAGTTTTCTAGAATAAATTAATTCACTGAAAAAAATCTGAAATTAAATAATTAAGATTAAACATTTTTGGAAACGAGTAAGGTTAATCAAAGTTTGTGCAACAAATAGGGTTATTAAAGAATTTTATTATTACCAAATTAATTATACCTATTACGTGTTACTCTATTTTGCAGGTAAATCAGGAAATATTAATTCATAATACAACTTTGATTTTGTGTTTCTATTTGTTTTAAAAGATAGACCGAAAAGAGAGGGAAGCATTTACAAAACGTGTTGTACAATTCTGGAAAATTATTGATAGAAAATATAACGAATCGACAGTGAACCATTCCAAAAATGAAGGAAAAAGAAAACTAGCAGTTTGTCATATATTATAATAGGAGCAAATCTTCTCTGTGTGTATATATGCAAATTTCATCTTAAAAACGTCTCTAACAATTTTGTATCCTATCATTTTTGGGTACCAGCAGACCATTGGGCTAGGTTACGTGTTCGAGAAAATTTTATTAGTGGGTCATTTTGAAGTCAATACGGGTCAATGGGAATGAATGTTGAAACAGTTTTTGAACAGTTGCCAGTAAACGAAGTGTCAAAGTTGGTCAATATTTCACCAAATATCGTCCAATTTTCAGAGAAAATTGATTTTAAGATTATCAATGCCAAAACACATGCTTGGCTCCAAATGAAATTATTTTCTAGAAATTACGAAAAGAGCTGAGATACAAGATTCAACCAATCATAGTAAATACAACGTTCTCGAAAACAGAATTCAACCAACCAAGCTACATAGAACTTTCTCAACACATGATTGGCGCAAAATGAAAGAATGTCAGTGTCGCCAAACTTGTCGACATTTTAGCGACATTTGACGAAAAAATTGGCTTTTATAATCTGAATGAATTTTCTAGAAATTCCTAATAGGAGCCGAGATACATGATTCAAACAATCTGAGTTCATAGGACGTTCTCAAAAAATTAATTCAACCAATCAGGTTACATATATAACTACGTACATATATAAGCTAATTGTAATTCAACACGGTTAGAAAATTTTAAATATTGATCCAAAATAATGTTACGGTGGACTATGATGATAGTGTCACATAGTTGGAAGATTTTTATCGTTTATTTTTTTTTAGAATCGTGGACATTCATTTTCATCCCTCTTTATACCAATATCAATCTCTTAAAAGGCTTTCATTGTTCACCCCCATTTACACTCATCTTCAGCAATATTTTCTTTAAAGACAGCCTTATTATCCTCTCTACCAAGTTTATAAAACGATAGTACGCTCCTCAAGATATTTGATTTCGCTGTCATCTCTAATTTCACAAAAAATGGATCAATAATGTTTTCACCTTTGGATCTTAATATATGTTAATCACATACTTCTCATCATTTGGTAAGATATTTAACAAATTTCAATAATTACACAGGGTAACATTTCTTTCTGTGGCATTACATATCTTTGGTGATTTTGATACATACAAAAGTTTATAATTATGGAATATAAAGTAGTTAGTTTGAATGGCTCTAGTTCTTGGAATAATTCTTTTTTAAGGTATCCCCTGGGTTGAAAACTTGATTTTGTTAGACAGTCATTTAGACAGATTTTCTGAAAACTTGGGTTATTATAGTGAAGAGCATAGTGAACGGTTCCTCCACGATATCAAAATTGTGGAACAAAGATGAGAACTTTTGATTAGTGGGTCATTTTGGGGGGTCAACGAGGGTCAAGTTAATTTTATCTAAAAAAACGGCTGTAACGATTTTGTTTAAATTTTGTATCCTACTACCCCACTAAAAAAATCTGAAGATTATCTTAAAAAAAATATCTTTAGAAAATCTGTAGGTATTTGGTCCACTTTTTTTTAAATCTTCAAAATGTCTGCGAAATGTCTCAAAAATTCTGCAGATTTTTTAAAGGTAAGGTTAAATCTGCAAAATGTCTTCAGATTTCTGCAGAATTTCTGAAGAAAGTGGCACTTTCTTAAGATAATCTTCAGATTATTTTTAGTGGCGTTGTTTCGGGCATGATAAAATTTTTGGACTAGGTCACATTTATGAGAAAATTTGATTAGTGGGTCATTTTTGGGTCAGTGTGGGTCGGCCTAATTTTATCTAAACAAGAACGAAAAATCATACGTCAAGCATAGATTATGTAACACTTTCCAACGCTTCCAAAATAATTTTACAAATCATTCCGTTTAATAAGCTAAAATATAACATCTAAGTAAACAATTTGGAAAAAGCATAACACATTTAAAAACAATTTCAGGAATTTCCAACATATACAATATTCATAAAAATATCCGAATACTTTTATTCAGCCCTGTATACGATCTATAGATTTGTATATATACTACATAGGATGCTAAATTTTAGTTCAGTTAGGAAACGCGTAGCACAGTTTAAAATTATCCGTTTGGAGTTTTTGCCAATAATTGGAAATGTGTTCGCAAACTTTTCTGCTTCCCTGTATAGGATCTACAGAATTTATACACACCACGTAACAGACAGATAGCGAGGTAAATTAAAATCGCGTTCAGTAACTTAAAACGCACTTCCAGGAATTATTGTTAACAGACAGTAGAGAATTCTTTTGTGTGTCCCTGTCAATGAACGATGACTGCTATACACACAATATTCTGTACTAAGCCTCTTGTCATGCACCTTAGTGATATATATAAATTTCGACGTTTTTTCTCCATAGACGTAATGTAACGGATTTTGACTGTCCCTGTAAATTAACTCTAAGTGCTAGGCACACCCTATTCCATATTAAGCATCTTCTCATGCATGTTAGTGATAGATATAAATTTCAATGCGTTTAAAATAGTGAAACAATATTTAAATAAACCTGAAATGATTTTTCCCCATAGACCGCAATGTAACGAAATTCTTTTGGGTGTCCCTGTAAAAAAACTATAAGTGCTACACACTTCCGTTGAAATAGGGAACATGCTATAGATAACGACAATAACATATAAAAATTGCAGAGCAATCCGATCATATTTACGGGAGTTAGAGCCCGGACAGACGGCCAGACGGCAGACGGCCATACGGCAGATGGCCATACGGCCAGACAAACCGAAGTCATAAACACTTTTCAACTAGGTTGGAAAGTGTTAAAAATGGCTCAGACTATTTAGACTAAATTTTGTATCCTATGGTTTTCGGCATGAGAAAACTGTTGGGCTAGGTCACATGTTCGCTTAAAATTAGTTTAGTGGGTCATTTTGGTCATGGGTCATTATGGATCAAGCTATTTTTATCTTAACAAGAACGAAAAATCATGCTTCAAGCATAGATTATGTAACACTTTCCAACGCTTCCAAAATAATTTTACAAATCATACCGTTTAATAAGCTGAAAGATGACATCTAAGTAAACAATTTGGAAAACGCATAATATATTTAAAAACATAATTTCAGGAATTTCCAACATATACAATATTCAGAAAAATATACGAATACTTTTATTCAGCCCTGTATAGGATCTATAGACCTGTATATATACTACATAGGATGCTAAATTTTAGTTCATTTAGGAAACGCGTAGAACAGTTTAAAATTCTCCGTCTGGAGTTTCTGTCACTAAACGGAAATGTGTCCGCGAACTTTTGTGCTTCCCTGTATAGGATCTACAGAATTTATACACATCACGTAATAGACAAAAAGCGAGTTAAAATTAAAATCGTGTTCAGTAACTTAGAACGCACTTCCAGGAATTATTGTTAACAGACAGTTGAGAATTCTTTTGTGTGTCCCTGTAAATGAACGATGACTGCTATACACACAATATTCTGTTGTAAGCCTCTTGTAATGCACATTAGTGATATTTATAAATTTCAATGCGTTTAAAATAGTGAAACATTATTTAAATAAACCGCAGACGTTTTTTCTCCATAGACGTAATGTAACGGATTTTGACTGTCCCTGTAAATTAACTCTAAGTGCTAGGCACACCCTATTCCATATTAAGCTTCTTCTAATGCACCTTAGTGATATATATAAATTTCAATGCGTTTAAAATTGTGAAACATTATTTAAATAAACCGCAAATGATTTTTCCCCATAGACCGCAATGTTACGGAATTCTTTTGAGTGTCCCTGTAAAAAACTAAACACTTCCGTTTAAATAGGGAACATGCTATAGATAACGACAATAACATATAAAAATTGCAGAGCAATCCGAGCATATTTACGGGAGCACGGACAGACGGACAGACGGCAGACGGCCATACGGCCAGACAAACCGAAGTCATAAACACTTTTCAACTAGGTTGGAAAGTGTTAAAAATAGTGCAGACGATTTGAACTGAATTTTGTATTCTACGGTTTTTGGGCACGAGAAAGTATTGGGCTAGGCCACATGCTCGAGAAAATCAGATTAGTGGGTCATTTTCGGGTCACTGTGTGTCAAGCTAAATTTAACTTAAAAACGGCACAGACTATTTTTACTTAATATTATATCCTACCGATTTCGGGCACGATGAGACAATTGGGCTTGGTCACATGTTCGAGAAAATTTGATTAATGGGTCATTTTGTTCATCGGTCATGCTATTTGAACTCAAAGCTAATTTTGACCAGACATAGTTCGGTCTTAGCTGCTCGTTACTGTTAGTAATATTTTGTCGGTAGGCAGTAATTTTGCGCGCTCTAAAGTAATAAGGTATATAATAAACAATTGTACTTTTGGAACAAAGGATAGGTAAGATATTGCTTACCTCCATTTTTCAGCAATCATCCACACTCCTCAATATACCGCGTAGTAGGTCCGCCAGAATCACTGGTTAATCCATTAAGAAAATTGATGTATCCATTACTTTTGCTCACACAATATGTAAATCCTTGATTGAAGAATATCCATGTGACTAAGCAATGTGTATAAGTTATTGATTAATAAAACATTCATTATACTGATTAAAGAATTTAATTTACAATTTTATATTTAATAGTTACATAATTTTAATATTAAACATTAATTAAATTTGATAAGTTTAAGGGAGATCGGAGTATACAGTTCCATCTCCATCGCGAGAGAAAAAGTTCTATATAGCAGAATGAAATCATTCTTTAGTCCTTATCAAGTGATGTCATTTTACAGTTCTTTCATTGGATGGAAATGACGTAAAGTCAATGTACGTCATTTATACGTATTTTAGTCTCTTACTTCCTTGTTCATTTCACGAGTCTGTAAAAACCTCTTCATATTTCATTTCCTCTTTGAAATTGGATAAACACTATTTATATTGATGAGTTTTTAAGTGAACTGTCATAAAAATCAATTTGCGGAGATTATTATCATGATGTATTATCAACAGTTACTACGAAACTCGCAGAATATTTTTAAAAATAAATTTAAAGAAAATTATACGAAACTTTATATGAAAAACCATTAGAAAAGCCTGAATTTTTAATTAAATCTTGGTTTCTTTTTTATTCTTCGTAAATCTAATTGGATAAATCAATTATTTATTAAAGATAAGAGAAAACTTTTGTATTAAAAATTACTAAGAAGTAATTTAACTTTTCAGGCAGACGGAAGAAAATTCACCATTAACTATCAATGACTTTAATTCAAAGGGAAATTTTCTTTTAAATTAAAGTAGATCAAAAGTGCCAAACCTTAATGCTCTTTAAACAATTTCTACTTAATTACTGTGTATACATATAGAAAATTTATAATAACTGCATTTTACGAATTTTTTAACTAAAAAAGGACTTTTTCTGTACGTGAAAAAACATGTCGAATAAAACATTTAAATAAATTATTTTGAAAAGTACATTTTTGGTTCTATTTGACGGACAAAATTTATAATTATGTAATTTTTAGATGCAGGAATAAAAGACGAAGCCAAAGCATGTTGCAACAATTTGTTTTACTTTTATGCTTAGCGTTAATGGAGCACACGTTTGTTATTTAATATATATATATATATATATACAGATGGATGACAAAATAATACTAACACTCATTAAAAAGGGTGAAAAGAGCAATATCTAGTAAAATATATGAAGAATGATCCTGAAACTTCAGGCGTGTAAACAGTACAGTTCACGTCATGTATTTCCGTGAACATTTTTTCCCAAAACACCATTGGGAACTGCCAACAAATTGTAGAATAACGAATATCTTTTGGATAACCCTGTAAAAAGTAATATCACTTAAGCTTTGAAACTTTAGCACATGATTAAGAGGCTAATTGGGATATATATATATATATATATATATATATATATATATATATATATATATATATATATATACTATAAAGAATTTCAGGATAAAAACTTATGATGTAATTTAAATTAAATAAAAAATTATTTCTAAAAATTCTAAAAATATGATTAAAGGAATCGGCAACTAAGCATTTTCTTCTATATGTCTGAAAAGTTAAATTAGTCCCCGCATTACTGTTATTACCGAAGTTTTCTTTCTTCTTCTGTAAATAATTCATTTCTCTAATAATACATAGGAAGAAAAAAATGTGCTGGAGAATTCAATTAATGTTTATTTAAAAATTCAACAATTTCTGATTGCGGAGTTTTCATGTAAGGTCTTCGTTTATTTCTCTTCAATATTCATTTACTTAAATATTATGTTAGTTTCATAAAAGATAATCTCATTTAACATTTTAAAATCTTATCTATGCACTTATAAATATTAATATCCCACAAGAATCGAATTATATATAGCTATGTCTTTAATAACAATATATTCGGCATTGGTGTTTTAAAATTTATTTATTTCACCCTATAAATACAAACACACACAAATATATTATATATAGCAGCTAATTCTTATTAATGAAATTGGGCATAAATGTAAAATAACAAAAGGTATAATTTTGACCAAATTAAATTAAAATATATGATATCCATCATAATGGCAGTCTTACTAATTAAATGTGGCTAATTTAATTTACGTTATATTAGATTAAAAACTGTTTTAATTTTAACCCCAGATTTGGTTTCATTTTTCGAAGCTAATCCTAACATATCTTTATGGTCCTATAGACATTGCTGTTCTTGGTATTTTTCTTTGCACTTAAAGAAGAAATGAACAAAAAGAAATAGAAATACTTATAAAATTATAAATAACGCAGTCTGGAGATAACGAGACGTATTTTACTTTTCATATTTTAGAAAATGTAATTTATAAAATGCCTAGATTTCTTTGACAGACAATTACTTTAAAAAGTTTTCAAGTCTAAGATAAAAAAAATTAGTTTTAGTTTCATTATTAAAAGAGATATAGATTTCATTCATAACATGAATTTTGTTGCATTAGATACCATAGTCGGTGTCTAATGAGATTTGCCATGGATATAGAGTGGTACTCATTAATTAAACTGCATTTTATGCCGCAGCTATCGCATTTATTGCACTGCTGGTAAAATGACAACGAAATAATACATTCTATATAATATGGTGCAATATTATCAGAAAATGTATCACAACATGCTTCTCCAAATTTGACATAAATTATTTGTTAATGGTGTTAAAAAAAGACTTAATATTATCAAAACAACTTTATGTCCTTTCTATGTTATCTGGATAAACAAATCTAAAGGAATTATGTTTCTTTTTATTTTAATTTACATGAATTACTTTTCTTTGTAAATTAATTTCAACAAAAATACTTACAAATACTTTTGAAATTTGTTTCTTAAAAATTCTTACTAATGCGAAATCGTTTAATTTTAATTTCACATATTCCCTAAAATCCCATTTTTGGAAATAAAAATCATGTTTGCGAAATGTATACATCTCAATTTTGTAAAGAATGCAACTATAAGACATCATGCTAAAGATTTATTGATAATATTAATTCTAAGAAATTTTTTATAAAATATAAAATCTATGCTTTAGGAAATTGATTGTATATTTAGACTTTTAGCTCAAAATGTATGAAATAATTAATTAAAATTTGTTTTAATTCATAGTTTTCATCCCTGTGATCATGTCAAGAATCTTCCTATATTACTTACTGAGATGAATGTCTCCTAACAAGGCTTACTCAACAGTTATATCAGCCCAATTATAAAGCCAACGACAAGTTTTACTTTAAAACGTGTAGTGTAGTCACTGGATTATTTTTTAACCCAATTATTTCAAATTGGTAAAGTAATCATACAAGTTGTAAATTTCCAACTGGACGAAAAATGTCCGGGCCAGGATTCGAACCTGGGATCACTTGGCTGAAGCCGCCACGCTCTTCCACTGAGTTATCCCGGTCGAATCTGGAGGGCATAATTCATCCAGTTAACATTATTGATAAAATCATCTGGTCTGATATTTTAATCAGCTCAACAGAAAAGATCGCAGGTAATGGAACTCCAGTAAACGCTGGATACGTGAATACTAAGAAACTGATACGTATTCACGTATCCAGCGTTTACTGGAGTTCCATTACATGCGATCTTTTCTGTTGAGCTGATTAAAATATCAGACCAGATGATTTGATCAATAATGTTAACTGGATGAATTATGCCCTCCAGATTCGACCGGGATAGCTCAGTGGTAGAGCGTGGCGGCTTCAGCCAAGTGATCCCAGGTTCGAATCCTGGCCCGGATAGTTTTCGTCCAGTTGGAAATTTACAACTTGTGTAGTGTAGTGTCTAATTTTGTAAGCTTATTACCTTGTCTTAGTTTGTTGAAAATTAATTTTGCAAAATCACACTATTTGAACAGAAATAAATATATAATCTTTAACTTTATCTGGTGTTATCTTGTGTTTCAAGAAACTCGAACAAATGCTAAAATTGGGTTTTATAATTTGTGCATAAAAGGCATTTGTACAGATTTAATATATGAATGGCCACAAAACTTCATACATAATATATAAAAGTAGACAGATTTTACCAATCGTTTGGTAACAGCTGCTTATTCTACTATGATTTGCTCAGAATTTTCGGGGGTATCGTTTTTTTTTTCACCAACTCTATATACTAAAATTAATCTGATCTATCCTCCTCCCAATTGTTTTTCCAATATCTGTGAAGCATGAAATCAGTAGACAAAAATTAACTTTCCATTATGTTATCTGTCTTTATAACAGAAAATGTAATAAATAAAAATATTATAACAGAAAGTTTAATATTTTAATTGCAGTTTACGAGGTATGTATTCGGTATTGTCAGTTATATTTGAAAACTATTATGTTAAGAATTTTATAGAAAACATCAATTACGTGAAATCGTTTCTCTGTAGTTAACATGTATTTAATATTTAGAGTTGTGTGTTTTTGGAATAATAAACATGCAGATAATAACTATATCTAAAATGACTTAACCTATCCAATTTGCTAAATTAGAAATAGAATGTAATTATAAATCTATCCTCAAATTCATACTAAGCAGATATATAAATGCAGTCATAAGATTTGGATGCATGGTTATTCTCTATTATTTACACAAGGTAATTACACGTATTGAAGATATGTTGTAAATTCGTTATTAATTAAAATTTACTGAATTGTAAATAATTTACAATTATGGAATATCCATCTTTGAAGTAATTAAATGTGGCCACTCTTACCATTTGCAGTAGCAGTTTAATTTAACATTATATCTAGATTTACATGTGAACAGAAAATTAGTTATAATTATTGCTAAATATTTTGACGCAAGGCTAATATGAATAACACAAACGAAATGAATTTTGTAATATGATTTGATATGTTATGTAAGTCATATTTTAATTAAATTGTCAAATAAGCATGCTTGAATAATACATGACAATTATTATATTTTTTTATATAATTTTATACCATTATGATTTAGATAGTAACGAAATTTAAAGTTTAGTTCTGTATTATAATACATAGTTAAAAATTATGTTTATAATAGCTAATTTTAAAAAGTATGTACGTAGGACAACACACTCGGGAATACTTCAGTAGTCTAATTTCAGTAAAATGAAACAATAATATAGTATATAAAACAAGTCAGGAATTCTTAAAGGCATCTTTTTCAAATTAAAATAAAAAGTGCACTCTAAAACATGTGATCCTATTACCTAAAAGTTGATTAAAACTTTAATTAGATTTTAAAACATTTAAATCGAGCACTTTCGGCTGCGAAATCCGAGAAAGATTACCTTTTAATATCCGTAAAAACAACTTATATGAGTCAAGTGAAAAACTATATTCAACAACTTTTATTATGCTTATTTATGATTTATGTAATTTTACGAATATCTTATTTAAGTTATAAACCCTGCATTCATGAGGATTTATAATAAAAACAGTTGTTAAAACAAATACGTCTAGATCACATACTTGTAAACAGTATGTCCTTGTACTGTGAGCTTACGAGAGACTTCAAATCATTCACATTCGTCCAACTGTCTTTTTCCTTCCTTCCTCACCTTTTTTGCTATATAATGGAACTGACCGACAGTTGGACAAATGCGAATGATTTGAATTCCCCGGTAAGATCGCATTACAAGGACATACTGTTTACAAGAATGTGATCTGGACGTTTGTGTTTTAACAGCTGTTTTCATTATAAATCCTGATGAAGGCTGAGTTCACAGTCGAAATCGCTGGATTTTAATGTTTTAAAATCTAATTTAAGTTTTAATCATCTTTTAGGTAATTGAATCACATGTTTTTGTGTGCACTTTTTATTTTAATAATATAGTAGACAATCATTCCCACTTTATTTAGATATTTGAACATTTTTTTAAGCGAAAATTTTATCTCATATCATATATGGTCTATTTCTTACTACAAATGTTATCAAATTTTGATTAAAAAATATATTTTCATACTATACTTTCCACTAACGAGAATCCTTAGAGGGCATTAAAGCCAAAATTTATCAAAAAATGTTTTCATAACTCATCAGGGTTTATAACTTAAATAAGATATTCGTAAAATTATATTAATCATAAATGAGCATGGTAAAATTTGTTGAATATAGATAATCACTTGACTCATATAAGTTGTTTAAAGAGATGTATTTACGGATATTAAAAGGTAATCTTTCTCGGATTCATGCATATTTCTTACAGATATATAACAATGATATTAATATTTAAAGAAAGTGGCTTACGTTTACTTTAATGAGTTTGTCTTAACTTATTTTAGAACTTTAATTAGCACCTATTTTTATAAAATAGTTTTCTGTATTTTGAATACATCTAATGTTTATCAAGTACTACACAAATGGCGTTCATTTAAAAAAGAAATTAAAGTAATATTTTTAAAACTTTTATACCTTAAATTTCAAAGTTTTTATACATTATTCATATTTTATTTCTTTTATACTTATTAAGATTATTGATCTTATTTTCATCTTCTTGATATTTGGTACAACATACACATTTTATTCAGATAATAATTATCATTTATTTGTAAAAATCTGTTATTTTTATGTTTTCATAATGCTTAATTTTCATAATCACCTATTAGTAAATATGACGACTTCTCTTTACTGATTTGCCAATATCGCACATTATGTTTTCAAAACATTTTCGTAATGACATTCTTAGTTTTTATTTAGATTAAACAATCTAGCAAAGCAGTGAATTCATTCATATCTTATAAATTTAACAAAAGCAATTATAAAAAAAATTTAGGTTGATAATATATTGTAATTATCTTCCAATACTGCAAATAGCAATTTTCTTCCTCAGAAATGTGCTTTATTATAAAGCAAAAATATGTTTCATTTTAGTTTGAAAATTGTGTATGAAAATTCCATGTTATTATAACTACGTCTCAGCTTTAGATTAGTAAATACATTGAAGATAATAAATCGCTGGAATAATTAGTTTTTTATTTTAATAATACAGAAATATAGTAAAACAACATACTTCTTCGCATTTCATGTGTGCACAATCTGAAATAATATTTTTTAGAGATAGTGTCCCCAAAACACAGTAAACAAGAAGCATTGAAATTAATAGTTAAAGGAATTTTAACACAAACTAAAATAAAGTTAAGAGATTGTTTATTCCATTCGTCCTTTTCCGCCAATCCTGTAATGTCATTATTATCTAATCGAGTTTGTTTGCTCTATTGCTACCACTTTTTAAAAATAATAATGAAGGTAAGGGGGAGGAGATTGAAGTAATAATCTGCATTTAAATAAGACGACGAATAAAACTATTTCAAAAAATACCAAACAATCAAACAAATAGAATCGAAAAACCCACAAGCAAGTGGAACACTGTACTAAATCGAACTCGAAAATTCCATAGGGAGTGTTCCAAAACTTAACACACTACAATTAAATAAAAGAATATTAATTCTTATTTCAATGCAATAATGAAACTATCTCTGTAATTATATGGCTAATATGAGTTTTATTCTTTTAAAAATGGAGAACTAAATATACCTGTATATTCTTTTATATTCAAATAAATGTCATCTTAACCTATATTATGGATTTTTAAAAAACGGGTTACCAAATACAATGCGCAAGATCTGAAACCGACCCAATATGTAAACAGTTACTGCCGACCCGACAAGATCTAAACCGCATTCGGGTAGTGTTCGGGCGAAATCGGGACATACGAAAAAATAATCCGCATTTAATTTAAACATCATTGTAGTCAATATCGCTTATTTTGCCTTGCAGTAGAAGATGATATGTTAAATTGTCTGTGGTGTCCCTGTAAAAAAACTATGCACGATATGACGACTGCTTAAAAAACATAAAGTAATTCTGTATTCATTAACACCATACTTAAATTTTATATTATTATTATTAACAATTTCTGTCCATATTAACATTATTTCTAACATTATTGCAACCATATTAAACATTACTGTTTTGAAAGGGGCGACGTTGACTTAGCGCAAATATTAAATGGAATCTTCGCAATATTTATAATTTACACACTGACACATTTCCCCGGTCATATTCTTTGCGGAATAGGTCACATAATAGCTTGTTAGTGGAAGAAATTTCGATTAAATGCATCATTAGTCACCCGATTTTTACCAAAAACCTACACGGTTCTTGTGAATGTGGTTTTTAAAACATTCGAAAATTGGGAGATCAATCGAATGTACAGTTTGGGAGTTATCCTGCTCACTTCACACATACACGGCTAGCATGAGTACAATATTTTCTCTCACACTTTGTGTTTGGGATATAAAAAAAAAGTATAAACGAATTCTATATTTTTCTTCATTGAGTCTTTCGATGTAAGTAGTAAAAGATGAACTTGAAATTTATTTATTTTTTACTTTAGATTGATTTTATTCAATTAACTATAGAGGAGAAGGTCCAAATTGCAGCTACGGTCCAAAATACCAGCTAGTAAGTGTTCTGAGAACTGGTGCAGCACAGCATATTGGCGATAGACAGAGTCTGTACCTTAAATTGAGAAAAGGAAGTAAAGAAAACCAAAAGTGTCGACACAACTGAATTTGGGATATCAAAAGTTTTTCAGGTATGTGTTTCAAAAAAAAAAAAAAACCTTCTCATATATTGACTTGAATTGACGATTAAATTGTTTTTAGACATATTTAGCTCTCAAATGCCGCATGCATGTTATCTGTATATTATTATATGAGAGAGTAATACCGGTTTTAACTTAAACATAGCAGTGGTCCAAATATCAGCCACCCAGAGGGGTTTAAATAACCGGCAACCTGGTATTTGGACCTCTTGGGATTCTCTCCGCGTAAAGAGGTGGAAAATAAATAATTTTATGAGAACACAAATGCTGTATTGCTTTGTTATGTCATTTGCGACATTGGTTACCGAATCGTCGCACAGAAAACGGTCCATACTATGGTCCTTCTATGATTTTCTTTCACTAAGTTTCAAAATTGTAAGATCTACACTGTTAAAAATTTGCAGCAAACTGTCCAATCATTTGACCGGTTTTGTAGAAAACGGTTACATATCTGTAATTTAACTATATTCTGACCGTATTATTGCTCATTTTATGGTAGGAATATAGTTAAATTACGGTTATGTAACTGTTTTCTACAAAAACGGTCAAATGACTGGACAGTTTGCTGCAAATTTTTAACAGTGTAGATTGGAAATAAAAATGGTAGCCTATATTTGGACTTTATCCTCTATTATTATACAATACTTAAGGATTAGCATTTATTCGTCTTTTATATTAAAAAACACAATTTCAAAAATTAACGAACAGATATCCTCAGCAAAAAGAGGATACTATTTATGATTTCTTTTCTTTTCTTTTTTTTAGCCACACACGGCTAATTCTTTCAGTCTACAGTAAAATTCATGTTTATGAAAAGACAAAACCCTCTATCGTTGCCACAGGTTAATCTCGGAAAATGAAACATTTGAAGTTACGGAAGAAATTAATAGCTCGGAAAGTATTTGTCAGAAAATTGTTAGACAAACTTCGTTAGAAAGGTAAAAAATTATATTTTTCTTAAAATAAATTTCATATCTAATGATTATTCAGTTTTTCAAATATTGAATTAAAAATATTACCAAACTTCACAATGAAGTACCATAACGAAACCTTCACGCGTAAAAAGATAATGATAACGGCAATGTGTCCCGACATGTATTGTGTATATTGGCTATAGCATGAGTAACAAATTATAGTAGACGTATTATTCTGGTAGAATATGAAAGTGAATTATGTAATTGCATGATTATGTAATTGCATGATTGCATGTTATGCATGATTTATTTTTAATTCTCGAGAAATAGAATATTTTAGTCCACCTCAGTGAGACATATCAATTTCATTATATTTGAAGTATTGTTTCTTCATTAAAATCCAACGGAAATGATTTTTCTCCATAGACTCCATATTGTAAACCACATACACACCGAGATGCAAAACAATTATTCATTTTTTTAAAGTTGCCCTATTCCATAATACAGTCTACAGAGAATTGGTCTAATTTGGAGCGAAGTTTTTTGGATATATTTTGGTACTTTTCCGTTATACCAACATCATGCCAAAATGTATGCTAATGCGCCATTTATTTCAACCCTGAATGTACAAATGATTTTTATTTCAAATCGTGCCAAGCGCTGTGACTGGCGATTTATTCAACGCGAATCTCATTTTTTTTGAAAATTATTATTTAATTGTAAGCATGAAAAACATTTTAATTTACTATTTTTTAAATCTTAAATACTTTTTATTAAGTTTTTCGCTGATTCAAAAAGGAAATGTTTATTAACCTACTTTATAAAGTTTTATAATCAGATGAACCCGGTTATGTAAGCTTAGCCTTTTAAAAATATTCTGCCGAATGGATTTTGATGGAACCTTCACGGTTAGTTAGGGATGGTGATAGTATATAGCATATGGTTTTATCGTTCTTTACCAAATCCTACTGTAAATCATCAACTAAAAGAGATTGTCCTTCACAGCCAAATTTTTGTCTGACACTTTAAAAATGTAATAACGCAATGGCGCTCATATCGTTTTCAGAAATGCAGAAGGACAGTCCAAGTAAATGTTCATATGGTTTAAAACACGAGGTTATATTCAAGATAAATATTTCGTTTAATTAAAGGTGCGTTAAGAGAAATTGACCAGCGTAGCCTGCGTAGCGGGCGTAGCTTTCTAGTTCCATATATAAAGAAAGGCACCCTTTATACATAGCTATACAAATGGTTGTTACTAACGATATTCAAAATAAAATTGCCTTTCTTTATTATGCCGATACTTCGATCTCAACTGGGCCTAATTAAGACTATTATCTGAGTCAACAGTTAAAGTTTTTCACTTGGAACAGCGTTCAAAATATTTTAACAAAAGTTAAAGCTATTGCAGGATTTTTTTTTCTTGACAAGAGTTAGACTTGGCTGAAAAAATCTGAACGAAAAAAGCCGTGGGTGGCCAATCTATATTCTGTCGTAAAGTAGAATTTTTCCCGTTTTTTTTTTTTTTTGGTAAAATCCGTTAATTGATAGTAAACCAACTACTCTCATACCATATGCCGATAGGATATTCAATATAAAATAAAGCAAGTAACAAAATATGATAAATGGTATAGAAATATTTAGTCTTAGGGTAAGGTGCGTCTCAAAATTATATGGACAGGCGATTTTTCGAAATAACAGCTAAGAAAATAAAAAAAATAATCATGAAAAAAATAATTCGCATATGGAATGATAAAATAAGTTTATTACGATACAGAAATGTTATGTTTATAGCACAGATTTTTTGTAAAAAATAAAATTCAAAATAAGCTGTCTCAAAAATATATGGACAATGAAACGAATTGCTTTTATTACCACCGTATCTGAAAAATTTGTATTTTCTGCGTTCTGTACTTGTGACGTAACCACTTTGAAATATAAAATCACTGATATTTCTTCAATTGTCGAATAGTTGGAAAATGCCTCGCAATGTTGAATTCTATGCTGCTGATATTGCTAAAATTTGGCGTTTAAAGGCTCAAAATATTAAAGTTTCTGATATTGCAAAACAAATGAAGTGTAGCAGATCTGGAATTTATGCAATTTTATCAAAAAGTGACAATATGATTGCAAAAAAGCGTTCAGGTCGACCAAGAAAGACATATTTAAGACAAGATAGAGAAATTTTGCGAGCAGTTTCAACCCAAAAGAAGTCTGTTCATGAAATTTCGAAGACTTTGGCGTTTCCTACTTCCAGATCTACTGTTCACAGTCGCATACAGGTAAGCGGAAATCATAAATTTCGCAGAATGTGTCGGGAACCTATGCTGAAAGTAGCACCATAGAAAGGCTCGAGTTCTTTGGGCTAAAAAACACATGCATTGAACGGATGAATGGTTAAGTGTTTTCTTCAGTGACGAAAAAAAATCAATTTGGATTGCTCTGATGGCTGGGCATACTATTGGCATGGCTTACGAAAAGAACCTCGTGAGTTCTTTAGTCGACAAAATGAGGGAGTTCACTAATGGTGTGGGGCACATTCTGTTTGAACGGAACAACGGATATTGTTTTTCTGAATGGTCGACAGTGGTCTAAGGATTATCAAAATGTCCTTAAAAGCAATCTACTTCCAATCGAAAATGCCTTAGGGGGAGGTTGGTTTAAACAGAATCAAGTGACTGTTATAGGCTGGCCATGGTCGGCAGTTTTCTACTCTTCAGGAATTACAGCAACAAGTGGAGCAGAGTTGGTTCTCTTTACAGCCACACATACGCCAAACACTAGTTGGAAGTATGTCTGATAGGGTTTTCAACATAATTAAAAGGAACAGATACAAAATTTGAATTTATATGCAAAATATTCGAAAATCCATATATTTTTGGGACAGCCTATTTTTATTTTTATTTTTTTACAAAAACTGTGTAAAATTTATACTTTATTTCTTTGCAGTAACAAATTTATGTTATGATACTATATGTATATTATTTTTTTTCGTGATTAGTGCTTCATTTTTTGAACTGTTATTTCAAAGAATTGCCTGTCCATATACTTTTGAGATGCACTATAACATGGAATTAAAGGAGTAAGATAGATTATCTACAAAATATATCATTTTATTTTTCTCTAACAACAACCTTTATAAGAATTATAACTTAAACTTACCCAATTAGTCAGCTGTTTAAAACTTTGTATGTGTTCTAATTGCAAGAAAGGTTGCGAAACATTTCAGTTCATGATATGGATATGTCAGTTTACAATCTAAAATAACTATGCATAAGATATTCTTGTATTGCGTATCTTGTACAAAGCTGTACAGATAATCAAATTCACCGTACATTGATAAATGTTTTGACAGATAAGCGGAGAAATTTGCAGGAGTTTGAAGTTCACTGTTACAGAAAATCAAACGTAACAGAAAAAGTTATTTTTTTTAATGATAATCTCCAAGAATTCAAGATTGTGCCTCCTTCCATTAAACATTTTCGTGGAAAGAATATGTTAATATAGAACATACTATCTAAGTATTCTTATTTTTAGAAAATTATTAAAATTTTAAAACGATTCTGTGAAGAATCGTATAGTTATGACGATATTGCTGTAGAAGGGATGTCATGAGATTTTTATGCACGCCACATATTAAGTTAAAATTTAATTCAGGCAAAACCGCCTAAAACAACTGAGATCACACTTCCAGGAATTACTCTTCATAGTCGGTCATGTATCAATTTCTTTGAAAAATATGTTCTACAAACATCTACACTCAGAAAAAAGTTTTGTTGAATCAACAAAAATTTGGTTGACCCAACAAAACTTTTCGTTTATATGGGTCAGTGGAAATTTTGTTTGAATCAACAATTTTTTTTTTTTTTTTTTTTTTTTTTTTTGCAATTCAAAAAAAAAAAAAAATTGTATCTTCAGCAAAAAAAAAAAAAGTTTTGTTAATTCATGTATAATGGTTCAATTTTTCTTCAATTAACAAAATTATTTTTGTTACATAGATATATGCTATGTGCTATTTTAACAATCTATTTTCTGTTTTCAACAAAATATATTTTATTTGTTTAAATATTAAAATATGTTATATTATGAACTTGTTTTGTTTATACTACAAAAACTTCTGTTAAATGAACCAATCTAAATATGCAATTTCAACTATTTTTAGCAGTGAATTTCGCCTGCGATCCTTAAATAATAAAAAGTGAATTTTCATCCTCCTTTTTTGAAGCACTAACCGAGAGAGTGAAAAATGCCCCAAGCCGGGACTCGATACCGGGTCCTCAGAACAGCGCTCTGAGGCTCTAACAATGAGCTAGAAGGAACGATATCCGAACTCGGCATTTCTCACTCTTATATATGTCGGACCGGCTGCAACCGTAGGACAAAATGTAAATGTCATCAAGAGCACGCAAATTTCTGCGGCAAACATGAGACCACAATACAAAGCCCAGCATACGGTAACACATAGTTAATTTTTAATTCATTTTCAGCAGTGAATTACGCCTGCAAAAAACAGGATAAAGATTCACTGGTTATTATTCAAAGATTAAAGGCGTAATTCACTGCTGAAAAGGAGATAGAGCTAGTGCAGAAATCGCGAAAAATGCAACATAGCAGCGCCAACTGTTGCGTGATTTACACCAAAAACCAATCAACAACAATTTATATCAGGAAGTAACTGAATATAAAGTTTTATTAAATATTAGCATTAGTTTATCAGATAGACCGCCCACAAAATTTTTGTCCCATACAGAAAGATAGAGTCATTGACAGTCATTTTCTAAAAACAGTCAACTCGTGTTCAGGGCCTTCTAAAATCCGTCGGAATCCGGAAGTCGAAAATTTTCATGTTTCCAATACTTTTTTCTTGTAAAGATAGAAGAAAGCAATAAATGGGAAAGGTGGGGGGGTTAAATCTACCTTGGTCCGTCTCAATGAGAAAAAGTTTTAATTATCTAAAAATTATGTTAATCTTTTAATTATATAGCTATATAAGTCAAATAAATCGAGTTACGTGAGAGAGTTATGGCTAGTACACAACAATTTAAATTTTGCGAAAACATTAAAATTTTGCTGGAATTACAAAATTAAATAGCAAAATTAATGTAAAAATTAAAAAAAATCAGATTTTGTTAATACAAGTAAAACTGATGAAATTTTGTTAAAATTTTGTAAGAGTGTTAACAATATTTTTTTATCCAAGCAACAAAACCAATTTTTTTACTTCAACTAAAAATTTTGCTAAAACAACCAAAATGTACTCAACAAAACATGTTTTGTAGTTTTAATCAATTTCTTTTTCTGGGTGTATGTAAGTAAATGTATGTATGTAAATGTATGTAAATGTATGTATTAAATGTATGTAAATGTATGTAAATGTACACCCAGAAAAAAGTTTTTTTGAATCAACAAAAATTTGGTTGACCCAACAAAATTTTTCGTTTAAATATGTGTCAATGGAAATTTTGTTTGAATCAAAAAAAAAAAAAAAAAAAAAAAGGCAAAAAAAAATTGTATCGTCAGCAAAAATGTTTGTAAATGCATGCTTGGCGACAATGGTGACCGTATAACGAAAAAGTACCAAATATACAAATAACAATATGTATAATCATTCAAATAAAGTTTATTTCAAAAAATAACTCTGCACTGAAATAAAAATAATTTTTTTATAATAAAAAAATCACTTACTTTTGATATTGTATTCCCATGTTAAAAAAAAGTACAAATTTAATAATGTATACTTGTCAGAAATTCTTCCGCAGTTTCTTTTGAGGACAGAAAAGAAAAAAGGTATTTTTTATATTACTTCAAATTTTACTTTAAATTATTGTAACAAACAAATGTTTATTGTTGATTCACGTGCATTTCTAAATTATTTACTCAATGTATAATAAATAGTCAATTAAAATAAATTTGAAAATCTATAATTTAGTTCTCAAAATAAGAGAATATTTAATTGTCATCGGGAGCACAATTACATACATAAATTCCAGAAGTGTAGCACACCAGGAAGTGATAGAAATGTCAAGTAAAATATTCCATCAATACATACACGAATCAAATTAAGTCAAATAAGAGTATGCACCAATCATACGGTTATGATTTATCAACATTTCATGTTAAATTTTAGTTTCAGTACTACACATAAAATGTCCCAATAAGAGTCTTTGAGTTGAGGGAGTTTGTTTCTCGCAGTCTCTTAAATCTGAAAAAATCCACCGCAATGCCTAAATAAATTGACAATTTTAAAGATTTTTTCTAACTTTTCAATTATGGCCATCTGTTTTTTAACGAATAATTTAAATTTCCAGAAGCCATTCTTTAAATAATATAGCAAAAATGATCCATGTTATATGCAGAATAAATGAATTATGCAACAATAACTCGTTATATTTTAAAAATCTAATTTTATAGCTGATATATGTTCTGCATAAATTACGGAGCATGTTTCTGTTTTTTTTTTTTTTGTTTTGTTTTTTTTTTGGTGGAAAAGAAGCAATTTCATTCAGAAGTGTAGCACACCAGGAAGTGATAGAAATGTCAAGTAAAATATTCCATCAATACATACACAAATCAAATTAAGTCAAATAAGAGTATGTACCAAACATAAGGTTATGATTTATCAACATTTGATGTTAAATTTTAGTTTCAGTACTACACATAAAATGTCCCAATAAGAGTCTTTCAGTTGAGGAAGTTTGTTTCTCACAGTCCCTTAAATCTGAAAAATTATGTTAATCTTTTAATTATATAGCTATATAAGTCAAATAAATCGAGTTACGTGAGAGAGTTATGGCTAGTACACAACAATTTAAATTTTGCGAAAACATTAAAATTTTGCTGGAATTACAAAATTAAATAGCAAAATTAATGTAAAAATTAAAAAAAATCAGATTTTGTTAATACAAGTAAAACTGATGAAATTTTGTTAAAATTTTGTAAGAGTGTTAACAATATTTTTTTATCCAAGCAACAAAACCAATTTTTTTACTTCAACTAAAAATTTTGCTAAAACAACCAAAATGTACTCAACAAAACATGTTTTGTAGTTTTAATCAATTTCTTTTTCTGGGTGTATGTAAGTAAATGTATGTATGTAAATGTATGTAAATGTATGTATTAAATGTATGTAAATGTATGTAAATGTACACCCAGAAAAAAGTTTTTTTGAATCAACAAAAATTTGGTTGACCCAACAAAATTTTTCGTTTAAATATGGGTCAATGGAAATTTTGTTTGAATCAAAAAAAAAAAAAAAAAAAAAAAAGGGCAAAAAAAAATTGTATCGTCAGCAAAAATGTTTGTAAATGCATGCTTGGCGACAATGGTGACCGTATAACGAAAAAGTACCAAATATACAAATAACAATATGTATAATCATTCAAATAAAGTTTATTTCAAAAAATAACTCTGCACTGAAATAAAAATAATTTTTTTATAATAAAAAAATCACTTACTTTTGATATTGTATTCCCATGTTAAAAAAAAGTACAAATTTAATAATGTATACTTGTCAGAAATTCTTCCGCAGTTTCTTTTGAGGACAGAAAAGAAAAAAGGTATTTTTTATATTACTTCAAATTTTACTTTAAATTATTGTAACAAACAAATGTTTATTGTTGATACACGTGCATTTCTAAATTATTTACTCAATGTATAATAAATAGTCAATTAAAATAAATTTGAAAATCTATAATTTAGTTCTCAAAATAAGAGAATATTTAATTGTCATCGGGAGCACAATTACATACATAAATTCCAGAAGTGTAGCACACCAGGAAGTGATAGAAATGTCAAGTAAAATATTCCATCAATACATACACGAATCAAATTAAGTCAAATAAGAGTATGCACCAATCATACGGTTATGATTTATCAACATTTCATGTTAAATTTTAGTTTCAGTACTACACATAAAATGTCCCAATAAGAGTCTTTGAGTTGAGGGAGTTTGTTTCTCGCAGTCCCTTAAATCTGAAAAAATCCACCGCAATGCCTAAATAAATTGACAATTTTAAAGATTTTTTCTAACTTTTCAATTATGGCCATCTGTTTTTTAACGAATAATTTAAATTTCCAGAAGCCATTCTTTAAATAATATAGCAAAAATGATCCATGTTATATGCAGAATAAATGAATTATGCAACAATAACTCGTTATATTTTAAAAATCTAATTTTATAGCTGATATATGTTCTGCATAAATTACGGAGCATGTTTCTGTTTTTTTTTTTTTTTTTTTTTTTTTTGTGGAAAAGAAGCAATTTCATTCAGAAGTGTAGCACACCAGGAAGTGATAGAAATGTCAAGTAAAATATTCCATCAATACATACACGAATCAAATTAAGTCAAATAAGAGTATGTACCAAACATAAGGTTATGATTTATCAACATTTGATGTTAAATTTTAGTTTCAGTACTACACATAAAATGTCCCAATAAGAGTCTTTCAGTTGAGGAAGTTTGTTTCTCACAGTCCCTTAAATCTGAAAAAATCCACCGCAATGCCTAAAAACATTGACAATTTTTAAGATTTTTTTCTAACTTTTCAATTATGGCCATCTGTTTTTTTAACGAATAATTTCAATTTCCAGAAGCCATTCTTTAAATAATATAGCAAAAATGATCCATGTTATATGCAGAATAAATGAATTATGCAACAATAAAATACTGCAATATATTTTTAAAATCTAATTTTATAGCTGTTCTGCATAAATTACGGACCATGTTTCAGTTTTTTTTTTTTTTTTTTTTTTTTTTTTTTTGAAGCAATTTCATTTGGACAGATTAACTTTAATGTTCCGCAAAAGTAACTTTATTTCGAATTCATTAAACATTTTAAAAGTTAATTTGATTCCATTGATGTATTTCACGTACTAACAGTTTCTTTCAGATATTTCAAAGGTATTCCAAAACGTATAAGTACTTGCGTCTTAAAATTCACTTTCAAAATTGCAATGCTTAAATTGTATGTTTGTAAGAAGAATGTAGATAAAAGTTTATCTATTCCACTCAATATTTTTGAAAACTATATAGCAAAAGGAACGCCTTCCCGATGTTATACATATATTTCATTATTCATATAATTTTATCTACATTTTCATTCAAATAGTTACTTGAATGTTGTTAATAATTTTTCTTTAATATGCAGAAAGACATTTGCTTATCATAGTTTGTTTTCCGTTTTATAGTTTTATTCAAATCTCGTTTATATAGTATTACTTCTTGCAAACAATTTAAAAATAAATTGAAAAAACATAATAGCGTTAAAATGTAATTGTTCATATTTAATTGGCAAAACATTGTACAGGTACTTTTTGATAACATTCTTTCAACATGTGATGTTATGTAGTAGTGTATGTTCGCCGGTTTGGCGCACTCTGGCACGCCGGCAAGATGGAGGCTGTGGCGCTGGCTGCTGGCTTCTTGGTGGAGGAGGGTGCTCGCGTGTCAGTGGTGGATTGTGCATGTTTTCGTAAATAATTTCGGGAACTTACAAAATTTGGAAGTGATTTTTTTCGCCTAAATAACTATACTCTGACACGAGGTGGGATGTTTTTTTTTGTTTTGTTTAATGAAATAAAAAAAAAAAATATTTTATATATTTTTTATGTTAATTGGGGGACTTCGAAATTTTTTCGAGTAATTTTTTTTCGTAATGTTTTTTTTTTTTCGTAATGTTTTTTTTTTTCGTAATGTTTTTTTTTTTTTTTTTTTTTTATTTTTTTTTTTTGACTTATTAATTTTTATGAATTTTTTTTTTTCGAAGGAATTTTTTTTTGGATGATTTTCTTTTTTTGGAAGTTAGAAATTATTTTTAAATAATTTTGGGAGATAGAATTTTTTTTGTAACGAAGTATGGGAACTTTGAAAATAATTTTGGAGGAAATAATTTTTAATTGTGGACCCGCCGTGACCACCCACTAGGAAAAAATTTCACAGCGCCACTATTATTTTTTATGTATACTATCGGGTATACCACCTAGGCGATATTTTACCCCGTTTTTCCAACCATTCTTCGTCCTCCATTTTTCTGCGAGAGACCTTCAAAGAAAAAAAAAGTGTTACAAGTGTGTTAGGATAGATACGTGTGTTTGAAAAAAAAATGAATTACCTTCTACACCCTTTTCTCTGAGCGATACCTGTAACGACAAAAAAGATGTCAGGAATGATTTTGGAATTCTTTTATTTTTAGGTATGATAACATTTATAAAAGAAAATATTAAAAAGAGTGTTACTTTGTTATGCAAAATAGCTGATTCCTCTTCATAGTTTTCTGTCACGTTTCACCATTCAGTATTGAATTTCTACAATTGCTAGACCAAAACATATAATATTAATATCTATACTTGGTATTTCAAGATGAATTAGAACCTGTAAGTTTCAATATTAAATTATTTGCTATTTCACTGGAGATTAGCAATTGAGGAATAAAAAATCCTTACTGCCATTGAATTAAAAAGTATCGAAAAGTATGTTTTAGCTTTTTTTTCTTTTCATAATTTTGACTAATGCTTGCTGGCAGTCAACTTGAAAAATAGCCATGACCTAAAACGTAACAATAACAAGAATTTATCTTAAGCAATAAATAACGATACATGACAGTAGAGTGAGTGGCTTCAACTAACAATTATCAAAATAAATAAACTTGGCACCCTGAAATCCTAGGGGAATGTTTTCCCCAAGAAAATTGTTAAATTGTAACGCTAGCTTAAAACAAATATCTACGCTGATCATTTGTCGGAACCTAGTAAAATTTCACTTTAGCTCACTACACTGTAATAAATATTATAAAATATCATATCAAAATACAGCAATATTACTATCAAGGTAACCTTGTGGATTCCAATACTAATTTATTTGATATAACAAATTCCAATGCCTTTCCCCGTTAGTAAACTCAGAGACGTAGATTCTAGTAAAAAATAAAAACAGCTCACTGGTAAAATCTCGCTTGTTACAAAGCACATGGAACGCTCGACGAAACTCGAATCTAAACTGAGTTAACACTCGGTTATGATATGCGGCACAATCCACTGAATTTAACTCTTACGGCAGTTTTTATAAGTACTAAACAACCACAGATACCTAATAATCATATCATTGCAAAACGAAACCGTGATTATCAGATTTCAGAGATCCATACACACTTTTCGAAATTTAAAGAAATGTCAAAATAGGTAGCTTATTCACATACAAATTTTATATTTCTAGACACCACAATCACATGCAAAACTCAAAACTAATTAAGTCACTGACGAGATTCATAAGAGGGGGAACTAGGATTTGGGAGGGATTGCGAGGGAGGATTGCTAAGATCTTATAATAAAAAAAATTAGCTTTCAATAATTTGCATAAATATTATTTCGGGAAAAATGTAGATCATGTATACAGGGTGTTTCACTTCGAGACCGACAAACTTGCAGGAGGTATAGGAGGCACAGTGACGACTCGGAATCACATAGCAATGCAGGATAAAAAATACCGTAGTTGCGGGCTATGATTCAAAGAAGCAGAGAAAAAGAACAGAAACAGAAACACATTAATGGGACAGAAAACATTTTATTGAAAGGTTGTACTACAGAAGATGTTTGAAATTAAAACCGAAAAGTCGTCAGGCAGGCTTGACAGCGGCGCTGTTTGGATTCCTTTACGTTCTGGAGGATTCCTGGCGTATCGCGTATCCTCCCAGCAGCTACAGATATTCGATCGGTGAGGTCTTCAACTGAAGGAACGGGGATCTCGTACACCAAACTTTTCATTTGACCCCAGAAGAAGACGACTTCTGGTTGTAATTTCGAACATCTTATGTAGTACAACCTTTCAATAAAATGTGTTCTGTCTCATTAATGCACTGTAAAAAAATTGGTGTAAAGTTCCTGAGAAAACCCGTGGCACCTTTTTACCATAGGTTTTCCCAGGAATTTCACCAAAGAAGTGCCAGGAAACCCCCTCAAGCCAGTTACACAAAGAACATATGGAATTTTACACAGATCACTGATCACTCCTTTACAACAATTCCGTAAAGTTGCACAAACGTTCAAAAGTATACCTGAGAAAACTGAGGAATGTTACACACAAAACATATGGAACGTTTCACAGTTGATCAGTAAATTCCACTTTCTTAAGTATTCCGAAAACTTACACAACATTGTGGAAGATGTTACACCAAATTTCTCTGTATTTTCGGATCAGCAGAAATAATCCGAGAAATTCCAGGAATATTACACAGTAAACGTAAGGAATATTACGCAGATTTTTTACAGTGTATGTTGCTGTTTCTGTTCTTTTTCTCTGCTTCTTTGAACCATAGCTCGCAACTACGGTATTTTTGACCCTGCATTGCTATGTGATTCCGAGTGGCCTCTGTGCCTACACCTCCTGCAAGTTTGTCGGCCTTGTAGTGAAACACACTATAAGTAACGCGATACATATACACGATAAACTATACGATAAAATAGTACATAACACGACAAAATAAAAAAAAAAAACATCACAGTTAAATATAAATTGATTTGAAAATATGAAATATATATTTAAATGAAAAAATCTGGATTAGTTCAAAAATTTGAATCGCCATTAAAAATTTATTTACAAACAATAAAACCAAAAATAATGAGTTCGGTTTAAATTTTAATGGCTTATTTTGTTCTAAATCAGAGAATCTTTCATATAATTTATTCCCCAGTATTAAAGCTTTAATTATATTTCCATGAGTGCAAAAAAATCTGATAAATGTATTCATTAGATTAAATAATATTTGTACGAATACGTTTTACATTATTCACGACAACACATTTAATTATAAGCTACCAGCGTGTTTTTTTAGCTTTATATTTAATCCTCACATCTGTAATAAATTTAATAGCAGTTGTTATATAAAGAATCATAATATATATTACCAATTTGAAAGTAATATTAATGATAAAAAGACGATTTGACTAACTCTAGACAGTAATTTTAAGCCCATTTAAATTAAAAACCATTAATTGTTTTTCTTTATTTGTTTTCTGGTTTCGAATTTAAAATGTAATTTTAGTTACTTACCCGTTTATAGGCGCATCCCAAAGGGTAACTAATGAGATTTATGTGCAAAAGTAGAAGCGAATTACAAAGTATTTACAATGCAGTTTTCTTCCGATGTACTAGAGAGACCAGCTGAGGCAATTTTAAACGTATATTAAAAATAGAATTTTTTTTAATTTGTTTTAAAAGCTGCTAAATTTGCGTGTATTTAAAAGAAAATAAATTAAAACAGACAATATTTACACCTTACTCTACAATGCATGGCTTCAAATTTCTGGATCCAGAATAAGACTTTAGATCAAATATGCATAAAAGTTTCATATTTTTATTGTTTAAGAATTAGGAAAATTAAACTTATCACAAAATAACGCTAATTCGTTTATTAGAATTTTTTAGAAAATCTGTATTACTGTTATTTGTATTCAAAACTTCTTAGTGTTCAGAGAGTATTCCTGAAGAAAGACTTAAAATTAAAAGCGCATCTGGTTTATCGATTAAAACATTTCGAACATAGATATTTAGTCCTAATAAAATATGAAATTAAACATCTAATTTTCTCCCCATTGTTTTACGTTTCTTTCCACGACATAACCTAATAACTAAAATATATAGCATTTTACTGTCAATTGCCAAAAAAAACAAGTAACAATTGCATGGATACAGGGGGTAATGAACGAGCAAATTTACTGGCAAATGGTGCTATCAAAAATGATCGTTGCAACGAGAAGGAAACTCTCTTATTCCCATTTTCAAAAGTCAAATTATTTGTAGACTAAAAATAGTCACAGATTGGCAGCAATATTGGTCATATTCATTAAAAGGCCAAAATATTTATGAAATTTTACGAAAAAGTTGATCTGAACTTTATTTGCAAAAAAAGGCAGTAGTGGACACAATAGCTTCCCATCATTTATAAATAAAATAGGAAAACGCTCCTCCCCAACATGTATAGTATATGCCAAAAAAGCTCAGGTCCGGTTTTAAATCACATATATGATAATTGCCTTCTAATGAGACATACTTTCAATTTCAAAAAAAAAAAAAAAAAAAGTCTGAAAATAACTCTGTTTGATCCTTTAAACTATGATAAACTAAAAGAAAAATACAACATCCTGAATAAACATTTCTCCTTTATTTAAAAGGATATATGATCCTTTTTCCTACATTTATAAAGTACTTTTTAATGGAATATATTTTGTTTTTAACATTTGTATAATATAGTTCACATACTGATCGCATTTTTGTAGTCATACTGTTTTGTACTCATACGTATTTCACATCACTGTTTGAATCATGCAAAATTACTAGTTGTGTTATGATTAAGTATTCTTTTCATAGATTTTTCTAATTAATTTCTTTTATACTTTTTCTTAAATCATTTGTTTTTTTTTTTGTTTTGTTTTTTAAGAAATGTTGTTATTAGAACCAGTATTGTAAAAACTAACTTTGTACTAATTTTATTTTAATCTCTAATGTAATATTCAACATCTGTATACTAAAATATGAATTTCCAATAAACGTTTCCTCTCGGGGAGAAACGTTCCTATGCTTAACGGCTGGATCACCACAAGAGGGTGATTTCATTTTCACTTCATTTCATTTGCTCTACGTTTTTTTTTATCACTGAGTACTAAATCAAAATTTCACACCTTTGCCCTCGAAACTTTTTTAAGAAATAGAATTTTAGAGAAGTTTTAGAAAATACGTAATTACACGTTTTTGATGTAACAGAAATAAAATTTTGTTACACATTTATCTACTTAATTCCATTAACTACATATAGACCGGGAAGCGGCAGCAGAGACAATCACCTCATCGAGTTCACGGCTGAAATTCCAGAATTAGATAAAACTCGATTCGCATATTAAAACGCAATCGGTCTGCCAAGTCATATCTTAGTGGAAAACACGTGAAAACCTGATTTTAGCGGTTGACTCGTAGGTTTACCATTGTGTTTTCCTGCACCCGGTTCTCCATGTTTTCATACTTTTGGGTGCAGGAAAACATAATGGTAAACCTACGAATCAACCGCTAAAATCGGGTTTTCACATGTTTTCCACCAAGATATGACTTGGCAGACCGATTGCGTTTTAATATGCGAATCGAGTTTTATCTAATTCTGGAATTTCAGCCGTGAACTCGATGAGGTGATTATCTGTGCTGCCGCCTCCCGGTCTAATAGGTTCACATGCTATTCGTCTAAATATATTGCAAAGATTCAAGGCAAATGTATATTTATTTATATCCATTGCAAGAGAGTGTACTTTTAAGATATTGTGAAAAGAAATATGAAAAAGTTTCTCGATATGGAAGAAATTTTATTCAGTGTAAATCCACTATAATTCTGTTACCCACAATGGTACATGATTTTTTCTTTATCGTCATAGAAGAATGAAGAGTAAATTTAGAAGCTATTCAGTTTTCGCGATTAAACGTTTATATATATATATATACCAGTAATAGTTTATTTGAGTAAAAATAAATCTCGGAATTTTCTGAATCTTACTAATAATTCGTCTTAAGGCGCTATCTAAAAGTGATGGAATAGTGAAACATTAAAAAGGGTATCTAAATAAAAGCTGACTTAAATAGAAAATGTTTTTTTTTATTATAATTATACTTATAATTTAATTTTTTTCTAAGTAGATAAATATTTGAATATCTAATATTATAAGAGCACATTAAACCTTGCACATATTTACTTTATACATGAAATATGTATAGATTAATTTTAATTCCTTTGCAAAAGAGAACACTGTAAAACATATATTCAGGGTACGTACGGCAAACCAAAGTACCCAGGTTCGAGTCCTGGTCCCGGCATATTTTCACTCTGTTGGAAAAAAATCTCAACTATGATACTCCAACCACTGAATTTAATTTACCTAGTTGAATATGCTTTACTCTATTCATTATGGCCACTGTAAAACAATCAGAAAAAAATTCATTTGCAAAGAAATGAAACATCCTATGAAATAATTTACAGAGAGGGTATTACAAACAAGTGGGTAAGTGTGATCGAAGATCGCACAAAGGATTTCGTTTAATATTCCTTTCAAAACACTTTATCTTTTCTTTAATAAATACAAATAAATTTCATTAAAAAAGGATTCATGTTTTCTATAAAGTAAAAAGTCCGATAGCGGGCGAAGCTCGCTATTATAGTCTGTCATAATAATATCTGTCCTGTGGACTAAATGTGATATTAAAAAAATCAATTTCAAAATTAAACATGTTGTATAGAGACCTTCAAAATGTTAGACGTCAGATTAATTTTCTTTTGAATTCTCTAATGACGTCATATTAAGCTGCTTTCTGTATTTACGCATACTCATACTCTTTGTATTACTGAGAAATGTTTAAAATTTTCCGTTTTATTACCAATATGACGTCATGTTAATCTTTTTTCAATTGGTGAAACTTTTTATTTCATTTTTATTTTTCACGTGACAATCTTTCAATAGAAAATTAATTATTGTAGAAAGAATTTTATTGTGGATTTTTAATTGCTGGCAACTGCTATTAACGAATTTTTTTTTTTTAATTTAATAGGAAAAGACTGTTAGATATTTGTTTTTTTATCTCTCTATATTAAAATAATACGATTTTTTAAATTTTTATGATTTTGATCTTCATAGTAGCTATTCAGCTATAACTACACAAAATTTCATTACTATAAGTTATATAGTTTCTGAGAACCGGCTCTGTGACAGACAGGCAACGAAGGGGGAGTAATAGGGTTTCGTGATATGAACGAAATCCTAAAAAGTGTCTTCATTTGAAAAGATAGCTGTGGACTTTATCTGAATTCAACTAGAAGCTAATTACCAATTTAAGGCATGTCTGAAAGAAAAAAATGCTATGTAACATTAACTTTGCATATTTTCTTACATTAAACATTCAAAATTTAGAGAGCTATTTAAAATAAAATTAATAACTGGTGCGATAACTAGATATATACAGGGTGTTCCAAAATATGCCCGACATTGACCGAGGGTGATAGAAGGTTTCAAGAGGATGAAAACTTACCAGAGTACATGGGTTCGCAAACCACGTTTAGTGAGAGAAAATCGCAAAAAATATTTATGAAGGGTGTGACGTCGAGTGGAACATAAAAAGACAATAATAAGTAGAAAAAAACATTTAGTTGACGCAAAGCATGATTACAATGCATAACAGTTCAACGTCAGAAAGGAGACGACGATATATTTTTATAGGAATATATTTTAAAGCCTGCTGCAATCCTTCGTCCGTCGGTGTCGGCTGTGCAATGACCTTCGTGGGGCAACTTCGAACAATTTCTATAAAAATGTGTCGTTGTCTCATTTCTGACGTTGAACTGCAATGCATTGTAAACCTGCTTGACATCATATAAATGTTTTTTCTACTTATTATTGGCTCTTTTTGCTCCCCTCTACGTCACACCCTTCATAACTATTTTTGTGATTTTCTCCCACTAAACGTGGTTGCGATTTTTTTTTATCAGACATATCATATATTTTATCAGACTATTATAAGTACTGAAAGTTAGGTTATTACCACAATACTACATGAGATCGCATTCATGCACATAAATATTAAAAAATGCAAATATATTATTTTAAGGGAATTCCAAACAGCATTTCTGTACGTAATTATATATGAAATATATGAAAAGAATTTAATCAGTGCACATTTTAAAATATGAAATATATTGCACTTAAAATCAATTAACAATAAAAATATATTTTTTAAAGCAAATGAAAAAAACAATCAATTCGCCTAAAAATTATGTACAGAACACAGGAAGTATTTCACATAAGACTAAAGAAAAAATATTTAATCTGCTAATCTTGACATTTAAACTGATCAAACTACTCGCAAAATATTTTCATATTAAAATTTCAACAAAAGTAATGTTATAATTTAGAAATAAAATACAGTTTTGTTTCCTTTTGATAACTGAAATTTCAATAGCATTTTGTATAAGGACGAGTTTAAAGATTATAAACATCACACTTCGTCCTTATTTTTCTTAAGATTTGTACATTTATTCATTTAAAAAAACTAGATATTCAATAGATAAAACGAATTTTCAAATTTGAAATTCAATTGAATCTATCTCACCAAATATTTCCTACAATATTTTCTGTATTGTCGATTGGTATTTAATATCAGTTTTGAAAATACAATAAATACGAACAAGAATCATTCTATTTATAAAGTTGATAATACCTTATTTTACGAAGTGTTCTTCATTGCACTCACTGTTACTTTAAGATTATAATATTACTTCCGTCAACTTTTCATTATCATGAAAATCAGCTCTTAAGCAAATTTATTTTAAATCTTTTAAAAATTATTAACAAACATCTACTTCGAAAATTATCTTTAGTCACAAATTTTGGAGGCTTGTCAAATGCTTTTGATGGAATGTGTAGAATAGAATTAGAACATAATATCATTTAATAAGTCAATACAATATATTTATGATAGAATCTTGCTTTGATATAACGTTTTAGGAATTTTCTGTATATGTATAAAATTACCCAGTTAGATTAACAGAATGCATAAGAGTTCATTTCAATAAGAGTTCATTTCAATTTACTTTCCTATGTCTATAAATCTGTAAAAAAATTAAAATTTAAGAAAAATTGTAATATACAAAAAGCAGTATAATGTGAAAATATAACAGGTATAAATACTGCAAATTAAATTACAAATTTCAGAATATAAAATGTTTCTACTTGTCAATATTTTTCTCTAAAAATATGTATTAATTAAAAAAATAATTTATTATAAATATTTATTTGTTCTTTATGATTGTTTAATTCTTTTCAACAGTTCATGTTGAAACTTATAATGTATGCAAACTATATACACTAGTGACATTTTAAGATACATTTTAAGATGTAATCTTAATATAACATCTTAAGATTTATAAGATAAAATAAGATTAAGATATGTATTGATTGGTTCATTTTTTTTTAATTCTACGATCTAATAACGTTAAAAGCCATTTGAACAAATTAGCATGATTTTATTTGAATCAAATATACTAGCTGTAAGACAATATCTTACCCGAAGATTTATCGCATAACTCACGTCATTAAATTTAAGAGGTATGAGAAGTAGGAATTCGAAACACTGTACTTCTATTTGAAAACGTAAGTGGAAATTTCTTCGGTCTCTTCATTTTCTTTGGCAGACTGCAGATTGGGAGTATGCCAGTTCCTTACATCATCCTCTTCCTATTTTTTCTTTCTTGTGATAGCCTACCAACACCCATCTTCTTGCTTTCACCTCGTCCATGGACGAGTCTGAAGCGCTATGTATGGAGTTTACTTTTTCCGGAGTACGGGACACGGCACTCCGAGTTGCAATTCCGTATGCTCCCATATACATCACTACTACGTTTCTTCTGTCTCTTTACGATCTTCTCTATTTTCGGGAGGTGAATCGCAGCTCCTTACAATCTGTTTTTGCGTAATTCAAGTTATTGGGTTCCAGAGACCCTTTAAGATTTAACCATTAAACAAAAAAAAGGGAAAAAAAAACTTACATATATTTCAAAAACAATCTAACGATTTCAAAATATATTTCGGATCATCCTATGATTTAATAAATATACCATGTTTAGTGTTTGAAAAGAGATTGGGACAAGAATAGTTAAAATTGAAGACCTAAATTAAATTTTAGCTTACATCGCGTTTACTAAAATAAACAAAAATACGTAAACTGTAGTAAAATACTATATATTATTTTAAATAAAATATCAAAATCTGAAGTATTTTGGAAAATTTATTAAACATTTTCTGCAATAAGTAAATGGATAATTACAAAAAGTGAATGTGAATCTGAAATATTATCGACTATCTGTATTTGTGTATTTTAATCAAAATTCTCAGGATCACTGTAAATTGTGCGAGGATGTACGCAGACTGTACGGGTCTTTCACCTAACATTTTAACGCAAGAATCAAGCGTAAATGCTATATAATGAAACATCTGACCTTCAGGAACAAAATGCGATACATTTTATTGGATTTGAAACAGTTTTCATAAATATATTCCCATTGCAGTACACACCATCTATTATCAAGCGCGCCCATAACTACTTAAATGCGACATATAATCACAGAACAGGAATCACAGTTTTGCTTTTACAATTTTTAAGATGAAATAACCCAATCTATGTCAAGATCTCGAACGCTTATCTCATCAGTCTGAATTGAAATTGGGAAAATAAAACATCATTTTAAATGAGATTTATTCTAGACCACTGTATGACTTTTAGTGATTGATTTTTTTTTCAGACATCTATTAGCGACGAAATGGATCCGTCGAAAGCGGGGAGTTTTTAAGAAGGTTTACTAAAGAATGTTTATGTGGTAATTTCATGTATTGTATTAATATGGTTTTAAAGCATAAATTGTGATTAATTATGCTTTGCTGAATTAATATATTATGAATTTCCACATGATGATGCCCTAGTGTTTTTGTTTTTCTAGATTCTTAAATATGTGTGTCAAATTATCAAAATATAAAAATACTTGTCTTTAAAAGTTTTAATAAAATATAAATAGTATTAATAGTAAATTTGGCACATATTTATTCAAATAATAAAGATATATGATCACTGGATTATTCAATAATATTATACGTTTTGAAGTTTTAAAAATTCTTGTTGAAATTGAAATCACTTAAATTCAAAATGGATTTTAAAAATCCAGCATTTTCCACTTCAATCGTTTTGCTGATCTAAATACCTTTGAGAGCTATGAAAAGTTAGAAATTCAGAAAGATGAATAAAACAGATTAAATAAATACTTCTAGATAAAACATATCCAACAATGACTTGGCTGATGACAGTTTACTTATTTTCGATGATTTGTGCTTTGACATGTTACCTTCCAATACATCGGTTTTTTACAGATTATTTTCATGTTAATGAATCAACTATTAACCTTTTGACGACGTGTTGGGAAACGTCTCGATTTTTTTATTCTATTCTTACCAAACATATTCTATGTCATAAAATTACGTTAGGACTGATTCAAGAGAGACACAATTTTGTTTTTGTAAATTGTGGTACTATTGGATACATAAATTGCCGCCATACCTGGCCAATACTCAAATGGTTAATGAGGATGTTCCTGCTAATGAGGACAATATTTCTGATTTTGACGTCAACGATAATTTAATGGCAATGGTTAATGAGGACTTAAATACTCATGTTGACTGTTATGCCTGCACGATTTTCCAAATTGAGCACTATGAAGGTAGTAACTCAACTTCTCCAATAATGCTTGAGGTGACTATCCAAGAACATTTAACATTAAATAAGTGATGATAATTAGTGAACAATAAGGGAACAATAATCAGTGATGAATATTTTGAAGTTTCGTAAACAAGGAATGCATAATTTAAAAAGAAAAAGGTGAACAACAGTTCAGACACTATTTCAAAAGAAAATTGCAATGCAAACAAAATCCCACTTCGAAATAATTATTCCTGAATATAATCTATATCACGCTCTTGAAATTTCCGTTTTAAAAACAATTTCACAAATAAATCAATTTCCAATGAAAAAACTATTAGCAATAGGGTGAAACGTCACAGATTGCTTAACAACTATGAAAAAATAATCTATGAAAAAAATAAGAGGATAATAATGTGAATGTTAAAAAAGGGGCAAAAATTCGCAGATAGAGAACAATAAAAGCTTTAAAAAGAAAAAAAAATGGTTAAAAAATAGAACTGAGCAAAAACTCGAAGTCAGTTGCTAAAGCAATCTATAAGTAAAGGTACAACAGATACAGAAGATAAAATGAGTAGTAAGAAGCCAAAACCACAAAATAATTTAGATGCATACCTTCCAAAAATCAAAAAAGAAAATATTGAAGATCTACAAAGAATGTACAAGCAAAAAGTAGTCAAAGGCAAAATGAAAAGCGAATATTTCTTTAAAACATACAGTAAAAACATTGATTTTGTAAAATGTATGTTGTATTCGTTATCCATTTGTTACTTCGTCTTTTATGCATGATCAAAATTAAAAGTGTTTAACATATGATGTTGAAGAATTCATTATTAAATTATAATATATTCAATATTATTTATCTCAATTTTATTATTATTATTATTAAATTAAGTTAGTAATATAGTAAATAGTTCAATAATAACTGTTTCAACTTTTAATTTTATCTATTTCAACCCTTTATAAAGTATTTTAAGAAATTATAGCAATTAAATGAATATATTAAGATTAACATATATGCATAAAACCCATTGTCACATTTAGGTACTTTGGACGCGTGATTTAAGTTTTTTAAAATGTCACCTAAATACGGCAATCATATGTTATTTACTTATATTACAGACTATCAGAACCACCAATTTAACCACGAGGGCCTTACAGGTAAAATAAATAAAAATGCAATAATATGTCAATCACAATAATGTAGCTCTGCATTCCCGCACATAAATCGTTAAAAGACAAATGGGAAAAAAATTAAATTTCTTTGTCACAATCATAGGTAAAAACTTTGGCTTTATAGATGAGAGTGTGCATTTAGTTTGATGCATGTTGCAGATGAATATACGATTTGCAAATAAATTGTGATAAATTGTAAATATTGGCATAATATAACTGTCCTAATGCTGTGACAAAATTTCCTGTAAATGTATATAGAATGCCCATATATTTAGCCATCTTATTGGAAATATTGTTTCAGTACTGTTTTCCTGGTAAATGAGATATTTATTAATAAGTAATTTTCAAACGGAGTTTGAAACACATTTTAAATGACTCTTTATGAATTCACAATTTGATAGCAACTGAATAAAAGCTTTCATTTTGCTTTTTTGATCTTATTCTGGAACAGTTAGAAAGTTTTAGCGTCATTAGTCTGGCACAAATAAGTGTTTTTGGTGTTAATTATTTGTTTTAGTCACATTCAATTTAGTCTACATCGATGCCAGTCGAATGTCTGTATAAGAAAGAGAGCGGTTACATAAGGCGCATGCTGATATTAGACGTTTTTGGCGTAATAATCCGACATCCGCGATCTTGCCGAAAATCGTCTGAACAAATTAGACTAGACAAGTCAACAAACTAAAGCTTTGTTATAATGACCACCTAAATATTTTCCAATATACCCTCTAACAATGAAATTTTATTGCTTTTATGCCCCTATTATCTTATATATATTTATAATGGCACTCCAGTTTTCAGAACAGGACACTATTTTAATACAGGACAGTATTTTAATACACTGTAGAAAATTCTATTATTAAAATATTTGTGTGTTCTTGTATAAGATATATATATATACACGACAGAAAAGCACATCTGAATTTAACACCTGCCTCTTTGTATTAGAATTGTAGAGTATAATTCAGATTCATTTCTTGGCTGTTGCAAAAATTATGACTCACATAGATAACAGCTATCCATAGAATCTTCTCTTTTGAAGTCGCTGAAAAAATATTATATCAGACATTTTTTCTTGACGATCTAAATGAATCTTTTCTTTTGTAAATTTGACGCACCTAATCTCTATTTTAACTCAGATTAATTAATTCTATACAATTTTCTTCAGAAGATTTTGTATCTAAAGTGAAATTAAAAGTGTTTAATTTATTTCAAAACAAACGCGAGTGGAAGACTGCTGTGGAGAGAGGAAATGTTTTACAAACGCTATACATTAGGTCTGGGTGATATCTCATTTCGTGATAGTATCGTGATATATCGTCAGCTAAATATCGCGATATGACGATATACAGTGATATTAAAACTAATTATACAGGAGAAATAACAGAATATTTTAAGAAGAAGAAAGAAAGAGAAAAAAATCAGTTTTACTCGTATTTCCACAATAGGGGACTGGCTTTAGACGAAAGTGAATTAGGGGTACCGCTTGAGTCGCTAAAATCAAACTGGTTGGAAATAGATAAAATATTTTGTTAAAACTTAGATATATTTAAAAGATATAATTCGTAGCAATGAATAAAAATTTCGCCTTCAAGGGACCAGGGCTAGTAAAACCGCATCTGGCACCAAAAATTTAAATTTTAAATGCCACCATATTCCATTATTAGAACAATTACTACATATAACGTCTTTTAGAGAGCATTACTTGCATAAAAAATTCTATAAATAATATAAAATAAGTTTTACTAAATTATTCGCCAATTTGCGCATTATGAAATTTTAGCTTCTTGTGAAATCTTTAACAAAGTATTGAGACTGATTATTGTAACAATTCAAACAAAAATTTTCGGTTTGCTCGTTGTAATTATTGACTCGCTTCACACCCTCCTCCACTCAATTTAAAATACTCAAATTAGAATGTCTGTTCAAATTTAAACTCTAAATGAAAAAGTATTGATAACAAACATTAAATATACAGCGTGGCCATTATTAAAGCAGATATGTCTACAGATCAAATGCAAAATAACTATTGATGCAAATACAAAACAAATTTGGTTCAAAATTAGACAATTGTGATAAAAACAAAATAGTTCAGATTTTTAGTATCATTGTTCAGATTTTTAGTATAAAATAATGCTTTCCGTTTTATTTGTTTCATAAGTTAAATTAATTCTAACGTTACTTATTTTAAAGAAATTTTCACTTTAATAAATGAATGAATTCTTTAAATAGGTTGAAGTAGAAAAAACTCTAGAATTCAATTACGATTTAATTAAAAATTTACATTTCTTTAAACGCAGAATACATTCTCCTGTTTTATTCTTTTTTTCCAATTACTGCCATCCATTTTTTGCTATTTTTAGAGAAATAACCATTCGAAATAAAATTGGTGCTGCGGTCTATTATCTGCGAAAGAGATATAGGTAGAGGAGGGAGAGTACCTTCTGATGGAATCTTTCTAATGAATGCTAATCCGTAATTACGCAAAGTTCAAGAAAAGCACTGAAAATTTCGAGCGGATTAGCTGACGAGTGCGACGTGTTCGAACACAGCACTTCAAGTTTACAAGCATTGATAGAACCTGCTAGCAGAATATGGGAGGGAATGGGAAGTTAACAATGGAAATAAGTGACAGTAACTATTTATATTTCTAACATTTGTTTAAGAAAAAATTGTGAAAATTTTTAAAACTAAATATCAAATAACATGAATTAAAGTATCATAATAATATATGTGTACTAGCGTTGTTTTGTAATTTTTTTATTGTCAGTGAGAAATGCATAAGCTTGTAACAAACAATTTGTGTAAAGTTATCTTTTTTAACTCTTATATACGGAAAAACCTTTCCATTATGAATTTCGTAAAAATACTAGGTCAATTGATCTAGCGATCAGACTTTTATTCAGCGATTATGCTATTTACTTTTCAAACTAGGGAACAATACAGATCTCTTATATCCTGGGTTATTTCTTTTACACTTCAGATGGTTATATTTCTTATCATTTCAGTATGAAATATATGTTGTTTTATTTATATTTCTTATAATATCTTACAACTCTCCACAGTTTAACGATATATATTTTAATAAATTCACAAAATTTCATTTCTATACTGCATGAAGTGTATGTACTGTGTACTGGTAGATTTATATAAAATTAGCTTCGACATCTATTTTTTGAGTTTTTAGGACTACTCTGATATACCAAGGTAACCATCTTATGCATTTTACCCATGGAATGGATACTTTTCATTTTATCGATAGTGGATGTCGTTATCGTTTAACGATAGCAGCATTTCTTCGAAAAATGCGAAGCACAGGGGAGTTTAGTGTTTATATGAGAATTGGAATATTTTGGTGATTGTATATATATAGCTGCGCATGTGTTGTATTATATTTTAGTTTACATAATATATTTTAGTTTATATTACATAATATATATTAAGTTTACATAATATATTTTAGTTTATATTACATAATATATATTAAGTTTACATAATATATTTTAGTTTATATTACATAATATATATTAAGTTTATATATTTTTGTTTATACTTTTTTGCTCTAAAGTTCTTTTAATATCCAAAGAACGAATGCCGGCATTAAACTGTCTGTACTTATACAAAACAAAGGCTTTTTAAAAACTGAATAACAATTTTTTTAGTTTATAATATTTATAATAGGATTATTTTTTTTCTACGTACATGATCTAGTAAAATATGGAAAAGGAATAAACTATTATTAGATTAGTTGCAAACAGATATTTTATTTTATTACAATGGTAAAGAAAATTAATTCATTATGAATAATAACAGAAAAATGCATGCTGTTTTTTCTCTTCTTAAATTATTACAGATTAAAAATAAGTAAATTATTTAAAAATTTATAATTAGAAATAAATGCAAAAATAAAATAAAACAAGTTATCTTAGGTATTAATTAATAATGAATTTATTAATAGAAAATAATAATAACAAAAAGTTAAATGTAGATGGTATTACTTAAAGATCAAAGAAAAATTATAAATTAATTAATAAAATTTATATTTCATGATACATTAAAGTTAAATAAAAAAATAGTTAATTAAGTTGAATAAATAGTTAATTATACGTGTTTAAATAAACTGAAATTATTAAATATACTTAGTACCTTTCAATACCTTTTCTTAAAGTTTAAGATCATAATATAATTAAAAATAATAAAAAAAAAGCTAAAATTAAATTAATTGAATAACAACTGTATAGTAAAATTTACTCATTAAAATTGAACATAAGATTCGAATTCAGAATTCATTTGTATTTTTTTCATTAATTTTGTTTATATGTGTTCCTATGAATTTCTTCAAGGCTGTAATCCCATGATGTTATTCTTGAGGATGTACCCAGGGATTCAATCCTCATGAAAACTTTAATCTCCTCTCTTATCTTTAAATTCTCGCTTGAACTCTTGTTAATGTAATTTTATTAACAATTGGGATTTGGGATATTTCGGAGCTCGAGCAGGGATTTCAGGATCTCTCGTGCTATATGAGATCTTATAATGGTGGTTATGGACAAAATAATTACGTTGTAAGCAATTAATTGTAATAGATTTGTTTATTGAAAATTGTATCTTAAAAAATAATATACTTTTTTAAAGAAAAAAATTGTTATTTTATGTGTATTTATTTAATTTTTTTCCGGAATTCTGTGATTTCTCTGGAGTTAATGCATTCCATATTTGATATTTAAAATTTTGTGTTACATATATATATATATTAGTATATGTATACGTACATATATATGTATGTATACATATATATATATGTATACATATATATATATATATATATATATATATATATATATATATATATACATTTTTTGTGACGCTCTTATCGATTTAATAAAACACAAAATACATAGAGATAAATTATAGATGGATATAAAATAGAATACTGAAAATTAATTTTAGATGAAAACAAAATTTTTTCACTATAATTTTCAATAAAAGACAGCGCTTATTTAATGTACCAGACACTTTTTCTAGTGAGATGATTGTATTTAAATTGATTTTTGTATTTCTCAGAAATCATTATCCTAATAAACGTTTTTTATTATATACAATGTTAAGCATAAATTATATTTTTCTTTAATTTTTATGTAATAAAGAGTTAAAAGAAATGAACTACTTCTTAAATTGCATTAAATATTTTTATAATATTGATTTTATATTAATTTAGTGAAAATGTACGCGTTTTTTAAATAAATATGTAATAATTGCAGTTATCAATTTTATGAAACGTACAGATAATTTAAATATTGGTATAAAACTGAAGTGGTAGATAAATTTAAAAATGAAAATAGATAATTTTTCTTTCAAAATAATTATTCAATGAAAATCTCTATTTATTTAAAGTAACATCACCTTTTATTATTTTCTTGAAGGAGAAATTTATCTTTAATAAACTTTTTTCTTTCTTCCTGAAATATCATTAATCGAATTACTACAGATTAGGACAAAATTTCTATAGGAAGCTTAATTATGCATATTTAAGAGATTCTAGGTACAATGTAATACATTTTACAGATTTTACACAGCGCTTTAAAAAGATAAACAAACTCACAGATCATTCAAATTGCCTGTTACAGAATTATATTAAAGTTTTTAAAATATGTATTTTAATAATTAATTAGCGGGAGGTTTTGTTTTTATTAATGTTGTAAAGAGTTAATGAAAATACTTTACAAAATAAATATAAGTATTTTACAGTATTGATTTTGTATTAAGTTTGCGAAAATGTTTCCTTTCACAGTTTCTCTGTGTGGAGATAAAAATGTTTTATTTTATTTTTATTTTTTTATTTTTTTTTGCTTTTTAAACATGCTATGCATTTATAATTTTTCCATATGAAATTTAAAAAAAATTATACTAAAGTAGTAGATACAAAATATGTATTTCCCCTAAAATCTCATTTAATTTTTAAGAAGAAAAATTATTATGTTTTTATTATAATACTAGTTGATAACATGCATCAATAGAACATTTCGAAAATGAAGAATAAGCACAAAATATTTCTCTTATCATACTTTTTAAAAATGGGACCAATACTTTTTAAAGTACGTTAGAGTATTATAGTATCACTGATAGCAGGTCTTCTTCGGTATTCTAGAAAAGGTATGCTTTCCCTTACGTATAAAATATATCGATTTTCTTTACAAACGATTGATATTATCTCAAGCAGAACATGTTAATTTAAAGCATGTATTATGCATTAACAATAATGTTTACGAAGCTTGCGTTTTAAGGTTCCCATGTAAACTGTATATTTCCTTTTAATAGTAAAATCAGAATTAAATGTTAAATGAAGAATTAAAGATTTTCAATTTAATGATTTCCTTCTCTTATAATATAAACGCATGTTTTGTTTAGAATTTTACATTTTTGATAAAAATATTAATTTTTTATTTTAATGTGTAATTTTAAATGGATGTAGTCGTTTTATCAGTTTTACGAAATAGCTACTGTATAACTTAAGATATGAATAATTTTCATACATTTTGCTTTTCTGTAATCTGACAATCGGAGATAATTACTGATGACGCAAATGTCAACCATAATGTGTATTATCTACGTAGTTACGTACTAACTCTCCGCTTTTAAAAACTACTTATTTCTAAAATCCTTTCATAAATTTTGATTGTCTTTCATGAAAAGAAAAATATTATCCATGCACATGTTCGTCTCCATACTTACATTGCATGAAAAAGCCAAAGCGGTAATTCCTTCAAAGAGTTTTTCTGATATAATATACCTACTGGAAAAAAATTATATTTTAAACTATATATAAAAAAAGATGAAATAAAAATTCATGTTATATATCAGCGAATAAAATATAAATGGTGAAAATATTCAATTTCATTTCTCCCGTTAAATAAAAAAACTGGTAATTACATATGTATTTCGTAATTTATATATCACTTATTAGTAATGCCTTTTTTTTTTATAAAAGAATCCCTCAATCCACAAATAAATAAACTTCATAAACTTGAATTTTTATACCCTCATATCAACATTGCTGGCAAAAGGATGTTTCATGTAATTACCACAGGTGAAGTTTTAATTTTTTGTGCGAGAATTTTTCTTTCTCAAAATTCCTTAGTTTGAGAACACGGAAATACATGTCTTCAAGATGTTGATTCCTAATCTTAAATATGTGATGTAATCTTAAGAAAAATATAGAAAACCCGTCTAAACGTAATAATAATAATAATAAAATGTACACTGTAAAAAAAAAAATGCAGTAAAATTACGGGCACAGGCCGGCAGCAGAGATTCCAGTCATACCCCGTAAAAAAAAAAAAAAAAAAAAAAAAAAAAAAAAAAAAAAAAAAAACATGCACGTTATTTTCTGCAGCCCGTAATTTTACGGGGCAAAGTAATATAGCATTATAATGCACATGATATAATGCACTTTAAAACACAATAACACTTTGCTTACTGTTCCGTAGAACGTAGCACGTTAGATAATCATCACAGAATCCTTGTTTTGGTGGGTTAAAATTTTCGAAATACGAGTAAAATGAAGGGTTACACCCTAGCGGAGGACAAGGTAAGAGGTCGTACCGTATTTTTGCTAACATATGGGCTAGAACTGTAAGAATATGAGGATTGATCTTAATTTTCTAAGTATCTAAGGGATAAGGCCGCTTATTTAGTGGATGAGACCGTTTTTCATCAAATAAGGCTATTGCCCGTGAAAATTAAAGGGCAAACGCTCATAAATTTACAGTTTTTTCTGAGAGTGTACGATAACAAATTTTTTATATAAAATTTCACTCGTTTTCCAAACTAGATCGTTGTACGTACGTAATTGCTTTTTAGTTTTGATTTTCTAATTCCTAAATTATCTAAATTTGAATCTTTCATACATATTTACACTGAAAAAAAAGGCCGGGATTTAGAAAAAAATAGCCTATATTTAATGTATTTATAACACTAACTTACAACTGCAAAAATTCATAAATACATAGAATGTTAGCAGCTTAATGAAACAATTGTATAATTAATTGCCTAATTTATGTTTTATTCTTTTCCCTTTAGAATGCGCCTAAATGTCACTTTTACGATTAAATACACTCCCCACTCCCAACTCCCAAGAAAGATGATGGAAATTGAGCAATATATCTTTCAAAATTGCAAGAGTAATATATATACATTCCCAGGAAAAATAAAAACTCATGAATGACATAGTTATAAAAAAAAAAAAAAAAACACAATAACGTAATTAGTTTTCAATATATCAAAATAAATCTACAATCTAACATTATTCTCTGGTAATTTTATTTTCCTAAGCAGAGTTAATAAGAGTTGTCTAAATATGAATGTATTATGCACATTTAAACTAAATTCTAATATATTCTAAAGATACATCACTTTAGTGGCTTAAGAAAATAATCTTATAAGTTAATAAACCTTACTTAAATACGTATTTTCAAATTACTTAAGTATGTAAATGAAATCTCGAGACGTCATTTGTATAAAAAGATTACTAGAAGAAAGAAAGTAAACGATTTTTAAATTTTCCCTTGTATACTATTGAAAATGCCCATTTTGGAGTTAAGATTTGTGTACATTTTCAAGAGAAATAAACATAAAAGTAAACATAAGTACAAAATATCTTCAGAGAAGTCTGGAACAAAAATACAGATTTTTGCTTAAAACCAGATTTACACACTAACAATTTTTTCTTATACTTTAAATTTTCTAACTGTGGGAGTGTTCAACTATATAAGCTCATAGGTCATTTGAGTAGATAAATGCATTTCAGGCCACGTTTGAGAGAGCACAATTTTTTGCAGCAGTGAAACTTATTTTTCAGTAGACTCAAATATACTATATTAATATTTACGGCAGCTATTACACAAAATCTTTATAAAATGCATAAATACAATGTCATAAAAATGAAAATATTTTATATAAAAATAAGGCTTAGCTTCCTTTCTGTACTTTTTTTTTCCTTTATTTACAAATGTTATTTTTTAATTATTGATTATCAACTACAACATTATAAATAGACACATGTTCAATTTCACACAAGCAAACCAACTGCAATATCTGTTTTGTAATGCAAGGTAAATCCATTAATATATGACTTAAGTAATATGCAAGCATATGTCATTCATATTCAGTTCTCAAATAAAAGTTGTACAATTGATGGGTTTGTGTGATGAAACATCGAATTTTACAAAAATTCCATTACGGTAGGAATATAAATTTAAAGTATTAATAGGTTTACAATAATTGTTCCCTTAAAATCTACATTAAAGTGTCATTTTTTATAGAAAATCTCATATGTTCTGCCAGACTACATATACACTGACTGGACTTACCCGTTCTCTTTTAAATTTATCAAAATTAAAATGTTACATGCACAATTAAGCTGAATGATAATGCAGTAACGGAAAACCCTTTCTTTATCTATCTAAACATTTTAAGTTTCTGAAATTCTAAATACACAAAAATATAAGAGATCATTAAAATAAATATAAAATTTTAATTATTCTTACTTAATATACATGTGAAAGACTAGATTTTCTTCTGAATTATATCTCAAAGCATTTGTGTAAGAAGGATTACTTAATTACTCTCTTTATTATTTTTTTTGAGATGTACTGCAAAATATCCATTATGAAAGGAAATATTTGAATAAGAAAAAGAAGAATGTTAAGAAGAAATGTTTAGGCATTTAAACTAGGTATGAGCTTAAAATAATTGCCTTGTGCTAGTCATATTGTCTGTTTAAATTGAAAAGTTTTAAATCTCAGTATCAGCGGCAATTAAAATTATTTCCGAAGTGAAGTTTAATTTTGAAATTTTCAAATTAAACCTATAAAGGTACTTAACCAAATAAATTATCTTAAATATTGTTAAAAAATAATCCTCAGAATTTTATTTATCGGGAAAAATTAGCTTATATTATATTAACGTTTTTGACAATAAAAGTAATCCCTTTATAAAATTTGGACGTGCAAGAGACTATTTGTTTCTCCGTCTATGATTGAAATATGTAATGAAATTTAAGCCATATACTTTGTTATTATACATAACTAGACTTAACTTGACGATTCAAATTTTCGTAATTAATTCAGTTGTGTTTTCTTAATTTCATTTTTAATACTCTAAGAGAAGTTTCATTTTTAAAAAACCTATTTATATTTCTTCCAATACATTTATATTTACATAGATATAAAATATTGCTTTCAGTCAAATTTTATATTTGTACATAATGTCATTATGCTTGAATGAGCCATGATTCTACATAGTTTTGTCACATTTAGGCTACATTTTGTCAGTTTATTAAATAAATATACTATTTATTAGGCATGAAAACATTGAATACGGTGCTTCTAATTCAAAACTAACTTGTTTTGTAAAAATTGAATCATTATCTATACTAATGCAATAAAAAGAGAAATACTGATTGACGGATTGATCAACGCAGAAATGAAACTACTAAATAAAGGATAACAAAATGTGAACGGTAGATTGCTGTTATGACCAAGGCAAGCAATAAGCAAGGATTTTTGGATATTCACCCTCTAAGGAAATTAAATAGGGAGTTGAAAATTTTAAATCATTTCGCCATATCTCAGCAGCAGTTTTATGTATAGGAGCGCAAAATTCAGTACAACAAATATATTGAACAAATTAGTTAAATACGTATTTTAGCGATTATAGAAATTCAACCTATAAGGGGGTTAAATGGGGATCGAAAGTTTTAAGTCATTTCGCTATATATCAAATGAATTTTTAGGCATGAACATAAAATACAGTTAGACCAAGATGCTAAAAAATAGTAAAACATATAATTCGGCAATTTTAGAACTATTTTATCGAGTTCGTTGGCAACATAGGCTATGAATCCGATTACGGAAGATTAGACGAATAAGACATACTATTGTTGATTTTTTGATTAGATTTTTTGTGTAAGACATTTTTTCCAAGGAAAAGTTTTTTTTTTCTAAATTTCACATGCTATAAAATATAATGTTTCTCTAAATGCGAAAATTATATTTACAATATATACATTGCCAATATTTACAATTTTTGACAGAAGAAAATTCGTTAACGTAAACCCATTTAAAATAATATTTGTTCAATTGTGCAATTCCATCAAAAATATTACTAATTTGAAAAAAAAATAGATTTTAACAATATTGGCTGTGTACCATTGAAAGTATTTACAATGTTACATTGTTATCATAAAGCTTTATCAGTTGTTAATTGCTTACATGTTCTGTATTTTACAAATGCATTTCGGACACTGGTATCACTTTCATTAGAATACAATTGAAGAAAAATCTCTTTTTTTTCGTTTACAAAAACACATTTATAATACAATTTTATGTATAAATGTTTCGTGTGTAACAAGAAGGATTTGTTAATTAGTGTCTAAGATTATATTTAAATGACAAGCCTGATGCGAACATAATTAAATTTTCTCACTTAAAGTCAAATAGTTTTAAAAAATCTAAATGGTTATTTGCTCTAAGAAACATTCGATTTGCATAGAAAAGAAAATATTATAATTGCATTGGTGCAAATTCTGATGTCTTTTAAATTGAAGTACTCACGATTTATTTTATATCTTTTTTTTTCATACCGTATTTAGCGAATTATCAGGAATTTGAGATTGAGAATTATTAATTTTCTTTTTTTTTTATGAAGGTATATAGACGGTCATTCTTTATTTTTATTTTATCTTCAATAACTGATAAACCGAGTTAGCTACAGCTATGAAAATTGTGTCTATGTATAGTGAAAGGTGCCTGTCAGCCCCACTTAAATATAAAAGTGTAGTGCTAGCGTTCATGTCAGTAACACTACAGGAAATACGATGAAAATGTCACTCACAAAGTTGCAGACTGTTCTCGATTTATTATGTAATGATGTGTTATATATAAAAGTAAAGTTATTAAAATCCTTCAAATGCAGTTTTATTTTCTCCAATCACCAGTTTAATTAAAAACAAATAATGGATGCAGAACTGCGGCATTATAAGGCAAATGCACATTTACAGATAAAAATGAGATATGAAAATAAAGGTACTGTTTATTTTAATAACAAAATAAAATAAAGATTCTAAATGTGATCATCAAAATATCACATTTTAGGGCAGTTATTTTTTTTATATATCTAAGGTATCATTTCAAAGTGTATCGAGGACTGTCTGCAACTTTGTAATTGCCTTTTTTCCGTATCTCCTACTGTTTCAAAGTAGGAATGATTATTTCTGGCAATGACTTCACGCTTCTGGGAATACAGTATTTACTATAGCTATTAACCTGTAAGCTACGCTATTATTGGCGGCGTAACGAAATTAAATAATTACTCTGTATATTTCATTGATGAAAATAGTTTCAATTTGTTTATATCTTGTATTCTATATAATTATTTTACGAAATTATGCAAATTTTTATTGCAGTTTCAACTAATTTTCGGCTAAATAGTTATACACATCCATTAAAAATAAAAAAAGATTAAAATAAATGTTCTTCAATAGCAAAATATCAGATATTTTCTTGGAGAATCTTTAATCAATTTGATAAATGATTAACATTTTGGAACTCATACCAACTCAATGCCAAAAATTGCAATCCATCCGAATTATATCCATCCGAATATAAATTTTCTGTAAATGGAACTTAATCATCTTTACTACAAAAATTTTAATGCAATTGTAGTATAATTTTATTCGTATGCAGCAAATTCCTTAAGCGTTCTATCTCATAATGCTTTTATGCTGAAGGAGAAGGTGTGATCTTATGAAATGAGATTATGTTCTACTTTTAATCTTGCTATTTCATCAGAAGATTTTGATAAGTCTCTGAAACTTGTAACTAAGGAGAATTCGCTAAGTCGGTTTCCAGTAATAATTTCATAAAGACGTTAAAATGGGTTTGCCTGAAAGCTATTTTCACGCATACTAAATTAAGTGACTGAAATAATATTAAAATCTTAAATTGCAAGTGAGGTTATGGGTGTTTTGGAAATGAAATCGCAAGCATAAGCAGTATCGAGCATATAATAACACTGATTCATCACGTTTTTATTCGAAAGGGATTTTTGATGAAAATCAAAAATACTGATAATAATAAAGAAAATATTTGGTAAAGTTTTTGAATGTAAAATTCAAGCACTAAATCTCAATGGAGATGTTTTTAGATCATTTTCGGTTTGGTGTGAACTGAGGATCAGACGCGTGAAGATTTACTTATCACTATCTACCTCAACTGCTATTTAAGATACTTCCTTAGTCAGTATAAAATTCACGAGCTACTATTAAAATAAGGAAGGCATACTTTATAAATTTCTCTTTTTCATTTAAATATTTTTAAATGATTTATATGGAGGTCAAAGTCTAATATTACTATATATCTCAAAATTTTATGTCTTTACGTCCACTCTAATGGTTTTAAATGATTGATGCTCACCTTTCCTAAATTACTTGGAAGATGATTCAAGCACTAAATTTCAATGGAGATGTTTTTAGATCATTTTCGGTTTGGTGTGAACTGAGGATCAGACGCGTGAAGATTTACTTATCACTGTCTACCTCAACTGCTATTTAAGATACTTCATTAGTCAGTATAGAATTCACGAGCTACTATTAAAATAATGAAGTCATACTTTATAAATTTCTCTTTTTCATTTAAATATTTTTAAATGATTTATATGGAGGTCAAAGTCTAAAATTACTATGTATCTCAAAATTTTATGTCTTTACGTCCACTCTAATGGTTTTAAATGATTGATGCTCACCTTTCCTAAATTACTTGGAAGATGACCATCGTACTTAACAGAGTGATAAATGCCATATTTGGAATAATTTTCTTAAAAATATTATGACAGAAATCGTGTTCTTAAGCAATAATTTTAGATCATAAATGTCATACACATGTGCGTGGATTTTAATTTGATTTTTTTTCACACTTGAAATCATCATGCATGAAAACTTAGAAGGGAAGTGCAAAGCTTGGTAATCACAGAATTTGATTATTTTTATATATGTTGTAGGGTAGAGGCCCCTTAGTCTCAGGTTAAACGGATTTTATGCAATGCTCCTTAGTTCTTGAGAATCGGGGGAGGGGCGTCTAATATTTTAACATAACTTAAATACTTACTTTGTAACGGAATTACTTCGTTGATCGTAACTCAGTTGTTATGGCATCTGCTCGTTGATCCGAGGGCCCGAGTTCGAAACAGGGACGAGCTACGTGTGTTTTTCTTATTTATTGTTTTATAAATATACTTGTAATTATCATTTAATAATCTCAATCGTACATTAATTATAATGTTAATATATTTAAATTTTAATTTAATGTATTTGATTTTTAAGCCTGATTTTGAGATTTTAAAGCCTCATTTTTCTCATCACTTAAAAAGTTTTTTTTTAAATGCATCCATTATTGACTAGTAAAAATTACAAAATCGTTACAAAATCATATCTCATTTTATTAATTATAAATTAATTTAAAGTGCAATCATACGTATTACAAAATTAAAATATTTGATATGCAAAAAAAATAATAATAATTTAATTCGTATGCTAAATTTTAATATAATTATGCTTTTTACTTTAAAAACAGAGTAGTATTATCATCGCATTGACTTCCCTTGTTAATGCATTATATAAACGATATTTCTTTAAAATCACGAAATGACACAATTGTTCAATGTCATTGCACTGATAAAGCATATATGAAATACATTTTAAAAGTGATTTAAAAAATTAACTGTTTACTGATGTTTTATATAACAATTTAGTTACACATAAAAAATAAATATGTTAACATTATAATTAATGCACAGTATTATGATATTTAATTAGGTTTATTAAATAATAATTACAAGTATATTTATAAAACAAAAAATGAGAAAAACAAACGTACGCCGTCCTGGTTTCGAACCCGGTCCACCGAAAGAACGAGCAGACGCCATAACAACTGAGCTACGATCAACGCAGTAATTGGGTTACAAAGTAAGTATTTATGTTGTGTTAAAATATTAGACCCCCTATTTCTCGAAAACTAAGGATCGTTGTATAAATCAGTTGAATCTGAGAATGAGGGCTTCTACCCCACAGCATATATAACAATAATCAAAACCTGTAATTAGCAAGCCTGGTCCTCACCTTGTTAGACTTAGCGATAGACCATAGCATTAGCACGTAAACGCACGCGTGTATCATGTAAGAAGGTACAATTGTAAGAAAGATAAAATTTATTTTAATAGTAAAATCAGATTATGTAGGCTCAATGTGCCCACCGTAGCAACACATCATGCATTAAACATATGTCCTTTGATATACACATTGAGTACAAATAAGATGATTTTTTTTAATTAAAATATAATTAACTTTCTTTTACATGTCTAACCTTTATTAGCAAATGTGTGCATGCTTTCTAATTACATATATCCGCATGTAAAATGTAATGTGTTTATGCTGGATATTAGATGTAATAAATTATAATTGGAATTCTACTAATGTTTAATTTAAATTTTAAAACATATTTTCTTACTATCACAAGAACTGTGCTGAATTTTGTAATTTCCTTTTCTTCCGTGTCTCGTGCCGTTTTCGAGATAGTAATGCCAACTGCAGAGTTTGACGCTAAGGAGCACTGTCAGGTACATCATCATATATCGCATACCGGTTTCAAAATACATTTTCATCACGTCGCGAATTCGTTTACCAGTTATGGACGTCGAAATGAAATTAAAGTATGACCTTTATATTTATTTCATGAGCATGATTTAAATTCACTTTTATCTTGCAAACATAAGATTATTTTATGAATATATTACACATTTTATTGCAGTTTAATGTAATTTACACTGAATATTAGAAATTGAAATAGAAATTGAATTAGAAATTAAATTAGAAATTAAATGTAGTTAAAAATAAATGATTTTGAATATTAAAATATGTAAATTTTTACTTGGAGAATGTTTACTTAACTTGGGAATTGATTAGTATTTTCATAGCATATCAATTCAATACAAGAATTGAAATCCATTTGAATTTATGCGAAGAAGATTTTCCTCAAAATGGAAATTAATATATTTTTTTTTATCGGAACTTTCACTGAAAGGCAAAACATTCAAGCGAAACAAATATTATTTATTTTCTGTCTACATGAAATTTTATTTTTCTGAATGATTAAAATATTATTGTTACAGTTATATCAGCTTATTTAAAAGATTTAAACGTAAGTTTAAACGTATTAAAAATACGGGAGAGGCGGAAATGGGGTTTGCACAAAATTACGTGAGCAAGTTAACTGGCAAACTTTCATAGCCTCTAAGAGACATTGATAATTTAAAATTTTTAAGTAAGCCTTATGATTTCTGTGGTTTTCGAACGAAAGTTTGTCTCCACGCATTTTAAAAATTCGGCTTTTTAAACTTGCACTGTCATCATAAGGTTTAGACGTGTTTGAAACTCTAGAAGTTAACTCAAGGAAGTTAAGCTTTATAGTTTTATGGTTTTAGTGCAAAACGTGGGGGACACATATAACAACTTAATTACAACACATTTTACAATGTACCAATATATACTTTAAAAATGCACACACACACACACACACATATATATATATATATCATATTCACACTTATAACTATACATACATACACACAAATGCACATATGCACTTTGACATACATATATACAATATACATACATACATCTAACAAGTCAATGTACGAAGCATCATACTGTAGGTTGTAGAAAAAAAATGATTGAATGTTAAAGGGGAGGAAGAAAAGTGCTTTAAAACTTTGTTCATTAATCTGAATGCAATCCATATATTTTGAGATTTGATCCAGGATGATTGACCTAACGATCTGATATTTAAACTAATTTTTTTAGGGCATGGATGACGTTTTTTATGTGAATATGGGTAGTTAAAAGACATTCTGGATCATAATGTAATGAAGTTAGTACATACGGCAGTAAGAAAATCACGTTTATTTCTCCGATATAGATGCTACTGAATTGGACCATGGTATGAAAAAAAAATTATACAAATCTATTGTGAATGAAGAGCGTAGTTGAACCTCGGATCAAAATATCGTGTGTATATATTTCAGATATTGAAGAATCTGACTTAATTATGTAAACATTGCAGAAATGAAAATATTAAGAACAATTTGATAGAGCAAGCAGGTTATGGTAAGAAATTTAATGGTAACTTATAATCATTTACTGCTGGTTTGGCCTTGTCATTTGCCATCCTGTTACAACAGATTTTTGAATAACCCCATACACAGTTGAAAAAGAAAGATTTATTGTTTTACATTATGTTTAAAGTTTCATTCATTAAGAAGATCTTTTTATTTAATTTGTTTAAGATCAAAAGACAAAAGAATTTTTTTCGCTACAATTTCATTCTTATATTACACTTATGCACAAACAAAAAAACTTTTTAAATATGAATATTTTAAATCTTAATATATTTGACGTGCATGTAATGCAAATAGCTGAAACTGTGTAAAATTAATTAAAAAATTCATCTTAAGATTGTATGAAATTAAGCATTTGAATTCGATTGTAGTTTGATTATATTTTACAGAATACATTTCAATAAGACTAATTTTTTCTCTCCCCCATAAAAGGTCAGTTTGTTTCATTGCTATAGGATTTTTGTCTGTTTTTATATGTTTGATAATTTTTATTTTCCCCCTGACTTATTTATTTATGTTTAAACTTTGTTTAAAAGTGCTAAGTAAGATCAAAGTTTATTTTACAAATTTTAATGTAATTCAATTACCGTTTGAAAGTCGCACTTTTAAAATGCTGTAAAGAATGTTTAGTCAGAATGACTTAATTTGAACTGAATATACAGGAAGAAGAAAGAAACGGTATGGTATAAGGAAAAACGTTCCAAAGTGCGTCTGCGCAAATTAAAATACACTCACTCATGCACAGTTAAAAACCGAATCAATATGTGCTTTTTATGCGGTTTTGGGCCCAGGGATAATTAAAAACCGATTTTTCCCATCCTAAGTGGTTCGACCTTGTCGTGGTGGATGGGCTTTCCACTAACAGTACAGTACCATAACTGTTGACTGATTTGGAAGTCATTTTTTTCAGTCAAACAACCGAAACACTTATGCACACAGAACAGTATGGTTGGTGTACTGTGAAACTCATACCAAAGCCGTCGTATTTCGATTAAAATTGTCACTTGTAGTCGAATCCACTTACGTTATGCCACTTACAGCGTCATGCATTGATACACTTTGAAACTTTTTCTTTCTTATGCCATACCATTTACCCTTTCTTCCAGTATATTCAGTTCAAATTAAAAGTCATTCTGACAAGTGGTTCCTTTTTTACGGTATTTTGAAGTGGGACTTTAATTATAGTCACCCTGGATATAAATTTGAATTTTTTTCGTTATAAAGCGCTCATAAGATCACTGTTGGGTTTTACAATACGTTATCTTTTGCTACACATTTTAACATATTAAAATTACTATGTTGTTTTATCGAAATAAAATCAAGTTTACAAAACTTAAATACATTAATTTGGAAAATAAACGCATGTTTCTGCTGTTGTTTAACATATGTAAACAGTCATCAAATAAAAATAAATCGGAGATGCAGTAAACGCAGATCTTAATTTATAAAATAGGCCAATTATTTTAGAAAAAGAGGAATAAATAAAAAATACTGGGTCCTGAAAATGAGCCTTACCTAAACAATCTCTTTTGTTCTATTTCTCTAAACGAAAACAAGCATTAATATTTAATAAAATCTTAATAAAATTAAACTTCAACAATTCTAAAAGTTGTGAAAAGTAACGACCATTTAGCCAGCAAAGACTTCAGTCCATTCTTACGAATTCTTATAGAAAACAAGCTCAAAATACCATTTACAGACACATATGTACTTTATAATGATAATTCCTAACAGAAAACTGGGATAGATCCCGTTTTAAAAATCAATCGGTTAGGCATCTAGGTCGGGAGGTTTTGACGATGTTGCATTTTGATTTACATAAACAAAAACAGAATTGCAGAAAAAATGCCTAACAAAGAGTCTATCTAATCCAAACAACAATTTGAGAAACGCCTTTGTCTTTATATTGTATTCTTTCTTAAATACAGTAAAACATCCATAACGAACTCTCCTCAATAGCGGATACCTCTATTTAGCGGATACGTGTTCTATCCCGAACACGCTATATAATTCTAAAATTTTAACTTTGACTGTTTGAATACTCGGCTGGTTGGTTGTTTGCGCTACTGTCATCTTTTTTAAAAAGAGGGATAAACAGACTGGATCTCCGTTTCAAGTGGGTTCATTACGAGCATACATTTATCCGTCGGAATTCAAACGCGGCACTCTTTGTCAAGTCGCCAGCTCCTTAAACATTAAACAAGCAGATGGTTTATTTTTAACCCTCAATATAGGACGAATTTTGCGGTCCCAAGGTGACCGTTATTAAGGGGTTATACTTTATTTATAATCCTATAAACTACACAGTAGTTATATCTTTTTTAAAAATTCTATACCTCTTGAAATAGCTCACTTGTATCAACACAAATTGTGGACAAATCTAAGGAACCACTGCAGGCGATGCATTTCTAATTTATCCGAATTTGTGAATCCTTGTTTCCCTGACGAAGCCAAATGTTATTAGCAGGCACTATATAGTAGCAAGCTTAACCCTTCCGTCAATGAAAAAAATTTGCCCATGTCTCCAATGAACAGGGCACCCGGGTACATGCTGCGACTTTAGCATACGCGCGTGAAAGTGTTGTGAAAGAAACTGTTGCCTCATTCAAGGATTCTTGCAGAAACATCATCATGGAAAACTTTTTCTTCCCTTTTTTAGACAAGCCTCTATTATCTTGTAAACTCACAATGGTTCGCATTTTTAAAAGAAACAATCCTAGAAATGATGCAATGTAAATCGCATCAAGTTTTATCCACATAATTATGATTTCATGATGACGTAAATATTTGTTCGTATGTCTCAAAATAGAACAAAGCTGTCATACAAATGTCTACTATGCCTCATGATAAAACTATTAGGAGACTGAAAGAGAAACCTGAACTGATTCATCTTTATAATACAAAGAAATCTGCAGTGCATATTTTGGATACGTTATTGCAATGATGATACAACACATAGGTGTACAAGCAGGTGGCCAATCGCATTATTTTTCAATATTGTGGATATTGCAGTACATGCTGCTTTTATTATACATACTGTAAATAATAATATGGTTAGCCCTAAAACAGACAATTATTGCTTGTTTTTGCGGGAGGTAGGTGAGAGCTTGAGCCTTCCAAAAATTCAAGATCGATCGCAAAATGTATGGGCTATGAGATATTTTCCTACCAAATCGGGAGTTGAAAGTATACTGAAAAGGTATTTGCCAGTATTTGAAGCTGCCACAAATTCAGAATCCAGCGAATAAAGCTTAAAGCGAGATGAAACATAAAGATAAAAAATAAGATAGCATAAAAGTAGTGGGTGAATTTCAGATGTTCTTATTAGAGCCCCAAGAACGACACAGAAAAACCAAAAAATTATATGTAAAATGTAGAAATCAAGTATGTTCATGTACAATCGTACACTTTTTGTTGTAAAGCTTGCCCGAACATGTAAAATTGCAGATGAATAAAATATTCTTTACATTAAAATAAATATATATATATATAACGTTTATTATCAAATTGATTTCATGTTTTATTGATACAAATCTAGAAAATCTATATATTTTTATTTTTTTCCACAAAAAATTCGCATGAGTACCCGGGTATCCTAGTCATTGGTGAAATGCATAAAAATGTTTAATTCCTCAAGATAATAATAAAAGAATTCGAAATTGTAAAGTCATTGTACTAATGGACAGTGAATATTACAAATAATAGATATCTAAATTCATTTTTATTTCCTTTTGATATTAACATCCTGCAGTAAGGACAAAAAGAGCAAAAACGTACCCTGTTACCCTGTCATTGAAATAAGGGCTAAAGTCGCTGATTTATAAAACCGACATAAAAAGGCTAAATTCATTTAACTTTTTGTTCATCCAAAGCCCAGTAGCACAAAATGTTTGTTCAAATGCTGACTTATTCCTCAGTCTCACGCTGGCTAACAATAAGAAACTTCCACATATCTGAGACATTGGCCAACAAACCATTTGCTAACAGAAACCACATTGTCTTTGTTAGTTTCTATGGTATCCTTGCACTTCGAAGTGGCCCGGTGAAATTAATTTTGGATGACTGAATAATGCTATAAATTGGAGAGGACTCTGTTGACTTATTGATGTCATATGTACTCTACCATTTTCCAACGGTTCCACAAATTGCCGACAATGGGCCAACAGACATGATTGCAATTAATATTAATCACATGGTTTGTAGCATTTTTTTCATAATTTAATACGTTATATCGCATATGACGTTTTACATTTACATTTTAGACAAAAAAAATTACCTTGACATTTTTGTATATCTAAAAAAATTATTTGTCATGAATTAACACTTCCAAACATTTGTTTTTCTTTTCGATTTACTTTTTGAGACCACATGTTCTGTGGCACATTATATAATACGCCCGTACGCTTTCCTGAAATTATTACAAGTAAGAACATATTATATCTCATAAAGTAAATAGGTAAATTATTCAGCTTTAGTAGACAAAGAAATCTAATTTAGTGTCTGGTTTATTTTCTAAATAAATTACTTTCCAAAAAGGAAAAAATAAAGACAGAAAAAAAGCAATTTATTTGAACAGATTAACTTTTTATGTTTCTGAAAAGTAATCTTATTTCGAATTCATTAAACTTTTACGAAATTAATTTGGTCAGATAAAGATATTTATCTTGCATTTTTTGTTTTATAAATTTAAATAAAAATGAACAACAAGTATTTGATGTATTTAAAGAAAAGATTTTCCTTAATAATTAATTACGTGTTGTTTTATTATTATTAAATTAAAATAGTTTGGCATAAAAATAAATATTTAAAGGCAAATAAAGACTATATCTTGAACTTAACATATTCAAAAGTTTACAATAATTGGTAATGCATTTTGAGTGTGATTACTATTATTTCTTCATAGTTTCAAACACTTTTGAAAAGTTATTAATTGCAAGTCTACTTATGCATAAATTTCATGGGTAATTGAAGCATTCGTATAATTTTCAATGGTTATTCGAGTAAACATTATGTAGTGCAAAACATACTTGATAATTTCGGATAACTGTTTACAACAAATGTTGATTTCTAAAAAAAAAATACATTATTACATTGTATCATTAATATTTTAACCGAGTTTCAAAAATTTTATCTAAAGTTATGAATTTTTCTATTCATGAAAATGAATTAAATGTATATTTTATTACATTTTTAATAATATACTATAATAGCCATAACTACTTATGTATTACGATATAAATTAATAAACTTTACCGTCTACCAATATAAAAATTGATATTTCATCAAATTAGTGCTTTTATGATAATTCAATTAAAATTAATTTTTATATAATTTAGTTAGAATAACTGACATCTCGATAAATAAATAAATAACATCTTTTATTTCCAACGATCAGTTGTTTAATTATGTAGCATTAGCATGTTTTCTTTGAAATCGAAATTTATTTTTTAGCTCACAGGCTATCAAAGCCTGAGAGCTTATGTGCCCGCCCGTTCTGTATGTATGTATGTACGTATGTACGTACGTAACGCGATAACTCTTGACAGAAATAACCGTTTTGCTTCCAATTTTGTTTATAGGTTCCTTGTGATAAGGCGCTTCCCTGATTAGTTTTGGGGATTGATTGTTTAACTATAAAGGGGGGAACGGGGGGATAACCCCCCTTAATTAAGATAAATGGTGTTTTCATGCAGAATTGTCCAATTTTCTTCAAATTTTGTATATAGGTTCATTGTGATAAGGTTCTTTCCTGATTAGTTTTGGGGGTTCATAGGTTAAGTATAAAGGGGCTAACGGGGGGGGGGATCCCCCCCTTAATTTAGATAAATGAATTTTTCATGCAGAGTTATCCGATTTTCTTCCAATTTTGTTTATAGGTTCCTTGTGATAAGGTTCTTTCCTGATTAGTTTTGGGGGTTCATAGGTTATTTTATTTATATTTCACGGCGTTAAAACTTTCCATTAGAGTTTGAAAAATGTGGATAATTTATATTGCCACATTGAAATTTTTCTGTAAACATGCAGTATGACTAGTTTATACAGTTACATTAGACCATTTGAAATCAAAATCAGTACTTCGTATTGAGCATTCGATAACTACTTTATCGGACCTTTACCCAAATGAATTTTTAACAGGATTTTTTGAGTAATCCTTTTTGCATAATTGCCTCCAGATATGATAGAGAAGAAAATTTAGTCAATTGTTTTATGTAAGGATGATTTCTTTCATATATTTATTTTTTAAAGCTACTAATACTCTATAAATAAAGAAAACATTTAAAAAATTGAAGAGTATTCTTAATAAAATGTTTATTGTATGGTTTTGATATATCTTTTCAAGGGTACACATTCTTCATAAGTTTCTCTCGAAAATTCAAATTTCTTAAGATATAAGAAATATTTAAACTTAAATTTTCCGAGAATAGTATATTGATCTGGTTTGAAACAAAATGAAGACGGGTATTAAATTTGCATTATTTTTATTTGTTCAGACGTTCATGCTTTTTTTTTTTTTTTTTAAGAAGGTTCAGAGTATTTCACATGTATAAGACTATGGTAAAATGGCATATCCAGTTATATATAGAAAATATCAGTTTTTTTTTTTTTTTTTTTTTTTTTTTTTTTTTTTTTTTTTTTTTTTTTTTTTTTTTTTAAGATTTCTGTTGAGTACTTTTAAAAAGAAATCATAATCCATTGCATGAAACATGTAGAATTTATTCTTACATACAACGCTTGCTGCTCGTAATATTGGTATATAATTTTATACTTAATTAAATGCATGAGCACTAACCCTTCTTCCAATTAGATTCAAACTGTTTTAAAAAGGTGTGTTTTGGAGAAGGCAATAAAAGAAGTGTCCTTCCTCTTAAATCTACCCATTTTGAAAGAACGTTGCGGCCCACTGATTTTGATTTTTATGATATTAAATATTTTTTATGTACCAACATTTTTAACTCCAAAATTGCTTCTGGTATCTCTCGCAACATTTTTGTACTTAAGATATATCCCTTCGTTTAAACATTGAACAAGTAAAAAATATCATTTTGGACCGTTTTTTTGTAGGTTGTAGATTTGTTTATATAAATTATAGATAGCAAAAAAGGGGGCATTTGAAAACTTATACATTGCAATAAATACGTGAATACAATTCAAGCATTTCATTTGTATGGACTAAATTAAATAATTAATACGCCAAAATAGGAGATTTTTAAGCTCAACCTTTGTTATTGAATCGCAATTATTTGCTATTTCAAGTGCTAAAAAAACTATAAAGGACTTACATTAACATGCACTTCTTTCTTGTAATACTTATAAACATGTATGTTTTGAAAAAAAAAAAGAAAATATGCTTATTCTCTCTGAAAATCTATATCAAATTTTGCAAATTTGTTTAATTGTTTTTTTTGAACCCCTAAACTCGATATGAAACAAATGACATAAATATCAATATATCATGATTAAAAATCCCTATTAATTAATTTTACAAATAAAAAAACTATTTCATTAATCCAAGAAGCTAAAAAGTTACAAATCCTTGAATAAACGAAACTCGCAACACTTGGTCTGCACATGTATAATCTAACCATGCAGTATATTTGCCAGGGAAATTTATTAAATATTTTCATAACATATGAAATACGTAATGGCCATTATCAACAATTAAAATAAATAAAATAATAATAATAATAATAATGATAATGATAATAATAATAATAATAATAATAATAAACACTATTTGGACAGAGCTGAAAAATGCTTAGATAGAAGAATAATTATCCCTAAGATAACTTATATATCTTTAGAATGTGCTTTCTTCCGAACATTTCAAATTGATCATTGATTGAATAAAATATTCTTATCTTCAACTGGTAAATATAATTTACTTTTCCGTTGGGTCAGCAACGCTGTATAATAACAAAAATGAATTATATTTAAAAGTGAGCAAAAGATTAAAATGCATTCTGAATGGCAATTTCTTGGTACATGCCCTCAAAAAGGACAATACTGTAGCATTTTAAAATACTAAGAATATGAAGGCTTGAAAGAATTATAGAAGAAATCATAATGATTCTTTTAGATATCTCGAAGAATTAAACATAAAAAAAATCAATTTGTTATCTTCCTGAAAACGAAATATTGAAGAAATTGAACAATAATTACAGACAATATGCCAACATATTATCAAAGTACCACAAAAAGAACATTACATTGATTTGCTGCTGTTAATTTAAGTATTCATTCAAAATTGTTTTTGAAGGCATAAATAATGTTTTTTTCAAAAACTTAGTTTAGCTTAAACGCCGGGCTCTAAAACCGCCAATGATACATGGGTCCTGAAGAGAAATATTCTAAAGATACACAATTTGTTTTTGGTGTGGGAGGGGAATTACACTGTATTCTAAGCGTTTTTCAGTGCTGGTCAAGACATTTTTTTTCTTCTATTTTTCAATTTATTAAACTGTGTATAAATGTCATTACACATTTCATATTTTACGAAAATTTTAAATACATTCTCCTGGCAAATGTGCTGCTTACTTAGTCTATTTGAGTACTGATCAGTGTCATTATTTTACGTTATTTTCATGATTACTAATCCCTAATAATAAACAAAACAAAACACAATTATTAACAAAAGGGATTAACGAAATGGTTCTTACTTGTTTAAGAGATTTATTTAATCATTGTATTTTGAGATTTTTATTACTTATCCCACACAAGGTTTTAAATGTAATAAAAAATTAAATTTTGAATTTTTGCAAAGTTTGATTTTGTTTTAACGGAAAGGACTACAAGACTGGTTGTTTGCTTCACACGTACGTCTTTATATATGTGTTTGAAGGTATAAAATGGCCTTTGTACTATAAATCCTTCATAGTTCTTCCAGTGCTTGAAATGACAACAATCGGCAATTCGTGAACGGGTGCTTGTATTGTAAAAACCTCAATTTAGGGCACAATGAATCTAATTTAGTTAATGCAAATACAATCCCATTGCTTATCTTTTCAAAATATCCGTATATTATTATTCTGCTAATTGATATATAGATTTTGCAGGCTTGGGAATAACATATTTTTTGCTGATCAATTTTCTGAACTAAGAATTTTATCTCAGGCAGACAATTTTTGAAAAACAAACTACCAAAAGAAATTTGGGGATTTACATGATTGGTATATACCACCTACTTATTATCATCAACATCAAAAATAGTGTTGTTCAACCTATCTGCTGATTTTACCTAGAATGATCTTTAACTAGCCAAACTTGTAGTTCCACAGATAAATATAATTCTGACAGAAATTTACGATTTTTGTTTCATTGCACTAAACATTAAATAATTACATCTTCTAATATTTTTTATCTATTTTTAAAGAAAAACACCGTATTTTCCTGCTAATATGAATGCACGAAAAATGATAATTGAATGGGAAGCCTATGTTACAAATTTTTGAAAATTGAGTTTTTTTGTTAAAAAGTGGCCTATGTGGAGTAATTGATGATTACCCAGTTAAAATTTGCTATTCCATAATATACAAGTTTGTTTACTTTGTATAAAAAATAAAACAATAAAGTAAAAATAATGTTATTACGTTCCTTACGCACCTAACTACACTGCTCAAAACAATTAAAGGTATTGCAGTTTTAGGTGGATTTTGTATCTAGGAAAATTTTAGCTGATTGATACATGGTCGACAGACATAGTAGGTTATATGAGAATAAATTACACATGTTTGGCAGAAAAAAAATGCATTTTATTGCGCATTTGTGTACAAAAGGAAAAAAACACAATTTGTGCATATGAGAAAAAAAGAATAAGAAAAGGTGCTTTCTTCAAAGAAAATCATTTTCAGTAGGGGGTATGGTTTCCACAGGCGGCCAGCAACATTGTACACCTTTGAGGCATGGACTCAATGAGGCTATTAATGGCGAGTTGGGGTATTCTGCCCCACTTTTCCAGAAGAGCTCTTTCCAGTTCTTGGAGAGTTTGTGGGGGTTGTTGGCGGCCAGAAACTCGTCTTCCTAGAGCGTCCCAAACGTGCTCGATAGGATTCATGTCTGGAGAACACGCCGGCCATTCCATTCGAACGATTCCTTCCTCGAAAAGGAAATCCTCCACCAGGTTTGCACGATGTGGCCTGCAGTCATCGTCCATTAAAATGAAGTTATCTCCGATTGCTGCAGCGTAAGGGACTACAATAGGTCTGAGGATCTCATCCCTATATCGGCGACAGGTCAGAGCTCCATCTCGAATGATGTAGAGGTCAGTGCGCCCGTCAATGGAGATGCCACCATAAACCAACACTCCGCCACCGCCAAATCTGACACTTTCGTGCACGAACGCAGGATTATTCCTACTGCCACTGTCCCTCCAGATGAAAATACGCCTATTATCCGGATGCACAGAAAAACAGGACTCGTCAGAAAACAGAATATTGCTCCATTCATTTCTCCTCCAGTTGACATGCTCGGTTGCCCACTCCATGCGGTCGCGACGATGCCTTGATGTTAATCTAACACATACCATCGGTCGGCGAGCATACAGACCTACAGCATGGAGCCGGTTTCGGACAGTCTGAGTTGAAATCGTGGTGCCTGTAGCTGAGCGAAGGTGTTGTTGGAGAAGAGTAGCGTTCATGTTTCGGTGTCTCCGAGCTGTTAACGCTAAATACCGATCTTCATTGGGCGTTGTTGCCCATCTACGACCTTGCCCTGGTCTTCGGTCTGCACATCCACTCTCCAAAACACGGTTCCAGATCCTGGAAATGACACTTTGTGACACTCCAATGGCTTGCGCTACTTCGGCTTGAGTTTGGCCCCCTTCTAACCTACCAACAATTCTCCAAGCTTCTGAATCTGTCAAATGACTTCGCTGAGACATCGTACTCATCGAAACAAAGCAATCACTGAATGCCGATCATCCTTGTCTTCATTCTCTTTTATCCAGTTGAAAGTCAAATTTCATTCGCTTCCGCTGAAGCGATGTTTTTGACGTCGAACTCAAAATTTGCATACTCCACAGTTTGAAAACCAGAAAAATTTGCATTTGTGATTCTCTTCTTCTATTTTCGGCAAAAAAAATTTCGTTTATATCTTTATTTTATATAAAACTTCAAATATCCTTTAATTGTTTTGAGCAGTGTAGTTTTTTTTTTCACTCGCCAATGTTTCTACAGCAAACAAAAGTGAAGAGTAATTAAAATCGAAAGATGTGACTATGTTGCACTAGGTGCTCAAGATATCGCTAATCAGTTACATTAATAGTTCAATTCCTCATTTCTCGAAATTTTAAATTTGTGACATAGGGCCTGGCACCCATTTAATTGAAGAAATGAGCTTTTTCTCTTGGTAGTGAAGGGAATTTACTCCATAAGAAGCAAGTTGAAGACTAGTGATAACTGAAAATAATGTTAACATATGTCCGAGTAATCATATTAAGGAGATTAAGAATAATAAATAGTTTACAAAAGTACAGTTTTTCACATAAAGAACACTAAAAAACGATGGCATGTATTTAAATAATCAACACGTTATCTCTAAAAGATTGAATCTCGCATTAAATTTATAACGGTCAGAGATACGTGGACAATGCAAATTGAAAAATCGTTCAAAATAAGTTGAAAATTGATCTACTGTTTATACAATTACCCTGCCTTAGTTTTCAGAAGTTAAGTGTTACATTTTTACACTATCTCTGGGTTCTAAGTTATATTTAGAAAAATATTTTTCATCATTTGACATGTACAACAATAAAAAAAAAATCATTATTCAACGGCCAAGTTATTATACTTATAATTTAATGAAATTTCAGGTCTCTCCGAGGATTAAAAACGGACGGATAATTATTTAATGACGGAAAGCTACAAAATTTTAAGATAGTTAATACATTATAATTCAGGGAAATTTGGTCATGCAGGGATTCACTTTTTACTATTATACTTTTCAGAGCAATAATTGTTTTTTCGAAATATAATCTGTAGCCCAAGGACCGTATAAATATTTAATATGTGTAACTTTTTCAAAGTTAATGATATGGTTATTTCATATAGATAATCTTAATTCATCCAAGAGAAACTAATTAAAGCTATTTTAAATATTTGTGGCATAGTCTGTATTTTTATGATTGAAATATAAAGAAAAAAATACTGAACAAGTGTCAGACCATAAATGATTTCATGAGTAACTATTTACAAACACCATCAAAATGAATTCAACCCGAGGCTAACGAAAAAGACAGGCTACCGTGGTGCATTCGACATATCTTTTTTTACAGATCGCTAGAGTGACGTGATGCTCTTTTCGCAAACCTGCATTGGTGGATTCGAGCCTCACGTGACTGCCGCCGTCTGTAAAAAAAGATACGCGAAAAGAACCGCGGTAGCCTTTCTTTTTCGTTAGCCTCGATTCAACCATGTAAAATTACGTATTATCACAAAGATTAATGTTTATATACATGGACTACTTACATCATGCGTATATACTGCAAGTTAAAAATCTCAAGTTAATATATATATATATATATATATATATATATACTCTAATCGAGTATTAAAATAAAATCTAAACATTATTCTACAAATTAACTTGTAATTTTTTAAATATACTTTCTCAGCTAAAACATAATGCATATACCAAAGACGTGTTCCATTAGAAAGATTACAAAAGGTTAATCGTTCATAAAACAATCAATATCTTCAATATTTCAATGAAAGCATCACGCTTTAAGAATACGGGGAAAGTGATGAATACATACATCGTATCAGAAGGATTATAATACGCTAAAGTACTTTAAAAAGTATTGGTTCCATTATTCAAAAATTCCCGATAGTAAAACTACGTTTCTTTTTTGTATTCGATAATCTTTGTTGTTCGGAACAAGTTATCAATTATTTATGGCACAAAGTTCAGCTTTCAAAATAATTTATATCACCTAGAAAATATGTATGTGTTTAAAATAAACACCATGTTCGATGATTTAATGAACAGAAACGGACAAGACATAGTTATAAAACAGCCTGCTATTTTTGCAAATGAAATAATTTGTGAATATAAAAGTGTGAACGGTTTTGCACATTTACAAACATAAAGATTATGTCGTGAGGTATTTTCTTTTTTCAGATTTTGTCGCGAGATATTTTCTTTTTACGTAATGGGAAATTTAAATGAGTTATGGTTTTAATGATTTAGAATATAAATTTGGAAGAAGTGTGTTATTAAAGCTAATAAGCTAAGAGCAAGCATGTAAAAAACGATAACGTAGTGCTGAAATTTCTAATTGTTGTATACTATTTTAATTGAATTAGGTATTAGAAGTTTCTTTAATGAGTGCGGTTTTGCTTCGTGAAATGTATATCATTTACTTTTTTATGACAGATTATTTTCATTTTACGCACCGTAAATTTGAATGGCTCTCCACATCTATTTTTAGGGTTTCGTTCATCTCACGAAACCTTATTATTTCCGCTCCGTTGTCTGTCCGTCACATAGCCTTTCTCAGAAACTATATAACTTACAGGAATGCAAATTTGTGTACTTATAGCTCAATAAGTAATATGAAGATCATGTAAAATTTGAAAAAATCGTACTATTTTAGTATAGAGAGATGAAAAACCAAAATTCTAACAGCCTTTTCCTATTAAATTTAAACATTTTTCTTTATAGCAGTTGCCAACAATTAAAAATACACAATAAAATTCTTTCTACAATTAATTAATTTTCTATTGAAAGATTTCCACGTGAAAAATGAAACTGAAATAAAAAGTTTCACCAATTGGAAAAAAAAGATTAATATGACGTCATATTGACAATAAAATGGAAATTTTCAATGATTTCTCAATAATACAAGGGGTATGAGTATGTGTATGTACATAAAGCAGATTAATATCACGTCATTAGAGAATTAAAAAGAAAATTAATCTGACGTCATATTAGAAGTTTAACGGATTTTTTCAAATGTTTGAGAATATACAAAGCGATGATATATGAGTAACAGAGAATAGTAAATATATGAGTTTTAGGAACGTATTGAATCATGATAAAAACCCGACTGTGGAAATATTCGCATATTTTAACATTTTGAAGGTGTACAACATGTTTAATTTTAAAAATTATTATTTTTTTAAATATCGCATTTAGTCCACATGACAGATATTATTCTGACAGAGTATAATGGCGACCGCTATCGGGGCGGTTTAGATATTCGAAAAAACGAAAAAATAGACCGGTAAATTTTTACTTTATAAAAAACATGACTTTTTTTCGTTGTTGTTGCTAAATGAAATTTATTTGGATTTATTAATGAAAGGATAAAATGTTTTGAAAGGAATATTAAACGAAACCCTTTGTGCGATCTTCAATCACACTTACCCTCTTGTTTTAACATGCAATCCATGTTTAAACAATCCTAAAGAAATCCGATTATAAATATTATATTTCAAAGGGACATTATTTATGAGTATCCCTAATAATATGAATCTATACACATTTTCAGTTATTTCTTGAGAAAATGCCAAATCTAAAATTCGTTGTCTCGATATTTTAGAAAATGTGTCATTTTATGGTTTTATTTTGATAAAAGTAATAAAAACAAAAGTGAAATATAAGAATTAGAAACATAAAAAAGCGAATAAAAATATATAAAAAAGAATTTTTGTAATCAGTGAAAGCTAAATTTTTAATTAAATCTTAATTGAATTCTCTTAGACTCTTTTTTTCTTAAATCTAATTAGAGAAATCAATTATTTATCAAAACGAGAGAAAATGTCTTTAAAAGAAGTAGCGTGAAAATCAATTTAACTTTTTCAGAAAAAAAATAACGAAAAATAATCTTTTATAGGCGCATCTTTTTTTCGAAGTTTCATTGTTAAAATTTACTTATTAAGAGTTTGAACTGCAGTAGAAATTTTATTTTTTAACATTGTTGATGATTATTTAAGTTTGTCCGAAGCACATTTTCTTAAATATCATTTCCAAAATTGCAATTGATAATTTTTAGAAAAAGTATGTAATTTAGAATTTTGTTCGTTGATTGATTCAGAAATAATACGCAGTAGAAACTATGAATTAAGAATAAACAACATTTCGGTTTACTTTTTTTAAAATTTCGAACATTTCTATGATTCATACTGAAGAATATTTTGTAATGCAAGTTAAAAACAGTAATTTTTGGTTTTGAAAAATATTTAATTAAAAAATCAAGTCACATTTGTTGATGGATTTCCACATATTGCATAGTAGAAACTCTGTATAAAGAATATACATCTTTTTATTTTAACTTTATAAAATTTAAAAATTAAAATGATTACCTTTTTAGGACATTTTACATCGTCGTGCGTATCTCACAATGTAAGTTATGAATATGTGTATTATTAATTTACTAGTGAAAAAGTATTCGTTACTTAATATAACTTGCCTTGTTGCTGAATAAATTTTCTACGTATTTCCCTGAAAAATAAATACAGAATTCATTATAATATTTCTGACGTTAATCCATATATCATTGGTCTAATACTTTTAATTGTTTATTTTTTTTAAAAAGTAAAGTACATGTTACTGAGAATGTAATACCGGAAGTGAAAAATATGCTTTTCATACAGGGTGATTACAAATGGATATCCTAACTTTAAAGAGCTTTGTTAACAAAAGTATAGAAAATATATACATTTGTGAAAAAGACATAAAAAACTTGTGAAATTACTAATAGCAAAAATGTATAAATGTCCATTGTGACCACCAGCAGGAACACGAACGACACCCATTCTGTAGAAGAATTTGTCCCACGCGTTTTTCAGTTCGTCGGGTGTTACAGTTGCAATAGTTGCACTTATGCTCGTTTTCAGATTACACAAATTCGATTACACAGAACGCCTTTTGTTGCGCTGTTGTCATCTCGGCGGCCGCTGACTGAATGAACTCGCAACGGAACATGCCGGTTCATTTTCAACCCGCCATTCATGGCGCCATCTCTCGTAAAAAAAAAAAAAAAAAAAAAAAAAAAAAAAAAAAAAAAAAAACGAACCTTTACATTTATGAAACTTCATAACTTGTCACTCACTTCGATGTGGGAAATGGCACACTATCTTTTATTGTTCAGAAGAAATAACCCTTAAAAATTTGGGACATTCATCTGTAATCACCCTGTATAATAAATACATTTTATATATAAAGAAAAAAAAAAATTATAAAAATTTTTCTTTTTTAAGAGGGCATAAAGTGTCACTAAATTAATAAAAAGTCAATATTATAAAAAACTTATTTTCACTTAAGACATTTTTTTTAAACTTTTACAACGTTAAAAGCAACAAAAATCCATCTAATTAATGCTTAACCGATATGAAAATACGTACTGGAAAAATGTTACTATACTATGTTAACAGAGCATTTTATTGATCTATGGTGATTTTATCCTTTAAAAGTGCTGCTAATATCGTTAAAATGTATTATTCGACATCTAGAAGCTAATGCGTATGGATACTTAACGTTCATTAAGGAAGAGTTGTCATAATCTGTATCAATTTGGATAATGATCTTCGAGAAAGAAAAAAGAAATCAATATAAAGATAAACGTCTACGTAAGCAAAAGAACAAAGAACGGTGTTACATTAAACGCACACAGTTTTTTATTGAATAATTACTGTGATAAAATTTTCGTTTTTATGTGAAAATTATTTGTCACTTTTATATTGTATCCATATTTTTATTATCTTTATTTTATGTTTTATTAAATTGAGAACGGTAATTGTAACACATTCATTTTCAAAAACTCATAAAAGTTCATTAAATTAATCTAAAATCAATATTATAAGAAACTCTTATTCACTTTAAGAAGTAATTCATTCTATAGCTTTTTATTATATTAACAAAAATAAATGTATTTCATGCTTAATCCGATATTAAAATAAACATTTGAAAAAATACTCTAATTTAGTTACATGACATTTTATAAATCAATGGGTATTTTTATCAATTTAAAAAGCTGTATAATGTGTGTAAAACATATAATACACGACAGATGGAAGATATTATGTGGGGGTAATTAGATTTCATAAAGAAAAATATGTCATAATATATATATATATATATATATATATATATATATATATATATATATATATATATATCAATAGGAATAATGATCTCTGAGAAAATCAATAATCAATACAAAAATCTCCGTCAGAAAAAGAAGAAAGGGTGTTGTTACAGTAAATATTAGAATTTTTTCTTTGAATAATTTTCATAAAACATTTTTGTTTTTATCTAAAATGAAACAGGAAACTTCGATATTATATCCATAACTTTTTTATCAATAGATATTTTATGTTTTATTGAAAGCCGAAAACAGTTATGAAAAAGTATACACATAACATTTAAAATAATATAAAAAAATCGATTAACCCTAGAATAAATAGAACACTAATAGAGAAAAGAGTTACATAAACATATTAAAGTTGTACGGTATTATTTTTTAGCATTTTAAATAAATAATTCCATTTCAGGAATCACAACATGCATTAAATATATGACTTTCATGGATATATCAGAATTTTTATTACCTCATCTATATTTATAAGACAAATTACCGTATAACACAAGAGATCCTGAAAACTTCAGAAGAAACTCCAAAGCATCCCAAAATTGTCCTGATACTGAAATTACATGATGAGGAAATTTAGAAGTAAAGAGTTGGAATATTTTCTGAGGATGGAACACAATTTTCAATTTTCAATCCACAATTTATGTTACGTATTTGAAAGGTATATAATTTGGAAACGTTACGTCACAGAGCATTTTTTACTTAATTGCTCTTTCAGCATTAAAATATCTTACAAAATACACTTTTACCTATCTGTATCGAAAATCATGGTGACGAATTTAATTTGATAGATTGTTTTTAGAAAAAACATACAAAATCTGAAATTGATTTGATGGATTCGAATTCTTAATGAGTAAAATTTACATTTCTATGCAATAATGCACTAATGTATTTACATTACTATGCATTAATGCACTAATGTATTAGCATTACTTTGCATTAACCCCTGGATACTTCCTAGGGTGTAACCTTCAATGATAACTCTCCGGAGGAATTACTTAAAAAGACGTATATGATAATAGAGTCTACAACTTGATATTTATTTTTGAAACATAAAAATCAACAGAAAAGTTTTATGTTTTTTCTGATGGTGAATACGAAAATGGAATCGGTTTTTCTTCATCAAACATCACATTTCTGCTAAAAAGTGTAAAATTTTTAAAAAGGTGTACATTTTGAAAAATGACCAAAGTTATTAGCATATGAAATTATACAAAATGAAAGTAACTAAACTGGTGTAATTTGAAAAAAAGTATGGGGTAGGAGAGATGGGGGATGAATGGGACATTTTCACAAAAATATTAATTTTAAATATTTTATATAAGTTTATTATCAATATTACATATCACATGTCAAACTTTAAGTGTTTGTCTACATCTTATGCACAATATTTGTTCAAGATTATTATTATACAGATATATAAATTAAATTAAACAAAAAAAAAACGTTCTCCTTTGTCCCAATCATCCCCACAGCAGGGATGAATGGGACACAAACATTTTCCTCCCCGTATTCAATGTTAAGCTGAACAAAAATGCCGCCTTGGCAAAAGCTGAGAGCTTATAAATTGTAATATGATCTTCAGGATTATTTGTTAGTCAATGATCTTGGACTCATCTCAGCTTTGCCTTGAAAGGCCCATAAACGGTCGACTGAAGACGATGGCTACAAAGAGGATGAAATGTTAAAAGAATAATTACGATAAAGTATTATTTATCAACCTATATAATATTATTTAGTTAATAAAAAAATTTCAGTATCCGCTAGGGATGAATGAAGCTGTAGAGGCGGCGAGGCGGGTAAGTATAGCTGTAACATGAACTTAGCCCTACAATGTCACCGACATCTTAATATTGTTCCGTGTGAAAGTATGTAGACGGACAGCTAGATCAAATGGAGGTTAACCAATTTCTTTTATTAACCTAACGAACATAAGTTATGAAATTTATAAAATAAAATTAACGTGCTTTTTGCACTGCTACATGACACACATAAGGCTGTAATATCCAGTTTGCATAGAAAGATCTGTGATGCTCTCCTGGCCTCGTTAGACTCTCTTCTTGTCAATAACTTCCAGTTTAAATACAAGAGCATTCGACTGTTGCCATTGTGAAAAGAATTAATGAATACAGTCCTGTTTGAGAGATCTTGCATCTTATCAACCCGTCCGATTCTGTCATCAGAGAATTCGCATCGGAAAGCCGAGCCATCGAAATGGGTGTCGAGAAGTAGAGTACTTCCATATCTCAGTACCAGTAGGTCTCGCTGGTGAAATTTGTCCACTGTCGAAACAGCTAGAGTGACTGCATGAATGGGTTGCTCGAATGTAGGGTAGTTAGACTCTAGCGTGTGTCTACAGCAGAAACAGCTAGAGAGCACTGCATGGATGAGTCGCCACAATGCAGTCCCATTCATCCCCATTTGAAATGTCCCAATCATCCCCATGATGCATATATTCAATTGTCAGCAGCATTTTGTCTCAGAAATTATTTTGTCACAATGATTAATATGCATTCATTTTAATTACCAATATTGAGTCTTTAAATAAAAAACTACAACATATATTAATTGTTTATATTGCATAAGATATTTAACTAACTTAAAATGTAAAAAAGAAAAATACTTTCAAGCAGAGTTTTCAGGAAATGCAAATTTGAAGAAAACTGAAAACAGCCATGTGCTCTTGCTTTTGGTTCTGAAGCACACTATGGTAGTGAAATTTATGAGGATAGGAAGCAACTAAAAAAATTGTTCTGCCTAAAAAAAATGCCTGAAATATCGAGAGCGTTCCATCCATCCCTTGTCCCATTCATCCCCCATCTCCCCTACTTACTGAACTGTCAGAAATTAATATAGTTTACCACAATGAACTTCACCTGCCAAAGATCTTAGCTGCACTTTCTTAATTAGAGGCGATTGGATGGATCTTTATTTACTGGTGTCGGCTACGTGTCTCAATGAAATGTTATAGTAGGAATTTTAAAGTTATATAATTTTGAAATGTTACGTCATAGAGCATTTTTAATTTTATTTGCTCTTTCAGCATTAAAATACCTTACAAAATATATTTTTACCTATTTGTTTCGAAAATCATGGGGACCAGTTTAATTTAATAGATTTGTTTTGAGACAAAATATATAAAACCTAAAATTGATTTGATGGATTCGAATTCTTAATGAGTAAAATTTGCATTACTAATTATTCGATTATATTTTTTATGTTCTACTTATTACTTTCTTAATATTTCTAGTTATTTAATTAACTATTAAATTTAATTAAATATTTTAATCAATAAATTTTAATTACACATTTTATTCAATTATTTTATTTAATTAATCAACTATGTTTTGGCTTTAGTTTTTATTAATTTTTAAATATAAACATTATTTACTAATTGATTGCTATTTAAAAATTTACCATATATGTTTTAACAGAAACTAAACGTGCGGTGCTACAACTTATTAAGAATCATGGCGTAAAGTTCCTAGATCTGTTTTCTTGACGATGGGCTCCAAATGTGCTGTTCATGCTGAACATGTTCTGTATCAAGGAAGGGTAGGATAGTACGACCAACATGCGGTCGTGCATTGCCCTAATAAATAGTAGAGTTGTGTAGGCATCGAAGATAAGGCAGAACCATGGGCCGTAACACATCAGAAATGTAACAGCTGCTGTTGAAATTGCCGGCAATGCGAACAAGAGGTTACCGAGACGTGTATCCAATGACACTTCATACCGTCACTCCAGGTGATATGACATTATCACGATTCGAATGCAAGCTGGTTATATATACATATATATATATATAACTTTAAGTAAAATTTAACCATTGAAACATAAGAAACTGACCACATACACTGAAATCCCGATATATATATATAATATTATATATATATAATATATATTGAAATTCAAGTTTTCACTTCTGTCGGCACTCTCGGAGTGCCACTGTTTTTTTTTTTTAATGTTAAATCCTTAAACCTGGAAAGATTCTAAATAAATAAAAAGTTTACAGATGGTTGTCTTAGCCAAAATAACAACATCACAGTTATAGCGATGCTAGCAAAGTGGCTCATGGAATTAGCTCCTTCTACTACTAATCAGACTTTAATTTGACTTTAATTTTCCCATTCTAAATCATTCTTTTTTGCCAACAGATAGATTGGCAGGATTGACAAAAATCTGGAAAAGAAGGAGATTATTAACCATCCTGAAGAGTATCTGGAAATTTTTTGGCAGCTTGGTAGAGTACGGAATGTACACCAGGAAGTTCCGATTTATGATTTCAAATTAACGGTATCTTCTACTTTAAAAAGTCTCGGCCATCGGCATTTGCAATTTGCTCCTGCAAAGTGCACCAGCTTGTTAAAAGAGAGACGAGTGCTCATTATTAAAGGTGAACCCCACTACAGAAAAGATGTAGGCGTTTTCAAACCATTGACCAAGAGGGTGGAATTTTAAGATTCCTGACACCCGAGCAGATGCCATGTTCTGCCCCTGTTAAGCAATAGAAACTTAAGAATGTCGACGTATTGTTAAAAAACATTTTTGGATAACTGGTTCAAAATGGAGAACCTTAGATTTTGTCAGGAACCAGAAAGGGGGAGATGGTCGAGGAGGACAACGATGATGTCTCAGAAGAAGAATTCGATGAGTACAATTATATTTTGCGTCATTTGTAAGAAAATTGTATTTTATTACATATATATATATATTATATTATATATTATATAGATATTATATTTTATTCTTTTTTAAAGACAACTAAGTAAGTTATATTAATCATAAAGCATTTATGATTAAATTTTCTTTATTGTTAATTAGTGTACTTTTTAAAATAAAATATAATACTAAATTTTAATCATACTTATTTGCTGGCGTAAAATTTATTTAAAACCTAAAACATTATCATCCAAAGAACAAACATAAAAACTATTGATTCTTTTCAGAAAACTTGTCAACGATGTATTTTTTAAAGAAATTGATATCAAAACTTCTTTCATCCATACTTTTGCAAAAAAATTCTTCTTATCCGACACTTTTTCAAAATAATTATTTCAATTAATTAAAGTTTATATTCCACTTTAATACAGTGGTATCATAGCGCAACTAGTTCTACGTAGAAAAACAATGGAAATTATTCGATACATGAGGTCAAAGTTAGACGTTTTATACGTTTTCCCAAAAATGTATTTCCTATATAAGGCAAGTTTTGAAACCCACGTCCTCATTTAATTTTTACAGACATATTCGTACTTACATACATTTTAAGATTTTCAAATTATATTAAAGCTCTTTGCCAGTTTTAATATGCACTATTAATTAAAGATGAACATCAAAGATTGACAAATGCCAATTTACAAAACTTTTATGTTCTAATTAAAGTTGAAATTTTATGTTTTATTTGTAGAAAGTTCTTTAGAGTAGCAAAGAATATATTCACAAATTCTAAAAAAAGTCCGGAAAAAAATTGTTACTTTTGAAACTGATACTTTATTCAAAAAAGTGCATATCATTCATGGTGCATATTATAGGTAATGCATCTAGCCTAAAAAATTGTACTCATTTGTACGCAAGTCAAAATCGTTCACTATGACGTAGAAAAAATAATATCAAGAGCAATAGAGTAAGCTAAAATATATAAATGTCCATTGCTAGAAAAAGCGAGAAAAAGCCAGAAAATTCAATAATCAGATGAAATCTATAATGTCCATATTTGTTGCATATTACCTTGTAATTAATGAAAATACGGATGCATTAAATTTTACTCAGGCTGCATCTTTCAATCGCAAACATGCGAGGAGTTTCTGGAAAATATTCCTAATGCGTGATATAAACAGCATAGCTGATATTTTTGGCTCAATAATAAAAGTTTTGTCTGAATAAAGTTTTTCATTTAAAAAAAAGTTTAAATCATTTAAAAGTTTTTCATTAAAATTTTTAAATACAAGAATTACATCCATGTGAACAACCATGTATATATATACATATTAAATATAAACCTATGTTTGGCAGCATACATTCGTATAAGTTTCTTGCTCTTTCCAATTTTAAATGTTTAGAAATTGTAAGAGTAATGTCTTTTGATGTATTTTACTGGATAAACATTTCTTTTAAAATTTTCTGTTGACTATTTTAAATTTTTTCTGGTGAATAACTATGGAATTTTGAATATTTTTGAATATGATAACATTTTGTAAGCACAAATTTCATTAAGTGCAGTAGTAAATAAATTAGCTTTTTTCTTTCTTTTTTTTTATGTAATGTGGTCCGCGGCTTTGTATACAGTGCTTAATTTGGTGCTTGATGAAAAACGTGTTTGACATGCATGTTCTAGAACATATTTTCAAACCCTTATTCTTGTCAATTAGATGATGTACCAATGTTATATTATTTACAGGTTAAAATTTTATTCATAATAAATAACATAAAAGTGATAAATCAAACAATTCTCAGGAAATAATGTTTGACTAGTTTCCAATTGATTTGTCCATTTGATTTGTCTAAATATTTATTTTTTCGCTGTTAATATAAATAAGTATGGATTAATATTTTATATATTATTTGTAAGAGCTTACCTTGCTTCTTACAATTTATATAGTTGATTTGAATAAATAAATGTTGTAAAAAGGATGCAGAGATTTGATAACATAACAAAAAAAAAAAGTATTGCGAAGTCATTTATAATAGCCCACATGAAAGTAAAGTCGCAATTATTCTTCCAAAGCAGAGAGGCTGAATAATAATACTAACATTTGTTACGAAGTTTAAAACTTTTGCTATTTTTAACTAATAAAATCAAATTATTTGTCCAAAAGATAATTTTTATTTACATACTATATTAGTTTTTATTTATATACTGATAACAGCATGCGTGTGTACTCCAAATATTTTGATGGCCCATAATTAATAGCTATATGCATGAAATATCTATTAAAGTCGAATTGTGCTAAATAGATTAAACTAGATTTATGCGTGTTATGAATAAAATACATATAGATAATAATTATGATTACGGTTTGTCGACGTGTTCAGTCTTCGATTTAGTAATGAAATATAATCATAATTGCATACTAAAATTCTTAATAAATAGGATATACATGTAGTCATAATTAAATATTTTAATGCCTGGTTATTTTCTATTATTTACATCATAGTAATCGCACGTCCGAAACTATGTTGCAAATCCTTTATTAATTATAACTACGTAAGTTGTAAATAATTCACAATTAGGGAATATGCACTTATGAAGAAATTTAACATGTTTATTCTAACTAATTACATTAGAGGTTTAATTCAAACACTATATCTAAATTTTCTTAGTAAATAGCAATTAAACATAGTTATTGTGGAAAATTTTGATTCATGTTAATCTGGATAACATATAGCAAAGCACCTACCTAAAGTAATTTAAGACATTCTGTCATTAATTTTAATTGAATTGTCAAATAAATCTGCCTTAATAACATGTGACAATGTGTATAAATGTTGCAAAGTATACATGTTGCATTTTGCATAAAATATCTTTAAAAAACAACTAGTATAATAATTATGGTTCGATAAAAGAGTACCGTTATACGCTCAGTAATATTTGAATTATTCATTTCATCATGTGAAGGTGTAAAGAAAAACTTTCCGAGCCTGCCATTATCAGCAAAATAATGTTTGTTAACTTGTTTAGCTCTATGCGAACCCGTTAAAGCGATAGTACAATATTGTCGGAAAAATTTGTTAACAAACACTTCCAATCTGAGCTTACACCCTTTGCACCCTATAAAATAAATCAATAAGCACCCTTTTATAAATGTACTTTTATACCAAGTATGTTTTGATTAAGCATTGAATTAGGAAATTACGATTTAACCGTTTCCGGTAGAGACAAATTATGTTCGTAAAATGAGAAATTACTGACTGACACCAGAATTTACAAACGACTTTTTTAGAAAATAAGAACACATAATTTTAAGCTTTCATTGTAGAAACAAAATTTTATAAAAATATTCTTTGTGCCGTGTGCCAGTTTGTAATTAAAACTAGGTGTGCCCATAGTGGGACCACTGTGTCATAAAAGGTTAAAGTGTTTTCCCCAATGTCACATATGTAGATGAAGAATTCCATAAATATAAGTCCGAAGCTGCATATAAGAAGATCGAATTTCAATGTCACAATTGGATTAATCACTAATTGTATGATTTATTTACCAATATGTTGTTAAAATAATAAAAAAGTATAATTTCGTATCCCTATTTTTTTTATCAGAGTTATTTTACCTACGGTTTATTTTGTTGATTATATATGGCTTTGCTGCGGTTTATTTACAGATGCCAAAAGCAAATGGTTATCTGAGTGAATTGTGTTACAGTAGAAGACCTTTCTAACGCACTTCTATATAAAGCACTTCTCTATATAACACACACCTTCTGAGATGTAAACAATGAATTTTGCAGTTAAAAAGCACCTGCATTTTCACTTTGTAAAAAACTATTACTCTCCAGAAGACTAAATTTTATACATTAGTTCAACTTTATCACCTTAATTCAGAGATTTTTAATGAAAAAATTGCTATTATTACAATAAAATGTTTTGAAAATGAGTAATATAATGAATGATGTGGTCCAGGCATATTTGGATTATGTTTATAAAGTAAATTGAACAATGTGTGGAATGATCTGTAACATACAAAAAAAAAACTATAATCTGCGCAACTGATCCCAATGAATGCAATATAAAGATCCCCCACTGTATAAGGATATGTTTTAGACATATTTGGCCATGTTTACAAGATAAATTTAGCGATGTATGAAATGGGATCTATATAACGCGAAATTCCATATAGCGCAAAATCTTGCGTTTTTATATTTGCATTATAAAGATCTTCTACTGTACTTGAAATGTCATCCTGATAGCTCAAATAAAAAAGCATTATTAATTGAAGGCAAAAGTTCAGGGTTCATGTCCCGGCCTGGAAACATTTATTCTGAATTTGAAATTGTTCCTGATCGTATGACATAAGAAGTCAAAAATATGCTTAGTAATGGTTCTCTGAGTGAACTGTGTTACTCGATATGTCACCCAGATAGCTCATTTGGATGAGTATTAGTAATTGAAGGCAAAAGTTCCGTGTCCAAGTCTTGGACTGGAAACATTTATTTTGAATTTGAAATTGTTCCTAATTGTATGACATAAAAAATCAAAAATACGTTCAGTAATGCTTTTCTCTCTGAATTTCGAGATCATTATCAGATGGTTGTTTGAGTGAATATTGTTACTTGATATGTTGTCCAGATAGATCAATTGGATGCGCAATAGTAATTGAAGGCAAAAGTTCCGGGTTCAAATCCCGGCATGGAAACATTTATTTTGAATTTGAAATTGTACTTAATCGTATGACATAAAACGTTAAAAGTATGTTTAGTAATACGTTTCTCTAAATTACGAGATCATTCCTGTTTTTATTAGACAATTTCACGACAAGAAGAACTTCCACCACTCCATAAAGCATACAGTTGAACCACAATTTTCGAAAGCATTTTTCTCTTTATTTTTTCTTCGATTCATATGAACAAATTCTGCTATTAATCGCTGAAAGATTATTGATCAGACGAAAAAATATTAGACAAAGACTCCTAATCTGAACAAATGATGCAATACTCCCTGGAATTGCTAAGAGGTTTATGCACCTTGCATCGAGCCGTTTTGTAAACAATTTTGGTACAAACGAGTAACGAAATTTTTAAAGTTCCTTATTTTGTAAATTTTGTATTTTTAGGACTTACTGAACATCTTATAACCACCTCTAAGAGGAAAAGTTTAAACAACGGCAACGTTTTATATTCGAGAAAAGCAATTTTTAAGAATATCTTTCTTTTCGATTAATATCACATGTGTTCTTACGAATCATTTAACATGACACACCATTGTGCAATTTATATAGTTAAGAAAATCGTTTCCATTAAATAAAATATCCAAACCAAAAAGGAAATAAATTTTAGGGATTTTTTTTTCTTTTTGTGAATACATTTAACAAAAGGACTCATTTTAAAAACTGCGATAGAAAAAGCTATTACTTCTGACGAGGTTAAATGTAATACTATTAAATACTTTGAATGTAATACTATTTTGAATACATTAAACTTTATTAAGTTAATATGATTACATGCAGATTTTTATTTTACCTTTTTCGTTGCATAAATTTTTATTAAAAGTAACGGGCGGTATTAAACATCTAAAATGTTCGACGAAATTCCTAACTTTTAATAGGCATTTACTCTTGCCTTAAAAATAACTTTTATAAAAGTGAGATTAAATGAATTTTTTAAAAAGGTAAATATTTTAAATAAAATATTTCTATTATACTGGATACTTAAAAAATATATATATATCACAATAATTAAATTATAGCGTATTATTATTATGATTAATATTATTATTCGAAATAGAAATATTCGCAGAATTATTGCAGATTGATGATTTAATATAGACAATACAAAATAGTCCTTTCTGCATACCTAAATTCAAAACCACTGGCAAAAAGACCACCGCCACTGCTTATCATCTACATCTCCATACGCCATTTTTTAATAAAAATTGTATGCTTAAAATATTATATGGTATTCTCATTAAATAGTTAAAATATTCTCCTTTACTAACGAAGAAATCTAATTTTGTGGCTGATCTATATTTTGTATCTAGACACACCGCAGTGTGTCAGCAAGGTTCGTCTGACATACAAGTTTGTTTTGTTACACGAACCATTTCGAGCTATTTTCGCCAAATTTCGACATTCTACAGCTGAAAATCTATTTGACCTACGTACTTGTAATTTTAGATCTCCCTTAATTATCCAGCGTCCAAAATTTTATAAATTACGCATAATTAGTTTCCGAGATAATGATATTTGAAAATGTCTGATAATCGATAATTTTATCACTGACTCATTCACTCGTCAAAAAGAACTTATATATCTACTGCACCTACAGACTTCAAATTTGGTACAAAGTTAGTTTACACTATAAGGAATCGAAAAAAAAAATCTGAAAATCGATTAATTACCAACTTGAGGGTGTCCATTTTTACTTTAACGTTACGTCAATTAGGCAAACTTTTAATTTGCCAAAAAAGCGCCAAATGTTGAATCCGGGCTGACCTTGCAGCAAAACCACCTGATTATCAGCCATTTTTGGCTAATTTCAGATAATTAATTTTTTGAGTAATGGTGCATAAAATTTACGTTTTTAGACACATTGTGAAAAAAAAAAAACTTGAAAGAATACATATATCAAAATACGCATATATTTCAAGACATCCGCTGTTGAAATTCGTCTAACCCCAGAATTAAAAATGTAAACAAAATAGAGTCATTCCTATGAATTCGAATAAATATTGATCATGGATCTGTGTTATAGCATGTATTATGGTGTATTACATGGGTTTAGGCAGTGTAGCTTTGGCCAACCTTGCGGTGTATCGAACTCTCGACGTCAGCGCTACGTGTAGTCTATCTATTTCCGCTGCGGATAAAGGTACTCTACCGATTGCCGCTGAGTATAAAAATAATGCTTGCAAAAGACTATCAAGTACCATTCCGATGTCTTTCGATAGCGACACGAATTTCAAACTGTTGGATACGCAGGGTTTTGAAAATGGAAATTCTTGCTATGCTGTAGTTTCGGTGGACGAATTTGAATTTTAATATTTACTGTCCGTTTAACTTTCAAGTTTGTATGTTGAGTGTCAAATAAATGTTATAATTAAGCAAAAGGTGCATTAGCCTTTTGTTTTTAATTATAGTTTGAGACAATACTTTCTTTCACCAGACTAAAAACCTACATTAGTAATGCCTTAAAGTCAGACGGATTTTCTTGTTAGTGCTTGTTTAAATTTTATACTATTTATTTGATATTATTTGGATAACTTCGTCATTTTATTTGTAAATATGAATAGGACTGTTCATTTATATGTTAATGAGCTTGTAATGGTAAAACATAGAATTTTGTCAATATGATTATTGTTATTTCAGAAATAATAAAAATTTCGAATGAATACATTTCGTTTCAAAACAAACATTAAATACAGCAGTATTAAAATACAGATTTCGGCCGCAAATTGACAGTCAAATATTTTGTTGTAGGAATTTTTAATTCAATTGAATGTTTTCTGGTGAATAAAATAGTCACTTGTAAACGTATTAAAAACCATTAAGTAAAGTGTTTAAGTATATTGTAACTGTACAAAAAGTAATGATGTCTAACAAAAACATAACTGTGAAAAAAAAGTATCCAAGTTCTGTTAAACAAGAAAAGAAGTGATATGTAAGTGAGTGGCCAAGTTCAAATAAAATTCACTCAAACTTACCTACTGGAGTATTATACAATTGTTTAAATTGTTTAAAAATAAAAATTACTGATAGCATATTAATAATAAACTAGATGGAATTCGTCAAAACTTGACGCAAAAAAATACTATAACAATATCAGTAAAATAAGCTTCTCTATTATTTATGAAGTTGTGCGTATAAAACAGTCTTTCAAATATTTTTTCCCCAGTCAAATACAGTACTATTTCCGATGCAAACTCCAAACAAACAATCCATAAATAACTGTGTAATGCAAATCAGTTTGACATTACCACCATATTCCCCACGGCAAGAAAAAAAATTCATGGACCTATGAAGTATATACAAATAGTATATTCCTACGTTCATATCATATTCAGTAAATAACAGAACATAGTAAATAAAGCACACATCCCCCCCCCTGTGATAATGCAACCGAATGAGCTCCTATGCGCATGTGCATTGCATCTGCCCAAAAGCACCGTCGAAATTCAACGTTAAAAAAGTTTTAAAATGATTAAATTAAAAGTTTTAAAATGTCCTCTTTAATCCATTGTTTTAAGCTAATCACTTTTTATGCAAAGATTAAGAAGTTTTTTACAGTAATAAATCTATCTGCAGATGAGGGAGATTTTTAATATTTTCAAGTGTAATTTATTTGTATGGTTTCTTCGGTTCCTAGACATAATCAGGATGATTATCCCTTTTCCATCACAGTCGAGGATATTTTTCCTCTTATACAGTTGGCAAATGTAAAAAAATAAAAAAAATGCAATTCCTAGCATATCCTGATATCTGATGGAACATATTCATCGACGAATTCAACATATCAATTTTATGTTCAACATAAACTAAAAATAGTCTTTTTTTTCTTTTCTTTTTTTTCCCTGACAGATTTTTGTTCAGCGCCAAAATGTTCTATCTTATGGATAATCTGATCTTATGATTTATCACTTTTTTCCTTTAAAAAAAAAAAAAAAACATTATTCACTTTTGTGATGATTAAGGAAATCTATTTTCAATTGTGGCAACTTTCCCATGGGCTATTTTACATTATTGAAGTAAACTGGTGGTCATTGATAAGATAGAATTGAAAAACTTTTCATGTTTAAAAATTATTTAAAAAGTCGTTAAATTAATCGGCAGTTTTCAAATAAATTTCAATCGAAAGCTAATTTTTTTTTCTAATTGATGATGTAAGAATTGAAATTGTAAAATGTAGCAAAAAATAGAAATTTGTAGTATTTCGAAGTGATGTAAGCGCGATGAAAGCTAAAGCGATAGCTCCTTTGTTGTCACAACTGTTGTACATTTCTAAAAATTGCCACTGTATTTTGGCTGGCGTCCAAAAGTGGAAAAACATTTTTTGACATCGAAAGAGAAATTCACAGTGAAAGAAATAGGACTTTGCGCTAATACGGAACTGTTAACTGAACTTATAATAAATCTACCAAAATAATTCCTATGAAATATTAGTCTTACATTGTTTATTCTAGCTAAAAATACAATAATTATTTCAAGATTTTTTTCTGCCATAACACTATTTTTAATAACTTTAAATTTCCTGAAATCCTTTACTTTTTTTATTTTTTTTATTAAAAAAGGAAATCTTCTATCCTATAATTAAAAAAATAGCAATTGGTAACATGTAATCAAGGTATGCAATCAAGATGAAGAAATCAATGACGGCTCCAATTCTAATCTTTATAATTATGAATGCAAAAATCAGTAAAATTATGTTATGTTAACACAATCATATACATTTTTCTCTTTAGTTTTATCAATGTTAAAATGCACTTCAAGCTAAGCATAACGTCATTTTCACCGGCGCAAACTTTTCACACGTACTTCATATACCTTACATTAATGCTTAAACACCATGCCACAAATATAAATATATTTTGTACTTAATTGTACTGAAAAAATGGCATCAACAAAGTTATAATTCATAATGATAAAATAAACCCAATGGGCAATATTCCCGTGACGTCACAATAAATATGAATTTTTATTCGCTTCTAAAACACGCGGATAAGTATTTTTACCGAAATTTAACTTGCAAATTAACAAATTCTGCCTTAAAACCGCGTGCTTTTAATATTTATTATTTCTCTTTTATTCAACCACAGAGTTTAGAGAATAAACTCTGTGCTTCGTAACAGTAGGCGTTATCCGATTATGACGTCATTAACAGAAGTAAAAGTTTAATTGAAAATTACGGTTAATTAATTAAATTTTTGAACAAACGAATGCACGATAACAAATCTGTGTCCAAATATCTTTCATTTAAAAAAAGAATGATGTAATTTGATGCAGTAGTTTGTTCTCACGGATTGTCGAAAGAAATCGCTTAGCGTTTTAAATATATAGATCTAGAACTTTGCGAGTTTTTGATAAATATTATGCCTATCATTTCCATGCCTTAATAAAATGATGATGATAATATTGATAACATTGTCATTATAATAATTTTTACTATTTCTATTATTATAAACAAATTACTCGTGTTAAAGATTTGATAAACAAATAAACACACAGTTACACTTCCGCTCGTCTTTGATTATCACTCTAGCAATTCCCACTCCCGGAAACCTCAGTACAGACTAAGGCCTGACAAAGAGACGGATACACTTACACTTATCCTTGGCCATCACTCTAGCGAATCCACCTCTTTCAGGAGCCTCAATACACTCAATATAAAGCCCTCAAACATGAAATCACGTCTTGATAAAGATAAATGACTGTTAGCAGGGCTCCCACTCGGTCCGTTTTTTGAACACCACTATTTTTTTTAAAAACAATCTTCTTTATAATTGTTGCAGAAATTAACATCGAGGTCCGGTTTAGTTGAGATTGTTGCAAATACATACCACAATTTTCTTTTTAAAAAAATACTGGTTTCCAAAAAACGGACCAGTGGGAGCCCTGTGTTAGGTAAAAACTTGCCAAGTTCTAGATCTATTATTAATATGCTATGAATATTTTTTGTATTTTTAAACAATTTAAACAATGCTATAATACTTCAGTAGGTAAGTTTGAATGAATTTAATTTCAACTTGACACCCACTTACATGTCACTTTTTTTTTATTTTACAGAATTTGGCTCTCTTTTGTCACAGTTATATTTTTGTTAGATAAATTACACACAAAGAATCGTTTAAAAATATACATAAAAAGGAAGCAATTTTTTTCTGAACTGATTAACTTTTTATGTTTCTTCAAAGTAATCTACCTTCGAATTTAGTAAACTTTTGCAAAGTTCATTTCGTTACATACGGATATTTATTTATACTAAATTTTTGTCGCATAACTTTAAATAAAATGAGGTGAACAGTGTAAGAATTTAATATCCTTGATATAAGTGATATCCTTTAATGTATTTGTAAAAGTGTATTAAAATATATTTTAAAAGTGAAATTTAAATAAAATGTTTAAAAATGCGAATTTTTAAAATATCATTTTTGTTTCATATTTTTTTTTCCAATCATGTATAACAAAAGCAATTGATTCCCTGTTTTATACATATGTTTTAAATAAACAAGGTGATAGCAGGCTGTTTCCTCAAAACTAGAGTATTGATAATACCAATGAAACTTAAAGTTTTGTGTATAGGATACCATGTTCGAAATCAACTTATTCAAAGAAAAATACTTGGCTTTTTCAAAGGGCTTAATCAAATAAGTGGCTTAGTCAAAGAAGAACACAGCTGTGTATTTACGGCAAGGTTCGAAGAAAACCACCAAAAACTGCGAATGGTTAGGTCGACGAGGGCGACAGGGGCTGTTCGTTCATAAAATTCAGTAGTATTCTTTAGTTTTATTTGTAAAAGTGTATTAAAATTTATTTTAAAAAGTGAAATTTAAATAATTTTTTTAAATGCAAATTTTGGCTTATATTTTATATTTTCGAATCATGTGTAACAAAAGCAATGGGTTTCCTGTTTTATACATATCTTTTAAATATACAAGGTGTTTATAATACCAATGAAACTTTACATTTTTTGTATAGGATACGAGGTTCGAAATCAACTTATTAAAAAAAAAAAAATACTTGCCCTACTCAAAGGGCTTACTTAAATAAATAGCTTAGTCAAAGAAGAACACAGCTGTTTGTTCATAAATTTAAAATAAATTAGCCCTTTACAGCAAAAAATTGAAGACGAATTTTTCATTGTGTCAAAGGTGATGACATAACGGGAAGTGCTTTAAATTAAACAGATTATTATGTACTATCAACTACATTCTGAATTCTTTGGTGTCTGTGTTCTTTTTGTTTGGATTCAAATGTGTTTCGATCTTACAAAAAAACTATTATTTTAATCTGTTACAAATAATATCTTTGTTTTTCTTATGTTGTCTGAACTTCGGTTCGGAATGCGACACTCTGCAAATTATACTGAATAAATTTCTTGTTATCTTGATTACCTACACGAAAATATTTCGTCTTCATGAACACTGTATGTCCATATAGTTTTGATGAAACAGCACATTGTCGTTTTATATAATTGTTATTTAAATTTTACAAATTAAATTTACAGACATGCATAGAAACTGTATGTTTATTAATGTAATCATTTTAAAGTTTTAATATATTTATAAATAATAAAGTTAAATATATTTAACACGTACACGAATGCCTGGCCCTTTCAAAATATGAGGAAAGACACGAATCCATGGCATCACTAAGTATATAACTTATTAAAATACTGTTAAAATTATTGGCCACATTTTTAAATAATCTTTGATCACGGAATTATTTTGTGTTCATTCTCCATATACGAAAATTTTTGTACTTTATTAAAAGTTATCAAATATTCTCCAATAAATATTATAATTTTTCAGATCTATCAAAAGTTTAAAACGCAATTTGATGTTATAGAAAGATGATAATGTTCATAAATTTTATTATGCAATGGAAATTTTTGTTGACAGCAAGGGCATTCAACCGCTGGCTAAAGAAATTTATTTAATCGAAATTAATTAAAATTCACAGACTTCAATTTTGAATAATATTGAAAGCTATATTTGTGCGTTGTTACACATAACTAAGTGAATCAAGTTGAACTTTTATTTATATTTTTGAACAATGCATTTAAAAATAGTATCAACATATACTTTTTAGTGTAATAAAATGTTTCAATGTTTGCTAGAACACTAAAATATTATGTTAAATTAATTAATTAGGGTACAAAATATCATGCTGAATTAATTTCTGTCGGATTTTACTATATCGGATTATATATCTGATAAGTTTTAATCAATAAGTTTTAAGATCAATATCCGATAAGATAAGTTTCACCGGGGATATTTTATATTTCGCGGGGGGCTATGAGCTGATTCTTGTCTTGTTAAAAAAAAAAATCACTACATGAATCAGTTACAAAGATGCATTTATAATTATAGATAACTCTATGCATGTTTGTCAACTTCACGTAGGCAAAACTTTGAGATAAATTGCTTGAAGTTGTTTCGCTAACTTTCTCTTAATTTTCAAGTAGTTAGAATTAATTATATTATGTGTAGTAAATAATGCATTATGAATTACTAACTTTGCAATAACTGTTACTTTTCACCTACAATTAGACGATAAAAACACCTTCACTTGAGTGCGTGAAGTCACATGCACATTATCTATTTAAAACATGAAAACGTTTAGAGAAATCCAACACTACTGTACTCATAGAAAAATTTTAAACATTAATATTATTAAAAACTAAATTTAACTCAGAAATTATATTTACAATGTAATTTACACATAATTTGCCTCCTTGGTTGAAGCTGAAGTTGAAAAAAGTTACGATGTAATGATTTCTAAATGTCAATATCTGACAGACGATTTTTGATTATGTCGAATAAATTGAATCATAAAGTCTAAATACTCTAAAATATCTTTTTATTTCTTGGAAAATTTACTTTAATATTAACAAACCCATGGAAACAATTTACTTATATAAAATAAGGAGCTAAGTTATTTATTTTTATCTCCAAACACATTTAAATAAATATACCATGTCCTTTAAACGCACTTATAGTAATCTTTGTAATATATGAAAAAAATCTCACTATCCGCCCCAAATAGTTTCGGATAGAGATAAACTGACTTTTTATTGGTTAACAAAAATATTGTCTATACATAGTTTATTTTTATGGCAAAGGGGAAAAAATGCAGTAGAAATTGAAAAGAAAATAGATTTCTGTAATGATAAACTATGGGAGATGTTTGAAAATGGTGGTAAAGAATGGTCTGAGAAATTTTTAATTTACTCGTGTTCTAAAATGTATGTACATCAAGTTTCGTTCAAATCGGATAAAAACTGTAAATTTGTATACGGAACAAACATACCAAGAACGACTTGCTCTGTTGGAATAAACCTCGTTCTATGCTACTCCAACCTTGAAGATGATTTATTTAGTTGAAAAGAAAATCATTCACTTCATTAATGACTAAATGTTTATCTAAATGAATTTATGTCATTATATTTTATTTTAAGCGGGTTTCCTTGTGCTCTACGACTGTTCTGTATTCCCAATCACATTCTGAAATATATAATCCTATTTTTTTCTCTTTTGGAATAAACGTCAACTATGCTAGTCGAAAATTGAAAATGCTTTATGAAGTTGAAAAAAATCTTTCTCTTCATTAAAGAATAATTGTTTATCTAAACGAATTCATGACAGCATATATTATATTAAAAATGGTCCATTAAGCACCCCTAATCCTTCTATATTCCAAACCATTATTTATGATGTAATATATAATACTATCAATTTTTTTTATGTGACAAATTTCATTTTAGACGTTTTTTATATGCGTTCAGTTGGTGTAGATATATGTTGAAAAATATGAAAATCAAAATGTTTTAATTCTATGTATTTTTTATTATTTTGATGGGGCTTTTTATTTTTATGGTTTAAATGTGTTTTTCGACTTTTTTATATTGATTTAATTTTATAAGAGTACAAAAAAAGCTTTATTACTAGACACACTAATGATAAGATTTAAAGGTAATCATATCTGACAGTTATACTATTAATATATTTCTACAGAAAAAGCAATTATTAAATAGCATAAATTTAGCTCAATGAAATAAAAACTTATCTCTTATTAGAGAATGTTGCTGAAAAGATCAATGAAACATTTTTTTTGTAACTTTAAAAAACCCTTAATCCCTTTTAATACTGAAAGCATTCAGGGAAAAAGAAAATCAATCTTAAAAAATTATCTTTTCCAAAACTGTTTTTTCGTAAGATATACATGGTTAATTACATTAATCCTTAAATCTCGATATGCTGCATTAAAAATATTAAAACAAATTACTGAAATGGCGAGATATATATTTTTTTATGTTAACACAGAAACTATTTCCTTAATCTCCGTTCTTTGATTTTTTTCAGTTTTTTTGCTGTCATTGAACATAAACTGTATTGAAAAGATCTATTCGTCTGTATGTAATAGACTAGTTAACGTTACATTAATATTTAAACTGTAATATTTTTAATTTATGTTAGAATAAAAAAGAATTATCAATATATTGAAATACTTAAAGTATATAATATATTTACTGTACTTAATGGTCTAAGAAATGATATATGTATATCAATACCTTCAAAAAGTAAAAGTGAAACTTATTTAAAACACATTTTAATGACATTGCACTAATTACTGTTAACGACGTTTATGTATCTTACTGGTATTTTTACAATATATTACCTGTTGAATATAATGTGTGTACTGTGTATGGTACTTTTAAAAGCCACACAAAAAATAAGTACAAGAGCGTTCTCATGGTGTTAAATGTTTTCAAAGTTATATAAGGTAAAGCCAGGAGAGATGACGCGGTCGGAGAGATTGCGCACATAGAGGTTCGGGGGGTAGGAGTAGAGTGAGCGCGCAGCGACTGCAGGTAGTTGTACAACAGCAGTAGTGGAGTATCTACTTGAAAGTGCACGTTGATTGTATTGAGCGTCTAAGATAAAGTATTGTAATTTTGTTTTGTTTTCCCAAAGTCAGTGCTTGAATTTTCGTAGCTATTCGTCAGAATTTCTATACAATATCAGTAGTGCAAAATATTTTTAACTTAAACGATTTTTCATAAGCTACTAATCTAGACTAACAGTGTGAACACCAACGGTTCGTTTCAGTAGCGGCTATGTTTAAATAAAAGGCCGCGCAATCTCTCCTACCTAAATTGGAGAGTTTGCGCATCTGCTACTTAGGAGAGATGGCGCATTGTTCCCATTAGTTTCTATGCTAGGAGAGATTACGCAGCTTATTGGTAAATTTGCTTTATAAAAATAAAAAATGAAAATTGACTAATTTTAAGTTAAACGTGTTATCAAGTAACTTAATGTTATTTTGTAATCTTATCTGGACTTGCGTTTTCTGATTCATTATTTTTATCTCTTTAATTAAAATTTTTTAATCATTTTGAAAATTATTTCATTTTTCCGATTCTTTAATCATTAGGTTGAAATATTCAATCCTAATACAATAATATTTGTTCGTAAAAACTTTTCAACAATATCATTTAAGTGTAATTATTATTGTTAACAATTTAATTGTAGTTATTATTAGTAACAACCTCTCCTAACCGTGTGCGCAATCACACCAACCCTGTAAGGACAGATTGCGCAAAACAACTTTCTTGGTTTTAATACAACTGTTCTATTAAATTACAACATAACAACAAAATAGCATTGAAATTGCATAAAAAACAAACAAAGTAAAAATTATTCATGGATACTTTAGCAAAAATTTAATATTTATATTATTTATCGCTATTCTTTTGAATTGTGCGCAGACTATCCTAGCCTTACCTTAAATGGTAGTATACTTCTTTTCATTTTATGTTTGTCTTCTGTCTGTCAGACTAACCATGTCGTCTTTTCACCTCTATTTATTTCGGTTCTTTTCCCGGAAAGCTTCATGTAAGCAAAACATCAGCGATTTTAAGGGGATGATTGGTTTTCGAAATCGCGAAATCTAATATATATATATATATATATATATATATATAATTTTAAAAAGAGGTGCTCAGTTTTATCTGAATAAAAAAGAAATTTTCAAATCTGAAGCTTTTTTGCAGAGATATAAGATTTTATATTTGTAAAAACTTTATATATTTAAACATATATATATTACTTAAAGTGCTGTTTTCTCAAAATTGAAATTTTTGGAAATTTATAAATTTTGAAACATTGTATGCGCATTCCTAATAAACAGATTCTTTTGAAACTTATACTATATTTTTTCTATATTATAATAAATAAATGTTAGCATAAAAAATTGTATTTAAAGGGTATTTTAGTGCTGAAATTTATGTGCATATGTAAATATAAAGTTATTTGTTTAGAGAAAACAAAGCATAATTATAAAGATACATATTTTTTCTGCTTATAGATTCAGCAAACTTTTGCAATTTATACCAACTTCCATTCTAATGTAGTAAAAGTGACTCATAAATAAATATTGACATATTTTAGGCAAAAGAAATGCGCAAGGAACATTTTAAACATGACAATTATCATTCACTTTAAAATTTTAAAAATTGAATAATTTAATAAATTTTCATTATTTGAACACCAAATTTTGAATATAACTATTTGAGTTTGCCATTAACAAGTCTGCCAATTTTCAAATTAATCTATTTAAAATTGTATGTTTTGGATTTAATACCAATTGTCCCCTTAACCGGGGACAATTGTGTTTTTATTGAAAATATAGAAAATAAAATACGAAGATGTTATGAAGTGCGATAAAATAATTTAAAAAAACATTTAAAATGGAATATTTCACAAAGTAAACGTAAGGAGTGATTTTATTTAGTAACAATCTTAAATTATTATTATGCTACTTGTAAATTTCATACGAGTTTAATTTATTTTCTCTTTATCCCTATATACCTGTTATGCCCAATTTTTGTTTAAGAAAATGATTGGTTGTAAATATATAATATTTTGATGCAAATCTGTGTACCTGTCATATTTTCAACAGTAACAGTAAAATTAATGTTCATCATATACTTTCTGTATAAAAATGTACAACATGCTTTTAAAAGTTAAAATAAAATTTTATATTGTAAGCGAATTTTTTTTTCCATGTCGGTAAATTTTTTTATTTATCACACCCCATAGTAAATATGTTCGTGTAATTATAACAAGAAGCTGCTTAATACAGTCACAAAATTATGATACATGTTAATAAAAAAAGTATAAACAAGAAAAAGAGTAGATATTTCTTAAATACTGTTATAGATTTTAATTGTAGTTACAGGCTTAATCCTACTTTAAAAAGTCACCGATATTTATGGTCATTGGTTTTCATTGATAAAACCTATACTATCGAAATACAATTGTTTTTAGTTAGATTGTGTAATGATCTATTAAGGTACGAAAAAAGTCTTATTTAATGCATGATATATTTATTCGTTTACACACATATATATATAATAAAAAATAGAATCTTGGCATTAGTTTATCTGTAATTATTTTTTCAAGTAAATACCTTAAATTTAATTATTACTCAAAGCGAGATTTTACATTAGAGTTATATTACTAAAAGAAAAGTTAATTATAATAAAAAATAACATTAGATAAACATAGCAACATTGATAGACCTAATTAGTCTGTTTTCCTATTTTTTCAGTTTCTAAAAACGTATTTTAAATTGTGCATATATTCCATTATTATAATAATTATGGTACATTGCACAATTCAAAGGCAATTTAACTGCTTAATCAGCATGCAAAAAGTTATAAAAATAATGCCAATTACTTGTATTTACTTTTTAAATATTATTAAAATAACGCGTGTTTCATATTTCAATTTTCAAGATTTTCCTAACTATATTAGTAGTTACTATTTTGTAACATTAAACAGAGTTAACTAATTAATAGCACTATAAAATGCATAAATAAAATCGATAAATTGTAATGACTTCTAAAAACAATATGGATGAGAGAAAAAATTATCTACAGTAAAATGTTTTCTTAATGAGAAATAAAAGAGCAAAATATTTTTCTCTAAAAATGTATAACTTAAGATATTTTTAATTTATTTAAGAAGTTCAGAAAAACAGTGTAAAACAAAGAATAAATTGCAAAGTTGTTTTAAACTTTATATATTTAGATGAATAAGATTTATTTCCAAAATTTAATTTATTAGTCTAAATTAATGAATTTTTTTTCTTATGCTAAAATATATAATTATATAAAATTCTAAAAGTATTTAGTATATAACTTTAAAAGGATACATTTTGTTTAAATATGTATAAACATAAATAAACATAATGCGGCAAGCAATTTGGGGGGGCGGGTCAACTTATACGCGAGTCAATTACAGCAACAAATAAAAAAAAGCTTCAAATATTGCCAAAATTCTGACTTTTTATGTGTAAGAATAATAAAATAATAGTTAAAATATACAAATAATAATAATTTATCATTTAAAAAAATATCATTGATTTGTTTTTTGTTTACTTACCACTTTTTCGCTTTGGCGAATCTCTCCTGCCATGTGGAGCGCGCGTGTCCATCTTTTCTTCGGATTGAATTGATTTTATGCAAAATTGAAGTAAAAACTTAGGGGGTCGACTTATGCGCGAGTTTTTGATTTTTTACAGAATTTGCATTTAAAAGTTAGTTGGTCGACTTATACGTGAGTCGGCTTATACGCGATTATATACGGTATATAGAATTTAAAATAGAATCGTTTTTTATAATCATGCATAGAGACAAGATAAACTTTTATTCCGTATGTACCATTAACTGGTTTAGTGCACATCTGCCAATATGTGAAAGTTCTTTCAATCAGAAATACCTTGATTTTCAATAATTTATCACATATTTTACAGTTTATTTTGCAGAATTAAAAATTCATAAAATTTTATTGTACACATAACAAAAGACTCTTAATTTCATAGAAATAACCAAAAGAATTGCAGAAATTTTGCAAATGTTGAAATCTTAGAATACACTGTAAGTACTTTGTGTTTTGTACATTTTTAAAGACATAATACTAAACACATAAATCCAGAATTGTGCATTATTTTTTCTGAAACGTTTACTTACAAAATCAGATAAATTAGCATGTTTATAGAAAATAATTATCATTTATACAATTTTACACAATTCAAATCTCAAGATACATAAATCTGTGCCAGGACGTAAGAGAAGGGCGTAATTAAGAAAAAGTCCATGTTATTTGTGAAAGAAAAAAAAAGCGTGACTTCTAAGTTTTTGGGGTTTCAAAATATAAAGAGTGCTTTTTGTAACTGTGGGTAACTCGGGAGAAGTTATAGTATTGTTTAATTAGAGGTTACTTTACATTTTCGTAAACGCAAGTATAGGAACAAAATGCAGTAATTACAAAGTTATATGAAAAAACAGTGGAAATGCTAATAGAGTGAAAGAATATGATATATTAAGAGTATATTTTTTAATGATATTCACTTATATATTCTTCACACCTTTAGAGAATATATAAGGGGACGTTATATAAAGTCAACGGCATTTGTTCCACAGACGAACCATGCAGCGTGTATAAGACGGCTTATGTTATAATTCTCTATTAATATGTAAGTAATAAGTATAAAAGTAAAAATAGTTTTAAAAAACTCTCTTTTATTCAAAGTTTATCTTAAAGTGTATTTTCAAAAATATTAAAGTGTATTTTTAAAAATTTATATTAAGCTCTTTATATTTATACTTTCTACTTTTTAATGTTTAAAATATGACATATACTGTTTTCTCACAGCAAGTTGACCTATTTTGGTTAGCTGGTTTTGGCTCATAATTTGCACCATAATTTTTGTAACTCGTGTACATTAGCAACAATAAAGTATAATTGTCGATTTATCACCTGCTGCAGGCAAACGGAAAAATATGCCTTAAAATTCATTTGTTAATTTAAAATTTTAATTAATCAGTAAAATATTTTAAAATCGGCTTAAAGAAACACCTTTTAGAAAACTGCAATACAATTTTGTGTGTGTTTAGGAGGATCATGGACAATGTCAGTATCCTCAGGAAGAACGCTCAGTTGAACTATGCTTTAATAAAGTCCTGGTATTACGCATTTGGGAAAAATTCCATGACATTATATACATTATAGATGATATACATAAAATAATTACAAAATAAAAAATCTATCAACTAACAAATGTTTCAAAACAGAAATTTGTAATATAAAAAAATATAAAACATGCAAAATTAATTTAATAATTAGTAATTTTTAGACACCGTCACATGCAGATAAAACTATCAAATGTTTGTCCAAAGGATCAGGGTCCATAAGCCGTGTTTTTGGCCAATGAAACGGACTAAAACTCGATTTTTTTTTTATACTGACTTAATTATTTCACTTTTTAATATTAGAAGGTTTATCCTGTACGATTTTAACAATAGTTTTTGCATTTTGTTCGGATTTATATGACTTACACAAGCTCAAAGTTCGTATTATTCGTAGTTTTTGATGAAAAATATGCAATTTCTCCTAATTTTACCCCAATTATTTATATGAGCGCAATCGTGCAACACGTTCTTCTTTACGTATATTATAAAATACATCAGAATGTACAATATATGTAAAAATAAAAATGTTGCAAAGCTGCGCTCATAGTAAAATATTAAAAATATATATTAAAAATTGAGGTAAAATTAGGAGAAATTGCGTATTTTTCATTAAAAACTATGAATAGTACGAACTTTGAGCTTGTGTAAGTTATATAAATCCGAACAAAATGCAAAATAATATTGTTGAAATCGTACAGGAAAAACCTTCTAATATTAAAAAGTGAAATAATTAAGTCAGTATAACAAAATCGAATTTTATTCTTATTTCATGGGCCAAAAACACGGCTTATGGACCTTGATCCTTTTCCTATTGTCACTAAAATGCATGAGACAATAAATTTTCCTTTTGTATTATTTAAGGAGAAAAATTATATAATAAAAGAATTTCTTAACTTTTCTCATGTTTATTGTACCTAAGCCAAAATGAATGTTGTCTTCTATGCCTGAAGTGAGGAACGCCGATAACATCATCCTAAAATTTCGTCTCACTTTCTTTTATAAAAAATAAATGAATGTTAAACAAAGCTGTAAATTTTTTCTAGGTTGCGCTGAGGAATTTTGTCTCTTTTTTATTTATTTTTTAATCAAGAAGTAGATATTAAAAAGAAAGGTATTAAAATGTTTATAAAGATAACTAAAACACAATTTTCACTGGAAATTTAATTAACGTTCAAGTAATATAGTTTACTAATAGCGGAAGAAGTAACTGTTACTTGGAAATGTAAATATATTTGTTAACAATATCTTAAAGAAGAAACAATATGAATACATTTTTCAAGTAATATTGAAGAAAAAAATATTAAAATCGTTAAACATTAAAATTGAGTAACTCCTGAAATACTGAAATATTTGTTTTTCGCAGATGAAATATACACTACAGTAAAAGAGAAATATTATGATAAAATTATATATTGCTATTAGAAAAATTAAAAGTTGTTACAATTTTAGTGAGGAAAAGCCTACTAAGCCACATTTATTCGTAAATTATTACAGTATATCCTGTTAAAATTACATGTCGGATTCAATTTGATGATTAAAATATATATCGAACGATTTTTTATTCTTCGGACAAATATACATAAAGCATTAGTAATTTTTATAATTTTTGAACACCACATTGTTCCCTTTAATAACGTTAACCTAAAATGTTAATTTGTCGGATGCCGACAAATGTTTTGTTTTATATCAGTTAATTCATTTTTTAATTACTCTTCAATATTACATCAAATAATTTATTTTTATTCATGATTTTCAATTGTAAGATTATTGAGGCAATTTTCAGTGAACATTGCCGCTGTATTTAAATTTAGAACTTTTAATCGGTAAAATCTGCATTTAATATAAAATATGAGCACATCAAGAAGTCACCGTTCACATTAGGAATATATATATATCTAAGATAACATAGGTTTTCAGTATAAAAATATTCTTTCCCGTCACATTTTAAATGTGTTTGTGTGTAAAGAAGATAAACGTGAAAACAAAACATTTATGAAATAATTCAATGCATAAATATTTTACAAAAATTAACGTGTGACAGAGTGTCTTTATTAGATAATGGTAACATACTGGTAATGATATTTACAAATAAATTTGATGAAATCCTTTAGAAAACGTTTTTGTAGAAACCTCTGGGGATCTTGACATTTTCATGGATTTTATGTTTCAGCCGTCTAAACGTCCAGGTTAATATCAAGACGTTCTGCAATCTGATGCGACAATCGTTTATAAAAGCAATCTAGATTCTGCTGAATTGTATGAACTTTTTAAAATATGCCTGATTTAATTTAATTAGAAAACTTATAAGACACGTATATGCGGATAGTATACAAATGGTACACTGTCTACCGCTTTCTATGTTCGTATACTGGCATAGCTCGTAATATCGAATTTGTATACTACTCTTTGACAAAGTTCGACTAATGATTTTACCTAGTTGTCTTTTTATGTTCCGTTAATAATATTATATGGGTATAAGGGATTAACACAATATTTCATAGTAATACGTTATATAACAATTTCTATGTCGAACAAATTTATTAAATTTCTATAGATAATATCTATCGAAAAAAAGTTAATAAATAAAAATAAATGTTAAATCAGAATCTTGTTGCAGAGAAATTCTCCTCTACATTAATCCAAATATAAAGATAAACACCATTCCACAACCAGCGCAGCGTGCCGAAAATTGGCACAATTCAGCTTTGAGAAGCAAGAGGGCACAGTTGTCAGTGCCTTCTCTGTTTTTTCTTGCAGCAGGGTACTGTGAGAACTTGGCAGAATCTGATTTCTACATTCATTCCTCTGCATCATGGAGCCAGCGAACGCAAGATGAAGGGAAGTTTATTTCTTCCGTTCTGAATTAGAATCACTTTGGATTGAAAACAGATATGACAGAAAAAAATAAATTTTATGCTAATGAGAAATAGGGTGGTATGATCTTTTTTCGATTAGTAATTGGGATAAAAATCTGTCTAATGTATTTGTTAAGACAGTGTTAAAGTATTCTCAAAAATATAATATATTTAGAGATGCCTCAAATGCGTTGAAAACATGTTTTACTTACCCATCATACGTAGTATAGGGTAATCTTGTAATCGTTTTAAAAAGCGAAAAAAAAATACGGATTTACACGTTTCAGACACTGGAGAGTCTGATAAATATATTTTTAAGGAAAAAAATTGCCGTCCGTCTGTCTGTGTGTCTGTCTCCCGAACAAATTGAGATACTGACTTGAAATTTGATATGTCCTTAGTATGTAATAATGGGAAGAAGCTTATTGAATTTCAGTAACCCTGATTATCCGTAACTTTTTTTTTCGGACTCTCAAAATATTCGTTCTGATAAAAGTTTTATAAAATTTTTCGAAATTGTTTATTTTAAGGAGTAAATATAAAAGACAATTAAAAAACATAAATTTTGCATAAAAAAGGCAGTCGATTGGATAATTAGTTGCCTAGATATTTATAATCCTATTTGCCACACTCTTCGATTTTTCATGACCCAGTATTTAATCCAAATTTCAAATTAAACACATATTTTAATCGTAAAGGAGACGCTTAAACCGACGCAGTAAACTGTTAGTTAATATGATTATCCTTTTTTGAGTTATAAGGATGTATCTTTTACTCAATTCAGCAATAGAGCATTTAAAGTTTATGATGTCATCAAGCCACGATTTTATTCGAATTGCCAATGCATTTTATAAATAGTTTACACTTGTTTTAATTTCATATTTTATATTATGCATATCCATGATGTGTACGTATTAAGGTGGCCCCCAACGACTAGTTTTTAAGTAGATTTTATGAATTTTGATAAATTTGGTATAGTAAAAAAAAAATTAAATTCCAAACACCTACTTTAAATTTTTAATTTATACACAGAAACTAATCTGTAGTAGATATTTATAGTTTTATACTGCAAAACTTTAATATTTATGCTACTAAATCTTGCATCTTTCAAAAAAAAAATTTAGATTTTAACAATATTTTATAATAGAAAGGATTGCTATTATTTATATTCCATACATTTTAATTAAAATTTAAGGGTTAACCTTACATTTTAATTAAAACGTAACAAAATACTTTTTAGTTCTGTAAATTAATAGCCAAAAGCAGAACAGTACGTGGATTGAAGTGACCTTAAGTTAGGCGGTATATTGTTGGCTGGTACAGACTGAGAGCATGTAGCTTTAGCAACAGTCACATGTTTCTGCCGTCAGTCAGTGCAGGCAGACGAATCGTTTGAGTAGCAAGTGTTTTTATACTGTTTTTACTCGTTAGTTTCAGTGGTTTTATCCAGGTAAACACGGTACGTAGCAGTAGCCAAATTGTTACACAATAAATTGGGAAAACTTTTGAATAGACTTTTAAATGCAATGGTGAGGTTTTTGTAATTTGCAGCTTTTATTAAAACAAGTTTTATATTGTGTTACTAGTAATAGCTCTTCCCGTTAGTATAGGCTTCTAATGGAGTGAGTAATGAGTTCGCAGAACAAACTGACAACAAAAATAGCATTTCGTATCGAATAGAAGCTAATACACATCGAAGGCTCCTGACAGCAGCAAGAAGTTCATTTTTTACTTCGGAACAGTTCCCAATTTCATCCTGATGGCCATTTTTGATGATATTTCTTTCGTTAAAAATCAAAATTACATTTTTCACTCTGCAAGTACATAAAGTGGTGTTTCATTGTGTCCAATAGGCTTTCCTTTATAGGGTTCCGAACAGTTGGTGTTATTTTACCCTATGCTGTACTTTATAGTCACGTGTTTCCAAATAGTTATTTACGCTAATAAAAATGTTATTATTAGCGAAATTATATTAATAAGAAACAAAAAAATTATTCTCAAAAGTGAAGTAGTCCTCTAATATCAATAAAGAAAATATTTTATCAAAAAGTACAGGGAATTCGGTTTTTTTTCATTAATATTACGGAAATAAAATAATTGCTTCGTATCAGATTAATTTAAATTTATTATACTAAGATGTTTAAGTTGCATTAATTTAACTAAATTAGTCTAAACTTTTAGATTTTGTGTAATAAACCACCTACGATAAAAAAAATAATAATAATAAGGAATAAAATTACTATTATAATATTTCTAACGTTTATTTATGAATAAGTGAATGCATATAATTTAAGTAGAACAATCCGACTTGAGAAAAAGAACAAATTATGATAAAAATATATGGAGCACACAAATAATTAAGGAGTTTATCAAACCCTATCTATCTCTCATGAGTATTTTAATGTAAAATGTAAAATTTTGTCGTGGACAATTTTCAGTTTCAAAGTTTCAGTTGGCTTTGAATTATATCAAATTCTATGGGATGTTTTTAAGTGTTCTACAATGTATTCATAAAAAAAGAATAAAAGAAAAAGAATAAAAAAGAAAGTAATAACGATTATTAGTTATATCAATTCAATCTAAAAACTCAATTCCTAGTCTTATTCGAAATACTTTGAACGTTATATATATGTGTGTTTCTTGGACATGCATGCAAGAATACTGAGGGTACACTGCTTCTTAAGAAGTATCAAAATGTTTCATACTTTTTACTCAGTTAACATATTTATACGCCCGTTTTTATCACTTACAAATAGTTAATTTATAAACCCTTAATTCTAGAGATACGGTTCCAATTATTTTTTTTTTCAAATCTGTTTCTACACCATATTAAAATTCATTTACTACAAAACATTCGTCTGCGCAAATTATTGCAAAATTAAATTTTTATACCGTCTATGGGTACTATAATTCATATTTAAAAGTATCCTCAATGTTCCTAAAATTAAAACATTAAATAAATTTTCAATCAATAAGACTACAACTTAAAAAGTTCTGATATTTTGAGTTTAAGAATTTTAAATGTTTTCTAGCACCAAAAACACTTTTAGGAATTGGAGAAAATTATATGTTTTAAATTTTTGACTAATACAAAATTAATTTTACAAAGGAATTTTACAAGGGATATTATGTATCATTTATTTTAATTCAAAATCAATTCAAAAAGGACTGGACATTTGTCGAATAAAAAAACGCTAAAACTGTCGGAATATTCGCGCAACATTTTGGTGAGAAAACAAAAAAAAAATATCACATTCAATTTTATTTACTTTAAGCTGTCATTATTCCTTTAAAGTTACATTGTCTTTTCGGTATAGATAAGTCATTTTGTATAAAATGTCTGTGCTGGCTGTTGCAGCCACTGTAGAAAATGAAACGTTAATTTTCAAATGTGTGGAATAAATTGGATAAGTGTTCTTAACCTCATTATTCCCCTTCATTTGAACAATATTATTTTAGTTACATTGTATTAAAAAATCTGCCATGCTACATGTCCAGAGTTTGACTCCGAACTTTCCTCAATCTGTCATATCTTCGGGATCGATAAAAAGAGTACCAAGGTTGTTTGGGAACACTCAAACACACTCTCTGTTTCGTCAACAAGCGTAAAGTAGTAAATGTACAGATCAGAGTCCTCAACGTCGACTCTACAAATCATTGTTCATTAATCCCACCATTTTAATATAATCTGCATAATTTTTGATATTCTAAAGTTAAATTTCTTAAAGTATTTTTTATAAGCATCTTATATTTATCGAAACTTCCGTAAATTGTAGAACTATCACATTAAACACAATTTTATGCAATGGTATGATAAACAACTTGTATTTTCTGAATAAGAATATATTCCTTCAGAGTGAAGAGCCCCCCCCCCCCCTGATTCCCCCTTTGACGCTTCAATTTTATGTACTCAATTTCCAGTAATTGTGCTACTTCATTATTCTACCATATGTCTGAATGCATTTACTATTGTAATTTTATTAGATGAAGCATCTCCTCGTACAAGAGATTGTATCCTATCTTTAAATCAATATTTATTTTCCTGCCACTAAACATCACCATATATTTCTGAAATTGAATAAAATTTCGTGTATTAAATATGATTTTACAATTGTAAATGCCTCTTATAATACTTATATTCAATTTATACATTCAGCGTTTTTATAATCTTAGTTTGGAAAACTGATTTGGTAATCTTTCTTTAGTAGTTAAAATAAATCCATCAATTTCATTAGAAAAATCATACAAAAAACTAAAATTACTCGAAAATCAGCTATTCTGTTATTAAAAGTATGCGTCAAAGTATTGCGATTTATTCGAATTTTCTTTTTTTTTTATACATTTTGAAATACTCAAATACGTTGCTTGTCAACAATTTTAATAAAAGAGAGGAAAAAAGGAAATGCATTGAACATTTTTGTAAAAAATGAGAAATTAAAATGTTTTATATCTCTCCATCTGATGCGTAAAATTTTCCAATAATGTATACAATTAATTTCGAATTTCAAAGGTATTATTGGGAAACTTTACAGCTATCATATTAATCTAAGATGTCCATCTCCGAAATTTAGCATCCACAATTTAAGATATTAATTATCCCAATGCATCATTTTCCTTTCGATGAATGTTGAAATTTAAAAATCGTCTGACTTCCTTTGAAAAGCATTATTACTTGAAAGAAAATTTTCTATATTTTTCGAACGAATTAAGCAAATTTAACCAAAACAATACAGCCGTTTTCGGGTACCTCGCCAACATACCTACCGAAAATTAACCTAATCGGACATTTTTACGGCAGTTATCGTGGAACAGAGAAACAAACAGACGGAAACAAAAAACTTTTCGTGTCTCTACATTGAGCCTTACCTGATGTTTCGGCAACAAGTAGAAAGTTGCCAGATTACCGCTGTAACTTCAAGCGATTGATCTGTCACTTGATGTAAATTTCATTTTATGACTGAAGAATTTATGGAAAATTTTATCTTAGGTTCGCGAGTTTTTCATGATTTGAGGGAAAAATGTATGCGTACAAATTCCGTTTATAAAGAAAAATGTACTACGCTATAGAATTACCGGAAGATTCATATAATTTGGCAAAAATGCAACTTAAGATTGATGGGTTATAGATACATTAATGTTAGATTGTTGAATGTTTAGTGGTTTGAAGAAAAATGAGCAAATCAAGAATAAACTTGTCGTGTTTTAATGAAATATATCGAACGGAAGAAACGTCTCAATTCACTGACTTTTTACGCTGATGAAAAAAAGACTGAGTATTAGGGTGGAGCGTAAAATAAAAATTTTTGAATTCAAAATCAGCCCGGTGTGCGAAAGTTGCGTATTGTATTGCTTATTATGTAAAAAAAAATTCAGCCTCTTCAGTTGATATCTTCATGCGCCCCAAGGGGCTTGAAATTTCCGAATTTTTGCTAAATTACGCTAATTTTTCAGAATTTTTATAGCAATTAATTTTTTTTAATTCAAAATCGGCCTAGTGTGCTAAAGTTGCGTATTGTATTGCTTATTATGTAAAAAAAAATCAGCCTCCTCAGTTGATATCTGCATGCGCCCCAAGGGGCTTGAAATTTCAGAATTTTTGCTAAATTACGCTAATTTTCCTGAATTTTTATAGCAATTAATTTTTTTAATTCAAAATCGGCCTGGTGTGCTAAAGTTGCGTATTGTATTGCTTATTATGTAAAAAAAAATCAGCCCTCTCAGTTGATATCTTCATGCGCCCCAAGGGGCGCCCCAATGCGCAGATTAGATGACTTGCAGATGTGACAAGAACAAAAAAGTACCCATTGAAGAAAGGGATTTCTTAACTGACCAAAGGAATAAAAAGCGAATGGTCATTGGTGGAGTAGACTACAAGACAATAAAAAAATCCAGAATCGTAAGACACGCAAAGAAATTGAAGCAAAAAAATTACGAAATCAACCAAAGATAACTTCAAATGACGATTGGAGTAAGAATTTGAATGAAGAGAGCAATACTGAAGAAAATTATTCTAACACAGAAGAAATACAGAATACCAGCACTTCTCAGATGCATTTACCTCTCCCAAATTTGGCTATGACATGTGATAGGTATGGAATATTGGATTGCGAAGCTGCAGCAGTTGCCACTGCAGTGTTGACTGACTTTGACATCATTCACGACTCTGATACTTCTAGGGTTGTCGACAGAAATAAAGTAAGACGGGAACATAAGAAGTTAAGGCAGGATATGTCATCATCACATCAGAATTTTTGCTTCACTGCATTGTTTTTTGATGGCCGTAAGGATAATACATTGGTTCAAGAAAAAATAGGAAATAAGTTCCGAAACATCTTAAGAAAAGAAGAACATGTATCACTGTTACAAGAGCCCGGTTCTAATTATATTGGTCATGTTACACCTGCTAATGGTACGACTTTTAGTACCAAAGAGAAAATTATAGAACATTTGAACAGAAAAGAAATAGCGATTGATGATTAGCTATAGGATGTGATTGCACTAATGTCAATACCGGTGTAGATAATGGAGTTATAAAATTGATTGAAGTTAGATTAGAACGCCCTCTTCAGTGGCTTATTTGTATGTTGCATATAAATGAGCTGCCACGCCGTTATTTATTTCAACATCTGGATGGAGAGACGTCTGGCCCAAGTTCATATTCAGGACCAATTGAGAAATCCCTTAAAACGTGTAAACGTTTACCATTAGTTAAATGTATCCCTATAAGAGGCAATTAAATTCCAGCTCTTGACTTTTCAGAACTGAGTAGTGACCAAAGAATTCTTCACGAAGCATGGTGCATTGTTTCATCAGGTGAAAGTACTCCTGAATTCCCATTTAAGAAACTCGGACCACTAAATCACTCAAGATGGTTAACCACAGCTATAAGACTTCTGCGTCTCTACATTGCAAGTGAGAATCCCTCAACGAATCTTTATGTCCTGAGTGAGTATGTGATGAAAGTCTATGCACCTATTTGGTTTCTGATAAAAACGAAACAATACTGTTCAGATGGAAGTAGGCATTTATGGGCTTTAATAAATAATTCGGGGTATTTAGAGCCAGATTTAAGGGATATTATTGACGTTGTGATCCAGAGAAACAGCTATTTTGCTCATGAAGAAAATTTACTCCTAGCTATGCTAACGGATGATAGGAAGCACATTAGAGAACTCGCATTTAGACGCATAAAAGCAGCAAGAGACAACAGCCAGCAGCAAAAACAGCTACAGAACAGAAATGTAAGGAAGTTTAGTGTTCCAGTCATAAATTTTGAAGCAAAAGACTATGTCGATTTAATTGATAGAAATCCGAGGTTAGAGAGAGATGTAAAAGAACGATTGGAACCTCCAATTATGAGGAATTTAAAGATAGAAGAAATTGAAAGGTTCAAAAATGGCACACTAGGTGCAGGTTCTGAAACTCTTTCAAACCGAATGAAAATACCATGTCACACACAAGCAACTGAGATAATTGTTAAATTAGTAACAGAAGCCTCAGAATCTGTATGTGGATATGAAAGAAGGGACGGATTGATTCGGACTAAAATTGAGTGACGTTCCAGAATGAAAACTTTTGATACAAAAAGCGATTACAAAGTACAAACTGAAAGTGCTTAAAAACTCGCACTACTCTTACATATTATAATTATTTGGTGCTTATTAAAACTCAGGAGTGAAATTTAAACGTGACAAAAGAACATATATTATATCATATTGTAGTCAAAATTAATAAAAAAATAAAAGTTTTGTGTAAATATTCATTTGTATTATCTCACAGTATCTTCAAGTAAACCTGAAATAAGTCAAAATTTTTCAGATTTAATACTGTTTTAACCCTGTTGGGGCGCATTTAGATGATGTTCAAGTAATTTTAAACTTTTTATATATGATAAGGAGACCTAATAGTATTGTGTCTACAATGGGCCAATAACAAATTAAAATTTTTAATTGCTATTAAAATTCGAAAATTAGCTTAATTTAGCTAAAATTCGGAAATTTTGCGACCCTTGGGGCGCATGAAGATATAAACTGAGAAGGCCTAATTTTTTTTTACATAATAAGCAATGTAATATGCAACTTTCGCACATCGGGCCGATTTGAAATTTAAAAAATTTAATTGTTCTTAAAATTCGGGAAAATTAGCGTAATTTAGCTAAAATTCGGAAATTTCGAGCCCCTTGGGGCACATGAAGATATCAACTGAAGGGGCTGAATTTTTTTTTACATAATAAGCAATACAATACGCAACATTCATATACCGGGCCGATTTTGAATTCAAAAATTTTTATTTTTCGCTCCACCCTACTGAGTATTCCGGTTTAGGTAAGTAACATAGTTGGGCGCCGGCCGTGCGCCAAGATCTTTAAAAGATCGTAGCTCCGCAGAGTTTAGTTTTTACTATACATCACCTATATGTCATTGCACTATCCACTTCTCTAAACTCTTGGACTGTGCAATTTAACCATAGCATTCAAGCATTACTTTTTTTCCGTTTTGTAAGAATAAATAATTTTGCAATGTAATCCATTAAATTTCCCCTATGTTACACTCAGAAACAGGAATTGATTAAAACTACAAAACATTTTTGTTGAGTACATTTTGGTTGTTTTAGCAAAATTGGAGTAAAATGGAAACATTTTACTTCAATTAACAAAACATTTTTGCTGACGATACGAAATTTTTTTTTGGAATTGTAAAAAAAAAAGTGGTTTTCAACAAAAAAATTGTTTTTGTTGATTCAAACAAAATTTCCATTGACCTATATTTAAACAAAATTTTTATTTAAATATGGGTCAATAAAAATTTTGTTTGAATAAACATTTTTTTTTTTTTTTTTTTTGCAATTCCAAAAATAAATTGTGTATCGTCAGCAAAAATGTTTTGTTAATTGAAGTAAAATGGTTCAATTTTACTCCAATTTTGCTAAAATAACAAAATGTACTCCAAAAATATGTTTTGTAGTTTTAATCAGTTTCTTTTTCTGAGTGTATCAAATATGCTTATAGGAGTTAACAATTCATGAAAATAAATAGAATTTCTTTCGATTATCTTACCTCGCTTAAATATTAAAATACTTTGTTACAAATTTTAGTCCTAAAACTATTGACATTCCTTTGCTAAACTTCAGATTTTTTACATGTTTTTAATGCGACATAAAACATATTAAAAACGCTATATATATATTAAAAATATTTAATTATGTTAATATTTTAAAGAATTTTCACAACCATCACGCAATTTCGAAAAAATTTCGGAATTAGAGAAAAAAATTAAATATTGAAACATTACAGAAACTGCGTGAAACTTTAAACCCTAATTATAATTTATCTTCCATTCGAACATAACAAATTATATAATGCGAATTTTTATCATTATTTTTTATTCACATAATTAATTTCTTTTGTTATGAGAAATTTAAAAGAAAGAGTTTTAAAAATTATACTTAATTTGCAGATTAATCAAGTTGAATGGAAAGAAAAATATCCAACTTAATAACAGATGAAAAATATTTGCTTACGTACTTAGTTTGTGAAAAAAAATTTCCTTAAATTCTTTTACAGAAGATATTTTTAATACAAGATAAACTCATTAATCTGTATAATGCGATGTTTTACATTCTAAACAAATAGCCCCATTTGTTAGATAATAACGATTTTTGATAAGAATAAAAAATGAAGATTCTTCATATCACATTTAAGTTTGAAAGGAAGATGTATCGAAATGAAATTTTTTATTTTTTATCAATATAATAACCTTTTCAGGAAGATTAAAAATGTCTTACAAATTGTATTTTACAAATAAAAAATACAAGGTAGAATAAACTTACATTAAATATTAAATTATATTCATTATATACGTTATCTTCAGTGATATTGTTGGATAAGTATTAAAATTACTTTTGAAGGTTATGAAACAGTAAAAATTATTTTTTCTGAGAACCATTAGGTTTTTGTATTATTAACTAGGCCACATTAAACATATTTAATAAGAAAAAATATAATTGACATCGCTTTTGATACAAATCGCGAATTATCTTTCATACGGACATTTGTGTCTATTTTGTTCAAATATTATGTACATTATTTTTCAGGTAATAAAAATATTGCTGAAATTTAGTTATATGTTATCAGACATTACAAAAATAATAACTTATGAGGAGCTGATATACATTCAAAGCATATAAAGATCATCGTATAAGAAAAAGCTGACCGTTTATTATAAATATCTAAGTTAGCAACAAAACATATACATATATATAGAGAGATATAGATAGTATGGCCATAATTAAAGTGAACATTTTTGAAGGGCTATGCAAGCGAAACTATATGTAATATTTAAAAATGCTTTTTTATTTATAAAGTTTAGAGTATCCGTAAATATGGGGTATACGATACAAAAATTGGTCCAATAGTATACCGATATGTGACGTTTAATTTTAGAGATTTGTTTAGAAAATATTAACAAAAATAACCCATTTTAAATCCCTCTTTTATTTTTATAGAGGTGTTTTTATTATAAAATAAAGTCTTGCAATATATTCTTAACTTGTGAGCCTTCGTGGCTGTCCATATTCTGCAGACACAGAATATTCCTCCGTAGCATGTAATGTTTCTAGTTGAATGTTTTGGGCATGCTTAATTATGCTATCTTTTAGCTCAACCACAGAATTATACTTTTCTTAGTCTTTTAGATATCCCCACATCACGAAATCACATTCAAGTTAAAAGACCTGGAAAGCAAGAAGTTTTAAAGTTCCTGCATATAATAATGTCCTCACCAAAAGTTCGGAGGAGAAGTTGTATTACTGGCATAGCAACATGTGTAGGAGTTCAATCTTCATGAAAACTGGTGTGTTTAAACAAACAGCTTCTATCTTGCAAAACAGGGATTACATGGATTTTCAAAGCTGCATTTTAACTTGAATTTGTTACTGTGGTACGAACAAGTCCTTTAAATGTAGCAGTTCCATTGCGTATAAATATATATTCCTATTATAAACACCACTGAAATTCCGAACCAAGCTGTTACCTACTCTGAATAAAAGGGACAAATGTTCATGCATAGCGCAAGGATCGGATGATTCCCCCATCCTAAAATTATGTGTATTGATTTGTTCTGTTAAAGAGAAATGTGCTTCATCAGACTATAAAGTCTTCGTATCCTAGATTCCTCATCATCTATTTTGAAAAGTCTGAATCTGTCGAAATCATTTTTTTGTTCTGGATCCTGAGGTTTTAATTCCTGTAAAATCTCAATTTTGTGCGGATAAAGTGTTAGAATGCAACGTAAAATTTTGTGCACAGTCATCCATTGCATATATAAGGTCCGAGACACACGTCTGGCGCTTGTATGTTGATCTCCTGTACCTGAATGAATTGCTCCTTCAAAGTTTGCACAAATTCAGGTTGCAATGTGCGCCGCTCTTTAGTCCCAGTGATGACTCCAAGTTCTCCTGAAATTTTATTTTATTTTCTTCTTTTACAGACCATTGATACCGCATTCGTACTCTTCTTAAACTTTGAGACGTCGATATATATATATTTTTTAAACAGCGCCATATTTACCACCATTTTGATAAAATCACTATATTAATAGAGCGCGTTTTTTTTGCAAGCGTCGTGGTTTTACGCTAGTCAGAGAAACTATAAGCTAATGAGCAGTTGGCGCATTAGAGAAAGGAACCAGGTATCTCATGAAAAGTAGACGAGAGCGTTAGGGTCACGCAAAAGGCCAAGCCAGTTACTTTCAGCTAGTAACTCACTTTATACTGTTCAAGTGAGATGAGTTCGCTACACACTCCATCCCTAGTGAGGAATGACGAGCTATATACACTCGTGAGTGATGCTGTCGTACGCATATGTGATGCGCGGCATGATATGCTTTGTGCTGTGATCACTTCACAGAATTTGCTTCCAGAGGATGATTTATTTAGTGCTGTAATCTGTTGGCTATGATTTGCACTACAATTCTAAAATGAAAGCTGTGTTTCTTTGGCGGTCATCTCTATTCATCTATGTGTTGTTGTTAAAGGTTGGTATGTGTTTGTCCAGTTCACCATTGGTGCTTGCATTAGGCCCCGTTGGGGGTTGAACCAGGGATCTAGTGAAGAGTAGGCGCGAGCATTAGCATCACATAAAATGCCAAGCCAGTTACTTTCAGCTAGTAACTTGCTTTATACTGTTCAATTGAGATGAGATCGCTACACTGCTGATGAGATGAAATGATTGTTGTTGTTGAAGGTTGCGTTTCTTGTCCAGATCACCAATTTGGAATGAAAATTTGGCACCTGTGGGAGTTGAACCAGGGAACACATGAAAAGTAAGCGAGAACATTAGCGCCACGCAAAAGGCTAAGGCAGTTACTTTCAGCTCGCTTTATATTGTTCAACTGAGATGAGATAGCTGCACTAGCATCATGTCAAATCCTTCACAGAAACGTTTTAAAATTTAGCTGGTGGACTTTTCCTTCTATTTTTTATATATTAATTTTAAACCATCTGTCGGAAAAAATTAAATAATATTTTTCATTGTTGAACATTTTTCTGCATGCTCTAAGCATAAAAAATACGAAATGTTTCACAAATATTCCAAATAGTTTAGGCTGTAGATTCGAGATTTATTAAGGCAAATTTTAATATTCAGAAGTAGTAGTATTTGAAATTCGTAATACTAGACACCTACGCGTAATGTCAATATGTCTATTCTGCCAAGAAATACTAATAAAGATAGAAGTAATGTCATATATGTAGCAATTCAAGGGCATCTAATTTACTTCGATTGATTACCCCCAAAATGGCGACAAGTTTTTAAAATGTATTCTTTATTAAATTTTATTTTTTATAAAATAAATAACTGATAATCGACTTAAAAATTTAAATATTTAAAAATGTAATAAGCATGATAAAATTCGTAAAAATTTAGGATTTGTTGTAACTCAGTTTTTAGCGATTTCAGAAAAAAAATTTAATCTGTGATTTGTGTTCTTATATTTTTGAAAATGGTTGATTCATTAAAATTCAATTGGACATTATGTGTTCCTGATATTCAAATCGTTACATCTACTACTGTTTACTTGTAGAAGAACCGTTTTATTATTATGATGGACATAATTGCGCAGTTTCGATTTTTAGAATAATCAGATTGTATTTTAATTATATTGTAATGGCAAGCGAAATATAAGTAAAATAAAAAATAAATAAATGTCTATAGAAAGCTATACTCCTGCCCGGAAACTTTTGTTTTACTTAGCTACGCATTTTGTTAACTACGCAAAAATATGTATTTAATACGAATTAATATTTCGAGATAAAATTAGAATTACTAACTAAGCGTAATCTCTACTGCATTATATTTAGTTTGAAATAACTCACTAACTTTTATTATGCATATTATGCAGTGTATTGTGAATGTATCAAAAGCAGATTTAGATGTATTGCATACATCATACGCCCAGTACCTTAAGACGAGGAGCCATGGCGTACTTTTTTTTCAGAATGTAGAATAAATAATGACAGCCCAACGAAAAAGTGGAAGAGCAGAATTCGATATTATGATCATACAAAAAATTAGTTTTAATTTATTGTATGTCTTTTAAACAAGATCAATCACTTGAAAAATAAGAGGAGATTTGACGCTAAAGTACATGTGTTTACATAACATAATTTAGAGGACGAAAATTTCAAAAGTGCTTGGTTAGCATTCAGATTATCGTCATCATTGCAGATAAAAGAATAATGATATTTTGCTTACCTACACTGTAAAACGCGGATAGAAGCCATAATCTCACTGACCAGTAAAGTTTACGTAAATGACAGGAAGCAAAAACTACTCGAGAAGCGGATTGAAGGAATACGTTTATTGAAAATATAACATCTGGAATTTAAAGGTTGTAGCTAATGGGTGTAAATAATGTATATATGAAATAAACAACAATAAATTAGTTGGTGGAAGTTAAGATAGGAAGAATTTTATGTAAATAGTTCAATAATCTGAAAAGGACATTTCACAAAATTTAATTTTCTTTTTTTTTTTCATATGCAGTATTTGTAGAAAGACTGAATGAGTTTAAGTGTGGAAGCTGATTTACAGATAAATTCCGCATTATTTAGAAAGAAGGTGTAATTCATATCCCAGCAAAGCCCAATAACCAAATTCTTGTTTTCCTGTTTATAATAACGCTACATCTGTTTTTTATTCTGAATTTTAAACTACTTATAGTTTATCATAAATAAAAAATACTAATGAGTAATTTCATATATACCGAAAAAATCAGCAATATCTGTAAGGTCTTGCAGCTGGAAAAAAGATTAGATTTGTGGATGGGAGTGAAAATTACTTTGAAATTATAACGTTTTAATAATGGGAAGACTGTCTTTGTAAAAGTAAGAATAAACAATGTTGATACTGGAAAGAGAAGAATATCGAAGCGAATGTGAAAAAAGGGAAACCTGTAATTTAAATAGAACATTAATCAAATTGTGGAAATTCAATAATAACCGACTTTAAGATAATAGATTCCAGAGTAAAGTCAAATGAAAACAGTATAGCACGAATTATAAAAGTACGACAATTTCCAATTTTTGGAGAATAGGGGTGACAAAAAGGTGCATGGTGCGTAAAAAAGGTACACTAACATGTGAGGAAACGAATGGACGAAAGTTAAGAAAGCCTTTCAGTGAACGCGGTGAGGTTAATCAGGAAAAATTGTGAATTTATATTTCAGAAGTGCATTATATTGAGAAAATTCATATAATATTACTAATGCAATATGTATAATAAATTACATAAATGTAAATAATAACTATAATGTAAATAGATAATATTGAAAACATCCTCCGTCTTATGATACATGTCTATCCGATACATGTCTGAAACATCCGATGCATCCAGCACGTGAAATTTGCGTTGGCCTCGATTATGGAAAATTTGACGAATATGGAAAACATCCTCCGTCTTATGACCGTCCTTTATTGAAGTATGTAATTTTTAATATTTATATAATTATTTATATACATTTTGCCTATGCAAAAATAAGGTAAATAGCGTAGCACAGGATATTTTGCTTAATATGGCAGTAAATGAAGAGGTTTACCATGAATCAGATAGCAACAAAATTGTAAACAACATTTCTTGCGATACTGCAGAACATTAAAAATAATAACTAATATCCGCTGTTCGTGTGTACCGAAAATCGTAAAATAAATATAAAAGTAAAAATTGTCTTTTTGTTTTTTAAACTTGCTTTTATAAACATTAAATTTTTATTACAAATACCACGCATAATTCCATGACATCAATTCATGTTATTCCGATACATATCTGTTACGGCACAGGAATTTTGCGTTGGCCTCGATTATGGAAAATTTGACGTTTTTATTTATGCTTTGTAGATTGCACGAATTATTAACTTTATTTATAAAAAAGATTGTTTTTCAAAGTCCATTTATTTTGGAAATATCATTTTAATAAAAATGAAAATCATAATCTTTTTGTGCTTGTTATTTCTTTTCTTCTAAACAAGTTTTAGTTGATAAACACATTTTATGTATTTCTTTATACGAAATTTATTTAGTGAAATAAAGAATTCAAATTAACATACCTATTTTAATTTAAACGCTAGGTTTAATATAATTGACCATTTTATTCAACATATATGATAAACATTATTATAATTTCTTATTTTCTTTTTCTGAAAAATTTTGTAAGTTACATTTTCATTAAAAATAAATAAATATTCTTTCGTGTCTAGTTACATGTTTTTCGTTCAATGAAGACATTAGATAGGAAACGTGATGAAACACATTCAAACCCAATATTCATTCTTTTACAAAGACAAAAAAAAAAAAAAACAATGTTCGATATTTCTTATTAAAAAGGATTTGTGTGTAACTAACCTTAGCTAACGATATTGATTTATAAGCCACTTCGCTTAAGATCGACCTTTCTAAAATAAATAAAATATAAATATAATAAATTTACACTTTCAATGAAGATTTGGGCAAAAAATTAATTTTAGCATACAGTGTTATTAATTAAAATTATGTAATTTTTGTGTCAAAAAGGTTTTTTACATTATTATATACAGGCCCGTTTTTCGGTTGTGTGACGCACTTGTGTTGTTATTTAGTTTACGCCTCATTCTTCCCCTAAGTTCCCTCAGTTGAATTCCAATAGTTTGTAGAGTTATTTACTTTAATTTTAAACTCTTTAAAACATCTAAACTGATTTGAATACATAAAGCATGAAACAACTATGCATGTTAAAGTTGTATCAATTATTCTGAAGAGAAAATTACGTGAAAAATACACCGACAATTGTGACTCTAGTTAATTAGCCTCTTTCAAAAATTTCGCACAAACCCCTTCATTAGTCAAACAAAAAATATATGATATAAATCACAGAAAAACAACACTACAGTTTCAATTTTACAACTAAAGTTTACAAAAATCTCCAATTTAATCACACAAAATGTGGAGTAGAAATACACAGAAAAATATCACTAATACAATGCTATTGTTTTTCACTTTGTATTGAAACACTTACATAAGCATATTTGCGTTCACACCATCGAAATGTTGATAAAAATTTCAAAGTCAGACTTGCAGAATCAAAGGTTATTTCAATATGTTCGATCTCTCAATATAATATTCAAAGTAGTTGTATAACTTTTGTATTAACTGAAAAAACCGTATTGCATCTTGACAACGCCGTATTGCCCGTTCTCAGCAAAACTACTCGGTGAAAAGCAGGTAAAGGTTACATAATTTCAAAGGAAATTTGCCGGAATTGCGCCGTTATAATTAATAAAATCCCTATGTATGATACACTGAATTACAGGTAGTATTTATGCATTGTAATTTTTATACAATGTTGACAACATATTTTGATTCATTTTCAATTAATCTTAATTATCAATCTGCCATGAAATTGTCCGTTAAAACCTTATGGAAAATATCGTGTTTTTATGCTAAAAATATTAATTTCCGCCCCTTTCTGTTTTTTTTAAAGCTGAACACAAGATAACGAATAGCAACATGTGAAATATAATATATATATAGTATATATAATATTCAAAGTAGTTGTATAACTTTTGTATTAACTGAAAAAACCGTATTGCATTTTGACAACGCCGTATTGCCCGTTCTCCGCAAAAGTACTCGGCGAAAATCGGATAAAGGTGACATAATTTCAAAGGAAATTTGCCGGAATTCGCCGTTATAATTAATAAAATACCTACGTATGATACACAGAATTACAGGTAGTATTTATACATTGTAATTTTTATACAATGTTGACAACATATTTTGATTCCTTTTCGATTAATCTTAATTATCAATCAACGTGAAATTGTCCGTTAAAACCTAATGGAAAATAACGTTTTTTATGCTAAAAATATTAATATTCACCCCTTTCTGCCTTTTTAAAGCTGAACACAAGATAACAAATAGCAACATACGCGTGAAAATTGAAAATTATTTCTCCATTGTGAAAATCGGAATTTTTAATTATGTGTGTAGTGGTTTTTCGATTCCTAATCCGAAAACTTGAACTACAAACTATCCAACACTCCATGCCTTCGTCGTATGAACTGTAGACTCGTCTGTATACATTTTTGACATGAGACTGTTTAAGTCAGCTTTACTGAGATTTTCGAGGCAGGGTCAGATTAAGGCATGAGTACAGAGAGCACAGGGCTAAAACAAAGAGTATCACTACCCTCATAAAACCTTATTTAATACATACTTTCTGTTATAAATAAGGCGAAACGGTCTATTTGGAAATAGTGATGAGAGTGTGCCCCGATTCCCAAAAGTGTTTATCAGTTGTCCATTTCGAATTGCGGAATCGAAATCTACCGATTTGAGATCCTATGTAGATCGCTAAGCTATTTTAGGAGTTTGAGCCGGTATAAGTAACTTAGTCTAACGCAACGTAGGCATATTTCTCAGACGTTCTGGATTTTAGACGTCCGGTCAGCTGTGTAGGAAGTTAACTTTTCGGAAGTGGTACGCTGATACTACCATACAATCTCATAATAAGATGGTTGATAGACGGCGACATTCATAAAGAAAAACAATAAAAATGTTAACATACTTTTACCATTAGCAATATTTGGCCACTTTCAAACTATTTTCCCGAACTCAAAAATTTTATCGCACTCGAAATTGTGCCGCCCCTGTGCTATGGAACATGTTACACATGCCTGAAAACGGCCCTGATTATATATATTTTAATTATTATATATATTAAAATTATTTGATGTATTATAAGTAAATACATACTTTCTGATAAAATATTATAAAATATATAAAATATAAATATAGTCGCTCCATGATAAGTGAACAATGGAAATAGTATAATTTCTGCAAAATTATTCAAAAATTAACGTGACAATCCCTATTAGAAAATTGTTGAGTCTGGCGTTTAATTAAATATTGCATGTGTATCACCATTATTTAATATTAGCAACATTATTTCACTGTAAAAGTGCAAAATCTTGTAGAGTCATCAGCCAAATTATCGTGATTGCGCTATATCTTTTGTATAAATAATATATTAATGGAAAAATACCCAATTTGCTCTTATATTTCTATTTTAAATACAGATTTGTTTTTTCAAGTTAATAAAAGCTATCTCCATGATACGCACTGGAAAACATATTACAAGAAATTCTTATTTAAAATTGTTTAATCGCTTGAACATTTTAAATTTTCTTATTACAAATTAATGCGTAGAGGAAATTACAAGCATAAAATTGATTTAACTTAATTGACTCTAAAATTTTAATCTGTTGAATTCTAAGCAAAGTGAAAACGTATTTTTCAGAATAGATTAGTTTCTTCTTTTATAAGAATTCTTAAAGCACCGTAAAAGAAGTAATTAAACACCTATGTATTACATCTTTTGTTTATAAAATACAAAAGTGTTTTCTAAAATATTCGTAGAAATAGAAAGTATTTTCATTTTGATAAACTGAGAAGCAAAGAATCTTTGAAAAAAAAAATAAAAAAAAATTAGTATAGACTTAATGGATACAAAGAAAATTCATTTTTATAAGAATTATTTTATAAAAGTTTCAAGAAAACTTTAATTCTAAAGAACATAAGAAACATAAGAAATTTATTCGTTAAACATAAGAAATTTATTCGTTAAACATAAGAAATTTATTCGTACTTAATCGTATAGTATTTTATTTGATTTTCGTGACTGAAATTAAGATTATGTTTTAATATCTACGAAAAATCGCAGATTTAGTCGGATGTTATAAAATTATTTCATTTAATTAAAATATTGCTTCATTTAATTAATTATTTCATTTAATTAAAGACATTTTCAAAATTTTATGATTTTGTCGTGTGACAGAATGTTTTCAGCAATAAGTATGTGACGTTTCATGTCAATTTCCGAGTACGAACTTTGTGACGGTCAGACAGACAGACAGATAGAAGAATGAAAGGGGAAGTGTTTCGTCAGATGAACGAAACCCTAAAAATACGTTATATTGTATATTATGCATTTTTAAAATTCAACAGTAATCACTTGCGATTGAATGGGAGAAACTGGTGTTACTGTTAAGTTTTTCGAAATTATTTTGTAAAAAATGTATGTTATTTTCGATATCATTACATTCTGCCAGCATTACAGACATCAGTATAAATGAAAACATAACGTAAAATTTCAAAAATTACCTGACCACAAATAATGCCTCTATTCTTTGAATAGTTAGCTTTTAAAAATAATAAAGCATTTTAGCATTTTTTTCTATCTTGTCACACGAGCTTTTATTTATTGCAGTAAAACCATTGAAAAATATACAAGGTGTTGCCATTAGCTAACGGAAGATACATGACTTAGGCAGTTTAATTCAAAATTTTATTTTATTTATTTATTTATTAATTTTTATACTTTTTAAATTTTATTTTCAAAAGTATTTTTGGATAAAATCAAATTATTATTAATTTGAAACTATCTTTACTGCAAAATTAAACGTCAAGGGTTAGAAATGGATGTATACAGATTAGTAATAAATAAAGGAATATAAACAACAGGACATGCGAAAAGTATTCTTTCATTTAATTTAAGGAATAAACTCAACACATATATACGTAATTTATTTTCGTTTTTTACGTTTATGATTCTCTACGAATTTGTATAAGGCTGTATAATTTGGTCGTCAACTATTTTGTAAGAACAGGTGATGATAACGCACTGTTTTTTTTATTATTCAAGCACAGCGATAATTTTTGAAAAATTATTACACTGTTTTCCTGTTTTATTGATATCATTTCATTAAATAAATGTAAAACTCATCACTATGAAAATGAAACAAATTATCGCGAGAAATGTGTCTAAACCAGCTGTTAATATTAGATTATTTTTCTTTATACATGGTAATTACTTGGAACTTCTTTTTGTTTTTCTCTATAATTATTTTTATGTTAATTGTATGTAAATACATAAGCAATAATATTTATTGTTACTATTATTAGTAGACTTCACTCTTTTTTGTTTTCAGAGAGTATAATAAATAAAAGTGATTTGAAAATAGTTTTTAAATAATGTTTAACAATTTATAATATGTTTTACTGTAAAATATACATTACTTTTCTTACCTAACGCCAGATATCAGTCAAGTACAGGTGTCCAAAAAAAAAAAAAAAAAAAAAAAAAAACGATATATTTTACGACAAATAATTACGACAGAAAAATGGAAACAGTCATTCTATTGGAAGTTATATATCTTTCTAATATATGAAAGAAAAATAATATCTATATATAATTTGCAAAAAACCTTGAAATCATAAATAGGAAACGCCAGAGTTTTTTTTTTTTTCAGAAGTGTTAAAAAAATCGAATATAGTTTCTTATCTGCAACTATTAAACTAGATTTAACGTTAGGCGTTCTAGGCATCGTTCTAGGTAACGTTAGGCATCTCCATAATATTGTAACTTCTTCGGGGAAAGGCTTTTCATTTAGTATCCGAAGGTAAAATTTACCGAAATGTGGTGTCAAAAATGACGATTCAGACCTGCCAAGTCTCCGGCATTTTGGACACCAGTAATTTTTTAGAGAAAAATCTTGTTCTTTTAAATCACACAATACTCCGATTAAATAAAATAACATTTTCTGTACTAAAATACTGGTGTCCAAAAAGCCGGAGACTTGGCAGGTATGAATCGCCATTTTTGATACCACATTTCGGTATTTTTTACCTTCGGATAACAAATGAAAAGCCTTTCCCCGAAGAAGCTTAAATAGTATGGAGAGGTAAAATTTACAACTCCTAATATTAAATCTATTTTAATTGTTGCAGATAAGAATTTATATTCGATTTATTTTTTTAAACTCTTCTGAAAAAAAAAAAAAGCCGGAATAAGATTTTTTTAAGGCATATATATAGCTTATAAGAATGATTTTCTGTTTTTGTGCTTATAGGTTACAATACTCGTATTCGAATATTTATTTTTGTATTATACAAATAATATTCGGAAAAATATGTATCATAACCAATAATTTCTTTTAACAGAAATCGATTTCTGGAGGTTTTAAATTAGCGAAATGAAACACAACTAATTCTAACTAGTCGCTCTTGAGTTATTTTTAAAAACTACATACATTGTTGTTTTTTAATTATTAAAAAAAAAAGAAAATTTCATTAGAATTAACCAAAATTTACATCTGCATAATAATTCATATATTAATTCATATATACTTTGTTGAATAACTTCCCGTTTCATATCCAAAAGTAAAATTTAACGAAGAATCCAAATATCATTTCAAAATTAGATGCTCTTACAGAAAATGAAAATTTTGCTACACTTTTAATAAGGAGACGAACTTCTAAGCTTTTTTCAATGATAAGTGAAAGAATACAAAATTCAATATCAAAGGAAGAATTTCATTTTTCTCTGTGATAATTTGGTGCCTAAAATGCATGTGGCGGTTTTTGTCTGGTAAACGTTTCATATTGAGAAAATATACTTAAACTCTAATGCAACTTAGTGGTCCAGTATAACACTAAAAAAGCACCAACATCTACGAGTATAATAATTTTTCATTTTCTTATAGAAAACGAATATTCGTATGGAAATACCGTGATTTATTGTTCTGTGCACTGTAAAAAAAATGCAGTAAAATTACGGGAAGAGGCCGGCAGCATAGATTCCAGTCATACCCCGTAATATATATATTATAAAAAAATATATATAAAAAAAAATCCATGCCCATCATTTTGTGCAGCCCGTAATTTTACGGAGCAAAGTAATATAGCATTATAATTCACAGGATATAATGCACTTTAAAACACTTTGTTTACTGTTCCGTAGCACGTAGCACGTTAGATAATCATCACAGAATTGCTATTTTGACGGGTTGAAATTTTCGAAACATGAGTAAAATGAAGGGTTACACCCTATCGGAGGACAGTGTATGGGGTCGTACCGTGTTTTTGCTAACATATGGGCTAGAACTGTAAGAATGTGTGGATTGCTCTTAATTTTCTAAGTATCTAAGGGATAAGGCCGCTTATTTAATGGATCAGACCGTTTTTCATCAAATAAGGCTGTTGCCCGTGAAAATTGAAGGGCAAACGCTCATAAATTTACAGTTTTTTTCTGAGAGAGTGCAGTGGAAATCTATAAGCGGATAAAATAAAAATCGTGTTTAATTCTTATCGATTTTTTTTCATCAACTAAATTTAGAAAAAAAATGGAAATAACTATTAAGATTTATTTAATAATTTTTTTAATTAACTGCTTTAAAATTTTATTACTACTCCGAATCAGATTTTATAACATTTTGATGTTCTTAAAAATAAAAATTAAATTAACACTTTCTTCATCTTCATTTTATTGCTGAAAATCTTGCTCAACGCATATGTTCTGGAATAACATTAAAAAATAATAAATATCTTTTTTTACTCTTATACAATGATAATTATGGCAGATTACACAAAAAAGGGCATATGGAGTTTTTAATCAGCATGCAGAATTTTAAGAATATAAAATTATTATTCAATTTTAAAATATAATTAAAATGGCGCGTGTTTCGTAATTCCATATTAAATATATATCTAACTAAATTTCAGATTATAGTTTGGAACATTAAACATATTTAATTAAGTAACAAAACATTAAAATGCATGATTAAATTCACTCATAATCTTAAATGAAATGTAAAAATCATATTAGTGGAAGGAAAATTTTACCTAAAGTTGATATGTTATTCAAAGCGGAATAATAAAAAATACATTTATTAAGAAATTTAAAATAATATTCTTTACAAATATTTTAAGATGGTAAGAAAAAGATGTTAAATAAAGAATAAACTATAATAATATCTCAAACATTAAATATTTAGCTTCAGGAGATTTTGTGACGTAATATTTTAACCCTCTAAATTTCTAAAAAAATATTTATTTTGTTTTAATTTGTCAATTTCTTTTTGTTGTCGTCATTATTTGGTATTATTATTTTGTTATCATTTCGTTAAAATAAAATTCCAAAAAGGGACACATGAGAGAGATTTTGTCTCCAGTTTTTGAAGTGTGTGTGCTTTATAACTGCTAAAAGGCTGTACTACATCCGCTACTAATTGAGTCCAACTTTATGCCCAGTTTCAAAATAACGTTAGTTCTTAGTGGAAGGGTACAGAAAGTTTCTGAAACGCAGCCCGGACCTAATTTTTTTTTGGAATCTCCTCCCATGCAGAACTTTTTTCAGCCGTTCTGAAACTTGTTAATTGCATGCTGAGGTGTCATGGCTATACGGGGGATGATCGAGGACTTTCCATCGAAATTGCTGTGCAACAAATATTTGCCCATGGTATCTACAGAATATTGAACCTTAACAATCAGTTGAATTACCCCTTTGGACAGCATACCAAGCAGAAGATGCTTGGTTTCTGTTTTCAGTTTCCGTAAGATAGTACAAGTTCACAAAAACAAAACAAAACAAACTTTTTTTATCATTACTTCTGTGACTATAATTCGATTTATGTCACTTCTTTCAGATATGTTGATCTCGCAAAATAATTTTCATAATAAGAACTGTGATTTTCATTAATCGCTGTCAGATTGAGCAAACGTTTTCTTAATTAATAAGATTTTCATGTACAATTAGAAGCACACTTTCAGGAGAAAAAATCCTAAAAAGTATATAGAATCCATATCTGTTAAAATATTTTAAGGAATTGTATATTTTGCGTGTTCAGAGTTTTATTTTTCCTTTATTGCACTTCTTTTGTTCAGTCCTGTATATAATCTATAAAGTTGTATAGAATGTGCATAGCATGCTACAATTTAGTTTAGTAGGAAAATACATAACATATTTGAAAATCCACCTTCTTCAATTTCTGCCAATAGACGCAAATATATTAAATTCTTTTGCAAGTCCTGTATATAACCTTAACATTTTTATGCAAGCCACATATTAAGCTAAAGGCAAGAACACGCTTAATTGAGACAGAATCTCGCTTAAAAGTACAGAAATCACACTTCTAGAAGTTATCATCCATAAGCGGTCATGTATCCAGTTCTTTGCGTGGCCCGGTATATGATTTTGTTTATATACAACAAACATATCTTAGTATACTAAATATAGTTCCCCTTCAAAATGCATAGCTCGATTTAAAAAAAAATAACTTTAAGTAATTTACACTCATACTCAGTAATGCTTACAAATTCTTTTATGTAGCCCTATATCTGATCTACAGCATGTATAGACACCACATAGTATGTAAAAATTTAGTTAAACTTACAAACGTATACCTAGCTGAAAGCGCACTTCCAGTATTTATCACTAGTAGTCGGTGCTTTGGATACAGTACCGTATTCGAAATCGTTTGTGTGTACCTGTAAATGAATGATAAATGTTATGCACATCATGTTATACAACAGATATTGTATATTATGTAATAAACATCAGTAATGTATATAGATGCCATTATATTATAAATAGTGTAACGTAATAAAAAGTCTTTCCGACCTGTACCGGGAGGAAAAGGTAGCTTTCCGATATCTTCGTTTTAAAGCTAATGTTACTCCAAAACAGCAAGCTAAAATGCAAATAACCCGATTATAGAAGATTAATACTGAATTTGAGTAAGAAATTTGCCATATAAGTCAGCTAAAGGCAAGTTGGATTCATTTATGGAGACTCATTTTTGGCCAAGTGTCACCCAGCGTGGCGAAAATTCGACGCTAACAGATATGAATATATAGTTTTATGCGAATGATTGGGAAAAGGATTACAACAATTAAAGATAATAATTTGCGAGAAACCCTGTTCACTAAAACTCATAAATTAATCTTTGTTTTTTTAAACTGCTGTCATGTTTCAAAATGTCAGCCGCCCTAGAATTTCAAACTGCTACATCTCAGCCATTTTTTTAAGATAGAGAGAAGCAAAAGAAAAAAAAAAGCTTCAGAATCCTTGTATCAAAAACGCAAAAAAACTTACGCAAAAAATAAATTTGAATTCATTTTTTTATATATATTATTTAGTTTCAAATCTTTTAGTAGCCGACATTTTGAAACAAGATGGCATACTATGCTGGCCAACGAACTTGGTCGAGATATTGGGTGAGCTTAATATATATACTTAGTTTCATCCAAATAGGTGTATAAATACGAGTATTATCGTATGACATGTATATATATATATATGTTATATAAAAATTTTATTTCGCCATATTCCTTTAAATTATTCTAGATTCTGGCATATTCATTATTTCCCTATTTCTTCATATTACTTATTCCTATTAACTTTCCTTTTAAAATTAAAAACGCGTATATTAATAATTATCTTATTCAAAATCTTAATCTAAAACTTTAAATCAATTCGTAAATTTATCAACTATCCAATCTATAATATTCTGAGAGAAGCTAGTTTTTTATTTCGAATGTTTTTAAAAGAATGTTTTTAAAACCTCTCCATTTCGCGTCATTCGCTTAACCGCTCAACTCTTAAACTTTGCCTCTCACTGATTGGTTTGTGTACGTACGTCGATTGGGTTGTTATCCGCGCCTCTAACAAAAAGCAATTGCAAGACTTCGAAGCTCATATTTTTGTTATGTTTTCAAGTGCTGATCAAACGCTTATAGGGCGTTTTTATGATTCGGAATTTCTAAACCAATTATTTAAGATCAGATTTTATAAATGATGTAATGATTCATAGTCAAGCCCGAGGGCTTTAAAAAACATCTTCGTCCTTTGAGAATTGTTTCTTCATCTCTCCCGTGCCTTATTAAGCACTTTATTTTGAAAACTGTCTTAGTCTTTATGGAGAAATTACAAAATGGGTACATTCATTGCCTACACTTCTCGCCATTATCGACTGCATTTATTCACCATCTTTAACAAGCTGACAATTTCCCGTGAATACATACAGCTAAAACCAAACACTTGGTTATATATCAACATTTGAACGAAGGTTGTTTAAGGAGTCTGGGGGTCATGATCGGTGAAAATATTCCAAAATTTTCCGGAATTGCTTTCCTCCGAACGGCTGCAATAGGTAGCTTTTTATTTTTATAATGAAAGCTAATTAAAAACGCTGCAAACAATTTTTCTTCGTAGATATTATGTAATACCGAATACTTTTGTATGACCCACTAAATCAGGGGTGTCAAACTGTGGTCCGACAAAATATCACTACAATTTTTCAGTAATATTTTCCTTTCCTAATCATCGAATATCTATGATTCAACAAGTCGACTATTTCTTTTAAAATCTAGTGGTATCTGGCAGGTCACAGTTTGACACCCCTGCTCTAAATGAAAGGTAAATACCTGACACAATATTCTGCAGAAAACATGTTGTAGTGCTGCTAAGAAATTTATATCAATTTCATTATATTTGTAGTATTGCAGCAGGACTATAATTGAACCGCAAACATTTTCCCCTTAGACCGAAATACTTTTGAGTGCCCCAGTAAATTAATTATAAGTGTTACATATACCATATTCGATAGTAATAAACATCGGTTAGCGCACTTCAGTAATGTATATTAATTTCAATATATTTGAAATAGTGTAACATTATTAAAATACACTTCAAATAAATGATTTTTTCCCATATATCATATTGTAACGGTATTCTTCCCCTGTAAATGTGTGCCCCTGTAAATTAAATATAATTGCTACATATCCTCTTTTCAATACCGAGCATGTCATTGCACCTTCAGTAACATATATCAATCGCATGGTAATCCGTTTATATTTACGCGTGTTAAAGCACGGATAGACGGATAAACGGAAAGAGAATCAGTCAGCCAGACAAACCGAATTTATAAACACTTTTCAACTATGTTGGAAAGTGTTAAAAATGTATAATTAATTTTATCAACTGCCACATTATAATAAAAGTAATATGTTACATCTATATAGTAAAGTATGGTAAAAAAGATAGATATAAATATATTTGTGTAAAAGCAGCATTAAAAAAAAAACATATTGTGCATAAAATTTTCAAAAGTTTAACATCTACAAAGACTTCCAATGTTGCAAAATAATTCTGAAAATCACATTTGCACTTAAACTGTATTTTTCTAAAGCATTTATTGATAAACGTATTTTTATTACGTAATAAAATGTTTGATAAATGCACGTTCACATTATCTATTTATCCACTATTATCTATTACTGTTCTCGTGTGTATGCTTTGTATCGAAATTTATTTTCATTCCGTTAGATTATACAAAATGATCTGTATAACTACATATGGGTCAAGAAAACGTTTGAAACTGTAAGGCTGGTTGAGTCACGATACATATTGACAAACGCTGATATTTGATATCAATTTTACAAAATTTCTAAAGGGTGAATTCAGGTGTTTTTTAGGTAGATTTCGCAATAAATACTACACCTATTACATTCTCCCCTAAGTTGGAATTTCTGAAAATTTTTTGCAGATCTACACAGATGATGATTACTAGAACTCAAAACCACCCCCAGTTCAAAACTTTATATATATATATATATATATATATATATATATATATATATATATATATATATATATATATATATATATAGATATATATATAGATATATAGATAGATAGATAGATAGATCTATCTATCTATCTATATCATTTTTATGGACACGATAGCTTCCGTAATTCTGCACAAATATCTTCCAAACTGATACATAAAATCAAGCTGCATAAAATCTTGGTCAAGTTCGTTAATGGGCAAAATCGAACCAAGGGGAGGGGGGGATGGGGGGGGATGGGGGGCTTTTTGGAAGAGAAAACCCCATAACTTCTTAATTATGATACATATCAAATCCGTTTAAAGTTATTATTACTTCTAGGAAAAGGAAAAAAATAGGGGTTTAGGAAGAAAAAAATCCTTAACTTCGTCAATTCACTAGATATCAAATCCGCTTAAATTTATTATAAATCTCCTTAAAACTATCTGCAACTTTTGTATTGACAAGTTTTTATACGACCAACTCTTACAGAAAAAAAATAATAATCCCTGTTGGCTCCGCCTGCAGGCACACGTATATTTCGAAGTGGGCGGTTCCAACTGCCGCATTATGGCGAAACGTTGTTTATTCTGCAATTCCTAATAAACAGGCGCCTCACAGTCTGCCTCTTCGAAATCTGCCTGTGCTTGTAGGCCGAGCCGTCAGGGCTTTTGTAACTATGTATCTCATTCCTTTAGAAACGTATTTATATAATATTGCTAATACTGCATATAACTGAATGTTGCAGTAAAATGTTTATAATGCCTTTAAAACAAGATATAACAATGAAATTTTCATTCACCTTTTTATTTAAAAAAATGTCTAAAAATAATTAAATACCAGAATTAAAATAGTTTTTATAAAACTTTGAAATTGGAATATAATTTGACGATGAATAAAAGTAAATTTCAGATGAAAAATCGTATATTAATATTTATAATATAAAGTATGTCATCTTCGACATTTTGCTGTCAAGATATTTTAATTTAGAAATTTTCTTTTATAGCTTATGTAAAACGACGTAAAATTAATATCATGTCTATGTTTCGGACATTTTAAGTGATACTTTATTATATTTCCCACTTATTTGTGATTTTCAAATTATTTTTATTTAGTAGCAAAAAATAATTTGAAATGACAATTCAAATATATATATATACTTTTTTTTAATATTGTCTTCTACAACTAAAAAAATAAAGATTTACAGATTTAGTTATTAAATAACATTTTTAGTTAACGATTAGGTAATTGAACAAATATTTAATATTTACAAAATTTGACACATTTCATAAGTTTTATTCCAAGTGTGATGCCATGTATCTTAAAATTGTGTAAATTTCATTCATATTGGTGCTCGGGGCAAAGCATATCATAAAATATTAATGGAAAATTCTAGTTAATTACAATTGATATCTGTATTCATATTTTTCGTTTTCCAATAAAAATATAATTATGATTTTTATTATATTAAATCATGAAAAGTACTTTGGAAAGAATAATATAAATGAGCAAATATAAAACCCAGTTCTTAACAAAAACTAATGTTTAATTAGATTAATTCGATTAATTTATGCTAAGTACATGTCATGTAATTTTTTTTCAATGTTTCCTCTGTTTTAGGCGTTTACGGAGGTTGTTGCATAGATAAATATGAAATTTTTATGTGATAACTACTACATAGAATTAGTATTATGCTTTTACTTCATTTTCTTTCTCTGAATAAGTCTCGTGTTTTCATTTTCTTCTTCTCTTATGTCATTTGCAGACACTATGGATGATAAAATACGTTACTGTCTTCCCCAATGATTAATTAGAATGGAAACAGTGATATAAAACAATTCACAATTTAACTCGCTCTTTATTATATTCCTTTGTTTCTGAACTAAAGAGAAAATATTTATTATCTGATTAAATTTTAAATAATTTAGTGACAACAGAAATAATATTATAAATGAAAAAAAATTAACAAAAAAATTGTCTCTTTTGGACTTTTTCACTGACTGATACGCATATAAACTTACATGCCCTAACTATTCATGAAACTTAAGTTTTTTTCTTCGTCTGCATTCCTTTAACATTCATCATGTTTTCCTTTGCTTTTTTTCTACTGTCATTTCCATGCGCTGTATATGATAAAGTGCGTTTCTCTGTTTCATTGATCAATGAAAAAGAACTTAGGCAATACAGATAATTTGCACATAAAGTTTCCAATTATTCCCCTCTTTTTATTCCTTTTCGGTGTTTCTGAACTGGTAGATAAAAAAAAAAATCCTTATTATATAAATGAATTGAAATAATTCAGTAACGCTTTCATTTCTTTTCTCTTCAATAACTTCATTTATTTTATAAAACCTAAGTTAAAAAAGAAATTCATTTTAAAATAACTGTTATATTAAAAGTATACGTCAAGTTTTCTCACCAAAAAATTAAATTATTCATTTCGGACATTTTCTAATTTATCAATTAATCTCTGCTTTTAATTATATATTAAAAAGGTAATGTTTCAAAAAACAATATAGAGTAAAAATGAAACATTTCTAAGATGAACATTTCTAAGATGAAATTGACATTTCGTATAGATGGATATAAAATGTTTAACAGAGAAAATTATTTTAGGGGCTTTCCTATATAAATACGTAGCACCAATAGTCGTCGTCTGGTCCGTCCGTCCGTCCGTCTGTCCGTCTCTTCGCACATAACAGTGCAAAAACTACCCAACAGAATGGTTTGAAATTTGATATATATAATCGTTAGAATTCTGTTGAGTCATTTCAAATTTTATGAAAATCGAATCAGCACATAAAAATAGATCAATAAAAATATTTATTAAGGTATCTTGATTTTTTTTAATCGGTACTCCTTGCTATAGCGGCTTCCGAGGATTAATCGTAAAGCGACCGAGATGTATCGCCAAGTTATCTGACATGTATGACGTTACAGTCATATATGATGTATTATGCCATTTTACAAACTCTATGACCAAGTTATAGTCACATCCTTCATTCTATTAAATGCTATCATAAGTACTTAAGTCAATGCTAAACGATGATAGGTAATGATTCTAGGTTGCCATGATGATTACGTCATAAATTTCAGATGGAGTCATATTATTTCCGTATTACTGAATTTTAAAACCAAATTTGTGTGCTAAAATTGTTTAATTATAGCAATCCTATAAACTACCGACAGTTTTTTTTTTGGATAGATGATTCTGGAGAAATGGATATTAAATAAAAAAAATGTCTAAATATGGATTTCATGCTCTGAAATTTTCAAAGCTAGTCATAATTTTCCCATTGGAATTTTCAGTAAATGTCAACAAATGATAAAATGTTGCCAACTTAAAATGTACTTATTTTATTACGGAAATTAATCATATCATAATAACAAAGGATATAATTTATTTCAGTGGGACTAGGTATTTTACGAACCCACCTCATTTGTCACGTTTGACGTACAATTTCCAACGTGTTTAATTTAATTTTATAAAAAATAGAAAATTCCTCAATAATATAAATGTAACAAGATTCGTGAAGTGCATTTGGAATTTTATAGATTTTCTTAACTTATTGTTAAAGGTGCGAGTTTGATATACGAGATAGTACGTTATTAGCAATGAAAAATAACTGCACATAAAGTTTTCAATTATTCCCGTTCTTTTATTCCTTTTCGTTGTTTCTGAACTAGATAAAAAAATCATTATAGTATGAATGAATTGAAATAATTTAGTAACGCTTTCATTTCTTTACTTTTGAATAATTTCCTTTATTTTATAAAACCTAAATGAACAAAAAAATCATTTAAAAATATCTGTCATATTATAAGTATATTTCCAGTTTTCTTTAAAAAATAAAATGATACTTTTGGGGCATTTTCTAATTAATCAATTAATCTTTGCATTTTATATATTAAAAAAGAGTATGCTTCAAATAATAATATACAGTAAAAATTAAATATTTCTAAGATGAAAGTGACATTTCGTATGGATATAAAATGTTTAACACATTAAATATTTTTTTTTAATTTAATTATGAGCAAAACAGCAAATTCTGCAATAATATAAATATAACAAGATTCGTGAAATTAATTAGAAATTTGATAGGTTTTAATTAAGTTATTATATTGTTAAAGTGTGATCCTGATATACGAGATAGTACATTAAGAAATTTCGCGTTCCTGAATATTAAGACACATAGTGTGTTTTTAAAGTTATAAAATGCGATTGAATTTAGATTAAGTGCTTCTTATTTTACCACTTAGGTAGTTATTACACATGCGCCTTTTACTGACGTAGCGATGAAACTTGATGATGAATTCTTTTAACATACATCAGTCTGATACAGCGCTTGTGGGCATTCCATGACAAGTGGACTAAATTCTGATATGTTCTATGCTCGACACCCTTTAATTTTGAAGCAATCACAAAAAGAAATACAAATAGGACTAAGATGGACTTCAGCAAACTGTCGGAGCCAAAGGAGTATAGTTGTGGCATCAAGGTGGCTTTTATAAAGTTCACTATTTCACTGTCGCAGCAAAAACGATCAACTCACCAAGTTTGTAATCGCACTATCCCCGATAGAAGACACCTTACATCTTGCAAATATGTGGTCTAGAACAGCTCTTTGTGGTGAAAAACCAAATTTTAGTATTAAAAATCAGAAATCAATAAATCCTTAACCGTTTGGTCCAAAACTGGAAACTAGCCCATTAAGCCTGCCGTTATGAATTTGACCTTAACTACTTAACACATTATTTTCAAAATCTGCCAACTTACCCATAAATTACGTATGGAAATGACATAAGGTAGGTGACACAAAGGTGGTTATGATTATGTTTTGAGGATTTTTTATAATATTCTGGTTGAGTATGTGTGAATGAATTTTTGTTTGTAAAACTTTACACTTATCTGTAACACATATCAAGTATAATTTTCTGTGTAAAATTAAATTTAATTACTTTTATAATGCAATTTCAAAATTGCAGCTTGTTGTCCACCTTTGGCTCGCAGTGTTGCAAATCACTTTTAAAATGTGAAAAAAATACTCGGCAAAATATTTTGCTTACTATTATACTCTGATGATTCTTTCTTTCTTTTGATAGTTTTCGAGTTTTTCTTCTTATGACATGAGAAGACCTTGAAGCACTTTTTGTGCACGGTTGATTTGGGATTTTCATCTAGAAGTTACTGACTTCTTTTGGACGATCTCTGGTGTTATCAATAAATGACAATAAGTTTTTTCAGATATTTATATAGAATCTGTTAAAATCACCCAAACTACACTTATTTCCACATTCGTTTTCTAATGTGACCACCTTGGGAATATGCGTACGATCGCGTTCCTGACGTAACGACGTAAAAGTATTAATCTGATACATTTCTTAGAATTGAAGTAAATGTTGTTAAAGAAAAGGAAATACGCTTTCAGAAAACGTATCATATTTCAAAGTTCTAAAAATTTAAACACGTGTGAATTAAAATATATTCTTACCTGGAAATTAGAATGAATACTCCTCAAAAGTGAAACCACTGCATAAAATGTTGTAGGATCAGGGTGATCTCTTTACATTCAACCACGTGTACTGGTGATACATGGTTGACAATACAGTAGCACCATTTTGTAATTAAAAATTAAGTTAATTCTACTTTGAGGGGTGGACTACCTTAGGGTCACTGGCCACTTTTGGTTCAACCACATTATAGCTACTAAAGTCGTTTTCTCTCTACTTTAATATTTATTAATTTTATCTTTGAAATCCCTTTAGCAGTTAATTTCTAAAATTCCCGTCCGAAATCAGAAGTTGAATCACAAAAGGTGCACTTCTGATTTTATTGTCGTTGATAACATTAGAAAATGACACATTAATTGACAACAAAATTTGTATTATATACTAGCCGGTCTTCGCCCGTCTAGCCGGTCGTTTCCGAGTGGGGCCCAGATATATAGTGCAGCGTACCGCCCTGATTTCGCTTGGGGCCCAGAAAATGCATTTTATATGCAACCAGAAAAATATAAATAAATATAATACTTTAAACTAAAAGTATATGAAAATGACTAATAAGAATAGAAAAAAAAAAACACTTAAATAAATCTTTCGCGACATTTTTTTTTCATGAGCCTTCTGACAAAAAACTTCTGGCCCTAACCATGATTATCTAAGGGTGGGGCTCAAGTAGTACTTATGTCAAGTAGTACTAAGTATCTGGCCCCACTCGTAAGCGACCGACTAGTATATAATAAAAAATCAGCAATAGTTGTATTTTTCGTCTAATCTTCTGCAATCGGGTTCATAACCGATGTTGCCCACAAACTCGCTAGTTCTAAAATCGCTGAAATACATCATTAACTGCTTTTTTTGTGGACTTGTAAAGCTGAGTTTCACATTCTTACTTAAAACTGCTTCTGAGGTATGTCACAATTACCTAAAATTTTCGACACACAGTGTGACCCCCTTGATAGATTATTATCTAAAATTGCTGAAATACATAGTTACCTATTTTCTAGTACATTTGTTATCCGAAATTTCACCTATTACTGAGATATCGCAAAATAACATAGGAAATACGACTCTCATTTAACCCTCTTTAGTGGCTGAATTTCTAAAATCGCGGAAATACATGTTTAACTATTTTTAGTGGATTTGTTATCCTGATTCTGTCATTTCAAGCTCATAACTAAAAATGCTGCGAACATTCGAAATGACTTAAATTTGTCAACCCCCATTTGCCCTCCCCCCCTTAATGGATCAATTTCTAAAATTGCTGAAATATGTGTTAATTATTTTTATAGCAGATTTGTTTTCCTGAATTTCACGCTCTTATCCAAAACTACTGATGCGATATGGTGAAAAGGTGAAATCATCAAAAATTACCTCCCCCCCCCATTTAACTCCCTTACTAGTTGAATTTCTAAAATCGCCTAAAATGCATGTTTAACTATTCTTTAGTAGATTTGTTATCCCGAAATTCACGCTCCTAACTATAACTTCTACTGAAATAAGGCAAAATGGCGTAAAACATTCGACATCCCTATTTAACCCCCCTTAGTGTCTGAATTTCTAAAATTGTTGAAATACGTATTTAACTATTTTTTCAGTAGGTTTGTTATCCTGAGTTTCAAGATTCTACCTATAATTTCTACTGAGATATAGCAAAATGACCTAAAATATTTGACCTCCTATTTAACCCCTCTTAGTTGCTGAATTTCTAAAATTGCTGAAATATATTTTTATACATATTTTTTGTAGATTTGTTATTTTGAATTCCGAACTCCTAACTAAAAATGCTGCTGAGATATAGCGAACAGGCAAAATGACCTAAAACGTTCGATCCCCCATTTAACCCCCTTAATTGATGAATTTCTAAAATCGTTGAAATAAGTGTTTAATTATTTTTTTAGTAGATTTGTTATCCTGAATTTTCCGTTCGTATCTAAAACTGCTGCTGAGATATAGCGAAAACGCGAAATGACTAAAAACTTTCGACCCCCATTTAATCCCCTTAGTGGTTGAATTTTTAAAATCGCTGAAATATGTATTTAACTAAATTTTAGTACATTTGTTATCTTGAATTTCGCGCTTTTATCTAAAACTTTTGTTGTGATATGGTGAAAAGGCAAAATGACCTAAAACTTTAGACCCTCCATTTAATCCTCTTAGTGGTTGAATTTCTAAAATCGCTTAAATATGTGTTTAATTATTTTTTTTAGTAGATCTGTTATCTTGAAGCTCACACTCTCACCTAAAACTGCTGATGAGATATGGTGAAAATGTGAAATCACCAAAATATTCGACCCCTCATTTAACCCACTTAGTGGTTGAATTTCTAAAATCGCCTGAAATACATGTTTAACTATCATTTAGTAGAATCGTTATCCCAAATTTCAGGCTCCTACTTAAATCTCCAAGACGAAATTATCTACAACCTTCGACCTCCCATTTGACCACCTAATGCTGTGAATTTTCAAAAAGCCTTTCTTAGTACGCGCCTACATTGTGTAAAGAACGTGTCTTCCAAATTTCATCGTTCTAGGACTAACGGTTGAGGCTCGGCGTTGATTATGAGGAAATCAAGCTACTCCTTTATAAGTATAGATAGATTAGCATCTTCGCGTAAGGTAAAAAAAAAATAAAAATAAAAAATCAAGTTTCAAAACACCTATTTTGTTTGAGATTCGCCACTCTATATGAATGAAAATTAAAGTTTGAATTTACTAATAAAATTGTTTAACAAGTATCCACCTATTGCAAAACGACTATGCGCATCATATGAGAATGACTCTAGAGTCACATTTTGGATAAATTCCAACATTCTCGATAATACCTCTTAAAACATGAGATATAGCGAAATAATCCCAACAAAAAAAATATATAGCGTCCTATACTTAGTATGAAGTAACGTCTTACATATCAAAATAATTTTATTAGAAGCTCTGAAATATGAATTTTTGGATAACCAATGACCGTAACCATACGTCACTAATCGCTTGTAGAAGTATAGCCCTAATATATTTTATATACATAGATTGCACAGTAACACCACTAAAATTATTTTTGTGGAATTCAATTATGTATTCAAATAAAGTTATTGAATTCAGTAAAAGCGCTACTTACAGCAGTTTTATTCTGATAACATGAGTGGTTTGGAAGCGAAGTTCGATTACATGTTGTTTTAATTTGTGTTTTAATTGTATTATTTTATTACTTTATTAATTTAATGATGAAATTTTAATTCCATTATGGACTATTAGCTAGAAATAAATGTTTAACAATTTATATTGTTTTAAGTTGAAACTGTTTAATTTTTCGAAATCGGACTGCACGCGATAGAAATAGATTTTATAAAAATCATGCTTGAAAATTATTTTTAAAGTATATAAAGTCTGGCAAGTGAAATACAGTTTTCGAACAAATTTAATTCGAAATAACATTTATTTGCCTATTCAGCAACGAAATTTTTTTAATTATGCAATGTTTAAAAGTTAAAAAAACTGCAGTAAAGGAGAAATTTATTGGTCAGGTGTTACGACCAACAATAGGGCGTCAAAGTGTCTCACGGACATGTTTTTACTTTATGATATAGATTGCACTTTGCTTGAATGCATTAGATTCATTAGAAAATATATAACTCGTTTATATTGCCACACTTGTTGAAACGATTTGTGTCTTATTTACGTAGATTATTTGTTATAGAAAAATTAACATCTGAGAGCTTTCATTAAACACATTTTTACATGTCATATGTCATTTCAAACCAAATTTAGAATTATTTGGCATTATTTCGCTATATCTCATATTTTCTGTGATAGGGTCGATAAATTTCAAAATTTGACCTTAATACTTTAAAGTTATATTTAAGTGTATCCGGACATTATTTTGCATCTGTATGTAGCGGCGAATTTTAGCAAATTACGCGTTTTGAACTGGGTTTTTTTCATCGTATTCGGATAAAGTCCAAAATGAAAGAAAAGTTTTCTTGAAAATAATGATAGTATTTTTCGAAGGGTTAATATCAGTAATCCAATTAGAAGTGTCCCTTTTCAGATGTTGGTTTCTCAAAATAGGTTTGAATTCAGGTGTTTATTTCTTGATGGAATTAAAAAGAATAATAAATTAATAAATATTTAAAAATGGAAAAACAAATCAGCAGTTCATTGACGTGTTCATAGGCTTTTAATTGGTAAAGTGACAAACTCTTAAAGTATTTTATTCTGTAGTTACAAGTTGTAAATTTAAAGGTAAAATCCATCTCGATAGACTGCAGTGTCTTGTTTGACTCCAAGAGATGATGAATATATCGATTTCTCATATTTATTACGGACATTATGTTTTCAGCACAATACTTTCTGCTAGAATGTTTCTTTTAACATGACCAGTAAGATGACTCCCTTAGTGAGTTGATCATTTTTCCTGAGTATGTGGAAAAATTAACTTTACAGAATCAATTTTGGCACCCCCATTTTACTTCTTCTGACTCTGACAATTTTCAAATGCATATTTAAGACTTATTTGTACATTTAAAGAAGCCTCAATTGCACTTCTAAAAGATTTACCTCTCTACATATGGATGCTATACATCAATTACATTTTCATTTTGATGTAACTTGATTTTGTCCTCCTATATCAGAGAATCTTGTCTCTCTGGTAATGCGATGCTCTTAATACCGTTCTCGAATCGAAACTGGCTACTTTCTGACACATTGTTATATTCCGTTTTTTCGCAAACATATTAAATTAGCAGGTGCTCTGTTTCAGAAACTGTGTAATAGAACTGTTTTTTTTTTCTTGCTGTTGTTGGTTTGAATGTTGGAGGATGTTGCTTTGAAAATGATTTCTAGACGCGACAGCCCGGGAAAGAAAGAAAACTACCTTCCAGCGAAAATAATTTCTTATAATTCTGAATGTTATTATTTATCGGAAAACTACAAAAAAATCGCCTACAGATCGCTTCAATAATCATGAGTGGAAGTATTATGTCTTTATGTTTAAAAATGAGTCAGAAAATGTATGTGTCAGAAAGTTTCACGTTTTTTAACGGGAAAAATATTTTTTTTTTAAGTACCTCTAAGAGTTATCTCAAAGATGTGCAGTTTTAAAATTTTATGATTATTTTTATGGATTCCAGTGACTACTTCTGTTTAAAAATAATTATATAAAAATTCAACTGTTTAAAGAATAGATATTTTTACATTCATGTATTTAAAAACATGATGCTATCGGAGAAAATATAAATTAAGTACTGCAAAGAACTGTAGAAATACTGTTTAGTTACACGTAAAATAAAAATCGTTTCTCAATAAATACAATTTCAAAACGCAATAATTTTTAGTTTAAAATGTACGTTTAACGGATAATTTTCTAAATACATGGGTAGGTATTATACTACGTTCTAAGGATATATGTTTTTTTCTGTTTTCTTTCTCTCTCATCTTTTTTTCTTACTATTTCTCAATTTTCTTAATATTACTGGTGTTTTCATTTTATGCTTATCTATTGCAATTTCCAGAGAACATAATAATGCAAGTTTCTTCTTTCAATTACTGAAATAAAAAAAAAACTTGGATACAGAAAGTAATTCTCACTTTAATTTTCTACTTTTTATATCATTCATCCTGAACTAAAAAGAAAGTTACCTTCTGTGAATTAGGCGAGATAGTGTAGTGAAATCCCCCATAGATTTCTTTTTGGTTTGTTTTAGGAAGATAAATGATACAGAAACAATGCTATATGATTTAAACTGGTCTCTTTGAGAAATTATTTTGCGCTTTTTAATCAAGAAGTATATCTTAATGAAAACGTATTAATTCATAAGTTAGTAAAGAAAGGGAAACTTATTTGTTATTCTATTTTTTTAATTAATCTGCAAATAAATGCAGGTTTATAATGACCAAAAAAATAATTTTAACTTAGGGAAGTATTACTATGTGTTAGAATCAGTTTGCTTGCAATAATTACAAAAACACATTGAATCGTCATTCGACATAGAATTATCCTATAAATATGTTGTATAATTGGCACCAATCGGTCAGTAATAAAGTGTGCTTACCCATAATTATAGATATACTTAAATTTTGCTTAAGATGTCTTCTACATAAGGTAAAGCCAGAAGAGATGGTGCGGTCGGAGAGATTGCGCACTTAGAGGTTCGGGTGAAAGGAGTAGAGTGAGCGCGCAGGGACACCGGGTAGTTGTACAGCAGCAGTAGTGGAGTGTCTACTTGTAACTTGAAAGTACACGTTGAATGTTTTGAGCGTCTAAGATAAAGCATCTAAATAGATAGATATAAGATAAAGCATCTAAAAGCATCTAAATATTAATTTTTTTGTTATACTATATATGAATAATTTTGACTTCATTTGTTTTCCATACATTTCCATTGCTATTTTGTTGTTATACTGTAATTTAACAGAACAGTTGTAATAAAACCAAGAAAGTTATTTTGCGCAATCTGTCCTTACAGGGTTGGTGTGATTGGGCACATGGGTAGGAGAGATTGTTACTAATAATAACTACAATTAAATTGTTAACAATATAATTGCTTTAATAACAAGCTATTTTGTTTTGTTTTCCCAAAGTAAGTGCTTGAATTTTCATAGCTATTCATCAGAATTTCTATACAACGTCAGTAGTACAAAATATTTTTAAATTAAACGATTTCTCATAAGGTATTAATCTAGACTAACAATGTGAATATCAACGGTTCATTGTAGTATCGGCCATGTTTAAATAAAAGGCCGCGCAATATCTCCTAGCGAAATTGGAGAGTTTGCGCATCTGCTACTTAGGAGAGATGGCGCAATGTTTCCATTAGTTTCCTTACTAGAAGAGATTACACAGCTTATTGGTAAATTTGCCTAAAAAATGAAAAATGAAAATGGATTAATTTTAAGTTAAACGTGTTATCAAGCAACTTAATGCTATTTTGTAATCTTATCTGGACTTCCTTTTTCTGATTCTTTAATTTTTTTCCTTTAATTAATTTTTTTAATCGGTTTTAAAATTATTTCCTTTTTCTGATTCTTTAATCATTAGGTTGAAATATTCACTCCTAATAAAATAATATTTGTTCACAAAAACCTTACAACAATGTCATTTAAGTGTAATTATTATTGTTAACAATTTAATTGTAGATATTATTAGTAACAATCTCTCCTACCCATGTGCGCAATCACACCAACCCTGTAAGGACAGATTGCGCAAAATAACTTTCTTGGTTTTATTACAACTGTTCTGTTAAATTACAGCATAACAACAAAATAGCAATGGAAATGTATAAAAAACAAATGAAGTCAAAATTATTCATGTATAGTTTAGCAAAAAATTAATATTTAGATATTTTATTGTTATTCTTTTGATTTGTGCGCTGACTATCCTAGCTTTACCGTATAGAAAATGTAAGAAATGCTAACATTTTTAACACTGACTCTTTATTTTGACAGCATATTTGGATTTTGTATTGTATTTTATCTTAGATTACCAAACGTGCAAGTAGTTTATCATTCGTACAAGTAGTTTAGACATTATGCAAATTTAAAATTTGGAACACCTGATGTAAATTTCATAATGAATCGTTGTAAAACATATAGTAATGGGGATAGGGTTGTTTTATAAGCATAACATAAAATATGCTTGGTGGAATGCGTTGTAATTTTGAATTCGGTAACTCCTAAAAATCGACTGTCGTTAAAAATAAATAAAGCATTGCTTACAATTCGCAATTTATTCGAAAATTAATGTAAAAATAAAATATTTTCTTTCGAAATCAGTATAATCTTGCCTTTTTGCTTCCGTCTAACAGTTTTACGTTTCGAGTACTATTCCATAATAGATTGTCTTGTTCAACAATTTTCACTGCCATTTTTAAACAGTTTGTGCAATTAACTTAAGTATCTTACGTACCTTGCACTTAAAACCTCAATAGGGTGTCATTTTGAAAATGTACATTTAATCCTTGCTACATTTAAGTGGGTTTGCCATTTTCATTTTTTGAAAGTGTAATAGTTATATGAGTTGCAATTTCTCAAATTGGCGAAAAAATGTCCGGGACAGGAATCAAAACAGAGATATCTACGATGAAGCTGTCAATGTTCTACCAACTGCGCCATCCTGGACAAATCTGGAGTACTTAATTCAACCAGTTAACTTTATTGATCATAACATCTGGTCTTATATCTGAAGCAGCTCAACATAATAAATCACAGGTAAGGAAACTTCTGTAAACTCCTGATACGTAATTACACTAGATTAATTTTAAAAAAATTATTCAAATTTGTAAAGAATTCATATGAGTTGTAATTTCTCAACTGGACGAAAATTTTGTATTTTCCCAACTCGTCTGGGATGGCTCAGTTGGATTAGCATTCGCAGCTTCAGCAAAGGGATCCACGGTTGAAATCCCGGTCTTGAAAGTTTTTCGCCCATTTGAGAAATTACAACCCAGATGATTTTTTTTACCAATTTGAATAATTGTGCTAAAATTAATCTAGTATAATAATTATACTTTCTATAACCGCACTTGATACTTGGAGTTTGATCATTTGTTTACGTTTAAATAAGTAAACATATAAGGTGGGTGAACCAAATGTGGCTAGTGTTCCTAAGGTAAGCACCCATCAAATGTAGAATTAATTTAATTTTTACTCACAAAATAGTGCTAAAGCATTGTCAACACGCATCTGCAGTGCACGTGGCTGAATTTAAAGAGATCAGCTTGATCCTGCGACATTTTAAGCAGTGATTTCACTTTTGAGGAATAGTTATTCTAATATCCATCTAAGATGATATTTTAATTTACGTGTGCCTAAATTCTTAGAACTTTGAGTTATGACGTGTTTTCTGAAAGCATTTGTCTTTCTCTTTAACCGCATTTACATCAATTCTAAGAAATTTATCAGAGTAATACTTTTGCTTCGTGCAAATGGCAGACATACGCATGTTCCCAAGGTGAATACCTTAGAAAACAAATGTGAAAATCAGTGCAGTAACAGTGATTTTCAAAATTTCTTCATAAATATCTGAAAAAACGTATTACCATTTCTTGTTAACACAAGAGATGATACAAAAGAAGCCAATAACTCACAGAAGAAAATCCTTAAACTACCGTGCAGAAAAAGTGCTTCAATGTCGTTTCGTGTTATAAAATAAGAAGATTAAGAAAAAAAAACTGGAACGATATCAAAAGAAAGAAAGTATAGTAGTAAGCAAAATAGTTTGCCGAGTATTTTTTCACATTTTAAAAATGATTTCGACACATGATCCGCCTTTGAAACACTATGTGCCAAAGGTGGCCGACAAGCTACAATTTTGAAATTGCATTATAAAGTAATTAAATTTTATGTTACAAAGAAAAGTATACTTGATATGTGTTAGAGATAAGTGTAAAATTTACAAACAAAAATTCAGCCACACACAACTAACTAAAAATATATAAAAATTTCTCAAAGCTTAACTATGGCCACCTTTGGGTCATCTATCGTACAGAATAAAACAATGGCAAAAGAATTTTTAAACCGTAAAATAAATCATAATTCCCATGACAAGTATAAAACAAATTCCGATATTAAAAAAATGCTCCTTTATATTTTATTCAACTTTAAATGTAATATTCAAAAAAATATCCAAAACATGACACATCATATAATCTGATAACAAATCTTATAAATAAATCCTTATGTGTAGGATTCACCTTTAATTTTTTTTTTATTTTACTTTAGTACAATGATGTTTCATAAAGTTTACATTTATACCGGCTTTAAAATTATAAATAATTAAAAATATAATGGCAAACACGTAAAATTATAATTATATATTTATACAAATATGGTTTTCTCTAAAAAAGGCAATTTGTGAAAAAGTGTATGACTGAATTGTAATTTGAAATCTATTTAATTAATCATGAAGAATTTTTCATTGAAACATAAAAAAAAGATCTCTAACCAAATTTATTATAAACAGAGTTATTGCTATAAATCATTTCATATTTTTAAGAAAATTTTCCCAGAAAAATCTTTTAAAATTATGCTTTATTAGCAGCTTACGCATGTCGATCGAAAAGAAAACTATTCAATGTAATAACATAAGAAAAATGTTTACTTACTACATACTTTATTTTTTTAAAAAGTCTGTTAAATTCTTCGTATGAAGATGTTTTTATAACACAAGATAAACTCATTAAAATCTTTTATACCATGCTTTAAACAAATAATACCGTTTGTTAGCTTATGATGATTTTTGATAAAGACTGAAAAATGAAGGTTATTCATAACGCTTTAATCATGAAAATAGATTGAAGGAAATGAAGATTTATTTTTTTTTATTGAGAAAATATTATTTCAGAAAGATTTATAAATGGTTTAAAATTAAAATTAAAAATACTTTTCTTTAAAATGAAATATATTTTTCTTTAAATTTACAAACTTTCTTTAATATAACAAGTATTAGCATGTGTCTAACTGTTTTACAACAAATCAATAGAGTGAAATGTTTCTCGAGTTATCATAAATCATAAATACACGATATATGAGTTCACACGACACAACAAAGAACAATGAACGTGTGAACGAGTGTTCTATAGTTTTTAGCCACAGTTGCTGTTGGTTATTTTATGCAATTAATATGCCAAAACTTCATTTTTAAAATACTTCGTATTTAAAATTACTAGTATATTGATTGAATAAAAAATACGAAACAGTTTTATTAGAGTTCAGAATCTTTATATATAAGGATAAAATATAACAGACATAGATCTAAAATATTTTTTTCCAATTCCAAAAAAAATCCACTGATTTAGAGATATTAAAATTAATTTCTTATAGCATTTAAGAACTTAGAACAGATACAAATATTTAGAGTTAAGTATCCGCAGACACAAATGTGAAATATTAGAAATATGATTCTCAGACCTTTCAATGACACAGCTATCCATAAATGAGGATGAATGAATCGGATAATGAAAATTGGAGTGACAAATGTTAAAATTACAAATCTTTTTATCAAAATTCTGCAAACGTATAACAAAAATTGTAAAACGTTCTTTTATTTTACTTTCTTCTATCAATAATAGAAGAAAATATTGTAATCGAAATTTTTTTCGACTTTCGGTTTACGACGGATTTACACGTTTTAGGGGTCAAAGATTCCGAAAAACATGTTTTTACAAAATGTCTGTCTGTCCGTCTGTCCGTCTGTGTGTCTTCATTGTATCATAAGTGTATGAAGTTATGCTTCAAATTGAACCACATTTTTTTCTATGTTTTTGGCTATGGCAAGCAGGTTATAATAGAATCTGGAGATATTTCATTGAAAGGGGGCGCTGTGATCGATATTTTTGTTCCATTTTCACTATTGTAACATCTAAAAGTGTATGAAGTTATGCTTCAAATTGAACCACACTTTTTTTCTATGTTTTTGGCTATGGCAAGCAGGTTCTATTAGAATTTGGGGATATTTCGACGAAAGAGGGCGCTGTGATCGATATTTTTGTTCCATTTTCACTTTTCTATCATCGAAAAGTGTATGAAGTTATGCTTCAAATTGAACCTCATTTTTTTCTATATTTTTGGCTATGGCAAGCAGGTTCTATTAGAATTTGAGGATATTTCGACGAAAGGGGGCGCTGTGATCGATATTTTTGTTCCATTTTCACTATTGTACGATCTAAAAGTGTATGAAGTTATGCTTCAAATTGAACCACATTTTTTTTCTATGTTTTTGGCTATGGCAAGCAGGTTATAATAGAATCTGGGGATATTTCGTTGAAAGGGGGCGCTGTGATCGATATTTTTGTACCATTTTCACTTTTGTATCATCGAAAAGTGCATGAAGTTATGCTTCAAATTGAACCCCATTTTTTTCTATGTTTTTGGCTATGGCAAGCAGGTTCTATCAGAATTTGGGGATATTTCGACGAAAGGGGGCGCTGTGATCGATATTTTTGTTCCATTTTCACTTTTGTATCATCAAAAAGTGTATGAAGTTATGCTTCAAATTGAACCACATTTTTTTTCTATGTTTTTGGCTATGGCAAGCAGGTTCTAATAGATTTTGGGGATATTTCGACGAAAGTGGCTGAGATATAGCGGTTTGAAATTTCAGGGTGGCTGACATTTTCAAACAAGACATCAGAATTCATGCATAAACGGGTTTAATTTATGAGTTTTATTTAACATGGTTTCGGCAAATTTTCTTTCATTGTTGTAACCATTAATCCTATTATATGCTTATCACTATATATTTATATTCGCCAACGTCAAATTCTCGCCAAACTTGGTGACAGTTGGCGGAATATCGCCAAATTTGGCAACCAAATTAAGTTGCCATAAATGAAGCCAACTTCGCTGTAGAGGAATAATTTGGCGATATTCTCATTCAAATTCAATGTTGACGAGAACTGGGATTGAATCATTTTTATTTAGGTTCCACGCATTTAACCTTCGTGTTTTCCAGTAAAATTAGCTAAAATCGTAAAACCAAGGAATAGGGAGGCTATCTGTTCCTGTCGGGTCAGACCAGAAGGACTTTTCGTAGTTTAGTATACATCGGTTGTTCGCATCCCTGTAACTCGACGATTCGCAAGCAGCTGACGTACAACAGAATAACGAAAAATATTGATGTTATTGGCGATGTGATAGCGAATTTTGAAGTATTAACATGACTGAGATAGAAGAAAGTTTTGGGATTGGCACATCCGACTAGTTTTTATTGGCCGAAATGCCGAAATTTCATAAAAGTTCAAAGTATCGTAACTTGGTAAGTTTTGGTTGAAGAAGAATGATATGTTTATTGTTAGATAAGATAGAGATTGAATGTAAATGTAACTAATAAGCCCCAGGTACAGTATGAAATTTAAATTTAATTTTTTTCTAAAAAATGTCTATATTTTATTAAATGAAGTTTTAATGATGAAGAACAACATCAGAAAAAAACAACAAAATAGGGACACCCTGCATATATATAAGTATATATATACACTGGTGGACAAAACTGAAGGACCACTGTTATTTTCAACGATTACAGTTACAAATATGTCCGCAGCAACTTTCGTAAATTTGCATGAATGTGGTATGTACTCTGTTTTATGAAACTTAGGCAAATTTCGTTTTTCCGAATTTGTTGATCACGTGACAGCAGAGATAAGATATTTTAGGCAATCGGCGCATGCTATGAGCTGTCGTTAGATATAAAAACCGAAAGAGAAGGAGTAAAGTTAGAAAATTCATATTAAAATCATAATCATTCAAATTTTGAAGATGTCTTCCAGACATTATTTAAATGATTTTAATCATGGAAGAATAATCGGAAAGCTGGAAGAAATCCGCCAAATGGGAGATGTTGCCTGTGAATTTAACATCGCGTACAGTATCATTTCTAGGCTATGGGCAGCATTTCAAACGAGTGGAATACGCAACAGGCGCACGGAAGGAGGTCGTCTTAGCAGTACGACGTCCCAAGAAGATCAGTATATTGTTATTTCGGTAAAAAGAAAACGACGCAACACAGCTCGTCAATTGGCAAATCAATTTTGTGTTGCCACAAGTACTCAAATATCCCGAAAATATGTTGCAAAATGTTTGAAAAAGGGTGGACTATACTCTAGGATAATTACACAGGTTCGAGGACCTGTTGTGTGACCTACTCTCCGGACGTCACCGTAGTGCCCGTTTACAAAGTTGCCGTATGCATTGCAATTGTTCTGATGACGGATGATCTACCATACTCTTCTCCGATGAGTGTAGATTCAGTCTATCGTCTGATTGTAGACGTAAAATTATATGGCGCGAGATTGGCAGTGCTTACTATCATGAAAATATTCTGGAAGATCGATATGAGATTTCCGATATCATGGCGTGTGCAGACATCATGGTAAATGATCGCACGGATCTCTATGTGTTTGATCAAGAGTCCATGACCTGACAACGGTATATTGAAGACGTTCTACTCCAAGATGTTCGACTTTTTTGTGGTGCTGTCGGCGAAAAGTTTCGTTTTATGGATGAAAACGCGACTTGTCATCTCACACAGGCTGTTCAAGAGTGTCTTAAAGCCGAAGATATCCATCGTAAATCCTGGCCAGCACGTTCTCCAGACCTGAATTACATTGAAAATGTATGGGATGCCTTGGGTAGACGTATTGCTGTTCGACAATATCCTCCTACAAACAAAGAAGCCCTCATCATGCAGTCAAAGAGGAATGAAGCAACTTGCCTTAACAGCTACTGGATCATGTTGTTCTGAGTATGCCATGCAATGTTGAGAGTTACCTCGCATTACACAGTGGCCACATCCCTTACTGACATGACACTGATGATTGTTTACTGTAAGTATTTTTCTTTCTTTGTGCAGTCATGTAATCGGACAATATGCGCGTTTCAGGAAAACAACATCTTGTAACACCCTGTATTCACCCTGTGAACATTTTTTTTTACTAAATCCTGTTTACCACACTGCCAATGCTAATCTTTGCATCTTGATCCCCAATCACACGTAGATTTTCATTTAAATGCCCATTTCTTCACGGTCCAAGTTTTGTCCACCAGTGTATATGTGTGTGTCTATCTGTGTGTATATATTTTATATATTTCCTCTGTGCACTCGGTCGTTGACATGCTCTCATGTCCTTACAAAAACTTTCCAACCTTGTTAACCATAATAAAAACCCATTCCAGAAATTCATCTATGCCAATATTTAGCAGTATCCTTTTCATATTACGATCTGCAAGCTAGTAGGCATTTTATAAAAATAAAATAGTGAAAATCTTCCCTAGCTGTTATCCAGTAAATTTCATTCACCGGCGTTAAAGAAGGCAAAGGATCGATATCCCTACGGTGCTTTCCATTAAAAATACTCGTAGAGAAATATTCATCAAGGGATAATGTTTTTTATTCCATATAGCATAATTAGAGCTGTACCACAATTTAAGAGACTATCATGTTGTACTAATGTTATCTACGGCATTTCACCGAATTATAATTCCACAGTTATGATCAATCAGAAGTTACATCAGTAAACGATAATAAAAGAAATATTCTACACTATTAATCAAGATATTTCTTCCTGAATGTGTGTGTAGTTTTTGACACTTAAAACCAACACAAAAGTATGTCTCTGTTACTCATGCAAAGCGTTAGATACTGCCTGCGCATGTCTACAGTATCTGCAATGCAACAAACGCTCTTCGACAATTACATTTCCTATCCAAACGCTCTCCGACCCATCTTTTATCAAATAAAGATAAAAGATGAGAACAAGATGTGGGGGGAAAGTTGTACTGTGGTCTTCCTGTAAAAAAAGCGTGAGTAACTTTTAGAATAATAATAAAAAAAGAAATGTCAAAATAATATGAAATTCGCAGAACAATTTTTTTAGTAGGGAAATGAAAACCATATCGGCGTTTAAGATTGAAATAAAAATTAAAAAACCTGGAAGCTAGACAGATTGACTCCGAGGGAACATACAAATTCGTGAATATTTTTAAAAATAATATTGAAAATATAATTGATATTGCACAGATAATTGAAAAGATAATTGATTGAGCATTTAGATTATTAGAATGTAGAATAAAATGGAAGTATTATTGAAATATTGTAAAGACAGGAGAAAATAAAAGTTACTCTAGAAGAATTATATAAATTATGGAAACATTTATAGATTACATTTAGTATAATGAGGAATTTTAAATTTCAGTACACACACACACACACACACACACACACATATATATATATATATGTATATATGAATATTTTCGTATGATATATGTTGGTAATTTCTTGATTTAAAATCGAAAAGCGATTACATTATAAACTTTAGGATAAATAAATTGATTTTCGAATTCTATGCGTGTGAATTACGACTCACTTATACATGAAAATATGTATCCATCTTCAATTTTTTTATACTCGTGTTTTATACTGAATTGACGTCATATATGAATTTAATGTAAAATATCAACGTTGCACGGGTCTTTTGTTAGTGATATGGTAATCCCATATTGATGACACTAGTAATTCTGCTGAAAATTAAATACATATTAAAAGTTTACTTTTCATTCATTAATTATTAAGTTAATCTCAGGTGTTTTGTTAAATATTTGGTACAGAAGTTTCATGGAATGACAAAGATTATAAAATTTCTCCCACTTAAATATGATTGGTTCTATAATACAAAATATGCATATTTTTTTTGTTGCATTTAAAAATATCACCATCGAGCATTTCATCTGATAATTTAATATCGTTAGGAAAACAATTATTTTAATTTGAGAATGCATACTTATTATGTAAAGTACACAACTGTTTAACGAGGTTTTTAATTAAAAAAAAAATACTTAATTTTACTTCTCTATTTCGTGTTTGTTAGAAAATGGGGCCTTATAAAAAATATTTTTGAGTTTTAATGCGTATCCAGCCTCTTAAACGGGCTAAAATTGTAAAACAAATGTCATATCTTAAAGTTCTAATAGATTTGTATGATTTTTGTACTTGTAGGTAAGTTTCAGACATAGATGGTTTAAATTTTAAGAGATAACAGAAATCCCTCAATTTTGAAAGACCCAGTATTTCATCAAATCGAATTGGTTATGGTCACTAGATTCTATAATGAGACACATTATTTTTATTTCCTACAATTTCTAGGATATAAAACGAGGCTGCGCCGCCAGGCGACTGAGTGTCGGCCGTCGGGCGCCTCATACGCCGCGTCCAATTCCTGTGAGACGTCGAGGACACCACCCTAACGTCGAAGATATCAACCTAACGTCGAAGACACCACCCTAACGTAGAAGACACCACCCTAACGCCGAGGCCACCATAACAAAAACACTTAGGGAGACTCTGGAGTCCTCCGACAACTTCGTAGTCAGAAACCTAAAGAGGGAACCAGATATTAGGTCATATGCCGAACTTCCACAACGAATCTTGCTGTACCGCACCTTCCGATCATCGAGTCCTAGCGCAGGAGTAAACGACCAGTTTATGGGCGGCGGCGAGTAGGAATAGCCTCTTGCCAGCCCGGTACCTCGAGGAAAAGGCTCCTTGGCGCATAGATACACCCTGACTATGGTTCCCCCCCAAAAGCTTTCCCTCCGGATAGCCCCTGCAGCGAAATACAGGTGGTGGCTGGTCGACTAAACTGGGGGATAAACCACAGGTTAAACAAACACATAAAAATAAAAACAAAAAACACAACTTATTAAGACAACAACGAAAAGTTAAAGTAGGCACCACTATCCGAATCTGGAGGTCATGGAAAACGCCTTCAAAAGCGCCAAAGAGGCGGTCTCGATCGGATTTAGTAGCTTGAAAGTTAGTGTTAGACTGCCACTGATCCAACCGTCGGATGCAGCAAGCTCCGATTACTACAAGACGCGCTGTATAGAACTTCGATCCGAAGTTCGAGCTTTGTGTTGATCGCCGCCGCGTTAGTCGGCGAGACTCCGGTCAGATTCCTCGTAGTCTAACAGTCCAGGAAAAAAATATTCCCTTCCCAAGGAGTTTATACGAGCGCACGGTAACCTGAGTGGCTCCGAGGACTCCTATCACTCTTGGTATGAACGGACAATCACCTTTCAGCCCAATCTCGCCTCCGTCAACGCCTCGGATAAAGTTTTGGAGACGGTCTGGCCACAGTTAGCTAGTCGTTGCTCAGCGTCACCTACCTCGACACAGGGCAAGGGGCCCGCTGCAGCAACTGATATTGGCCTACGGGGTCTTTCCATCATCTATGGAGGAGGCTCAAGCATTGGCCGAGTCCTCACGCAGCAGAAAAACTGTGCTTATGAGGGGGAGACACAGACTCGGCGGCCCACAACACCGAGTCTTTGTGGCGTCTCCGACTTTTTCGGATACTCCTCTATCACCGGCGCACGACATTAAAGTGGCGGTCCATCCGTTTCCTGCCCCTGTCGTGTCGAAAAACACCTCGGTGTGTCGGGCTTCGGGTCAATTAAAATGGTTTATAATTATTTTAAAAAAAAACTCTTCCTGAAATAATACTGATTTTACATTTTTAAAGACTTATTCTTTATAATTATTTTGAAACAGCTCTGCAAATCATTCATATTTATTTTTTGTTTTACTTTCTGATGAAACTCATTATGTGAGAAAACGGTTATTTTTTTTACCTCATACTTACAATCCGCAAAACAATTTAATTTGTAAATATGAATTTTAAAAAAAAATCGCCGTTTTCTCACATATTATGAGTTTTATCAGCAAGTTAAACATTAAGTAAATATTAATGATTTGCGGAGCTGTTTCTATCAAAAATTCAATCACATTGCCCGAAAACCCTCAACAAAAATAATTATAAAGAGGGTGATGACAACATAAATTTTATACCACATTCCGTGTCCGTTCTTGGGCGATTCTTATAAAACTCAAAATTTGTCACAAAATGGTGATTTTTTTATACAACATGCTTACAAATTAAAATGGTTTATAATTATTTTTAAAAAAACTCGGCCAAAAATAACATTGATTTTACATTTTTAATGACTTATTCTTTATAATTATTTTGAAACAGCTCCTCAAATCATTCATATTTATTTATTGTTTTACTTTCTGATGAAACTCATCATGTGAGAAAACGGTGATTTTTTTTTTACCTCATACTTACAAATCAAATTGTTTTGATGAAAAAATACAATCTACACTTCACTGAATGTTTCCAATTCTTAAACAAAATCATAACATTTAAGAAATATTAACATTACATTGATTTCGACAACAGTTGATGAGGTATATCAGTTTAAAGTTATATCTTATATATATGAGTTTGTTAATTTACAATCTTTCTGTTAAGAGTTTTTTACTACATTTTTAGTTCCCGAGAACGTTGTAACATGCGATAAATTGTAGAACTGTACATTTTATAGTAAAGTGTAAGATTAATTTAATTCATTAAGATTTGTTATTGAAAACAGTTTGTTTCATTTCAGAACATGAGCATATATATGAACACGAAACCATTCAGTAAAATGCAAGTTATATTCTTACGTAAAACATAATATATGGGGGCAACTAAACATACAAAGAATGAATACAATCAAAACTAACCTACTTTAATCTCAATCAGTCAAAAATATATTCCTTTTCTTTAAAATAAATCTAAAAAAACAAAATAAACAATGGAATTTGTACCTAAACAGCCGCGTGCGTAAGCTACGAAGTAAACTGTCGTGTGTCGTCGCTAAATCCTGGAACATGCCATAATCACACCTGCTCTCATTGGCTGGCTGCTTAGTTGCCACGGATGGCATTGCCGAAGCTATTCCATGCGGAGAGCTTGAAATAGCCTTGAACCCAAAATTCCATATACACGTTTTAATTTTAAATAAAAATCTAAATTAAAATTAAAAATCCGGCACCGAGGTATACTTTCCGGTGACAACATCTACACATGACAGAAATTTTAGAGTCCTAGGTGTTATAATTACGGAGAAATCCGTGGGCAGGCAGACAGACACTTACTCTTTTATAGAGATAGAGATGATAGGGGCAAATATTGTGTTAATATCTGTGTGTATGCAAATTATAACTTAAAAACGGCTCTAACGATTTTTAATAAATTTTGTATCCTTTTGTTTTGGGGTACCAGATGATCTTTGGGCTAGGTCACATGTTCAAGAATATTTGATTAGTGGGTCATTTTTGGGGCTCTACGGGTCAATGCATTTTATTGTGAATGCTTGAAGGTTGAAACAGTTATTAGATTTTTGAACAGTTGGCAGTAAATGAAGTCGCAATGTTGGCAGCATTTCGCCATAAATCGCCAAATTTGGCGAGGTGTTGGAAACATTTGCGAGACTTGGAGGGAAAAGAGCAATATCAAAATACATGCTCTGCGCCAAATGAATGAATGTGCTAAGTTTGCGCATTTTCGCCAACTTTTGGCACCATTTGACGAAAAAATTGGCTTTTAGAATCTGAAGGAATTTTCTAGAAATTTCAACTGGAAGCCAAGATACATGATTCAACCAATCAGCGTCCATAGAATGTTCTTGCAAAACTCAAGCAATAAGGATACATAGAACTGATTTTTGTATATGTTGTGCAGATAATTTATTGTTACATTGAGTTGAACGTAAATCTTATTTTAACTGAGCGCAGCTCGGTCATCCCCACTGGTGGTTTTCTATAATCCAATCTATAGCTAAACTAAGCTTATATAATTTCAATACTTTAATTCATCAAACTGACAAAGATGAATAATTTGAGGAAACATATTTGTTTAAAAAAAGTTCTCAATGTGAGCGGGAACTATGTTCCTTACTTTGAAATTACTGAGTATATATTACTAATATTTATCATGCGCAGTAAATGTCATAATCATCCAACTGCTTGTAGAAAACTATTTTATACTCATATTTCTTAATACTCATTTTATTAATATTCATATTTGTATTTATATATTTATATTTTTCATATAATTTTCACGAATAAATAGTATAGGAGAGAGATGGAGCACAACTGAACATTTTTTAAATTGTTTTATTGTTTCTTAATGTCATTTTAAATTAAAAAAAAAAAAAACAAGTTTCCCAGCATTGTTAATATTACTAATATTATGACTGCAAGTAATAGTTTCAATAGTATTAATAATAATAGAGTAAAAATCAACATCTTTTTCTTATTTTTCGCTTAAAAAATTCATTTTATATCTCTTCAGTAACTAAGATCAAACTTTAATAACTGTAACAAGCTAATTATATCTGCTAACGGAAGATATCCTTTCATAAAAAGTATTCTCTTTCATAAAATAAAACTACTTAAAAACGAAGAGACTTAGAGATAATTAACAAAAGAGAATATTCATCTTTTATACGTTATATTCTTTTAATCTTTCTTTTGAATTTTTAAAGAACTTTTTTTTTCTTTATCTGTTATGTTCAGAATTTATTTTCATAAGTACACTTTATTATTATTTTTTATTTCAAAAAGACATTTTTTAATCTGACTCAAAAAGTTACGTCAAATGATATTAAAAGTATCTTGAAATCATTTTCAATTATAAGAAGTATATTTTTTAATTTATCCTATATTATAAATTGCTATTTGTATGTAAATGGTCAGAATTAATTTAGGAATCTATTGGGGTTCTTTAATAATAATTTGAATATTATATCTATGTAGTTTAATTTTTTCCGAAAGTAATAAATATATCCAAGGTAGATTTTTTTGTGTGAATATAATGTACATCCATACATAAAGAAACACATAATGATTTGTATGCATATCCGTGCATGAATAGTAATTGCAGGAAAAGTAGTTTTATTTGTTTAATGTGTTTTATTGCCTAGATAAATTTAAACTATACTATGTGGAAAGCATAAACATCTATAGAGGATATGCACGGTTTCACAAAAGAAATTGCTTACATTACTGCTTCTTGAATGTAAATGTAGAAAATGGTTTTAACTGAGTTATGTGTTTTCTAAATTGCTTATTTAGATATCGCCTTTATTTAATAAAATATGTAGTTATGCTACATTATTCGTAAGTGTCGGAAAGTTCCTCATATTGCCTCGTGTTGCATGATTTACCTTTCTTGTTTTGTTACTGCCACTGTGCTCCTTTTTTGGACGGTTGTAAAAAGAAATTTAAACCAAAAAAATCATTTTATAGACTCAATGGTAACCAGAAGTTTATTAAAAATGAAATATCCTCATAATAAAAAAAATAAGCATAAGTAGTAGAATCTTATTCTAATATGACAATTATAAAGATGTATTCTACGTGTACTTCATTTAAACATTGATAGAATCATTGGCACATATATTGTAAATTATAGAAAAAATATATATTATGCATTATTGATGTTAAACTTTTTAAAACAAGAAGACATTTCCTCAAATAAATCTCAGATTGAAACAATAATTAAAATGCACACATACCATGAAAATATCCTGCATACCCTTAGTGTTAAAGAAAAACATGTGACGTAATAGTGATCAAAACTAGAATTTACAGTAAGCACTACTGTGAACTTAAAAAAATAAATAAACAGAAAACTCGATTTAATTAGAAGTTAATAATTGGCAATTGTGGTTTTGATATTTGAAATCACATTTAGTATATTTTTATTTTGTGACATACAAAATTTTGTTTTAACACAATTATCTATTACTTTGAAAACATAGATACTTTTACAATTATTAAAACATGGCACTCCAACCAGTTTTACCCGAGTTAAAGATGACTCGATATACTACCCTGTGTACAGAACGTAGATGAAAATCATTTGAAATTAAAAACTCTAATACATCTTTTACATTTAAAACATTTTCTTAGACTGCCCACCCCCTACACCAAAAAACGTTTTTCGTTCTTTCGTATTACCCGCATACCAGCGGTCATTCGTGACACATTTCACTAATTACAGTAAGCATTATATTTTCAGTTCTTAAGCACATAGTTCAAGAGTTAAGTGCATAGATTCCAACGGTAATTAAAGGCACATGTACCATGAAAATATGTTGTACACCCATAGTGTCATAAAAGCATGTGACGTACTGATAATGAAAATCTGAAAGTAAAGTGTTCGAGACTATTGCGGAATATTCTGTACAATACTATTATTATTTTTTTTCAGGTATTCCCAATTATCTTTTATGTCTTAATTCTGAGATTTGTACTACCACCCTTCATATCATATCTACTTCATTCCTTTCCGTCTTTTGTCGTGCACCCAGAAAAAGGAATTGATTAAAACTACAAAACATGTTTTGTTAAGTACATTTTGGTTGTTTTAGCAAAATTCAAGTAAAATTGAACCATTTTACTTGAATTAACAAAGTCTTTTTGACTGACGATACATTTTTTTTTTTTTTTTTTTTTTTTGGAATTGCAAAAAAAGATTTTTTTTTGTTGATTCAATCAAAATTTTCATTGACCTATATTTAAACAAAAAGTTTTGTTGGGTCAACCAAATTTTTGTTGATTCAACAAAACTTTTTTCTTGGTGTGCGCAAATGGCGGAATCAGCCGTTGTCATTTACATCCCATCCTCTATCGCGTGTTCATGCGTGCTCAGCTTTTCACTGTAAAAAAAAAAAAAAAAAAAAAAAAATATATATATATATTTGAAAAAAAACGGAAGTTGTACTGGCAATCGAGACGCCAGTACTATTTCCGTATTTTAACGGAAAAAAATTCCGTAAATTCCAGAAAATTTTCCGTGAATTCTGAAATATCCGTTTTTAAATTTCCGTTTTATAACAGATATCTTCCGTATTTTATAGGACTTTTTATATCGTTAAAATAAAATTTATAGGACCAAAAAAGAAAAAAAAAGTACTTCGTGAGGACAACCTTATAAGGGACAGATACATTTCGGCATATTTTCTTCATTTTTGAGTGAGTTTATAGAATTTAACAAACCCTACCCGCGATCGGAATCGAACCCATAATGTGCGGTGTACTAACCCGATGACCTTGACCACAGCGCTATGACCGGTCATGGTGTTCGCTCAAATGTTGTAACTTATTTGTATCGCTTTTTATGATGCTAAAACTTGAGATTTCATCTGTAGACGGATTTTTCCAATGTTTTTTAATATTTTCTTTTCATAATGTTCAACAATTTGCTGTATTATTTGGTGCTTTATCACAGATAAATTTTAATTTATTATGTATTATATATGCATACAAAATTGTATTAAGAGTAATAATTGCTTCTTTTTGCAACAGTACTAACCAGTGTTGAATTCAGACATTTTTCTCAGGGAGGAATTCCTGTGGCTCTGGGGGGGGGGGGGGGATTGCACTTTTTGATCATTAAAAGTATAAAATCTCAAATCATCCGGGGGATAATGTCCCCTCCGGCCACCCCCTGAATTCAACACAACAGTGGTACCAACATTTTCTATTTTCGAACATATACTTTTTTTAAATTATTTGCCTGATTATCTATTTATCAATTCCAATAAAAACAACAATTATTTTAATCAGACTTGTTTATTACATGCTATTAATATATATATTTTAATCTCTTATTTTAAAAAAAAACTTTCGCAAATAAACAATTTTATAATAAATTAAATTGTTATATTTCAGCTATGCTGAGCTTTTGCGTACGGTTCTGTTAAACATTATATTTTCAACATTGCATTTTGAAAAAATATATATGTAAAATAAATAAATAAATAAATAAATTAAATTAATGACTTTGGGATAGGTAAGTTTAAATATTGATTTAATTTAAATTAAGATGATTTAATTTAAATTAAATTAGTTTAATTTATAAAAATATGAACTAACGAAATAAATTAAAAACGTTATAAAATTAAAAACTTGATTTTTATAAAAGTAAAAGTAAAAAAAAAAAAAAAAAAAAAAAAAAAAAAAAAAAAAAAAAAAACATTAACTGATTTTATAAATTTAAGGAAAAAATTGTAAACTTTGTAAAATTATAATTTATAAAATAATAAATTTTAGCGTAATACATAAATTTGTAAGCCAAAACAGTTTAGTTTAATACCAATTTGCATACCTATAATTTGCAGAGATATTATGTTATGAAACCTTTAAATAACACAATACTGCCTCACATTAAAAAAGATAAATAAAAAAAAAAAATCATAAATTTGAAGTACTATCACGAAAAAAATAAGTAGATTAGAAAGAATATATATATATATATATATATATATGTGTGTGTGTGTGTGTGTGTGTGTGTGTGTGTGTGTGTGTGTGTGTAATTTATAAAAATAAAATAAATTTCTAAATATTTCATTAAAAAATATAAATATTACTATTCTTTTCACAATAAATTGACATGGCCTCGGTTGGAATGGGCCAGCAGCGGGTCGAGCCGGGCCAGGCCTGTATCCTCGAAGAACTCTAGTAAATATAACAATCTTAATTCGCATTTCAAAAAAGGTAATTTCTGTACTCAACCTTTAAACGTCAGTTACGGAAATTGCACTGTTTTGCAAGAAATACGGACATTGTACTGTTTTGAAAGAAATACGGAAAAAATCCATTAAATTTACGGAAAACTTTCTGCATATTTACGGATGTGAAGTCTCTTTAACAGAACTAATGTCATTTACGGAAATTGTACTGAAATTTTGGAAAAATAAAACTTCTCCGTAAAATTTTACAGAAAATCTCTTGTATTTTCACGGATTTTTTTAGAGTGTTGGATGACTATGTATATGTATGTTTTTATGTTTGGGTAGTCTCAACACTGGGCTATAGACTAGCGAAAACCTGCGTGGCAGGGGACATTCTGAGAGATGCATTATGCTATCTAAAAACTTGGTATTCCTCGTCTTCGCAATCTTCCTTACGCTGTCAAACAGTTAATTTAAAGAAAACAAACAGAAAATGTAATATTTGGTAATACAATTTGAGCCCACATGTCATATACGCACTACGTTGGCGTGATTGCAAAAAATGGCAATTTTACACCTCACATGGTAACCCGGTTGTGTTGTTTATATTGTTGTTTATTCAATTTTATTTTTTATTTTAATTCTATACATTATTTTTATTATGTATATCAATTTTTATTTATATCGAACTATTATTTATTTATTTGTATTTTCTTTTTAAAAATAATAGAAGCTATTTCATTTATTACATTATTTTATTTTTATGTTTAAATAACAAATCACGTGCTATTATTGCATACTATTTGTAACTAATATTAAAAAACAAAGTTTTCGCCAAATTGGCTGGGGAAAAAATCGCGCCAACGTGGTGCGTATATGACATCCGTGCTAAAATTTGTTTCTTATTTCAAATAGCATTTGAATTATTTTTATTTTCTATCAACAAACATGCAGTTTTAACGCAATTGTCCATTACTTAGGATATATAAATACTGTATAATTATAAAAACTAGACACTACAACCCAGGAAACCATAGTTAAAGTAACCCGTATACAGCCCATTGTAAAAGACTTAGATGAAAATCTTTGTAATTAAATAATATATATTTTTTATTTAATAATTTTTTTTATTGCTCACCAACTACACAAAAAATCATTTTTCGTACAATCGCATTAGCAGCATGCCAGTGAAACATTTCTCTATTTTATAGTAATCATTTCATTTTTTATTATTACAGTGTTAAAGCGCTTAGTTCGATTACATATATGTTAAATTCAAGCTTTATTTATTTATTTATGTTATTTGTGAGGTTTTTAAAAATTATTAATTTACTTATAGATATATTATACGGACACAAACAGTTGCAGAATTATTTACATCGCTTTAAATGTAAACGGGTCAATCTTTCGTAATTGAGTTGCAAGCACATTTAAATATGTGCAATCTTGAAAATTATTTAACAAAAATAGATATCAGTAAATTAAGGTACAGTTTCCAAATATAAAACTTTTGAAAGGTTTTTTTTTTTTTTTTTTTTGTATGAGACGATGTAAAAACTGAAATTGTGTGATGTTTACAAGGTAAAAAAAAAATTGCAATAAAAGCAAAATGTAATGTCAAGTCGTGACCACCGTCAATATATTGTTTGAGTTAATAATTGACATGATTTTGATTTATAGTATTAGATTTCGTATATGGTATTAGATTTCGATTTATTTGAATATAGATTTCGTACAGCTAAAATATCAGAAAAGTAATAATCTCTTAAAATTTTAATTCGTAGATTTTTGATTTATATATAATAAACAGGACTTTGGATTTACATATAATGATTTTGATTTATCAAAAAATATATTGTATAAATCAAATAGTGTCAAATATTATTTATTACTGATGGCAATGACAAACTTTTTGTTCACTAATGAAAGACAAATAAATTTATTTTTTAATTAAAATTTCTTTTAAAATAATTCTAGTACATTCTTTATTTCACTTTCATGATCGTTTTAGTTTTTCTACACTCTTATTATTTTTAGAAGTCATTAACGATTCAAATATTTTTTATGCTCACTTTAAAATGTCTTTTTTTTACTTAATTGTCTTCCAATTTTAAAAATAATATCTGGAATGCTGTTAAAAATTCTTTAAACAGTAATTAAACTTGAAAATTATTAATCATTTAAAGGTATACGTGGAATACTTTATTATTAGCATTATAGCATTTTTAAACACGTTATATCAAGATTTTTTTCCCTGTTGTAGAATGCACAGATTTTTTTATTATTATTATTATTATTTCACAATTTTTATGTATTTTCAAAATGTAAATATTTAAATTTATTTATTTTTTGTCTGATCTGATTGAATTTGTTATTTATTTTTAAGTGAAACTGAAAAAAGATTATTCTCGATTTATAATAAAATTATTTATTACGATATTGAAATACAATTTTAATCTGAAAATAAAACTATTTGTAAATTGTTAATCAGAAGTTGTAAATGTTTTTGTTATTATATCTGAAGTTCCTATCGAAAAAAAATAGTAATGCATTTTTAGAAAGAAAATTCAAATGTGTTAAATTGCGTAAAGCTTCTTTATTTTATACACTTATGTTAAAAATTAATATATTTCAGCTTAATTTAAATTGAAAACGATAACATAATTTGAAAAAAAAAATGCTTTATTGTGGTTGCATTAACATTTAAAGTCAACGATATTTATATAAAAGAAAGAACGGAGTTCGAATGAATTTTTGTCTGTTTATTCTTTCACATTTGTAAAAAATACATGTGTTTTTCTTATGAAACTTCAAAAAAAAAATTCTGTAATTTATCAAACAGTGATATATTTTATGAAGTTTAAAATAAGAAATCTCATTAAAAAACATCGTTATATTTTCCAAAATGTCTTTAAAAGTTTCAAGATTTTGATCAAATACTTTTAAACTTTCTTTTTAAATTAAACTTGCAATGTAAAGATTTCCCACTGGATATTTTTAACCTTTGTATTAAACTTAACCAGCAAACCTGATAATTTTGCAGAAAAATTCATAAAAAAGTTATATGTTTTAACTTGAACATATATTCCAGGAGGAATCTCGTCAATTGTTGAGTAGCGGGAATTTTGAGATTATGAATCTCATCAAATTTCCAGGTATGGATCTACAATTATTAGTATTTTTTTATTCTTAATGTTACTTAAAATTAGATTAAAGGGTGAATTAATGAAATTGCGAAAAACAACTCTAAAACAACAATTCATTGTCTATTTCATCCTGTATTATTTTTTGATTTTATATATAAATCATAATACGATTATACGCATTAATATGCATTTACATGTTTGCACCGTTTACTGTTACATTTCAGATACACGTATTATATAATATTGAGAGTGTAGTAGTAAACAAGTTGTTTCTGGAGAACAAAATTGAGACATTGTAAAGATTTTGGAAGGGAACATTTCTTATACTTATTTTTTCAACTTAAAACATACAACAGAAAACGAAATGAATGATTTTCGCATTTAAGAATGGTTAATATTTCATCGTGGAAATACAGATTTTCTTCCTGACTAATTCTGTTCTAAATCCTCTTAGAATATCATTCATTATTATAAGTGGATTTCTAATTATATCTACTTATAAATGTTATGAATTAATTAAGGTTTAGCGGCCTACATATTAAAAACTGCACCAAGTTTTTTCTCTTAAACAATAACATCCACATTTGCCAGCTTTGAAACTACTTTAAATTAAACAGCCCGAAAAAAATAGTTTGTGTATTACATGGATATACAAAATGTCAAAGTTTAAGGCTTCTTATAATAAACGCACTTGATAAACTGTAATTTATACCTTACAAAAAAGTCATTTGTTTTAATTTCCTTTTTTTAATGCGATAGAATGACAAGATCCAACATATTGTAAGCATCTTTTTTATTCAAAAACTTTTAATACATTTATATTCAAAAAATTATGAAATTATTAGCTAGATTAATGTTTTTTATAAATGGTCTACAGTCGTCAACAACGTGTGTGTGTCAGTTTGCAGTACATTCGAGTCATTAGTTCTCCAGATATAGAGATACATTACTTACTAAATGCACTATATTGCCAAAGGTGACCGTTCATTTGCGATTTTGGACTTTTTGTTAACTATCTAAAAAAATACATGAGGAATTAACCTGAAACTGCATGTGTGTACACAATAAAGTATAGGTTATATATTTCCGTGAACATTTTCCCCCAAAACCCCATAGGGGACTGTCAACGAATTGAAAAATAACGAATATCTTTTGGATAACCCTGTAAAAACTAATGTAGCAAAAGCGTTCAAACTTGAAATTATTAATAAGTGGCTTATTGTAATATATTGTGTTCCTTTTTATGAGGATAGAATGTATGCTCGTAGAGAAATTAAGGTTTTTATAAAAACAGTCCCAAACTTTGCCAATTTTTTTGCTTATAATTTGCAGAGTTCTTAATATAAAAAAAAGTTACTTTGAGAAAATATGTCAAACAACATTGTACACAATACTCTGCAATTAGAATTAAAAAATAATAAAAATTGGATGAAAAATGAGCAATTTACTAACAAATGTTTCAGTGCGCATGCGCGAATGTAATCAAAATATAATGTAAATAATGATCATTAGCTAAATATATAGAGCAACTTTTGTGAAAGTCACAAAATTATAGCTTGGAAATTCTGAAAATTATCGTCGATAAAATAAGCTCGAAATCCGTTGTTCCCAAAAGGAAGCAAAGAAATGAGGGGTTGTATCAGTACGTGCAATATTGTGTACGCTATCTTGGCACTATACAACAGTTCTGACATTAAACAAAGAAAAGATTTCTTGCAAAAAATAATGTTATGAAAATAATAAATATTTCAGGCATGCATTTAGTGCTCCAAACAAAGAGAGTCACGAGCCTCAACTGAAAATCGCCTGTTTATACGATTATTTGCTGCCGAATAAATCTAGTTGTGTTTCATTTTAAATAGACTGTAGAATTTAATAAACGTGTACACTTTAGACAAATACATATTACAGTAGAAATTATTGATATTTTGATCTTTTATACGTCAAATATATTCTGAGTAAACTACAATAACGAAACAAATTTTTTAATAGAGTTTAGCAGTATATATGGCTATGGTTATCCACTATTTTTAAATTAAACATCTACACATTGATAAAGAAAAACATGAAATAAAATGAGTAATCACAATTTCAACAAAACATATTCACTTAACTTCTCAAGAAATTGCATTAAAAATAAAAGGATTTTTCTTATTAGACATAAATTACTGAAAACATTTTTGTCCACGAAAAAACAGTACGAATTAGACAAAAGAGTAAATGTGTAACAATAATGTATTTATACAAATTCCTCAGACCTTATTTGCTCAGTTCTTTCTATTTACACCCAGAAAAAAGTTTTGTTGAATCAACAAATATTTGGTTGACCCAACAAAACTTTTTGTTTAAATATAGGTCAATAGAAATTTTGTTTGAATCAGCGAAATTTTTTTTTTTTTTTTTTTTTTTTTTTTTGCAATTCCAAAAGATTTTTTTGTATCGTCAGGAAAAAATGTTTTGTTAATTCAATTTTACTTGAATTTTGCTAAAACAACCAAAATGTACTCAACAAAACATGTTTTGTAGTTTTAATCAATTCCTTTTTCTGTGTGTAATTAAGAAAAATTAAATCATTTTACATCGAATTTTATATTTCTTAGTATAATTTTCAACTATATAATTACGCTATGTAATGTTAATAAGGGATTTTAAATCTGAAAAAAAAAATCAGTTTTAAATATTTTTCCCTCTTTCAGCTTATATATTTTCCAATAGATTTAAATTTGAAAAAATACCAAGCAATGTTAAAAATGAGATTACAAGACATTTCTTATAAAAAATTATCTAAAGTTTAAAAATGATTGATGAGTATGCTGACTCAATACAAGGACTAATATCACACACAAATCTGAATTATTATTTTATTTTTTATTTATTTATTTTTTTTCCCGCAGATTCTCTATAGCAAAAAAGATTCTCGTCTCGAAATGGACTGTATAAAAATAAATAAATAAATAAATAAATAAATAAATAAAAATAATAATCATTTACGGACATTCGCCGTGAATTGCTGCCATAATTTTACGGAAATGCGCCTTTTTTAAGGTAAACGGTCAATTTACGTAAATTTCACGTTTTTACGGGCAAAAATCGTTTATGTAAGAACAAAGCTCGTTTATCTAGGGACAAAACCCGTTTTTTTTATGGACATTGCCTGGACTCTCTGCTGCAGTAATTTTACTGCAGCAATTTTTTACAGTGTGGTGATTTCTCAAGTTTACGGAAAACATAGAATATGATTGGGATGTACGCTCTTTATAATGTTTGAATATATTTGAGTGTTTAATTGTTCTTTCGGCATTAATATTTCACCATCGGTATGACACATTATGTAACCCTATAATTTAACACAAAAAGTATGCACGGCAGTCATAAGAGTACAATATTTGTTAATTTTTTCTCTCTTTCGTTTTCTAACATACTGATTTCCACCAAAGAAAAAAAAAATATTAAATTTTGATGCATTTAAACATATTCCTTCAGACGAATCTTCAATAGTAGAATTTATGTAATTGCTTGACAATTCCAGACTGGTTTTATCCATGTTCTGTGCTTCTAGTACATTTATACAAGTCTTTATCCTGTTTCAATTATTTGTTGCTGCAGAGTATTCCATTTTCTATGTCCTTGTCAACTTCAAAAATTAAATCTTTAAATCTCAAAATTATTAAAGATTGTCTGACGGAAGATTGACTTACGTTAACTTTCTTGCACCATTTTGCAAACCGAAACATATCTTTATTCCATTCAAATATAAACTTTTGTTCAAATTTTCATTTTCATGAAATTGCCTTCAAGTTTCAGCATTTAAGAAACTCAGAAATAAATACAGAAATAAATCGAAATAAAAAAAAATATATATGGATTTTTACATTTTTTTAATGTAATTTTCAACTATATAATTATGCTATATAATGTTAATAAGGGATTTTAATTCTGAAAAAAAAAATTCATCTTTAAAAATTTTTCTCTTTTTCAGCTTAAACATTTTCTAATAGATTTAAATTTGAAGAAATACCAGGCTATGTTAAAAATGAGATTACAAGACGTTTCTTATAAAAAATTATCTAAATTTTAAAAATGATTGATAAGTATGCTGACTCACAACAACGACTAATGTCACACACAAATCTGATTTTTTTTTTTTTTTTTTTTTTTTTTTTTTTTTTTTTTACCGTAGATTCTCTATACCAAAAAATATTATTGTTTTGAAATAGTGATTTCAAAAGTTTACGGAAAACATTAAATATGATGGGGATGACTCTTTATAATGATTAAATTTGTTTGTTTAATTGCCCTCTCAGAGTTAATGTTTCGCAATATGTATGATACATTATGTAACCCCATAATATGACATAAGAAGAATGCACAGCAGTCTTAAGTGTGTAATATTCATAAAATCTTTCTCTCTTTCGTTTTCAAACGTACTGATTTCCACCAAAGAAATAAATATTAAATTTTGATGTATTTAAACATATTCCTTCAGACAAAACCTTCAATAGTAGAATTTTTGTAATTTCTTGGCAATTTCAGTCTGCTTTTATCCATGTTCTTTGTTTATAGTGCATTTATACAAGTCTTTATCCTGTTTCAATTATTTGTTGCTTCAGAGCTTTCCATTTCAACTTCAGAAATTAATTCATTAATTCTTAGAAATATTAAAGTTTGTCTGACGGAAGATTCACTTACGTTAACTTTCTTGCACCATTGCTCTAACCGAAGCATGTCTTTATTCCAATCACAAATAAACTTTTTTTTTTATCAAATCTTTATTTTCTTGAAATTGCGTTCTAGTTTTATCATTTAACAAACTCAGAAATAAATACAGAAATAAATCGAAATATCCAAGTGCGGCTTCCTTTGGTCCCCAGAGTTTCCATATAAAGTGTATCTTAAACGCTTTGATAATAACATTACATAACAGTGTGTTTTAATTCCATAGTTGATATGATTTTTAGAAGAAATGAAGTTATTTAAGGACAGACAACTTGTAACATGTAAATGAAGGAATTTGTTTGTACTTTTAAGTATTCTTTTTCAAAATTTCTAAAACATTGAGAAATACTGTAATTTTTCTTTCTTAATTTTAAATGTGGAAAATGTAAATAACTTATCACCAATGTAAAAATCCTAAAATACCTTAATATAGATATACTGTCTTCCTGTATACTTTTATTGAGATTATATATTTTGTGTTACTTATTCAAAACTCTACGGATTTTCTGTCAATGGTAGTAACGGATTTGTGTTCGTTAGAACCGTTATAAATATATTACTTAAAAGTACCATAACATTTGTTTTATGCGCTAAGGTTTTAGAATATATTTTATTTTGATTATAAGGTTTTTTATGAATTTATAGGTAGTAATTGATATTGGATGTTTTTTACAATAAAAAAAAATATGAAGTCTCCAAACAGGTTTTAATGCCAGATAATAAGTAAAATTCATAAATGCAGACAGAGTATGAGAGTGAGAAGTATAAGGACATTAAAAATTTTCAAAAATCATAAAATGTCTTACGTGTGACATAATTGGGAACTTAAAACCTTTATCTTTTATAACTTTAAAATTGCTTTCATAAACAATTTTATGACGTTTTATCAAATCTATTACTCTTATATGTTTGAAATATCTTTTTTAAATTTTGGTATTTTAATGATGAATATGACAGTGATTATATCAGTATGTCTAGTTGAAACGTCTAAACGTATTTTTAAGCCTTTTTTCAACTTTTTTTAAACAAAATATGCGTACTAATTTTATTTTTATTTTTATTAATCCTTTAATTTGAAAAAAATCTTCAAGTAGAGATACCAAATACTCGGCTTATAAATACTCGGTATAGATGTCGGGGAACACATATATTCTACGAATTTTGAAGTTTTAAGGGTAGTGACATTTTTAACAGAATAATAATTGATATCTACGAGAAAATTTCATTTCACACTTTTGTTTGTAAAAATATATTTCAATGTTATTTTTCCACAGTCTGTATTTATAACAAGTTTCTCAAATGTCATTTTCTCTAAAACCTGCTTTTCATAATGAAGAAACATGGATCAGTGCGACATTATCCCGTTGAAATGTCTATTATTCATATAAAGTAAAAGATTCTTCAGTCCATAATTTTTCGGAAATAATATATTTACACCCTTTATAGATAAAGATATCATTATATCATATTAAATGTCCCAAATCACATGACGTCCTTCTCTCTATTGATGATAAGAAAATACTTCTTTTTCACCTTGAATATGAAATTTAATTATTTCCTCCGTTGTAAAGAAGCTGAATATGTATTAGCCAGTTGATTACTGCTTGGCGATATTGGCGATAAAAATGAGTATTTTCTAAACTGCAATCCCGAAGAGGATTTATCAAGCTTTTGGACAGTTTTACCAGCAGCCGGACAACTTCCATACCAGTTTTTAAATTTTAAATCAAATACTAAAGATATAAAGATATTCTTTCTGAAGATTTATTGTAACAAACGTCTCGTTTTGCATATCGAATATATAATTTTCAGTTGGATAATACATCAATCCGTGTTTCAACTACATTGAAATCGTTGTGTAAAGCAAAGAAGGTTTTATTAATGGACGTACCATCACAGAATAATAATGTAAGATATGCAAAAGCAAGTGTTATGCCAATAAATAAATGTTATGTAACATATCAAAAATTACAAGACAATCTTTACAATTCACTCATATTTTAAAACTTTCAAAACTGTAAAATGGAACGAAAGTAACTATAAATGTCTATTTAAAACTTTATTTTGTGTGAACTGAACGCTGACATTATCATTTATTCCTTCCTGCACAATTAAAAGCTCCATTCCTACCTCTAATTAAAACAACATAAAAATAGTACTACATATTTTTTTCGAATATTTGACGTAAGAAATATTTTACGTATACATAGAAAAAACTGCATAAAAGTTTGCAGTAGTTTATTTTTAGCAAAGAAAATTTGTCCCTATCGTTTTATTTCCACCACTGTACGTTTTCTAACCTCAAGATTATAAAAAGAATAACGCCAAAAATATTTATTTTCTTCACATGTCAAAATAAAATATAGAAATGAATGATAAAAATAGATTATAATTTAAAAATTAAAGAGCACAACATTTTAAGTATGTGATACCTAAGTTACGCATATTCGTTAAATACACAGAGATTTTATATATATCTATATATATATATATATATGCTTGAATGAATTGTATTATTTAATGAAATATAATTTACATGCGGTAAAATGCTCGCATCTTTCAAACTAATGTTTCTGAAACTAGTCGTTGGGGGCCACCGTAATACTTATCCATCATGGATATGCATAATGTAAAATATTAAAATAAAAAATGTGTAAACTACTTATAAAATGCATTGCAATTCAAATAAAATCGAGGCTTGATGACGTCACAAACTTTAAAGGCTCGATTACTGAATTGCTTGAAAGAAACATCCTTATAACTCCAAAAATAATAATCCTATTAACAAGCGGTTTATTGCATCTGATTAAGCGTCAAATTAAAAGTTTATCCAATTAAAATATATCTTTGAAGTGAAATTTGGATGAAATACAGGGTCATGAAAAATCGAAGAGTGTGGAAAATAGGATTCCAAATATCTCGGCAACTAATTATCCGATCGACTTCATGCTTTATGCAAAATTTATGTTTTTTATTGTCTTTTATATTAATTTCTTAACATAACCAATTTCGAAAATGTTTATATACTTTTTATCAGAACGAATATTTCGAGAGTCCGAAAAAAATAGTTCCGGTTAATCGAGGTTATTGAAATGAAATAGGCTTCTTCCCATTATTACATACTAAGTAAAAACCAAATTGCAAGTATATCTCAATTTTTTCGGGAGATAGAGCGTTTACAGACACACAGACACACAGACACACACACAGACACACAGACGGAAGGCAAATGTTTTTTCTAAAAATATGTTTTTCGGAATCTCCAGTGTCTGAAACGTGTAAATCCGTCAAAAAAAAATTCGATTTTCAAAACGATTACAAGACTTACCCTATACTACGTATGATGGGTAAGTAAAATGTTAAAGTCAACTGCATATGGATTTTCCTTGCAATAAAAATTGCATGCGCGAATGAGAGTAAAAATTGCACAACTCCGGTATTTAAAAAATCAAAACTTTATCAAAATTATCTATTTTTAATATTTTATGACATTGATAAACATACTATAATTTATAAAACCAAAAATAATAATTTAATTACATATTTGATAAAAATAATCTGATATCTTAGAATAAACGATTCTGTACATTTACGAAGTCATTAAATTTATAATTAAAACCTTCATTAAAATTTTAAATGATATTAAAAAAAAAACAGTTACGCTAGCAAAATGAAATGGAAATTAAATTAAAGGTGAAGTTACCAAATTAATTCTATTTTCTTCAGTGAGATTATTTCGCTTTTTTAAGCAGGGTCATTCCTGTCAAAACGGAAAAAAAAGTCGAAACAAAGGATTAGAAAGGCTTACCTAGATAGGACAAAACAAAAATATTTATTGATTTTTTCAATGGCAACAAGGAAATGTACTTTATGTGATCTACCGTTTTATAATGTCATTTCATGAAAAAAAAAAGGGAAGGGGGATGACTGACAGACTGAAAAAAAAAGAAAACCAAGTAAAAACTGTATAACTCTCTCTCACTAAACTAGATACTTTATATTGTAGGACAACATTTTTATGTGTTTGTTGAAAGAAGACAATAGACAGATGAAGGGGAGATTTTTTTTTTGCACATTATGAAATTCGAATGTATTTACATTGCTATGGTAAGACTAATATTTAATACATTTGTTCTTGTTATTGTTAAAATTCTTGTTTTTAAAAGAAAGATTTTGTAAATTTCAAACCTTTTGTAACTAAACTTTTAAAAGAGATAATAATACTTCATTAAATTTCGCTACAAAAAATAATTTGAAATTGTATGTAATACCTTCATGGAAGAGATAATTCAGTACATTTATGACGCCATTAAATTTATAATTAACATACTTAATTTAAAATGTGGTGATATCTTCAAAACAAAAACTTCTGAAGATAAAAGTTTATTTCTGCTCCATTAACGTTAGCAGAAGCTGACGAAAAGAAAATTACGGGTTATATTCCGAGATTACCCCTACTTTCTTCACTGAGATTATTTCGCTCTTTTGAACAGTGTTATTCCTACAGAGACAAAGAAGGGAATAGGGCGAAAGGTTTTAGAGAGAGTTACCTAGATAGGGGAAAACAAAAATACTTATTGATTTATCAATGACAACATGGAAATGTACTTTATGTGATCTACTGTCTGGTAATGACATTAGATGAGGAACGAAAGTGAAAGAGTGGAATGCCTAGGACTAAAAGAAAACAAATTGAATCACAAACTAGTCGTTGGGTGCCACCGTAATACTTACCAATCATGGATATGCATAATGTAAAACATTAAAATAAAAATGTTTAAACTACTTATAAAATGCATTGCAATTCGAATAAAATCGTGGCTTGATGACGTCACAAACTTTAAAGGCTCGCTTACTGAATTGCTTGAAAGAAACATCCTTATAACTCCAAAAACAATAATCCTATTAACTAGCGGTTTATTGTATCTGATTAAGCGTCTCATTTCCAATTAAAATACATCGATGAAGTGAAATTTGGATGAAATACAGGGTCATGAAAAATCGAAGAGTGTGGGAAATAGGATTCCAAATATCTCGGCAACTAATTATCCGATTCACTTCATGCTTTACGCAAAATTTGTTTTTTTATTGTCCTTTATAATCACTTCTTAAAATAAACAATTTCGAAAATTTTTATATACCTTTTATTAGAACGATTATTTTGAGAGTCAGAAAAAAATAGTTCCGGTTAATCGAGGTTATTGAAATTGAATAGGCTTCTTCTCATTATTACATACTAAGTACATACCAAATTGCAAGTCTTTATCTCAATTTGTTCGGGAGATAGAGCGTTTACAGACACACAGACACACAGACTGACGGCAAATTTTTTTTTCTAAAAATATGTTTTTCGGAATCTCCAGTATCTGAAACGTGTAAATCCGTCAAAAAAATGTTTCGATTTTCAAAACGATTACAAGGCTTACCTTATACAACGTATGATGGGTAAGTAAAAGAGTGCAAATTAACTCTCACTGACGAAACTAAATGTTTTGCAGCGTTGGATAAATATCAGATGTGTCTGTAGTAAAAATAAATTCAATAATTTACTTAGAATTATTCAATAATTAACGATGAATTTTGAATAACGCATCTTCAATTTTTAATGTACAATTTATTTCATAAGACTGGCATTAAATAAATCTGTTATTAACCATGTACATATGATGATATCTGCTTTCTAAAATAGCTCGCTGTTCAATCGTTTACATTTACATGACCCTCAATCAAGAAAAGAAATTTAAAAATTAAGTGATTATTTTTTAAATAGAATTTCACTTTTCACGAATATTTATCAGTGTACTGCAAATATTAATTTCTAATGCAAGAATAAAAATATTCATATTCACCATTTGTATAAGAAAATGATTTTTCCGTATATTATAATTTATTAAAGTCTATGTCAATGTTTTGTATTTTTATTTATTGTCATATAAAAAAAATGTCGCAATTATACATCTACATAACTTTAGTCTAATGTTTAATAATATTCTGACATACACGATTTTAATAAACTATGTACACGGAAAAGCCTGTACTAGAACAGTTAACATATAAGTAGACTATGTTTTGTACACTTTATGTTAAATCAACCGATTCCTTAATTTTTTAACGTGTTATTATTATTATTATTATTATTTAAATGTTATAGAACTTGAAAACATATTTTTAATACTTAAACAATCAGAAAATTAAAATGAAATTTTAAAAAATGAAATCGAATTTGATGAGTTGAAGGACTTGGGACACAAAATTATTAACATTTTGTCAAATAATTAAATTTTTTACGTGTTTTTGAAATAATTTAGGAAATGTGGTGTAAAATCAATCCATTAAAATACATCAAAAAAGATTTAGTAAGAAATACTTTATTTCATGAAGCTATAGCAAATATACATATGTATGGATGTATGAAGAAAAAAGCATTTGGAAGCTATAGCTAATGAAAACTTTCAAATTATTTTAAATACTTGAAACTTTAAAAAACACTGATAAACATAGGTTGATGAAAACAGAGGAAAGTTTTTCTGATTAATGACATATCCAGTTATTGCCCGTAATGCTTACTATCAGAAAGATTGAAATCCTGTAGATTTTGAATGGGTTGCATTAACCTCGAAAACTATAAATCCGTTTTCTAATTTCCGCAAAAACTATAATACATATGACAATAAACACCATGCTCAAGGAGTGTTTGTTTTCGCCTAATGTGAGATTACAAGATGCATACTGTACCTCCATAAACGCAATGAGTGAGCAGGATTACCGTTAATAACAACAACGACTGCTAGCAACCCAGGTTTTAATTAACTAATTACTTCAAGGAACCAGTTCATAATATACACTAATTAATTTCAATGTAAAATTTTACGATTAACAATTTCGGCACTACATCTTGGCCATGCGTTGTCGGCTTAAAACAGCCTAACCTCTATATCATCATGAGCAAACCTAGTGTAAATTATATATGCTGTTTTTTTATATAAATATTAACATTCATCGAAATAGGATACATCTCTTTAAAGTTCATGGAAGCCGAAGTTGTGTTTATGATTATACTGCATAAAATTTAAAATATCCTTCAGTTTAGCTAATATAAAATATATACAATTTTTTTAATTGCTAAAAGGTGTAAAATAAAATCTTTAAAACACTAAAAAAAGTTTTTAATTGACTTTTTACATGTTTCTGCTTTATGGGATTTGTTTAGACACAATCGAAGCCCTTGTCAAAACATATAAGAATATTCTTTATTTAAACGATCTATGATGTAATAATTTGGAATGCTATTATACAATTATCCATGTACACTATCAGTATTAAGAATATTCCGATTCGTTTTCATAATGGCTTCGATGGTGTTGAGACACGTAAACAGTCTATTAAAACATTTTTTACTGTTTTAAAAGTTTCTATTTTACACATTTTAGCAATTACACGAAGAATGTTTTACTATGAGTTATAATTTGATACATAATTATTAAAAAAATGAATTTAAGCTTTTCCTTTAACAGCTTTGTTTTCTTTTGCTTTGCTTAACTTATTTTAATTAATTTTAAATACACCTCTCAAATTAGAAATATTATACTGCATTTTTAATCCATCTTAATTTTTCACCGTTTATACTATCAATACTGAAAATTACACAACAATTATTTTATACGATGCAAAATAATTTTCAGTATTTAATTTTAAAATGTCAAATAAATAAATAAATAAATAAATAAAAAAGGAAAAATACTTATTGACGAAACTAAAACTTTAAATCCGTCTTCAAAATATTTAAAAATAATTTACTTAATGAATTATAATAAATCCTTACTTTAAAAAAATAAAGAAAATATGAAGTTAGACACGATCTTAATTCATTATCCTAAAAAACATCTGACGTTAGGATATATTTTGTTCTTCCAGGTTGAAAATATTTCTAAAAAGTTTTTAACGAATTTTCATTGTAAAACTTTTTTAATGAAAATTTTTCCAGCTTCTTACATATTTGTGTCATATCCTTGCTAAGTAATGCTGGAAAAAAATTACATTTTTTCGTCCTACATATGTTTACATAAATATTTTTTTATTATTTCTTTTTATTTGCAAAGTGCTGTATTTTTCTTATACTTTTTATAATACAAATATAACCTAAAATTGTTTAAATAATTTCCGTCAAAAAATTCATAATTCTCTGAATTTTGTATTAGTATAGTAACAAAAACTATTAACCCTTCCACGACCTGTCTCACGTATACTCGATAGAAAACTTCCTCGGAATCCTTGATTATTCCTAACAGTAATTTTTAGAAATAAATTTTGCCTTACATTATTGGCCATTTCTGAGATTAATTTAAATAAAAAAAATATTTTTTAATATCGGTGGTAAATAATTAAAAAATCAGTAACGTATGCTTGTCGCGAAGGGATTAAAGAAAACTATATTAAAGAATAATAATGACGTAACACTACTTCAAAATTTAATAGAAAACGTTTCTTAAAAATCTGATGAGAAAATAAGAGATAAAATCACGTGAATGGATAGATTTTGTTAAACATCGGCCACGTTTGGCCAAAATGTTATACATGGAATGTCTTCAGGAAGCATTTTTGAAGGAAATGTATTCCGAATTATCGTTCTCGAACAAAGGAAATCTCGGAAAACCTTGCGCAGTCAAAACGTCCAAACCATCTTGGTTTCGACTCACCAAATGTCCGCACAATGTCCTCGCTAAGTCCAGGTCGTCATGCTAACTATTGGGCTGAGTTGGCACTAAAAAAGTAGAAATATATGACGTATTAAATTGTAATAATCTGCACTTTTATAACATATTATAAAAATTGCATTCATTTAAAATATTTATGTTTTATAGATAATAGCAATGTCCGAATGCTTGGAATTTGGCACATACAAAGAATCGAGGTGATTTAATCTTACTGATTATGTTTCGCTGGTGGAGTTTTCTTCACTTTCTGATCAGTGAGTATATCATCATTTCCTAACAGTATTTTTTAGAAATAAATTTTGCCTTACTTTATTGGATATTTCTGAGATTAATTTAAATAAAAAAATCATTTTTTTTTAATATCGGTGGTAAATAATTAAAAATTCAGTAACGTATGCTTGTCGCGAAGGGAGAAAACTATATTAAAGAATAATAATGACGTAACACTACTTCAAAATATAATACAAAACGTTTTTTTTAAAAAAAATCTGATGAGAAAATAAGAGATACAATGACATGGATGGATAGATTTTGTTAAACATCGGCCACGTTTGGCCAAAATGTTATACATGGAATGTCTTCAGGAAGCATTTTTGAAGGAAAAGTATTCCGAATTATCGTTCTCGAACAAGCAAATCTCGGAAAACCTTGCGCAGTCAAAACGTCCAAACCATCTTGGTTTCGACCCACCAAATGTCCGCACAATGTCCTCGCTAAGTCCAGGTCGTCATGCTAACTATTGGGCTGAGTTGGCACTAAAAAAGTAGAAATATATGAAGTATTAAATTGCAATAATCTGCACTTTTATAACATATTATAAAAATTGCATTCATTTAAAATATTTATGTTTTATAGATAATAGCAATGTCCGAATGCTTGGAATTTAACACATACAGACAATCGAGGCGATTTAATCTTACTGATTATGTTTCGCTGGTGGAGTTTGCTTCACTTTCTGATCAGTGAGTATATCATCATTTCCTAACAGTAATTTTTAGAAATAAATTTTACCTTACTTTATTGGCTATTTCTGAGATTAATTTAAATAAAAAAATCATTTTTTAATATCGGTGGTAAATAATTAAAAATTCAGTAACGTATGCTTGTCGCGAAGGAAGAAAACTATATTAAAGAATAGTAATGACGTAACACTATTTCAAAATATAATACAAAACGTTTTTTTTTTTTAAATCTGATGAGAAAATAAGAGATACAATGACATGGATGGATAGATTTTGTTAAACATCGGCCACGTTTGGCCAAAATGTTATACATGGAATATCTTTAGGAAGCATTTTTGGAGGAAAAGTATTCCGAATTATCGTTCTCGAACAAGGAAATCTCGGAAAACCTTGCGCGGTCAAAACGTCCAAACCATCTTGGTTTCGACCCACGAATGTTCGCACAAAGTCCTCGCTAAGTCCAGGTCGCCATGCTAGGGGCTAAAAAATAGTAGAAATATATGAAGTATTAAATTGTAATATTCTGCGCTTTTATAACATACTACTGTGGGCAAAAAATAGTAAGACTTTTTAATTTAAATTTCCAGCGAAAACCCATTCGTCGAAATATTTTTTTCTAGGTTGGTATGACTGTCAGTGACATCTGTGCCAAATGTCACATCAAAATAATCATTAGTGTTTAGTATACGCTTGTCTTTCTGAAGTACAAAAAGTGCATTCGGCGATTTTTTCAATGAGTGAAATTATTCAACAAAGAAGTTCCATTAAATTTTTCGTGCGGAATCAAATTCCTGGTGGCGAAACGTTCAGAATGTTGCAAAAGGCCTTCGGTGATAATTGTTTGTCGCGAGCAAGTGTTTTTGATTGGTACAAATTATTCAAAGAGGGGTCCAGGACGGCCATCAACATCAACTGATGATCAACACGTCCATAAAATCAAGGAATTGGTGCTTGAGAATCGACGATTAACAGTCAGAGACCTTACTGGCATCGTTGGAATATCGGAAGGATCAATGAAAACCATTTTGAAAGATGCACCGATAATGCACAGTCACATACTGCATTAATTCTTCGGGAGTTTTTCTCCAAATTTTCAACCAATATCGTGCCGCAACCACCGTATTCGCCTGATTTAGCTCCGTGTGACTTCTGGCTATTCAGCAAACTCAAACGACCGCTCCGGGGAAACCGTTTTGAGTCAATTGAAGACATTAAACGTTAATCGCTACGCGCATTGAAGGCTATTCCGGAAATTGACTTTAACAACTGTTTCGAGGATTGGAAGAAACGTTGGCACAAGTGTATTGGGGCAGGGGGGATTACTTTGAGAGGGAAAAAATAGATTTGGAAGAATAAATTAAGAATTTTAAAATTATGAACAAAGTCTTACTATTTTTTGCCCACAGTAGTATTATAAAAATTGCATTCATTTAAAATATTTGTGATTTATAGATAATAGCAATGTCTGAATGCTTGGAATTTAACACATACAGAGAATCGAGGCGATTTAGCCTTACTGATTATGTTTCGCTGGTGGAGTTTTCTTCACTTTCTGATCAGTGAGTATATCATCATTTTCAGACACATCTAATGTCATGTCATATTGCATGTTTTTAAAAGGTATAAAATTTGTGTCAATATATATATATATATATATATATATATATATATATATATATATATATATATATATATATATATATATATAATTTCAAAATTATTTTCTAAATAAATATGAAATGTAACCTATGAATTTTCTAAACATATATCGATTTCTAGATGCTTAAAAAATGGGAATCCAAAATTGTAACTCATTCCGCCAAGTAGTTTTTGAGTTATACTGTATATATCACATTAAGTGTTTCAAACTTTAAACCTGCGAAATTTCTAAACTACTTGACCAAAAAAGATTTGAAATTTGATAATCTAATTTACAATGTACCAAAAACTCGAGATATGATGTCGAACATAGGTGTTTGTATTGAAAATTTCGATTTTGGTACAATTTCTGTATGTAGACGGTCTTTTCAGCAAAATTTAAGTATAGCATTATTTTGTAGATGTTATTACGAATCGATCGGTATAGCCACATTTTTATACGATTATTTGCGGCAGAGTTAGTAAGTAGTGTTCTCTCTCTCTCTCTATTTTTTCTTCTTATTTTGACGACTATACATTTGTTATATAAAGCGTAAAATCATTCAATGTCAAACCTCTCAGAAAAAAAAGCAGATTAAACTAATGACTTCAGAACTAATATAAAATTCTAAATATTGCCACTTTAATTCCATTTAATGCCATGTATCAAGAAATTAGGGAGATTAACGTGATGATGTATTTCCTAAAAATAAATATTCTAAAAACATCAGATTTTTTTTTTCAGCTTTTACATGTTATTTTTAGCATTATTAAACGGGATTAGTGTTATTTATGAGCGATATTTTCTTCATAGTTTTCGATTTACATCAAATGCAATCGCTGATCTGAAGCAATATGTTGAAATAAAGTAAGAAATTAAATTACGTGCATATTCAAAATGTTGTTATAATATGTATTTAAGAAAGTGTATGGATTGTTAAAGTATTGGGGAAGATTTAATTAGTCCAAAATGGTGTGCATATTTAATGTTACATATAAAAATTTCATCAAAAAATCTTTATGATGTGTCACATATATCGAAATATTATTTTATATTGTTTAGATATTTAAATCTAGAGATACGGGTGAAAGAGAAAATTATAGAATTTCATTATTTTTTTTTCTTAAATGTTTATGAGAAGCTCTTTTCATTTATTTATATTAATATAAAGATCATAGTTATAAGAAAGAAAATATTATTATTATTTTAAGAAAGAAAAAAATAATATCCTGTATATTAATTTAAAACATAAATTAAGCATTAATTATTTTTAAAATGCAAACTACATAGTTATATGTAATGTATACTATTTAAGATGCAAAAGTATGCTATTATAATCTGTTTGTTATATTACTTATAAATGTTTAGAAAAAGTTACTTTCTATTTAGAAATTATTCAATTTCCTATAAAATAAAAAATTCGTCATTTTTCCTATTTTTAGATTAACACAAACATCTTAGTTCATCTTCGTTAAACGAAAAAATAATATTAGTATGATTTTTTTAAGTACAGAAAATAATATCTTGATTAATGTTTAAAAAGTTGAAATACATATATTTATATTAATTATTTTTCCAAATATAAACTACGTAGTTTGATGTAAAGTAGATTATTATGATGCAAAAGTGTAATATCATAATCTAATTTACATGTCCATTTAAAATTGGTTTTTCGTAAGTGCGTTTAAATGTGAATACTTTCTTTTTTTTTAATTAATATTTTTAGAGAATATAATTATGCAAATATTTTAGTAATATTATTTATTTACATTTATATTTATTTATTTACATCTTTGAAATAAATAGATGTAAAACTTCAACTTAAAATTCTTTATTTTGGAACAAAAATAATGTAACGTGTATATGTTTACATTTCTGCTAATAATAAAACTATATATTAATAATTAAGCTACAAGCCCTAAGAATTTCACAGAAGTTTTAAAATTTTATGTGGGATTGAATTTTATTATTATTATTTTTTTAATATAGATTAATTTCTGTATTCATAATATTATCAAAGATTATACATCAAAATTATATATAATGTTTATATTAATCTACTGTCGAGAAAATATCGATATAAATAACTTGTTTAGTAATCGAAAATTAATTAAGAATCCAATTATATACCCGTTAATTTATCATCAGATATAACGACATGGGTTGGTAAATTTACGTATTTGTTGATATCGCAGAATTATACTTGATAATCGCCGTAATTCTTGTCCCACAAAATCATTAATATATATATATATATGGGTATTAGTAGTAAGATAGTGGGGGTTCACCGGCAGAAGGCGCAATCCGCAATGAGGAATGGGGATTCCAGACTGAGGAACGAGGATTCCCCAATGCGTAATGGAAAAAAGGAGGTGCCTTCTTCACCGGTAGTGCAATGTTCAGAATCAACCCTCTTTTTCACACAATAATCATTTCATATCATTTTATTGGTACATCTGATATTTTATTAAAAAGGTTTGTGTGTAAGAGTATGTTTTAAAAAGCATATATTTCTTATAGTTATTATAAGTAGTTCTATGCGTGTGTGTGCGTGCATGTATGTGTGTGTGTATCAAATAGTTCTCTTTATGTGTGTATATGTGTGTGTGTGTATGTATGTGTGTGCGTGTGACAAATAGTTCTCTTTGTGTGTGTGTGACTATCTGCTTGTTTATCAAAGTTTTAGAAATATTTTTCATGTTTTTATAACGAAAAAAAAAATATGCGTTAGTTAGTTAAAAAGTTTCACAAATTAAAAAAAAAAAATCTTTTAGAAAAAGATTACTTAAAAAATTAAAAAAAGTACTCAATAATAAAATCAACAATTTTTATTATAACAAAATAATTTACAGAAAGGTATTTACAGATCAAAATATACATCGCGATTTTGCGTTAGCAATACAAATCAACATTATCTTCTTTATTACAAACGGTATTAATGTCAAAATGGCCATATGCTAAACTGCTTATTCCATCATCCAATAAGTAACGCTTGTCGTCAAGCTTGTCGTACTCCAAGTAGTCTTCATGTTTAATTTTCTGCCGAACAATCTGCGTAGATACACCTTTTGCACGCTTCTTTTCGTCTTTAACAGATTTTAGAGAATACATTTTTGATTTCAGTCCGACAAACTCAAGGGCTAATTCACCATTAAGTTCATCCTTAATCTTTCCGAGCGTCTTCTTATTATCCTCAGAGTATAGACGATGAGATTTAGGGTATTCAGAAAAGTCAAACAACTCACGATGCTGCTCCAGATCCTTATAAATATTATTGGTTTGAATATGATACGTTAGGGAATCTGTATCCGTAAAGAGTAAAACTGCACGATCTTTTCATAATACTGCTGACGTAATTTCCTAAAGTTTTGAAACACGTCAGCAAGTAGTAGAACATCTGTCTTCACATAAAGGTTGTGATAATCACCAAGAGTCTTGATATCAAATGTTTTCCATACATTCTGGGCGTGTTGGTATTCCTTTTCACCTATAGGCTCATTGGTTAAACTATTAAAAAAGGCAGAAGGCGGAGGAAGCTGCTTCTCAGTAAATTTTTCAAAGCAAGTAAAATAATCATAGGGGTAAACCCCTTTCCGTATAAGTAAAGATAAATTATTATTTCGGGGGAAATTTTCTTCAAGTATAGTGAATTGATCAGGTTGAAGGTTTTAAACAAGTTTTTCCAATGACGTAGGCAAAAATTAGAAAGAGTCTATAAACACCATCTGAATATAAGATGTAGGCTTTCTGATTTTAAAGGTGATATAGTTTTCCATAGAAGTAGCAATAACATCGATTTCATGATCTTTGAATTTTCCAAGCTTTGTCATAATATGATGACCGTCATAGTTTTTCAAGTTATGGAATATAACAGGAATTGTTTTACACTGCTTATAGTTCAAGTTGCATTCCACATGTGCAGCTCCTCTGTATGCACCTGACAGGTGATCATGGTCACGTGTAAGTTTCTCATCTAAAGTTTTCTTACAAATATGACAAAACTCTGCTTCTCGAAATGCCTTTTCTTCCTTGGGAGAAAGCTTCATAGGTTTAACATTTAGTAACTTTTGACCTAAAATTTCCTTCTCTTGCATCATTCGGTTTAAAAAATGATCAACATAGTTTCTACCACGATATACCTGTGCTTTCTTCACACACGTTCCATCGGGACCAATAACCACATAGGCATAACCACATGGCAAGTGATAGGTTGTTTTCTCGGTATAGGATGCTTTAGAAGAGGGAGGGGCTGATGAAATACGTATAAGTAGACTCTCAAAATCTGCATAAATCGTATAGGCAACAGGATGTTGTAAACGAATACCTGTAAACTTTAATATATTATCATTTTCACTAGGCATCTTTATAGCTTGTGCAACATGTTGAGAACAATATTCATTATGCTTATCCAATAGATCTTGTCTTGAAAATCGATGTAAACATTGATAACAATAATAGCCAGCGGCTCTATGCTTGGTAAGATCACCTAAAAGTCTTGAAAAACTTCTTATCAAACAATAGTGTTGTTTTTCACCGTCACCAACCAATAACAAATTAACCACATCTTGATCTTTCTTTTCAGATATATACAGGGGGCAAACTCCATCCTCTTCATAACCAGACACATTAACCCGTAAATTGTTGAGTTGTTCAATAACAGGTATCTTCTGAAGGGGTACAGGGCATTCTACACTACCTAATTTAATATCATGTTCATAAGGTCGATAATGTGAAACACGTTCAGGTTTTTTTGTGTAATCCAAGTTCAGTTTAAAAGACAAAAGACACCATACTAAACATTTGTTATCTTCGTTTTTTATATTCATCACTGCTTTTTTATCATCGAGTTTTTTAGACAAAGGAATATAGGAACTCGCAGCGAGGGGGTGATATTTAGCAATCTTGAGTTCTAAATGAAGAATTTTTCTAAGTTTCCAGCCAGAACCTCTTTGTACAAATTCTTCAAAGGATTTAATAATCTTCGAAAATCCTTCCTCAATATGTTGTGAGATAGTATCTTCTATAAGTTCGGTCATACACGAACATCGAAAATAACATTGAATTTCTTCAAACTCCTCATTATCAGTTAGACGTTCAAGTGATATTTTTTCTACCATATACCATTTAATTGCACCTTTTTCATGAATTTCACTTATTAAACGTTCTTGTATTTCAGTTTGTACATGTCTATGAAATACCTCTAAATCATTTTCCTCACGTTCATCAGGATGCAAAATTACTGTTTTAAACACATTAAGTGCATCGGAATACTTTATGTTTTTCGACTTTGCATTAGATGAGTTCATTTTGCGTTTTACACTCACAAGAGGTGTGCGGGAGTGTTGAGTGCGAACATGTCGTCTCAGGTCAAATTTTCTTCCAAACACTTTATCGCATTCACGGCAAGGAAATGTTGAATTCCGATGCGACTGTAAATGCTGCTTCAGATTATCCCTCCGGGTAAAAACTTGATCACATTCATCACACTTAAATGTAGACTGTCCACCAGTATTATGGATTTTCAGGTGTCTAATCAAGTCTGATTTCCTTCTAAAACACTTTCTGCAGGTTTCACAAGTAAACGACTTTTCATTAAGATGAATCTTAGCATGTTGTTTTAAATTAAAATATGTTGCAAAGACTTTGTCACAGGTGGGGCAAACATGCTTCTTTTCCACAATAGTAGGGGTCACAGTCTTTAAAGAAACATCCTCTTCAACTTGTTGATTAAAATTGAAAGAACTTTGAGACATAGTATCCTTTTCTGGAAAAACTTCAGTGAATCCCTCATGCTGTATCAATCCAACACTATCATGTGTTTTTAAATGTCTTTGTAGGTTTGATCTTCGATAAAAAGACTTCTGGCAGCTATTACAAGTATATAATTTCTTGCCAGAATGAATTTTCATATGGCGGTTCAGATTAGAAATGCTCGAAAAATCTTTACCGCAGGTAAAACAGCTAAACATCTTCTTAGCAGATACAGAATCTCCCACAATTGGGGTTTCATCAATAGGCATATCAACATCCATAATATAAAATCAATAAAAAAAAACTTTAACTCTTAATAGCAAACAACAGCGATTCGCACTGATAAAAAGCGGGAGCAATTTAAAACACGTTTAACCACTAGCGATATGAATCCTCAAAAGATAAAAATCCTAATTTTCCCCCGTCTATTTATACCGACCCGAAAGCAAAGTTGAGTTGTAGTATTGCTCGATATGATTGTTATCAAAATGCGTCATACGATTTCGGGGGGCCTATAAGTTTCTTTCCCCTCTTTATAATATAGCATAATTAAACAGATAAACCCGAATGTATACAAATTTAAATTCGCAAATTATATTATATCACAAAATATAAAAAATCCTACAAAATAAAAATAGAATTTAGCACTTACCCCAAAAACACATCTACTTTAGTTGTTAGTCTGCACTTAACTAACCTTACAACCTTATCTTTAGTAGGGGGCGCTACCATCGCCGCTAGAGACGCTACCCATCTTGCGGTGTGTGACGTCAATTCCGGTTTGAGATAAAAATAAACTTTAAATACACGCGCTTAGTCATTCTTCCTTCCCTTTTCCTCGCTAGTAGTTGTCAGTTTCTTGTTTAGACGCGTTGGGTGACGTCATTACGTGTTTGTGATAAGAACAAGGTCACCCCTTATCAACAGGTAAAAAGCTGCGCTTCAGTGACGTCATAGGTGTTATGACATAGCTGATAACGGTAAGATTAGCTGATAAAAATTTGTACTAATCATCTATTTCTCTTCAAGTCATTGCATGAGACGGTTGAGCTCCAACAGCTGTATATAAGGTAAGAGTAATTTATATATTATGATAGGATTTTAAATTAATTTAGTAGATGTTACAATTTGATATTTAAAAAATTTCATGCTAAACGATATGATTATATGTTGTTCATCATACTAAATCCACAAATTTTAATTCGAAATAAATATTATTAAAATTATAATCTAAAATAAATTAGTTAAAATGACTAACAAATTTCAACAAAAGGAAGCTAATTATAAAAGGAAATGTACAAAGTTTATAAATTTACACATGTGTTAAACGCGATTACAAACCTTATCATAGGCACAAGTCTAATTCGACTAGCCTATTTGTTATAAGTTTAAGTATATGTCAACATGTAAGATATTTGTGAAAAGGAATCTTATGATTTTTAATTTTCCAAGTTCAGTTTCAATCATATTGTAAAACGCTAATTCAAACTTTGACATGAATCTATAGTAAAATACTTAAATTAAAATGTATTTTTGATAGTTTAAGAATTAGAAACTACAACTTTGACTACTTTTTAAAATGTTTGCCTGATAGGAAACTATGATAACATGTCTATGTTTGAATTTTTTTTTATAACATACCAATGCCCGATTTTTTCTGACAACATGTCTGTGTTTGAATTTTTCTGATAACATGTCTGTGCTTGAATTTTTCTGCTAACATGTCTGTGCTTGAATTTTTCTTATAACATGTCTATGTTTAAATTTTTCTTATAACATGTCTATGTTTGATTTTTCTCTTCTTTTTGAAATGTATAAACTACTATACGTGGCTTTCGATTTCATTGAAGAGAAAAGTGATTGATCAACTTTATCAAACCATTTTAGAGTTAATATTTTTAGACGAATACAGAAAGTTACTTCTAAAACATCTCATAGATGGCGCTGTTGATAAAATCAACTCAAAGTTGTTTAAAAAACATTATTAAAATAAATCTAACTTTAAACTATCATCAAACTCCCCAAAAATCACTTCCAATTATAAATATTCTAAAATAATTAAAACTTATAAAATCGCTCATAGGGGGTGCTGCTGCGAAAAAATCATTTCGAAACTTGTTTAAAATACATTAAAAAACTAAATCTAACTTTAATCTATCATCAAACTCCAGAAAAATCGCTTCCAATTATAAATATTCTAAAATAATTAAAACTTCTAAAACCGTTCATAGGGGGCGCTGCTGCGAAAAAATCATTTCGAAACTTGTTTAAAATACATAAAAGAAAAAATCTCACTTTAAACTATCATCAAACTCCAGAAAAATCACTTACAATTAGAAATATTTGAAAATAACTAAAACTTCTAAAACCGTTCATAGGGGGCGCTGCTGTAAAAAAAGTCATTTCGAAACTTAAAAAAAATAATTCATTACTTGATTAAAACATTTTCATAAAAAAATTTCATCGAAATATCAATAAACAAACAGTAGTAGGAGAATGAGTGTGTAGCTCAGCAGGATCACTTCCGGTCTCGCCGGAAGAGCTCCTGTAAGTGGAATGACCTCTCAAGGTCACCAGAAGTAGCTGTGGGTATCACTTCCTGTCCAAACAGGTTTAGACAGGAAGTAATCCCCACCTGCCACTTCCGGTGTCCACACCTGCTACTTCCGGCTCCGGCTCCGGCTCACGGCTCCTGCTGAGGTCTAACTCTTGTTCTTCTACTACTGTTTGTTTATTGATATTTCGATGAAATTTTTTTATGAAAATGTTTTAATCAAGTAATGAATTATTTTTTTTAAGTTTCGAAATGATTTTTTTTACAGCAGCGCCCCCTATGAACGGTTTTAGAAGTTTTAATTATTTTCAATTATTTCTAATTGTAAGTGATTTTTCTGGAGTTTGATGATAGTTTAAAGTGAGATTTTTTCTTTTATGTATTTTAAACAAGTTTCGAAATGATTTTTTCGCAGCAGCGCCCCCTATGAACGGTTTTAGAAGTTTTAATTATTTTAGAATATTTATAATTGGAAGCGATTTTTCTGGAGTTTGATGATAAATTAAAGTTAGATTTAGTTTTTTAATGTATTTTAAACAAGTTTCGAAATGATTTTTTCGCAGCAGCGCCCCCTATGAGCGATTTTATAAGTTTTAATTATTTTAGAATATTTATAATTGGAAGTGATTTTTGGGGAGTGATGATAGTTTAAAGTTAGATTTATTTTATTAATGTTTTTTAAACAACTTTGAGTTGATTTTTTCAACAGCGCCATCTATGAGATGTTTTAGAAGTAACTTTCTAAAAAATTCTGAGTTTTATCATTCTGAGATTAAAAATTGGTATTAGGTTCAGAGGTAAAGTTTTTAACTTTGTATTGTTGATATGAAATTTTTAGATTTTGTTACTGGAAATACTCCAAGATAAGGATTGTTTTTTAGTATTAGGATGTGAATATTGTCAATTTTTGAATACTGAAGTATAAAATTTTTTTTTAAGTTTTTTGTTTTGCAATGTTTAGTGGAATAATATGAATTAGTTACATATATTTTTATCTGACTATCGTATTCGTTTAAAAATATTAACATCAAAATGGTTTGATAAAGTTGATCGATCACTTTTCTCTTCAATGAAATCGAAAGCCACGTATAGTAGTTTATACATTTCAAAAAGAAGAGAAAAATCAAACATAGACATGTTATAAGAAAAATTTAAACATAGACATGTTATAAGAAAAATTCAAGCACAGACATGTTAGCAGAAAAATTCAAGCACAGACATGTTATCAGAAAAATTCAAACACAGACATGTTGTCAGAAAAAATCGGGCATTGGTATGTTATAAAAAAAAATTCAAACATAGACATGTTATCATAGTTTCCTATCAGGCAAACATTTTAAAAAGTAGTCAAAGTTGTAGTTTCTAATTCTTAAACTATCAAAAATACATTTTAATTTAAGTATTTTACTATAGATTCATGTCAAAGTTTGAATTAGCGTTTTACAATATGATTGAAACTGAACTTGGAAAATTAAAAATCATAAGATTCCTTTTCACAAATATCTTACATGTTGACTTATACTTAAACTTATAACAAATAGGCTAGTCGAATTAGACTTGTGCCTATGATAAGGTTTGTAATCGCGTTTAACACATGTGTAAATTTATAAACTTTGTACATTTCCTTTTATAATTAGCTTCCTTTTGTTGAAATTTGTTAGTCATTTTAACTAATTTATTTTAGATTATAATTTTAATAATATTTATTTCGAATTAAAATTTGTGGATTTAGTATGATGAACAACATATAATCATATCGTTTAGCATGAAATTTTTTAAATATCAAATTGTAACATCTACTAAATTAATTTAAAATCCTATCATAATATATAAATTACTCTTACCTTATATACAGCTGTTGGAGCTCAACCGTCTCATGCAATGACTTGAAGAGAAATAGATGATTAGTACAAATTTTTATCAGCTAATCTTACCGTTATCAGCTATGTCATAACACCTATGACGTCACTGAAGCGCAGCTTTTTACCTGTTGATAAGGGGTGACCTTGTTCTTATCGCAAACACGTAATGACGTCACCCAACGCGTCTAAACAAGAAACTGACAACTACTAGCGAGGAAAAGGGAAGGAAGAATGACTAAGCGCGTGTATTTAAAGTTTATTTTTATCTCAAACCGGAAATGACGTCACACACCGCAAGATGGGTAGCGTCTCTAGCGGCGATGGTAGCGCCCCCTACTAAAGATAAGGTTGTAAGGTTAGTTAAGTGCAGACTAACAACTAAAGTAGATGTGTTTTTGGGGTAAGTGCTAAATTCTATTTTTATTTTGTAGGATTTTTTATATTTTGTGATATAATATAATTTGCGAATTTAAATTTGTATACATTCGGGTTTATCTGTTTAATTATGCTATATTATAAAGACGGGAAAGAAACTTATAGGCTCCCCGATATCGTATAACGCGTTTTGATAACAATCATATCGAGCAATACTACAACTCAACTTTGCTTTCGGGTCGGTATAAATAGACGGGAGAAAATTAGGATTTTTATCATTTGAGGATACATATCGCTAGTGGTTAAACGTGTTTTAAATTGCTCCCGCTTTTTATCAGTGCGAATCGCTGTTGTTTGCTATTAAGAGTTAAAGTTTTTTTTTTATTGATTTTATATTATGGATGTTGTTATGCCTATTGATGAAACCCCGATTGTGGGAGATTCTGTATCTGCTAAGAAGATGTTTAGCTGTTTTACCTGCGGTAAAGATTTTTCGAGCATTTCTAATCTGAACCGCCATATGAAAATTCATTCTGGCGAGAAATTATATACTTGTAATAGCTGCCAGAAGTCTTTTTATCGAAGATCAAACCTACAAAGACATTTAAAAACACATGATAGTGTTGGATTGATACAGCATGAGGGATTCTCTGAAGTTTTTCCAGAAAAGGATACTATGTCTCAAAGTTCTTTCAATTTTAATCAACAAGTTGAAGAGGATGTTTCTTTAAAGACTGTGACCCCTACTATTGTGGAAAAGAAGCATGTTTGCCCCACCTGTGACAAAGTCTTTGCAACATATTTTAATTTAAAACAACATGCTAAGATTCATCTTAATGAAAAGTCGTTTACTTGTGAAACCTGCAGAAAGTGTTTTAGAAGGAAATCAGACTTGATTAGACACCTGAAAATCCATAATACTGGTGGACAGTCTACATTTAAGTGTGATGAATGTGATCAAGTTTTTACCCGGAGGGATAATCTGAAGCAGCATTTACAGTCGCATCGGAATTCAACATTTCCTTGCCGTGAATGCGATAAAGTGTTTGGAAGAAAATTTGACCTGAGACAACATGTTCGCACTCAACACTCCCGCACACCTCTTGTGAGTGTAAAACGCAAAATGAGCTCATCTAATGCAAAGTCGAAAAGCATAAAGTATTCTGATGCACTTAATGTGTTTAAATCAGTGATTTTGCATCCTGATGAACGTGAGGAAAATGATTTAGAGGTATTTCATAGACATGTACAAACTGAAATACAAGAACGTTTAATAAGTGAAATTCATGAAAAAGGTGCAATTAAATGGTATATGGTAGAAAAAATATCACTTGAACGTCTAACTGATAATGAGGAGTTTGAAGAAATTCAATGTTATTTTCGATGTTCGTGTATGACCGAACTTATAGAAGATACTATCTCACAACATATTGAGGAAGGATTTTCGAAGATTATTAAATCCTTTGAAGAATTTGTACAAAGAAGTTCTGGCTGGAAACTTAGAAAAATTCTTCATTTAGAACTCAAGATTGCTAAATATCACCCCCTCGCTGCGAGTTCCTATATTCCTTTGTCTAAAAAACTCGATGATAAAAAAGCAGTGATGAATATAAAAAACGAAGATAACAAATGTTTAGTATGGTGTCTTTTGTCTTTTAAACTGAACTTGGATTATACAAAAAAACCTGAACGTGTTTCACATTATCGACCTTATGAACATGATATTAAATTAGGTAGTGTAGAATGCCCTGTACCCCTTCAGAAGATACCTGTTATTGAACAACTCAACAATTTACGGGTTAATGTGTCTGGTTATGAAGAGGATGAAGTTTGCCCCCTGTATATATCTGAAAAGAAAGATCAAGATGTGGTTAATTTGTTATTGGTTGGTGACGGTGAAAAACAACACTATTGTTTGATAAGAAGTTTTTCAAGACTTTTAGGTGATCTTACCAAGCATAGAGCCGCTGGCTATTATTGTTATCAATGTTTACATCGATTTTCAAGACAAGATCTATTGGATAAGCATAATGAATATTGTTCTCAACATGTTGCACAAGCTATAAAGATGCCTAGTGAAAATGATAATATATTAAAGTTTACAGGTATTCGTTTACAACATCCTGTTGCCTATACGATTTATGCGGATTTTGAGAGTCTACTTATACCTATTTCATCAACCCCTCCCTCTTCTAAAGCATCCTATACCGAGAAAACAACCTATCACTTGCCATGTGGTTATGCCTATGTGGTTATTGGTCCCGATGGAACGTGTGTGAAGAAAGCACAGGTATATCGTGGTAGAAACTGTGTTGATCATTTTTTAAACCGAATGATGCAAGAGAAGGAAATTTTAGATCAAAAGTTACTAAATGTTAAACCTATGAAGCTTTCTCCCAAGAAAGAAAAGGCATTTCGAGAAGCAGAGTTTTGTCATATTTGTAAGAAAACTTTAGATGAGAAACTCACGCGTGACCATGATCACCTGTCAGGTGCATACAGAGGAGCTGCACATGTGGAATGCAACTTGAACTGTAAGCAGTGTAAAACAATTCCTGTTATATTCCATAACTTGAAAAACTATGACGGTCATCATATTATGACAAAGCTTGGAAAATTCAAAGATCATGAAATCGATGTTATTGCTACTTCTATGGAAAACTATATCACCTTTAAAATCAGAAAGCCTACATCTTATATTCAGATGGTGTTTATAGACTCTTTCTAATTTTTGCCTACGTCATTGGAAAAACTTGTTAAAAACCTTCAACCTGATCAATTCACTATACTTGAAGAAAATTTTCCCCGAAATAATAATTTATCTTTACTTATACGGAAAGGGGTTTACCCCTATGATTATTTTACTTGCTTTGAAAAATTTACTGAGAAGCAGCTTCCTCCGCCTTCTGCCTTTTTTAATAGTTTAACCAATGAGCCTATAGGTGAAAAGGAATACCAACACGCCCAGAATGTATGGAAAACATTTGATATCAAGACTCTTGGTGATTATCACAACCTTTATGTGAAGACAGATGTTCTACTACTTGCTGTCGTGTTTACAAACTTTAGGAAATTACGTCAGCAGTATTATGAAATTGACCCTACTCACCTGTTTACAGCACCTGGGCTAGCATGGCAGGCTTGTTTGAAGATGTCTGATACACCTTTAGAGTTACTCAGTGATATAGATATGTTGCTTATGGTTGAAAATGGAATACGAGGCGGCATTAGCATGATAAGTAAAAGATATGCCCGAGCAAACATCCCTGGTACCCCCGATTATAAGAAAAATGAGGCACCCAGCTACATCATGTATTGGGATGCCAATAACTTATACGGGTGAGCTATGAGCCAATTTTTACCCTACGGCGGTTTTGAATGGTGTGAAACAAGTCATATCACAGAAGAGTTGGTTCTATCTTTATCTGATAGCTCCGAAATTGGGTATCTTTTCGAGGTAGACATGGAATACCCGAAACATTTACATCCTTTGCATAATGAATACCCTGTCGCCCCTGAGAGAGTAACTGTGGAGGATCAGATGCTGTCTTCTCATGCAAGAAGCTTACTTAACAATAGGAAATTAGTAGGAACTTCTAAACTTATACCAAATTTAAATAATAAACGAAATTATATAACCCATTATCGTAATCTCAAATTTTATTTAGAACTTGGTTTAAAAATTACAGCTGTGCATAAGGCTTTAAAATTTAAACAGGGACCATGGTTGCAGAAATATATTAACTTCAACACCGAAAAAAGGAAAGAAGCAAAATCGTCTTTTGAGAAAGACTTTTTTAAGTTAATGAACAATTCTGTTTTTGGTAAAACCATGGAAAATCTACGAAAAAGAAGAAATATTGTGCTTTGTACCGTTGAAAAAAGAGCCAAAAGTTAGTAGCATCGCCTACTTTTAAATCGTTTAAAACTTATGATGAAGACTTGACTGCTGTGGAGAGATTAAAAATTAGTATACATATGAACCGACCCATCTATGTTGGATTTTCTATACTCGAACTATCTAAACTTTGTATGTATGATTTCAATTACAATTTTATAAAGAAGCCATACAAAGATCGTGCAGTTTTACTCTTTACGGATACAGATTCCCTAACGTATCATATTCAAACCAATAATATTTATAAGGATCTGGAGCAGCATCGTGAGTTGTTTGACTTTTCTGAATACCCGAAATTTCATCGTCTATACTCTGAGGATAATAAGAAGACGCTCGGAAAGTTTAAGGATGAACTTAATGGTGAATTAGCCCTTGAGTTTGTCGGACTGAAATCAAAAATGTATTCTCTAAAATCTGTTAAAGACGAAAAGAAGCGTGCAAAAGGCGTATCTACGCAGATTGTTCGGCAGAAAATTAAACATGAAGACTACTTGGAGTGCCTCCAACAACAAAAAACAAGTATGGAGAAACAGGCAAGGATTGCCCAAGATGATCATCGCCTATATACATTAACTCAAAATAAAATTAGCTTAAGTCCCTTTGACGACAAGCGTTACTTATTGGATGATGGAAATTAAATCCTTATTCTAATACAGTATACACAAAAATATGAGATGTTTCAATAGCTTTCAATGAGTTTGTATTTAATAATTTTTAAAACTAAAAACATTGAAACAAAAAAAGTATGTAAATTAAATTTTCCACACGAAAATTACACAAATGCTAGTACAGAGATACCGTACAGGTCGTTTCTTTTTATTTCCAGCAGATGGTTATGTCAACCATTGCCCTCTAGAGTGCGGCTCAGTTTCAGTTAAATTGACATATCCGATTTTCACATGCGGTTTTAAACTAATTTCACCTGAATTGATTTACTCGAACATTTTGTTATTTAAGAAGAATACGACAGAAATTGCAAAATATGTTGGTGTACTTTAATGTGAAATATAATTTAATTAAATTTAAAACAGAAAACAGTTTTAGAATTTATTTTATTTTATTTCGTTTTGAAAGTTTAATTAATGATATTTTTCTCCCCTGACCGAAATATTGTGAGACCTTTAACAAGGAATTGGTTTCAGAAATTTGATTTAATAACAAAAATAACAACTGAAAATTCAATGAATATTTTGTTAAAATTAAAGTATTCTCCTTATAAAGAGGTTTCTTTTATAAGTATATATGCCTTAAATTTTAAATTTATGTTAATTTATATTACTTAATATTTTTATATTTTTGTAGAAATAACATTTTAAAATTTACAATGTAGTTGAAAATTAACAACTTCTAATTATTTTACAAAAATATGGCAGAAACGAAAAAAACAAATTTACAATCAGTACTATGTGTATGAATATAAAAATATAGTTTTCTAAATTTAAATATTAAAATAATAAAAATATCAGAATTAATAAAAATAAAGTAATTTATTTGGAGTGCCGTGTAAGATTTCATTGTGTAGGAAATGTACAAGCATCTGCAAAGCAATATAAAAATTTTAAGAAACTTTCTATTCAAATTATTTCTATTAATGTATCAAAACAATAAATTTGGAGTTAATAGTTCAGAATTATATAGTGTAGATAAATATTGCATCGATAGAAAATTATTATTTTACTGTTTTAAAATCTTCTAAATTAAATAAAGTGGTGAAATTTTATTTCATAACTAGTAGCTGGGGGCCACCGAATACATACTCATTATGGATATGCATAATATAAAATATGAAAATGTGTAAACTATTTATAAAATGCAATTCGAATTAAATCGTGGCTTGATGACGTCATAAAATTTAAATGCTCTATAACTCAAAAATTTATAATCATATTAACTAACGGTTTACTGCGTCAGATTAAGCGTCGTCTCATTTCCAATTAAATTATATCTTTGAATTGAAATTTGAATAAAATACAGGATCATATAGTGTGGAAAATATAATTACAAATATCTCAGCAATTAATTATCTGATCAACTTCATTTTTTTATGTAAAATTTATGTTTTTTTAATGTCATTTATATTCATTTCTTAAAATAAGTAATTTTGAAAATTTATATACATCAGAACGAATATTTCGAGAGTCCGAAAAAAGTAATTCCGGATAATCGAGGTTTCTGAAATTCAATAAACTTCTTCCTATTATTGCATACTAAGTACATACGAAATTTTGACTCTCTATCTCAATTTGTTTGGGAGTTAGAGCGTTTACAGACAGACACACACAGATACACAGAGACAGACAGAGACAGACAGACGTACGGCAATTTTTTTTTTCTAAAAATATGTTTTTCGGAATCTCCAGTGTCTGAAACGTGTAAATCTGTCATTTCTTTTTTCGATTTTCAAAACGATTACAAGATTTACCCTGTACTACATATGATGGGTAAGTAATTAAATTCTTTGTCATGTACAGTATTGAAGAAACCATTTTAAAAAGTCAATAAATAAAAAAAAATATATTTACAAAATGATATTCTATGTAATGATAGTCTATTTTTGGTAATTTTAATAAAACTAATTTTAATGAAATAGTTTTCTTTTTTTCCTTTTTAAAAACACATTTATTGCTAATTAAATATGTTTTATTATTTAAAACACATTTAATATGCAGTTTATTAAAAATTCATTAACTTTAAATGTGTGAGAAAATTATAAAATACGCTAACAATAAATTTATTATGCATTATGCAAGACCATTTCCGTTCTGAATTCCTTTAAAATCAGAAGTATTCGTAAAACTTTAATAGTATTTTCTGGAATACATAATGGCTTATAAATCCCATATAAATACATTTTTAAATAATTTTAATCATAAAATTTATTATTGTATTACAATCTAATGGATAATTCTAGTATTCTTTAAATGACATAACGTACTACTATTACATTCTTTTCTGAAAATAAATAACCCTCATATTAATGTTTCGCTAACTAAAAAGAAAGGAAATACTTTCTGAATTTAGTCATCAAAATTCATATAACATTCTGAATACGAATTGCTTCTCGAAAAAGAATTAAAATATCGCTATAGTTTTAATATATTTCAGGAAAGGGGATTAGTGTCATTGAAGAAACACAATCAATTACCCTAGAATAAAAATTGCTTAGAGCAAAAAATAAAATAAAAATAAAAATAAAAAATGTAAAATTTGATTACATTTGACTTTTTATCTACGATCAGCTTCTAAGTAAGATTACTGTAATTCCAGGTTTCTTTTTTCAACCGAATTAGAAAGTGTCATTTTAGGAATACTAATGACTTCTAAGACTTAACCTGGCTCCATATATGGTATAAAAAATCAATTATTATTTCAGCGTTTGTTGTGTTTTACTTTTCTTTTCAAAAATTATTTCTATTAAAAAAAAAAAAAAAATACATAAAGAAATCTGTGCTATATATATATAGCACAGAATTCTTTTTTTTTTTTTTAGATTGTATTTAAAAAAAAATATTTTTTATGTATTGCAGTAAATATTCGCTTTTTAGTTAATAAATAACACAGCTTACACAATGATTATAGTATCGATCATATGTTTATTATTATTATTATTATTAACTTAACACTTACTACGAGGGAAAGTTATAAAGTAAGTCTCAAAAGATAATTAAATAATACCTTACAATGATATTTACTTCAAAACTTTACCTTCAAAACTATCTTTATCAAAACATTCTCCACCAATATTTATGCAAATATACCGTCATTTTATCAGTGACCCAACACCAGCTGCAAAACATTCTTTGGGTTTCTGTCTCAGCCACATTAGGACTTACACACATTAGGAACACAGGAGACAATTCGAAAGTTTGATTGGCAACTTCTTCAACATCCACCATCCAGCTTCGACTTTGCCCCAAGCGATTTTCATCTGTTTAGTCCACTAAAAACAATCTTGGAAGCAAAATGATGTTCACAGATGATGCAAAGGTTCAACTTGAAGTCCTAAGGTGCCTGACACAACAACCGAAACAATGTTATGCAGCTGGTGTTGGGGCACTGATAAAACGGTGATATAATTGCATAAATATTGGTGGAGAATATGTTGAGAAATAAAAATAGTTTTGAAGTAAATATCAGTGTAAGTTATTATTTAATTATCTTTTGTGACTTGCTTAATGACTTTCCCTCGTAACAAACTAAAATTGACTGTATATCTAATATGCTGGAGCGGAATATTGAGCCGACATTGCATTCCTCGAAATATACTTTGAATAATCTTATAATTTTTTTTAAATATTTTTTTATATTAAAATATTCGCAATAAGTTGCCAATATTTATAATTTGTCCTAAATTATAGATATCGGAAAAAGGGTTCATTATATTATTTTTTCAATGGTAATATTAGCAAGATATTACTTGCAAGCATTGGTGAAATATTGGCAAAACATGAACAATTTTACGTTAAGACAAAATTGTCTCCACATATTGAAATCAAAATCAAGAATGATATAAATAATTCAAATAATGTTGATAAAATATAAATTTGTACAACGAAGTTGTAATATAAATTAGTAATATTTTATGTGGAATTAGTGCCTAATATCTATATTGCATAATATATATTATGTTTTTTTTTCCTCTAAAACAAAAAACCAAAAAAAAAAATCTGTAAATAAATTGTATGATGAAATCATTTTGTAAAGATTAAATTTTTCGAGTTTTAAACGCATTTTAAGATCTAATTTAACACATTATTAATTTTCATAAATAATACGCATTTTTCTACAGTTTTATCTATGTTTTCAAAGACATCTAGATTGTGTTAATCTCACGAAATATAAACAAATTTGTCCTTTAACTTGATTCGTAAGAAAGTATCGTTAATTGCTGATAAATTATATAAATGAAGTGATGCCTCACGTTTTCTTTTCACTTACATTCTTAATTATTTATTGTTGAAGACATGTTTTTGACTTCCAAATTACTCCCCCCCCACACACACACATCTTTGTATGTTTTTTCAGTGAATGTGATTTGAGTGAGTTTCGAAATTTATGAACTCATAACTCTAAAGGTATTTAACATAGACATTTGTTTTGACATTCAAATGAAAAGGACAAAGTTTACCAATGTGTAAATTTGTATGTTGATGATGTAACTTTATCAATGTTTTCTATTTTTTTATTATTTCCACATAGAAAAAAGATTAAATAGAAAATTTACTTACACAGACTTTTTTGTCTGAGCAGGTCGCAAGACTGTCGTAAAATAAAGTTGAGAATACAAAGAAATTCAAAGGTATCTCTTCTCCTTGATATATGACACAGGAATGGTATGTTCAGATGGTGACGCAAGAAATGTGTCACGAGGTATGAGGTATGACTTCCAGTTGAACAATATTTGCTAGCAGATTAACTGTGCCAACAGCCTTATTCATATTTCTAATTACAGCACGGGGAAAGTAAATTCAAACCCTGTAAATCTATGCTAATATTATAAAGTAGTAAAGATTGTTTTTTTGTGTTTTTTGTTTGTTTGTAGGGGGTAACCTCTGGAACTACAGAAGCGATTTCAACAGTGATGCTGGCAAAATGATGGTGACAATCTCTGCTACAACATAGGCTATATTTTATGTCGGTGTCACTACATACCAATGTGTAAATTTGTATGTTGATGATGTAACTTTATCAATGTTTTCTATTTTTTTATTATTTCCACATAGAAAAAAGATTAAATAGAAAATTTACTTACACAGATTTTTTGTCTGAGCAGGTCGCAAGACTGTCGTAAAATAACCCTGTAAACCCTGTAAATCTATGCTAATATTATAAAGTAGTAAAGATTGTTTTTTTGTGTTTTTTGTTTGTTTGTAGGGGGTAACCTCTGGAACTACAGAAGCGATTTCAACAGTGATGCTGGCAAAATGATGGTGACAATCTCTGCTACAACATAGGCTATATTTTATGTCGGTGTCACTACCCCAAGGGGGGTGCAGGAGCGAAAAACGTTCTAAAATTTCGAATTTTTTTATACTGAAGGAGCTAAAAACATCATATTTGGCATGGTAGTTACTTATCAGATGTAAATGCTCTCAGCAAATTATAAAAAAATTCGAAATTTAAAAGGGTGAGGGACCGAAAAACGTTCTAAAAACATTCTAAATTACAATTTCTATGGAATCTCTGGAACTACAGAACCGTTTTCAAAAGTGATGGTGGCAAATTGATGGTGACAGTCTCTGCTTCAACATAGACTATATTTTATGTCGGTGCCATTAACCCCAGGGGGGTGCAGGAGCGAAGAACTTTCTAAAATTTCGATTTTTTTTTATACTGAAGGAGCTAGAAACATGGAATTTGGCATGGTAGTTACTTATAAGATGTAAATGCTCTCTAAGAACAACATCTAAAAAAGTTCGAAAATTAAAAGGGCGAGATGAGCGAAAAGCGTTCTAAAAACATTCTAAATTACAATTTCGATGGAATCTCTGGAACTACTGAAGCGATTTCAAAAGTAATGGTAGTAAATTGATGGTGACAATCCCTGCTCCAACATGGGCTATATTTTATGTTGGTGCCACTACCCCATGGGGGTGCAGCAGCAAAAAATATTCTTAAATTTCGAATTTTTTTATACTGAAGGAGCTAGAAACATGAAATTTGGCATGGTAATTACTTAAAAGATGTCAATGCTGTCTAAGAACACATTTTAAAAAAATTCGAAATTTAAAACTGTGAGATGAGCGAAAAGCGTTCTAAAAACATTCTAAATTACAATTTCTATAGAATCTCTGGAACTACAGAACCGTTTTCGAAAGTGATGGTGGCAAATTGATGGTAACAGTCCCTGCTCCAACATAGACTATAATTTATGTCGGTGCAATTACCTCCAGGGGGTTGCAGGAGCGAAGAACGTTCTAAAATTTCGATTTTTTTTTTATACTGAAGGAGCTAGAAACATGAAATTTGGCATGGTAGTTACTTATAAGATGTAAATGCTCTCTCAGAACAAAATCTAAAAAAATTCGAAATTTAAAAGGGTGAGATGAGCGAAAGGCGTTCAAAAAACATTCTAATTACAATTTCTATGGAATCTCTGGAACTACTGAAGCGATTTCAAAAGTGATGGTAGCGAATTGATGGTGGCAATCCTGCTCTAACATAGGCTATATTTTATGTTGGTGCCACTACCCCATGGGGGTGCAGCAGCAAAAAATATTCTTAAATTTCGAATTTTTTTATACTGAAGGAGCTAGAAACATGAAATTTGGCATGGTAATTACTTAAAAGATGTCAATGCTGTTTAAAAACAAATTTAAAAAAAAAAAATTCGAAATTTAAAACTGTGAGATGAGCGAAAAGCGTCCTAAAAACATTCTATATCACAATTTCTTTTGAATCTCTGGAACTACAAAACCATTTTCAAAAGTGATGGTGGCAAATTGATGGTAACAGTCCCTGATGTAACATAAGCTATATTTTATGTCGGTGCCACTACCACAGGGAAGTGCAAAAGTGAAAAACGTTCTAAAATTTTGATTTTTTTTATACTGAAGGAACTCGAAACTTGAAATTTGGCATGGTAGCTATTTATAAAATGTAAATGCTCTCTAAGAACAAATTCTAAAAAAATTCGAAGTTTAAAAGTGTGAAATGAGTGAAAAGCGGTCTAAAAACAATCTAAATTATGAATTCTATGGAATCTCTGGAATTAGAAAACCATTTTCAAAAGTGATGGTGGTAAATTGATGATAACAGTCCCTGCTGTTACATAGGCTATATTTTATATCCGTGATACTTCCACAGGGGGGGGGGGGGGGGGGAGCGAAAAGAGCGAAAAACTTTCAAAATTTTCAATTTTTTCCGACATTAGTGTGGTTTAATTACTAATTTCTGAATTATCTGTGCAGTAAAATTTAGTCAAATTCTAAGCAGATTTCTGAATTTACGAAATTAATAACAGATTTTAAAATGAAAGCAATTAATGTTATAACTAAATACTCTATGATGATCCGAGATAAGGATCTAAAACATGTTACTATTTTCTAGTTGTTGGTGTTTTGTATTTATTTCAGTAAATATATTTGTAAATATTTCATTTTATTTATGTATTCTTATTTTCTAGCATAATGTGCAAAACTTATTTAAACTATAGATCTTAATTCAATAAAAAGTTAAAATTTCAGTGCAAATTCACCTTGTTTAATAATTAAAATTCATAAAGATACAACTAAACGTAAATATTTTGCTTGCTTGAAGGTGCGTCAAAACATACATAAAACATTTAGAAGCACATTAAAGTCCTTTTAAAAATTCAAAACGTTTTCAACCGAACTACTCGGTCATCATCAGTAAAAAACTAATAGTTGAGTTGAGTTGTTGTCTCTTCGCGTTTTTCTAGCTTACCCGGAATAAACTATTTTACTTCAAGGGTGTAGAATATAAGGTGGGATGGGAAAGGTCATTCAATATTTCAAAAATAAGTACAGGTTAATCAATCATGTATTAATTCATTCCAGACTGCGTGGATATCATATGATAATACATCGTTACAGGCTATTTCTTTTTTAGATATTATTTCCAGAGACTCTCTTATGATAGCTTCCTGGTGATTACTTGTGTGCCATATAATTTTGGATCCATTGAGATTAAATAGACCCCACACTGCGTTAGAAAGATTAGCACAAACTGAAGCTATAAAAGTAGATTTCAATGGATCCAAAATTATATTCCGCACAAGTAATCACCAGGAATCAATCATAAGAGAGTCTCTGGAAATAATATCTAAAAAAGAAATAGCCTTAGTATGTAAATTATACTTAGTATGTAATAATGGGAAGAAGCTTATAGAATTTCAGTAACCTCGATTATCTGGAACTATTTTTTTCGGACTCTCGAAATATTCGTTCTGATAAAAGGTATATAAAAATTTTCGAAATTGTTTATTTCAAGAATTGAATATAAAAGATAATAACAAAACATAATTTTTTCATAAAGAATGAAGTCGATGGGGTAATTAGTAGCCGAGATATTTGTAATCATATTTTCCACACTCTTCGATTTTTCATGACCCTGTATTTCTTTCAAATTTCAATTCAATGATATATTTTAATTTGAAATGAGACGCTTAACCGTTAGTTAGTATGATTATCAATTTTGGAGTTATAAGTATGTTTATTTTGCGCAATTTAGTAATAGAGCATTTAAAGTTTATGACGCCATCAAGCCACGATTTTATTCGAATTGCAATGAATTTTATAAATAGTTTACACATGTTTTGTTTTCGTATTTTATATTATGCATATCCATGATGGGTAAGTATTACGGTGGCCCCGAACGACTAGTTTTTTTATTGAAGAATTTTAAATGAGCATTTTTATGAATATGAAATTCCAATTTTACCAAAAATAGTGAAATACAGGGTGTCCCAAAAGTCTCCGTACAACTTCAAAAATTTATTACAAAAATTAATAGGTACTTTTAAATTTTTATGTATGTTTTTACGCACCTTAAGCAATATATTTACATTTAGTTGTATCTTTATGAATTTTAATTATAGATATTAGGTTACTGCATTCTGATATTTACAGTAGTTTTATTAGGAATAGCTACTTTAACATTAGAACATATAAATCGAGAATCTTCGAAATCACAAGACGTTTTAATTTTATTAATAATTTAATTTGATTAATGTTAATTATTTATAATATTTTAAACCTTTTCCAGGAATTTAATAAAATTACGATTACAAATTATTCTTACTAAAATCTTAGCCATAGCCAACACAATAAAGTAATTAACCTACAAAGAGTGAGGAATTTTAATGTGTAGCCGATTCTCTTTCACTTATGTGCTCAGTTCTTGCCAGAACTTTTACGAGATATGTATACAGGTCAGTAAAAAAAAAAAGAAAAATAACCATATGGTTTTTTTAATTGTACATTTTTTTATTGTACATAACTTCGATATAAAAACGGTACCCTTACTAAAATTACTCTCAATTGAGATTACAAGAAATGGCAAACTAACATTAAAAACGAATAAATTATCTTATACTATAAATATTATTTAAAATAAATGAAAATAATAGGCCGATTTTAGAAAATTCTACAACTAATGAGGCTCATTGTTTATAATTTTTTTTAAATGAAATTCCTATTGGTATAACATACTTGTTCAATATCTCCTTTAATGAATTATTTTAATTTCTCTTACATGAGAAAATGATAAAAATTAAATGATAAATAACTCTGATAAACATAGAGAAAGAATACTTAACATTACAAAATATTTATAAAGCAAGCAATATAAATGCTGATTAGAAATATTGTGTATTATATTTAATCAGAACGTGTTAATGTAACTAAGGGTAATCATGATAATTTCTAAAAGTAAAGTAAATGAATCACTTTTTCTTATTTGTTTTATGAAGGAAAATGGTAATTAAAAACATATATTTGGATCAAAAATTACATTTATCTTTTTATTTACAAGTTTATTTAATAGCTCTTTCAATTTATAAAATGGCCAAACAAATTTAATCTTAGTCTTTAGTAAATGGGAAAATATAAGATATTTAAATTAATTATGATTATTTCAAAGGCTATTTGTATTTTTTTTTAAGCAGAAGAAATTAAACTATATTATGTTTAATGAGACATAGTTATGCCGTAAAATATGCAAAAAAAACAAATTTTAATTCGTAAATATTCACACTTAAAGAAATGATATAATGAAAAAAAAAAATAAGTAAATAAATACATACATTTCGTATAACTGAATTATGAAAAAAGAAACAAATAAAAAATATATATATTAGCATCTAAATAATTTTTATTAGAAAAAAGCATTATTTCTCTGTTACAACAAAAATAAGCGAGATTATAGATCGCTAAATTTATTCTTTTACTTACCCATCATACGTAGTATATGGTAAATCTTGTAATCGTTTGTAAAATCGAAAAAACAATTGAGGGATTTACACGTTTAAGAAACTGAAGATTCCGAAAAACATATTTTTAGAAAAAAAAATGCCGTCCGTCTGTTTGACTGTGTGTGTCTGTAAACGCTATATCTCCCGAACAAATTGAGATAGAGACTTGAAATTTGGTATGTACTTAGTATGTAATAATGGGAAGAAGCTTATAGAATTTCAGTAACCTCGATTATTTGGAATTATTTTTTTCGGACTCTCGAAATATTCTTTCTGATAAAAGGTATATAAAAATTTTCGAAATTGTTTATTTTAAGAATTGAATATAAAAGATAATAACAAAACATAATTTTTCATAAAGAATGAAGTCGATGGGGTAATTAGTAGCCGAGATATTTGTAATCATATTTTCCACACTCTTCGATTTTGCATGACCCTGTATTTTTTTCAAATTTCAATTCAATGAAATATTTTAATTTGAAATGAGACGCTTAACCGTTAGTTAGTATGATTATCAATTTTGGAGTTATAAGTATGTTTCTTTTGCGCAATTTAGTAATAGAGCATTTAAAGTTTATGACGCCATCAAGCCACGATTTTATTCGAATTGCAATGCATTTTATAAATAGTTTACACATGTTTTGTTTTCGTATTTTATATTATGCATATCCATGATGGGTAAGTATTACGGTGGCCCCTAACGACTAGTTTTTTATTGAAGAAATTTAAATGAGCATTTTTATGAATATGAAATATCGATTTTACCAAAAATAGTGAAATGCAGAGTGTCCCCATATAGCACATGTGCTTCCCTAGGACGTCCCCAGGAAGATTGACATTCATCCTCCAGGCATCCCTGAGGATGCAAAAATTTGTCATCAGGAGGTCCTCAGGAACCGAAAATGTCCGCCTCATAGCATCCCAGGGAGCTCCCCAGGACCTCCTTCAGGTTCCTCCTCAGGTTGTTCTAGGGAAGATTTCAGGAAGTAATACCGGAGGAATTTGGGAGACTTCAGGGTCACTTAATGTGCATAAAAAACAACCGAAGTTATTATTATTCGACGTAACGTAAAAAGTATTTATTTATTTTTTAAATTAATAAATACGAACATTATCTTTTAAAAATTTACATAATACACATTACTTTTATTAATCACGCACACAGAATCACATGACAGTTATGATACAGATTTTACGGAATAAACTTTCTTACCGCCGACTGGACTTGAACCTGGGTACTTACGCATACGAGAAACACGCTCTAATGATTACGCTACACGGCCGTTGTACCTGAATCGTTTATACGGTATTCATGTATTTCTTTCTCTTCTTATGAGAGTCAGTAAATAGAAAACATACATATTTTTATGCTTCGTATAGCAGGAATTCTGTAATTTTAGATAGTAAGATAAAGATGCATACCCTTTGATATATATTCAATACAATATTAAATTGATAACTAGAAAAAAAGCGTATCAATTATTTAATGCTGTTCTCAAACCCAAAGGAGCTGTTTTCTGACACATTTTTTAACTCGTTTTTGTTCGGAAATGCATTAAATTGGCAGGTGGTCTTATTTAGAAACTATGTAATACTAGAAAAATGTTTTCCTTTATTATTATTATTATTATTATTATTATTATTATTATTGTAAACGCAGATCTTTTAGAAAATACTGTGAAAGTCATCGTTTTGACCCGAATTCCCCACGCGGCATCACAATAAAAGGGAAAAAGGAAGGGGTGTTTTATCATTTGCAACAACAATACGTTTTATCATTTTAGTTAGGAGCCACATATATCAGGGTCAGGGGTCTATGATAAAGGGGTCAATTAAATAAAAATATTTAAAATTAAATAAATTAAGTAAATTAAATTATAAATTATAAATAATCACAATTAAACAAAGTAAGAGAAAAATTGACGTTTTTATGAACCAAAAATTGAAAGACAAATTCAAAATGCACTTTTTTTAAAATTAGAAATATTATAATTTTAAATTTAGAATTAGAATAAGCAAAACTCAATTTGATTTCTAATATTGATATTACCATATTACAAGTTGCTAAACGATATATCTATAAAAGCTTTTCTGAGTTTATGCATGCTAGACTGTTCTCAAATTCAAATTGGCTACTTTATGACATATTTTTAAGTTTATTTTTGTTCGGAAACGTTTGAAATTGGCAGGTGTTCTTATTTATAAACTTTGTAATCAAAAGATGTTTTCCATTTTTTTGGTAAACACAGAAGATCTTTCAGAAAATACCGTCAAAGTCGGTGTTTTGAGCTGAATTTTCAACGCCGTAGCACGAGAAAGGAGAAAAACGTTTCGTCATGTAACATGAATCACTTATAACCCGATAAGTAATTTATTTATCAAAAAATGGAAAATTCATTTCGATCTCAAATCAATTCAATAGTCAGGCCAGCCAATTTTATGTCTTTGCGTTTAAAAATAAGTCAAAAGATGTGTCAGAAAGTTTCACGTTGTTGAGCAGATCATTTGAGAAACACCCTAAGATACATAAATACATCGTTTAATTTTCAATTACCTACATGAAACTGCTGTTTAAAATGACAATAATATTTCTTTAGCTCTTAATTTTTAAAGTATGGGCATTTCTACTCTATATCTGTAACTAGTTAAATATGAAAAAAAGAACTGTTAATAAAATTTGTGTCTGTAACAAAAATAATTTTTTTTCTTATTGTAATAAATAAAACTAGTTTACAATTAAATCTCCATTTAGTGATCTGTTGAAATCCTGTGAAAACATTCAATACATAGAAATTTCATTATGCACTATTTTTCATTGAAATATAATTTCATTTTAGCTAACAAAACTAATATTTCAGGAGATTTAAAATGCCTAAATGTACGGATACTTTGACATAAAATTTGAGTTCTTTGTTATGATTGTCAACGAAGTATTGTGTAAAAATTCTAAACAAGGAAATCCTTTAAAAGCAATACTTTTGTCTTTTATAGAATCATTGGTCGACTACTTTAAAGGTTATTTTTCTATTGTACCGACAATTGTTTATTTTAGTTATATCAAAGCTAAATTTGAAATAGCTTACTCCTTATTCTGGGAAGAAGAACGTTTCTCTGCTTTCAACCATGGAACTAAGTTCCATGCTTTCAACTGCTTTTCTTTGCAAGTATTGCATGCATTCCAGTAAGCATACATATCCATTCTTCATCCATCAAAAGGAATTGGAGGTTGCTCAGTACTATTCATGTTCTTATTGTAGTTAAAATTCTACCCTTACCTGACTAAACATATTTGCATTATGGGACTTTTGCAGCTGATTATATAATCGTTCTTGACATCTGGATAGAAGTATTTCCTTGCATTTGAGAAACACCCTAAGATACATAACTAATAATAGCCGTATATTAACAGGAGTGAAGAATTTGCACGAAAAATAATCTTTTATAAATATCCTAAACTAAAAAGTTTGCCAAATATAAAATAGGTTTCTTAAATGAAAGTTTTAACAACTAAAGCAAAACACAACTCAGTTTTAAATTCTGGAGAAATATTTGTTATTTAGAAAGATAAATATTTATTTATATTTTCTGAATCTGTATGTTGTTAATATTTCATACCTGCCAACTTGTAAGGTTTATCCTTACAGTGTAAGGATTTAGGTCCAATTGTAAGGTTGTAAGGGCAACAGGTATGATTGTAAGGTTTTTTGATGAAACTTGAAATGATTCTTCAAACATGTTACTTATTGAGTAAAAAAATAAAACTGATGCACACATTGCGTTTATGTTACAAAGATGAGGAGTGTGATTATCCATATAGTACGTCACAGCAATTAAATAGTAATTCACAACACGTTATTATAGGCCACAGAATGTTTAGTCATGCTGTGTATTTTAAAAATTTCTCGCAGCAATGCTGAATGCAAAACTAAAATTGAAGTTTTGACACTTTTTTTATTAGAAATTTATTAGATTTTTTTTTAATTTATAAAATATTTGGTACTTTTATGCTACCTATGCACCAGTGATAACCCGCCAAATCTTGTTTCAGTTGGTATCATTTGAATTGTAACCCTTTCAATTCAAGTGATTTGAATTTTGATTTTAATTCAGTTCTTGAGATTTTGTTATTTGTATTGATATGTTTGTGTTTACGTATCTTATCATGATTATATTTTAGTTATTTTTAAGTAATTTTTTAAGACATTATACTGCAGCGTTAAAATATTTATTATTTTTCTTAATAGCAAGATTGTCGAAAAAAATGCTTGGCGAGATAAAAAAAAAAATTGGCAATCACTGGTGCCCGGCTAACATAAAAGTACTAAAGATTTTAATAATTAAAAGCATGCAACATGATCACTATGGAGAAATGTGTTACAAAGAATTGCTGGGTAAAGCCAAATCAGCCTATTTAACGTATATCAAAAAAGAATTATCAGTGCTAATAATATTTGGGTTATTTTTATTATTTAATATTTTTGTAGTTGTCAGTAAATTTTGTATCAAATCATATATTACCTTATTAGATGCCTTCATAAATACCTTTTACTACATATATATGTTTACAGATGCACAATGAAGTACGTCAGAAAAATTGTAAGGTTTTCTGAATAGACATGTTGGCAGGTATGATATTTCTTAAGTTCACTAAATTGAGATTTCACCTTCATTATTAAGAATTAAAAAATATATATCATGTATCGTAATTTGAAAGATGTAATAGAAAATAACTAATTTGTATTTAAAAAATAAAATAAAATTAATATGGTAAAACCTCCAGAACAGACGCTTCATAAAAATTCATACATAATTAAAAATTGACATCATTTAGCGAACATATGCTCATTACCAACACATATATAAAGTATATTAAATGAGACAGGTGGTATTGACCAGGTCCGTGATAATAATCAGCACGAATTTATATCTTTAACCCGATTTTGTAAGAATGTATATTTAAAAAAAAAAATCTTTCAAGCAAAACTCTTATTCAGGGGGGAGGGGGGGGTTATGTTTGTATTTTTTAAAACCAAATGTGCCATTTCAATAGAGCATGTAATCTCTAAGTTGGTGTTATAATTTAGACTTAAAAGTAAATTATTGATTTGATAATGACGATAAATATAAAATTATTAATTAGTTGAAAATGTAATAAGAAAATACATAAATATATATGTAATTTTTAAGAAGATCAGAAAAAAATATTAATAGAAGAATAATAATAAAAGTAAATATGCTCGATCTGACTTAAATATGATTTAATTTTGAAACATACGTGAAAATTAACTTTTACAATCGAAATAATATATATATATATATATATATATATATATGATAATTTAAAATGGTCAGCGAAAAAAAAAAATATATAATTTATATTTTTAAATTAAATATTGATCTGAAAATTATTTATATATATAATTCAAATTAATATGAAATGATTAATTATTTAATACAAATAATAATAATAATTCAATATATAAGACTATATTTAAAGGATCAGAAGAAATAATTTTTACTAGGTATCTCTAATCCTTAATTTATAAAATATGGTTCTATACAAATATATAAATATATATTAAACTTCGTGTTTCGAAAAAAATAATTCTGATTTCTTATAATTGAAAATAAAAATAATTTATTAGGAGAAAGTAAATCAATTTTATATTTAAAATTAAATTATTTCTATAGAAACTAATAAAGTATATAAGTGAAATCAATGTAAAATTATTAGTTAGATGAAAAAGTAACAGTAAAAATATATAAGTAATTGTTGAAAGTTCAGAAAAAATAATTAATGAATGTAATGATAAAATGAATTAATATTCAAGTTAATTTTTAAAAGATCAGAAATAAAATAAATAATAAATTTTCAATTTATATTTAAAGATTAATTTATTTTAATTATTTATTTAACTACATTTTGATTGCATTTTATAAATTAAAAATATATCTAAATAAGGATAATTAAATATTATAATAATTAAAAGTTAAACAATAACCAGATGTGCTTAGGAAATAAAATAAATCCAATAATAATATAAACATTATAAATTAAAAAATCGAACCAAATCAAATCAAATATTTTTTTTATAAAAAATTATAATAAGTTATTTTAGTGTCAAAATCACCCATGAGATGGCACCAGCACCGTCTCTTCCTAGGTACTTCCCTGGGAATATCATCCCGAGGAGCTTGATCCCTGGGAGGGATCTGGGAGATCAGTCCTGAGGAGCTTGCTCCCTGGGAGGGATCTGGGAGATCAGTCCTGGGGAAGTGATTAAAGTATCTGCCCCAGGAACGCCTGATAGCGTCATTAGAGTTTCAGGAGGAATTTGGGATGAATTGGAACTCCTGGGGAGGTTTTCAGGAGCTTTGGTGCTATATGGGTCCCAAAAGTCTCCGTACAACTTCAAAGATTGATTACAAAAATTAATAGGCCTACAGCAAAAATAATTATAACAGTGCATAGAGTAACTTAAACAGTTTTTTTTCTACTGCCTTAGTGTACTTGTACATGAGATCCTTTCGTTGCACGAAGAATATCAAGTCGATATTCCAATTCCATCCATGTGCGTTTCAGCATGCTAACATCAACAATATTTACAACTGTTTGATGAAATCTGAACAAAAAATAATAGTCTCTTTGAATTGAAACAAAAGATCCAAACAACAGTAGCTGCTGTTGATGTTAGCATGAAAATCTCTCGTGGATTGAATTGGAACATCGTCTTGATATTCTTCGTGCTATGAAAGGATCTCATGTTGAAGTTTACTAAGGTAGTAGAAAAAACTTTTTAAGTTACTCCATGTACTGTTGTAATTATTTTTGATGTAGGCCTGTTATTATTTTTAAAAAAAATGAAGTTGTACGAAGACTTTTGGGACACCCTGTATATAAAAATAATTTAAAATACAAAATTTAAATAGAACAATAAACAGATTTTTAATTACATTAATTGTCATTAATAATAAATGAATCAATCTGTATCTAAATATGTGAAATTGAACAAATTATTCTTAATCTAATACAAACTAGTCGTTTGGGGAGAGGGGCAGAGTAATACTTACCCATCATGGATATGCATAATATAAAATATGACAATAAAACATTGTAAACTATTTATAAAATGCATTGTAATTCGAATAAAATCGTGCTTGATGACGTTATAAACTTTAAGTGCTCTACAACTAACTCCAAAATTGCTAATCATATTAATTAACAGTTTACTCTGTCGCATGAAGCGTCTCATTTTCAATTAAAATATATCTTTGAATTGAAATTTGAATGAAATACAGGATCATGAAAAATCGAAGAGTATGGAAAATGTACTTACAAATATCTCGGCAACTAATTATCCGATCGACTTCATTCTTGATGCAAAATTTATGTATTTTTTTTTTTTTATATTCCCTCCTTAAAATAAACAATTTCGAAAATTTTTATATATCTTTTATCAGAACGAATATTTCGAGAGTCCGAAAAAAATAGTTCCGGATAATCGAGTTTACTGAAATTCAATAAGCTGCTTCCTATTATTACATACTAAGTACATACCAAATTTCAACCCTCTATCTCAAATTGTTCGAGAGATAGAGCGTTTATAGACGCACACACAGACACACACAAATACAGACAGACGGACGGCATTTTTCTTTTTTCTAAAAATATGTTTTTTGGAATCTCCAGTGTCTAAGACGTGTAAATCCGTCCCAATTTTTTTTTCGATTTTCAAACGATTTTCAAGACTTATCCTATATTACGTATGATGGGTAAGTAAAAGAATGTTCTACGGAAGGTTTCTGTCATAGTATATGACTTTACAATATATGACTTATAAATTCCAACTTTACAAATTTGCTCAAACGAAATTACTGTTATTAGTTTATTTATAATAATGCATTATAGGCCATGTTCAATATAATGCCAGTATATCTAATTCAAGAAAAACTGAAATTCTTGCGAAAAATGATTGAGGTTTGACAGTTGAGTGGACAACTCGCTGCTCGAACTCACTTCTATTGCGTCACGTATGGATATTTCAGTTCGTCGCTGTTACACAAAGATAAAAATAAATTTTCTTTTAAAGAATAAATAAAACAAACATTTTTCAATTTATTTAAATAATTTTATGCTTAAAATATAAATGTTCAAAATATTGAAAAAATAAATGATGCAATAACCTTTTTAAAAATGAAATAAAAATTTATTTTTATGAATCACAAAATAAACAAGAAACTTTAATATTTCTAAAAAAATTCAAAAATCTTTGTAATATATTTTTTTATTGATTTTAATATATTGAAACTATTGCAGTGACTTTTGCAAGTATTAGTATAAACCCAGTAATTGAAATAAAAATGATTTATGCTCGGCTAAATATATTTTTGAAAATATTATATTTTAATAGAACACTTTAAAATTTTAATTACTACATTTCTCCTATTTTTATAATTCGTACGATAAATTATAAATGAAAATCTCAGCAGCGAAATATCAATCTTCGAGTAAAAGATAAATCAGAAATGTTTCATTGATTAGAATTATTATAATAGACATTATACAGCATGATTCATAATTATTGTCCAGAATATAAATATCAGTGACTGGAAACCAAATTTGAGACAATGCGGAAAATTTCATTTGTGTATATTTTAACACTAGAATGGCGGAAAAATCTTACCTACTGGAACGGCGGGAAGGGGTCATTTTGACACATCGATGAAACTACTGAAATAATAACGATAAAATAATTTTAAATGCCATACATCGGTGAAAATATGTAATTGACGTGTAATCCATCATTTTTATTTATTTTATATTTAATATTACTTGATAATTTATTGAATTTTTAAAGTACTGTAAATGTAACGCCTACAGGGTGATCAATAGGATCATACTACAATTACTCAAATAACTCATTAATTTGATATAAAAATTGATTGTTTTCGCAAATTAAAACTAATGCTAACTAAAATAAAACACAATTTATAAATTAATATTTTTTCATCAATATTTCATACATATATATATTCAATATTGTCCAGTATTTCAAAAACTAATAAATCTGAAATGTTGTTTTCTGAAATGCTTGTTCTCTATTTAGGAAAAGTAAAATATATATATATATATATATGTATATATATATATCTTCCAACCAAACAAAAGTAATCAACGGATAAAAGTGCTCAGGGGTCAATATGAACCCTACTTACGTTCTCGTGTTAAACAGTAGACCACAGTATAATATTCTACATTTAACGTACGGAGTCGCCTAAAACAAATGATTTTTAGAGATTTAGAAAGCTAAGTTTTAGCGGTCTTTTTATTAATGTAATTATTTTTCTTCAAGGCATTTTTTAAAGATGTAATTATTCCGGTACCTTTCGGATATCTCTCTTATGATAATGTGATACAGAAATGGAGTATTGGTCATTATGAATATTGATCAGAATGTTTGGTGTGGATCTTTTTTGAGGGCGTCCATACAGAAGAGTTATAACTTAAGTAAGGGAACTTTTTAAATTAATTGTATATTGCTTTGACAGGTTTTCTTTCGAATGCTGTTTAACCCCTTAATCGTTGCGCCCGATAAGTGTAGGCTACTTTAAAAAAATCAGATTGCTTGATTGTCACCACTTTTTTGAAGTAGAAATATTCGTTTATTTAATGGCAGATAAAATAATGAGAGAAGAAAGCCAATTACATTATTTTTAAAAAACTGGTGGGAATCAAACAATTTGAATAAAAAAAATTGTGTAGCCTACACTGCCCGTGAATGTAAGGGGGTTAACATTATGTTATTATAAGTTGTACTTAGTGCAATCTTTTTGAACGGCGTCTTATTTTTATTTTATTTTATTTTTAAAAACATGCCAAAATGGAGAATGAAATGTAAGAAAATGTGGAAAACATTATCCCATGGAAAAATAAATTTTTATAAAATATTTCATAAATTTGGAAAATACATCGAAACACTAATAGCAAAATGTACTCCATTTATGTATTTTGATAATTCGTCATTCGAAATTTAACATCCATTAACTCTGTAATACCCTCATCAAGTGTTTGCGCGAAATGAGATTCATATTGTTGTCTGAAAAAAAAATATATATATATACATACATAATCACGTCTAATCACGTCACCACAGACTACTTTTTCAATTACTCTAGATTTTCTTCCTACAATATTATACATACAATAAAAAAATTATTAAACGTATTTTTTTTTTCGATGCAATAAGAAAAACATTGTCAGAAAATTTCCCAAAATCCCTTATTATTGAATTATTTGAATGTAAATTACTTCACCAAACGACAAATTTTAATGATAGAAAAAATAAAATTCAGTGAGGCAGATAAAATTTTTATGAACAAAAGTCCATCATTCAAGAAACAAATTATACAATCGGTGTAATATTGTTTATTGAAATTTTATTATCAATGACATTTGTCTTCTTTTTTTGGTATTATGATAATATATACTTTTATTTATGAGGTGTACCATATGTCAAATTTTTATTAATTAATACGTTATTAAATAAGAGATCAATGAAATGAGGTACGAAAAAGTATATGTTTTTTAACATTCTTTTTCATATGCATATCGACAAAAATATATTTGGGACACTATAATAAGACAATTGTTAATTCCGTTTATGCTCTATATATGAAACTTACAAATAATTATGTCATTAAAGCCATTAATTAAAGAAATGATAAAAACGTTGATATTTAATTTTAGTACCATCTTACATTAATCATCTATTTTTATTCCCATTTTTTTCTTCTTTCTGAGCCAGAAATTCTTTTATTTTCAAGTACATAGAAGGATTAATTATTTTCAACTGTTCTTTCTCTTTAAATATTATTAATATACATATTCTCGAGTTTAGCACATTGATGGAAAGAAATGAACTTTACACATATTAGACATAACTTCTAAAGAATCATTAAAAAAATAATAAATCAATTTTTTGATACTAAAAATCTATATATTTTTTAAATGTGGTGCGATGCCCGTAAAAAAGCACTCTTTATAAATGAAAAAAAGAAACTTTCTTTTCGATATTTAATTACTTTCTTTGCGTGTACTTCAGGCAATACTATGTTAAAAAAAAAGTAATATAAAATAAACGATAGCAAATACTTTTTATTATTTTTTCTGCTATTATTTAATAAATCTGTATTCTATATATATTATGATTGGGATTTGTTGTGAAAAGTCACACAGCGGGGCATTTGGCAGATGTGTCCTGCTAAAAGTCAAATTTCCAAAATGCAGTTACACTATCAGAAAAAACGACAAACATTTCAGCATAATTTGCTATAAATTTATGCACCCGAATTGTCAGCATTTTTTGCTGTAACATTTAGTATGATTACAGTGATATTTGCAGTAAAATTAGCCTGTTCGAAGCACATTTTGCTGTAAAATTCCAAACATAATATTATTTAAGACCTATTTTCCTGTCAATTTACAGTAAAATATTCTGGCAATTTGGGTGCATAAATTTACAGCAGATTGTGCTGTATTTTTTGCCGCTTTTTTTTAGAGAGTAGGGAGAAAAATATGTAGCTAATGGTAAAGGTAAGTAATTGAAGAATCGCCGTACGGCTATAAACCTTTTCAGTGTGCAAGACTTTTTAGTGCCAGGCAAGTTAAAACTTTCTTGTAGCAGTAGGCTGGTTATGTATACTCTCAATTTCGATTTTACGACTGCTTATTTCAGTGTGATTTTTTTCTGTTTCAAACTGTTACTAAACTAACTGTTTTTTCTGTTATTATTTAATGAATCAGTATTCTATATATATTATGATTGGGATTTGTTGTGAAAAGTCGCACAGCGGGGCATTTGGCAGATGTGTCCTGCTAAAAGTCAAATTTCCAAAACGCAGTTACACTATCAGAAAAAAACGACAAACATCTCAGCATAATTTGCTATAAATTTATGCACCCGAATTGTCAGCATTTTTTGTTGTAACATTTAGTATGATTATAGTGATATTTGCAGTAAAATTAGCCTGTTTGAAGCACATTTTGCTATAAAATTCTAAACATAATATTATTTACGACCTATTTTCCTGTCAATTTACAGTAAAATATTCTGGCAATTTGGGTGCATAAATTTACAGCAGATTGTGCTGTATTTTTTGCCGCTTTTTCTTAGAGAGTAGGGAGAAAAATATGTAGCTAATGGTAAAGGTAAGTAATTGAAGAATCGCCGTACGGCTATAAACTTTTTCAGTGTGCAAGCCTTGTTAGTGCCAGGCAAGTTAAAACTTTCTTGTAGCAGTAGGCTGGTTATGTATACTCTCAATTTCGATTTTACGACTGTTTATTTCAGTGTAATTTTTTTCTGTTTCAAACTATTACTAAACTAACTGTTGGGATTTGTTGTGAAAAGTCGCACAGCGGGGCATTTGGCAGATGTGTCCTGCTAAAAGTCAAATTTCCAAAACGCAGTTACACTATCAGAAAAAACGACAAACATCTCAGCATAATTTGCTATAAATTTATGCACCCGAATTGTCAGCATTTTTTGCTGTAACATTTAGTATGATTATAGTGATATTTGCAGTAAAACTAGCCTGTTTGAAGCACATTTTGCTTTAAAATTCTAAACATAATATTATTTACGACCTATTTTCCTGTCAATTTACAGTAAAATATTCTGTCAATTTGGGTGCATAAATTTACAGCAGATTGTGCTGTATTTTTTGTCGCTTTTTCTTAGAGAGTAGGCAGAAAAATATGTAGCTAATGGTAAAGGTAAGTAATTGAAGAATCGCCGTACGGCTATAAACTTTTTCAGTGTGCAAGCCTTGTTAGTGCCAGGCAAGTTAAAACTTTCTTGTATCAGTAGGCTGGTTATGTATACTCTCAATTTCGATTTTACGACTGTTTATTTCAGTGTAATTTTTTTCTGTTTCAAACTATTACTAAACTAACTGTTGGGATTTGTTGTGAAAAGTCGCACAGCGGGGCATTTGGCAGATGTGTCCTGCTAAAAGTCAAATTTCCAAAACGCAGTTACACTATCAGAAAAAACGACAAACATCTCAGCATAATTTGCTATAAATTTATGCACCCGAATTGTCAGCATTTTTTGCTGTAACATTTAGTATGATTATAGTGATATTTGCAGTAAAACTAGCCTGTTTGAAGCACATTTTGCTTTAAAATTCTAAACATAATATTATTTACGACCTATTTTCCTGTCAATTTACAGTAAAATATTCTGTCAATTTGGGTGCATAAATTTACAGCAGATTGTGCTGTATTTTTTGTCGCTTTTTCTTAGAGAGTAGGCAGAAAAATATGTAGCTAATGGTAAAGGTAAGTAATTGAAGAATCGCCGTACGGCTATAAACCTTTTCAGTGTGCAAGCCTTGTTAGTGCCAGGCAAGTTAAAACTTTCTTGTAGCAGTAGGCTGGTTATGTATACTCTCAATTTCGATTTTACGACTGCTTATTTCAGTGTGATTTTTTTCTGTTTCAAACTGTTATTTATAATGAAATAGCTATGGATTATAAACAACCAGATTAGTATGTATATATTCCACATGATTATGATTATATTTGTTTTATTAAAATATATAATAAGGCGACATAAAATGTACCGTATATTGTGGAAATTTGTATTCTTAATTTAAAAAAAAAATTCATAAGGAGTTTGTTAAACTTAACGATGATATTTTTAGATGGATTGAAAGTTCAAGATATGTTGTTAATAATCTTTAAAACAATAGATGCTAATAACTGCTAATTTACGAAAATTGCTTTCAGGCGTAAATCTATGTCTCTCTACAAGTCATAAATTATTTTTCCCCCTTCAAAATTAACTTTACAATAGCCTAAATTGCAAATGTTGCCACAAATTGACATCAGCGGACATAAAAAAGTTCAGATATACATATCTGATCTATCAATTTATATCTGGAATGAAAATTACATTTAAAAAACCGTGTTCTACCTTCTGAATACAATTTTCAAATGACGATTGAGAAATCGACCGTTCCATCAAATCTCTAGAATAGTAAAGCTGGATCAATCTGAATTATTATATGAATTTTCCGGAAAATTTATTGCGCCATAATCAGTTGAGATATTTTTATGAATTTACATGTGGGGCTATTTTTTTAAGTCGTGAATCGTCAACATTTCAAAACATGTGATTAATAATAGTAGGTTTTAAAATTATTTTTTGAATATTAAATATATACGTATGTTCTATTTTTTTTAATATTTTCTATATGCTGTTATTTAAAAAATAATAATAATACCATTATTTGCACTAAAATATATATATATATTCATAAAATTACTAACGAAGAATTAAGATTGCAAAATATAAATGAATTGGAAAATCCACAATCTTTTAAGTGTTATTTATACGTAATATATGTATTGATTTTCATTTTTTTAAACAATTGTGTAAACAATAAAAATAAAAGAATAATCTAAATTTGTTACGAAAAAGAATGACAGAAAACAATATTAAGAAAAGTGTATTAGATAATCGAAGTTCATTCATAAAAATATAATGAATCGTATATGGCAAAAAATGTTTCAAACATATTCAATGAAGTAAATGACATTAGTTACAATAAAAAAAGTGCATCGAATATATGCATACGATATTTCTAAAATTAAGTGACACAGACGCATTTCTTAATTTTTTTTATTTATCTTTTTATTAATTCATAAATTATACATTCGTTTTTGTGTCTGTAAACATTGGATTACTAGGATTTAAAAGATTCCACTGAATAATTGCACTGCATGCAGCAAAACATTAAATAATAAATAGATAAATATAAGTCCAATTATCTGTTAAAAAATAAAAGTTGATTATTATATCTGTTATTTAGAAGTTTTTCTTTTATAATAGCTGCAATTTTTTTTTCGCCAGAAACTATGTTCTGTGACATCGTACATTCTTTAAGGTTCTTACGATTGAAGAGACAGTGCCTCACAATATACTTGCACACAGGTATTCAATTTTTTACACATAAAATTACTTCTATTTGCATGGAACAAAACAAATTAATTAACATTTGAAAATACCTATTTTATTTTGCCTGCATCTAATTACGATTAACTGTTAAGTATTTTTCAATGTTACTCTATTACTGTTTAAAAAATATATATATTTTTTAATGCTACATAATAAAACTAAAATTAATTTTCGGATATTAGATTTTGAATATTAAAATTTCGCAAGTGAATTGCAATTTTATTGTACTGAAAATTCCTTCAGCGACTATTTAAAAGCTTAATGTCACATTTTTATACTAAGTGTTACCTTTAAAAAAAAAAAAAAAACGATTGCAACCCTCATCTCTTTATAACGAATTTATTTTTGTGCTTTATTGCAAACATGTTTATGCTTTCTATACAAAACGTTTTAGTTAGATCTAATATATCAAGTTGAGACCTGTTGACATGTTAGAATTAAGATATTTTTAAGTATTCGGGAAAAATTATTTTATTAAATTTTCATTGTATCATTAATTAAAAATTAATAACAGTATTAGAGCAGTGATTCCCAACAAGGGTCAGTTTGAATTTTTAGGGTTGAAATTCCATATTTGTTATGCTCCCATATTCTATTAGGTTTTCAGTAAATAAGTCTAAAATAAAAGACACAGATTCCATTTAAAAAAATAAAATGAAAAATAACCTTTTTATTCAATTTTAAAAATGTATTGATTAAAAAGTTATAAATACAATCACTACCAGAATAATGTATGACGTTCTTTTGTGCAATATTTAGACTAATATATATTAAGCAATTCTCTAAACATTTTCTGACTTATAAGTATTTCATAGTATCATCAAGTATTGATAATTTATCTAATGAATCTTATATTTCTTTTCGATCTGCATTATGTCAGATGAAGAAACTTTTACAATTCAAACTATTCAAGTGCATATTTAACATACCTGTGACGAGCATCCTTTAAAGAATTTTGAATTTTTATCAGAAGTAATTTCGACTGGATTTTTTTTTCTTAAGGCCATCAGTCAATTCCCCTCGTTAATGTTTAGGCATAGGGTGCATTTGGATATACTTGAAAGATCTCCTCAGGAAATAAACATTTTTAACTGCTGTTTTCTTTGTACTTTTCATAAAGGACGTTTCTTTTTTTTCTTAGTTATCAAAAAAAGTTTAAAATATATGCTTAATTTATAATATTATTTGTTACAATTATATATATATATATATATATATATATATATATATAAATTAGACAAATTTTAACAACTAAGAAAAAAAGAGACATCCTTTAAGAAGTGCACAAAGAAAACAGTAGTTAATTATATTATTTTGCTGAGGAAATATCTTAAATATACATATTTAATGCCAAATGTGAGTATCTTCAAGAAATTTGGTCAAGATAAAAATGCAAAAGAGCAGTTAATTTTTATAAGAATTGTATGTAACAGATGGATGAGAACTGAAGATTGTATGTAACAGGGGCATCATCATTTTACAGATTCTTTGGTGGGGCGAGGCCAAAAAAAAAGTTTGGAAACACTGTATTAGAGATAATAACAATTTATCAGTTTTTTCTTCTATATCCATAAAAAGAATGTATTGGATACGTGGAAAATTTTCTCATTCGTTTATTTTGATGATTTTTTACGTTTTATGATATGAAAACTACTGGACTATTTTCTGATCAACATGAGTCTGATTGGTTATGGATCTAATTGTCTGTCTGACAGTGTGCCCCTTGTCTCTCTGTGTATTTTGGGCGCTGTAATTTTAAGAACTTAGGCGTAGAATTACTTGCCGGATGTTTTGTACTTTTATAAATTTGTGTGGATTATATTTTATCGCATACCGCCTAAACTGGCGATATAATGCTAAATTTTTTTCATGAATTTCAGGATGGATATATCTAAGCATGTTTGAGATGTAATTTAAAAAAAACACTCTGTGTCAATTGGTTATTAATAAAGACTACGCTGAAATTCGATTTTGGTACTGAACAATCATAAAGCGGCGCTTATATGATTTGCCTTTTTCTATGTATGTTTTACTCGTAACTGAATTTTCAGTCGTTTGAATATCAGCAAATATTGGCTTCAATATTTGCTTTAAAATCTAACGAAGAATTATTTAGTGTACATAACCGACTTTTTCCGGGAATTATTTTTTGGGATTATTTGCATTTTAAACATAAAAGAATGTTCTTTGTCATCTATTATTAATCCTTTGGCATTCACTGTTGATTTATTTCTTGTTTTTAACTGGAAAGGAAACTCTAGAATAAAAAAGGGGAAAGTCGAATGACATAAAAGTAAATGGGACAATGCCAAATACAGTAATTAGACTTTATATGGAATAAAATGAATAAATATACTATTAGACAGTTTCAAATAAGTAGCAAAATGGGTTGGCGTTGTTCAAAATATTTTTTTGTATTAAACATAACTGCGAATAATGCGATAATACTATTCAATACTACTTTTTTAAAAATATTATTCTTCGTTGGAAGCAAATCCTGTCAAGAGGTAAAAGTTATTTATAATTTTTAATTGTTAATAGGTTTGTTTTGTTATTTAAATTGATATAAAATAACGTATTTCCAGGAATCAGCGTGCTGGTTTTAGGTTTTAGAAATATTGAATGCCTAAGGGGGGCCACTCGGCCCAGCAAAGCCAGGCCGTAGAGCGTTAGCACCTCCTCCGGGATGTTCCCCGGCACGCGGGGATTCGTTTTGGGTGATTCCAGCCACCGGCGGAAGGGAAGGCACGACGCCGAGACCGCCAGCGCACGCGAAACGGCCCAAACAACAACAAAAAAGAAAAAAAAGAAAATACAAACTAGGCCAAAGGCCGGCACTGCCAGGACAAGCCTAAGCGCGACAAGGGGCAGGCAAGAAAGCTAAAAACAAAAAAAAAAGAAAAAGAAACTGAAAAAAGCCTGAACCGCTGGAAGATGCACTCCCTCGCGACAGACAGCGGCAGGTGCAGTGATGAAGAACTTGTAAGTGAACAGTCCTTAACGCTCCTGCGTCATGACACACAGTTCGCGGCCAAGGCGGTCCTTGGATAATAATGATGCGCTGGAATCTGAGAAGCTCAGTTCCCACGCGACAGATGGCGCCACAAGTTGTTCCGTTGGAGAGATGAGGCCGCTTCTAAAGACTGCGAAGGGAGCACAGCAAGGTGCTCAAACACTGACAAGGTACAGCCAAAATAAGGAAAAGTCAGGAGAAGGAGGGTAGGAAGATCAATTACAGTACTGATTGGTGGTGAAGAATTTAATATGTTTAGTTAAAAATGATAAAAGCTAGAGTTGGTTACTTAATTTGTTAAGTTCGATAAATCCATTAAGAAATTAAAAATATTTTTTATTTTTTTTAGTAAGATTGGTCTTGTTAGAATATTGGTTAGCCAAGAGGGTGGGGGAATTTCGGGAGATCTGAGATGCCAGGCAACGGTCAGTGGGCAGTCAAAATAGTAATGAGAAGGCAAGCCCCGCTGGCCACATGGACACACATTGGAGGCTGCACGTTTATAATATTTGAGGTAAGTAGGGAATGGACCATGTCCTGTGAGGAACGCTGAGGTGTGGGGGGCGAGGTTAAGCAGGTTTAGGGAGACAAAAGGGAGCAATTTGTGGGTATGTCGACCTTTATCCGAGTAATCCCAGTGGTCCTGCCACTGAGGAATGATTTTAGACTTTAAAAACCCTCTAATGTAGGATGGGGGAACAGGGAGGGAAATATCAATATTTGTGCTTCGCGTAGCTTCTTTTGCTAATTTATCAGCTAATTCATTGCCAGCAATGCCAATGTGTGCCTTCACATGGCCCAGGGCTACTCGCCGTGCAAGGTCTTTTAAAAATAGTTTTATTTGGAGTACAATGGGATGTTTTGTGCGGTGAGTAAAGATTGCTTGTAGGCTGGAGAGGCTGTCTGAATATAGCCTGTAAAATTGTACTGTTGGGTTAGAGACAATCCATTCCAATGCCCGCAGAATCGCGAACAGCTCAGCCTGGAAGACAGTGTTGTTATCACCGATTCTGCAGGCCCACTTATGGGTCACGACCTCGCCTTTCATGGCACAGAATGCTGCTACCACGCCAGTCTCCGTGCGTGACCCGTCAGTGAAAATGGTCGGACAGCGGGGAGAGTAGCTGTGTTCAAAACCGTGCCTGGTTGTGTTTATCTGTAAGTGAGATGTCTCTTCTGCGGGATGTATTCTCCAACTGGGAACCTTCCTCTGTAGTTGTATTTGTGGAAAAAGTGCTGCACACGTTGGTTCATGTTCTAGGTGTGTGATCCTGTTTTTCTGGTATTCATATTGGAGTGTTATTGTTATGGGAGGAATACCTGTTAATACTGTGAGTGCGTCCGTTGAGATTGTCCTGTATCCTCGAGCAATTTGCAGCAAAAAGAGCCGTTGCATCGAGGTCAATTTGTCCTTCACGGCTTGCGTGAGGTTACCTCCCCAGACGCCCACACAGTAGAAAATTATCCGCTCCACTATTGTGTGGTACCAGATTTTTAACATTGTTGGCTTTATTCCCCAGGATTTTGACGTTAGTTTACGTGCGTTTAAGTGTAATTTTCCTACTTTAATCCTGAGGGTGTTGATATGTTCCGTCCAGCTTTGGTGTTCATCTATGGTGAGGCCAAGAAGTTTGAGGTGTGAGACATGCTCGACACTAACTCCGTTCATTCTTATGATTGGTTTACGTTCAAGTTTGCGTGTTTTGGAAAATGTGACTGCTTGTGATTTTTGGCTTGATAGCTGGAGGTTGAGGTTTGTTAGCAGTTGGCAGAATACGGGGAGGGCTTGAGCCGCCATTGCCTCCAAGTCCATGCGCCGCCTGCCCGAGAAAATAAAGCTGAAGTCATCAGCGAATGCAAAGAGAATGAAGCCTCTAGATTCTAGCTCTTTTAGAATTATGTTAGCTATGAGTAACCAAAGTATTGGGCCAAGGCAGGAGCCTTGGGGGCAGCCCTTTTCGAGCTGATGTACCGAAGTGCCTGAACCCCAATTGATCATTATGCTACGAAGGCTTAAGTAGGATGCGATGGTTCCAGCTATATTAGCCGGGCAGCGAATTTCAATTAGTTGCTGGATAATGTCCCTCCATTCTACATTATCGAAAGCACCTTGAATATCTAGTGAAACAAGTGAGGTGTAGTCTCCTTTGCTGATGGTTTCATTGCAAGTGGTAAGAATGTCATAAAGGGCCTTGTCACATGACCGACCCTCTCTGAACCCATATTGCCTATGATGCAAGATGCCATTCGTCTCCATGAAGTGCACCAGTCGTGTGACTAGTAGTTTTTCTAGCAGCTTCCCCAGAGTTGGTAGGAGACAAATAGTTCTATAGGAAGTGGGTTCTGAGGCATTCTTTCCTTTTTTCAGGAAGTAGACGGCCTCACCTTGCTTCAGTGTTTGAGGGAAGTAATTGTGATTGAGACACAGATTGGCCCATCTGGTGAACAACTTTGGGATGATTTTGAAAGTTAATTTTAAAATTTTGAAGTCCACGCAGTCTGGGCCAGGGGCTTTTTTATCATTAAATGTATGTAGAGCAGATGCTACTTCAGCTTTAGAAAAGGGTTTATCATTAGGTGTCGAAAAATTGAGGTCTGAATTGTCCCTGTTGGGATACGAGGACGGTCCGAAAAGTGCTGCAGTTAGGTGCTCCATATTCGCTTGCCTGGATGAAATGGAGGGTGGAAGCTCAAGTTTAATTTCGTCTGGTGTGAAGAAATTTCCTGTAAAAAATTTTTGTGCCGTGCCAAAAGTTTCTGATTGATTGCTGCAGAAATTCCGCCAGGCTTTGACTCTGGCATCCTGAACACTTTTCTTGAATTTTGATGAGAGTATTTTGTACTGAGCGCCAAGGTTTTCAAAATAAGGTGTGTTTCCGTGTGTTTCTCGTAGATGTTTAATCTTTCTCCTTAGCGCTGTGAGTTTGTTTCGTTGTGTCTTAAGTTCGGTGGACCAGAACGAGAAGACTGGAGTCCTCCGAGTATTTTTTAGTCTAAAGGATGCTCCTGCCGCCTCTTGCATGGAAGCAATAAGTTTTTTTGTGAAGGAGTTAATGTCGGTGATGTTTGTTGCATCCCTTAGGTGTTGTGCAAGGAGTGGTCTGTGTGTTTTAATGATTTGTGTAAACTTTTTAAAATTTCCTCGGGTTGTGTTGAAACGTCGTTTAGTTGTAGTCAGTGGTGTAATGTCAAAGCCGAAACGTATGTATTTATGGTCCGAGGCATTGTGGATGTCCATTACTCGCCAGTCCCTGATTTTTTGTGCCGCCTTCGGATTCGCCAGCGTATGATCTGGGAATCCTTTGTGTGTTATAATACCTGTGTTGTTCATTCTGACAAATGTGTGTGTTCTGTTATCAATGTTAACAATGGTTAAATTATGGACTGCGAGATGCTCGATGAGACTGTCTCCGCGGATAGTTTCCTGTGGGCAACCCCAAACAGTGGAGTTTGCGTTGAAGTCACCTCCGCAAATGAAGTACTGCTTATGAGTTATTAAGTGTTGCCACTCCATAAGGGTTTCATCAAAATTGAAACGCGGTGCTGCGTAGGTAGAGCCTATAATTAGTTTTCCTTCCTTCGCCATTATAGTGATGAAAACACAGTTGTCTCCTGTGAATAGGTGTGAGTATGCCAGATCCGTATTCTGGACGACCAGATGAGCGCTGTTATCTAGGACGCGAACTTCGCCCAATTTTTCGGAAAAATTGACAGCAGCGCTCCATCATTGCCACAGTAGCCATCCTGCAGCAATGCAATGTCTATATTTTCTGATATCATGTAATTTTTTAGGCTGACATTAGCTGCCTTGCAGTGATTTAAATTAACCTGAATGATTTTGATGTGGCCAAATGGTGGGGGGTCCGAAGGTGCTAGAAGAGACATATTGGTTTTCTGAAAAGGTACTTAAATAAAAGGTACTTAAATAAAGGGTTCTTGGTTAAGTTAGTAACAAAAATTATGTTAGATTCAATAGAAGGGCCTACCTTGCCAGTCATGGTGATGCCCGTTGTGGCCTCCTTGATAGAGTGGGTGGTATTCATTTCTATATGAGCGATTACCATACCATTCATCGTGATGATAGGGGCTATTTGCTGGTGTTGCCTCTTGTATGGTTGGGTGCTGTGTGTTGAATTGTTCATGTCTGTTTGGTTCTTCTGGTGTTAGGTGAACTTGCGAACTGTTACCAATTTGGAAAAGCAGGTTAAGTCTTTCCCGTTCTGAACTATATTTTGAGCGGTAGGCACTGCAACCAGAATCTGATGCTTTGTGGCTTGTTGGAAAATGTGTGTTGTGTTGTGTGTTATGTTTGGTGCAGTTGATGCATCGTGGAGCTGCTGCACATGATTCTTCATGGTGTGCTTCGCCACAGCATGCACACACAGACGTGGCCGCCTTGCAGTTCCGTTCGTGGTGGGTAAGGCCTTGACAGCGGCGACAGCGCAGGATGGTAGTATGTGGTCGGAGGCGACAGGTCTTTAGGCCGATGACGATGCCTCCATCATTTATGAGCTCTATGCCAAGTGACTTAGGCAGCAGAAGAATCAAATCTTTTGTCGCCTCGTTGTGTCTATTAGGTAACTCCTTGAGGACGATGATGTCTTCTTCAGTTATATGGTATGTTTTGCCAAGAATATTAGTGAGGGCCTCCTTCGTCAGCGCCTCTGGGACACCCAGGAGAATCATTTTATGCTTCGGAACTGCCTTCTGCAGAAAATTAAGTTTTTTGTTGAGAACTTGATTGCGCTGCAGCTCTGCTTGTAGGCGCTTTAGGTCCTCTTCTGTTTTGCAGGTAACTTCTACGTGATTTCTCCTGGGGGCCACCTTATCCACGTGTAGTGGCGTTGCAATTGCCTCTTTAGATAGCATTATTTCGATTTCTTTTCCCGGTGTTATTGATGTACCTTTAATGATGAGGGTTTTGCGGTTAGAGCTTTCCAGAACAAACTTTTTGGCTGGTTGTGCGGCTGTTTGACTGTATGTTTGTGGGACTTGAGGTGTTGCTGTTTCTGTTGGTGAAATGGTGGTGCTTTCTATAGCCGCTGCTTGGTCTGCTTGATTTTGTTTTAGTGTTGATCTGACTGCTTCTATAAGTGTGACGGTGTCTGGGATCCTTTCAATTATCTTCTCATTCGTTTGGCGTGCGTGATCTAGGCTTTCTTGGAGGTGCTGGCAGCTTGTCTGGAGGCTTGCTTCATTTATTTCTAGTTGGCGTATCCTGGACTGCAGTGCCTCTTCTGTATTTTGAAGGAATTCAAATACATATCTCAGATTTTTTAGTGTTTTTTCTGTGGGGAGTTTTTTTGTAGCAATGCTGTTTTCAGCTCTTGTTACGTAGCTCTTTCCCATCGTAATAAGTTCTGCCATCGTATATGTTTCTGTTTCTGCATCAGTGTTTTCATGTATTGTGGATGCTGCTGAGCTGTGGCTAACGCTTCTAGACAGCTTAGCTCTGGTATTTCTAGTTGATGACCTGCTCTTTCGAGCTGCTGACTGAGAGCTAGAGTTTTTGTCAGAAGGAAATCTTCCGTTGCCTGGCGACATGTTAGCAAGGGAAGGAACAGGATGAGAAGCTTCTACTACGAAACGATAAACAAAAGAAAATTATACTAAGTCAAAAACTAGGTCATTGGGCACTCACGCCACTTAACTGAATAAACCCATGAATGGCTCTACAGGTCTCGCAGCATGTTTCAAAATGGAAAAGTGTAGGAACAAAAGCTTGCCGTTTGTCAAAAACTCGTGACTGCGCTGAAAATTAGACTGCAATTATTAGGTTCGACTTTAGGGTAAAGAATAATGATTGGCCAGTATCAAAAAGCTTAGACTTAAGGAATTGTTGGGTGAGAAAGGGAAGAGAAAATGAAACGATTGGGGCTCGCTAAGGTGATGAAAGACAAATTGCTATTCTTTGCTATGTAACTTATTAATAGTACATGTTTAAATATGGGTAGAGCAGAACTTGTTGCGATTGATGAGGAGGATTGTTGTTGATGATGATTGCTATTGGAGGGAGAGACGGGAGACTCAGGCGCCAGCCAAGGCCAGCCGCAGCGCGCCACCCCGACCGACGAGTGGTAAAGGGGAAATGCTGTGCAAAAAGCAAGAGAGAAAAGTCTTGTGGCATTTTGCGAACACAGGGGAGTCTGAGAAAGTCTAAGAACGTACATTGATGCAAGAGTAAATTAAAAAGTAAATAAAAACATTATTATTCTACTCAGGAGTGTAAGAAAAATGAAGAAAAATAAATAAAAATAAAACGAAAAAAAAAAGACTTTAATACAACAAAGGAAAAAAAACACACTAAAGCTTATAAATATGTGGGCAAAAAAAAAAAAAAAAAAAAAAACTGTAAATGGGAAATAATTGTAAAAATAAGTTTGGTTACAGTTAGATGTTAGAATTGGTTATATGGTCCGAAAATGTTAAAGTCCGCACATAGGTATTCTAATTTGAAGAAGATAGTGAAAGAGGGAAATGGAATCTGATGAAAAACGGCCCCCCCCCCAAAAAAAAAGAGAATTTCAGGATTGTGTAAAAAATGATAAAATTTATTAGAAGCGCTAGAGAACATAAATTCACTTAAGTTTATATGAGAGGACAAAAAAAACGGTATATAACAGTATGAAAAAGGAATAAATTGCGAGACCTAGCCATATTTTCGTGAGAAAAAAGAGTGTAAACAAATGATGAAAAATGCATATATTTAGGAAAACTAGACAAAGAAACTTAATAAAAAGTGGGGGGTATGAAGAGCAAAATGTGTTAATTTACGAAAAGAATTATTATAGTTATTGAATGTGAGGAAGATTAGTTATGTATAAAAAAGTGTGTTTTGCGACAAACACACACTCACAAAAGGAAAAAAAAAAAAGAAAAGAAAGAAAAAAAAAATGAATCGCTAAAACTAAAATTGCTGCAGGTGTGTTGAATTTTGGGGTGGGGGGGGGGCTAAAAACTTGGGGGTTACTAAAGCTAATTATGATGAAATATGTATGAATTATTTACAAGTTAGAAGCAACTAGTGAAGAGAAATGGGGTTCAGCCTTACCCCAGCACCTTGGTCCGGCCCCGGCAAATGATCCCAGTGGTCCGGTGGAAGGCAATACGCCGTACTCGGGAGAAGAAAAAAGAAAGTATGAAAGAAATATTTATTGGAGTGTGAATAATATGTGTTGGGAAGTAAATTGACAAATTTTGATGAGTTTTACTGAGTATTATTTGTAAGGTGAAAAAAACAACAAACTTAACACTAAGTGCAACTAAAAAGCCCCCAAAAATGCTGAAAATAAACTGTTATATAATGTGAGAATTTGCACGTAGAGATAGATGGGAAATTATTGAAAAAATAACAGTTTGGTAACAGTTAGGTGTTTGAATTGGTTACATGGTCCAAAAATGTGAAAGTCCGCAGCTAGGTATTCTAATTTGAAGAAGAATGTGAAATAGCGGCCTGGACTGATGAAAAACGGGCCCAAAAAAAACTAAGAAAATTTCAGGATTGTGTGAAAAATGAAAAAAAAATTAAACGCACTAGAAAACATAGATGCTCTTAAGTTTATATAAGAGGGCAATAAAACAGTATATTACAGCATGAAAAAAAAAAAAATAGCGATATTGACGTGAGAATAAAGAAAATAAACAAAAGGTGATAAAAACATATTTTTAGGAAAGCTTGACAAAGAAAATAGTAGAAAGTAGGGGGGGGTAGAGAGAAACATTTCTTTAATTAAGAGAACAGTTTTTGTAAATATTGTATGCGTAGAAGTACAGTTATGTGGAAATGAGTGTCAAACACAAAAAAAACGCTAAAAACTTTAAAAAGTGGCGGGTGTGATGCTTTGTGGTGGGGAGGAGAGTATTATGTTTGGAGGCTTCGAAAATCAATTTTAGTGAAAATGTATGAATATATTAAAAGTTAGAAGCGTTTAAGAGTGATAAGTTGGAAAACCGCCTTGCACCGGCACCTTATGAGTCCGACGGTGGCAGCGGCAAATGGCAAATGAAAAAAAAAAAAAATCCTGTAAGAATTTAAGCAGCACAAAGTAAATGGCCAACAACAAGAACATCCCCCCAAAAAAAAATAAATAAATAAATAAATAAAATGTGAATATATGAAAAAAAAAGTTGACAGCTGTGAATGTTGGCCAATAAATACCAACATCACTGAACATCACCTTTTGACATTAAGTGAAAGAAAATTTCTGCCATTGCTGAAAATTAACATTTGATATTGAGCGAAATAATTACTAACAATCCTGAAAAACATCCTGAGTTTAAAATACAATAATATACAAAAAATGCGTTAAAATATAGTATAATGTACTGGAGAAAGTTTATAATGTTAATAGAAAATAGTAAGTAGAAAGAGTGTAAAAGAAATGCGAGTCATGTCGATGATCTCGAAAAAGGATTTAAAGTAATGCGAGTAACCTACGAGAGATGGCGCCAAACGTTTAAAAAGTGTCTAGCTGATTTTAGGATATGGGCTAGAATAGCCATAGGGAAAGAACAGGGCTTGGGGAAGGCGATAGATGGCGCTTCATGTCCAGTTGATGATCGTGGAGAGAGGTGGGGCTAAGGAAAGTTAGAAATTAAGAATTACGAGAGATAGAAGTATAATTAAATTGAAAATGAAAATGAAAATTGTTAGCTGTTCGAAAAAACGTTTGCAAATGTATACTGGATGGCATAGTGATAAAGTGAGAATCTCTTTAAAAAAAAAAAGGGCGTCTGTCATGGTCATACATTTATAATATAATGAATAAAATTATGTATAAGTGTAATAAAAAAAACAAGTTTTTTTTTTTTAATGTATTAATAATACATTAGATATTAGATGTTTTTTAAAGACATGTTATAAAAAGCTATTAACTAAAGCTGGTGTGAGTAGATTTCTCTGTTACTGGAGTAAAAGATGTGTGACAAAGACAAAACTATCATTAAATTATCTAGTAAAATTCAAAAACAAACGACATATTTATTTATTTTAAATATTAATTTTACGTACTTTGAAAAGATTTATTTAAAATAACACTTTTATTACTGAGTAAGTTGGAAATTTTGTAAGAAAAAAAAAATTAAAATAGGTAAGAAATTTAAAACTTAGGAATTTAAAGGAAATAAGACATATTAGAGCTTGCTGTGTTAATAAAAATGTGTCCCCCCCCCCCCCCTTGCACAAAACTAAAAAGAATGTTTTAACAACCCCAATAATTTGAAATTTACTTTATAACTATAGCTATAATACACGTACGACATTCAGCGACTAACAAAATATCAGCCGATAACTCCGCACTACCCGGGATGTTAAAGAAAATGTTAAATTAAAAATAAAACAGTAAAGAAAAAAAAACATAAAAAGAACAAGGTTTAAAAAAGAAAATAAAAGGAATTAAAAAAAAACCGTTATTGCGATGAAAACTGCTAAGTATTACAATTAAAATTATTAAAGTTGGAAAAAAGTTTGGATCATAGGATGAATAAGTTTTCTGATGTAAAGTACTAGAGAAAAAAAAAGAGCTGAAAAAGTTAAAGTATGTGACCATTTCTTTCCTTAACCTACCCTCCCTATTCCCTTTACTTTTTATAAATGGTACAGTTGAAAGATATTCTATCTCATTTAAATAAATGTTAAAAAGCATATTAAGGCGCAGGAAAAAAACGTCAAATTTAAGCACAACCTACATGATAAAAACTAAAAATTGAAAAAAAAAAAAAAAAAAACAGAAATATTCAAAAAATTCTAACTCCCCTCGTTACAAAATAGCAGAAAGAAAGTTAATTAGGGGGGGCCGAGCGACTGAAGAGGCCACACCCCGGCCAGCAAACAGCTGTCACCCTTGCTCCCCAAAAGCAAATGAGAGCGAGGTCCCATAACCAAGCCACACTGTAACAATGCCCGTGATGCCAAACATCCAGCCCCCCAGAAATGAACCCCGTGTCCTCCAAGAATATATATCCTAATACATACTCTCAGAGGCCAAAATTTAGAACAAGACATGCTGAACTATGTGGCTTGGTTAGCAACACAAGTCTAATAAAAAGCTTAATAACAATTAAAATTTTTAAGTTATCGCAACAAGGCTTTTTCTATGAGCTTGCTAATAATAAGAGGTAACTTTTTATTACATTGTTTAAGCAAATTACAATTAAAACACAATAAGACAAAAAAAATTAAGATGGAAGCAGTCACTGGTTGACAAACAGCATGCTAGGCTAGAGCAAATTAAGTAATATGTACATAAAACAATTAATAATTAACGTAGAAACATGCTGTTTACCTATTTTTGTAGCTGAGACATTCATGTATCCATTTCCATCAAGGGCGCCCGGCCCGCTGACCTTTGGAGGGGCTTTAGCCAGACATTTGTAGGAGCACAACACAATAACGTCCTTCCCCTCCGCGTACGGGATTAACCATCAGGTTTTAGAAATATTGTACATTTTCAGCTTATGAAAATATGTTTACGTAAATATACTTTATCCATGTAAAATACAATTATCATACACAAAAGAATTTTCGGCCACTTTAAACGGTCCCAGTTTCTCTTTATTGAAATTTTCCCAATCACGGCTGAGAGTATTTAAATATTTTCCGGTCTGCTTTTTCTTTTTATGAAACGGAAAAACATTAATAAGATTATGGATAAGTTTTTTCATTGGAGACATGAACATCTGGGGCAAAAACAAAACCTGGGACATATGCTTCTACCAAATGATATAAGAAACAAATAATATCTCGGCTATTATAATTTACAATAATAAGAAACAGATTACGGTGTTACATTTATTTCAACAAAAAGGTGGCTTGGCACTTTCTTGGCCCGACCGCCTCATATGTCTGGAAGGCTCCAATCGCAGCACAAGATGGAAATGTCATGATGAGCGCACAAACCCTCTGGCAAACTTGAGACGACATACAAAGTCACACAAAGCCCAGAATACGACACATATAAGAAATTTTTAATTAATTTTTCAATTAATTTTCAGCAGTGAAATTCTCCTGAAATTATTGAGTAATAAACATTTGAATTTTTACATGAATAATTAATTAAGCGTAATACCGACAGAATGAAAAAAGTCCAAATCGGAAATTGAACAAGGACACTACGAATATTGCTTCAATGCTCTACCATTGAGCTACAAGGACAATACCTAGCTGTCGGTATTGATTTCAAAAATAAAATTTTGTCTAATATAATTTTGCAATAAACGTCTTTACCAGAATTCAATATTTCAAAATTTTAATCTCAAAATATATAATTTGCTTTCCTAAGAGGCTTACTTTGAATATTTAAAAGCTTTTTTTAATGCTCTATAATAATAAGAAATCATCACTTACTTATTTAATCAATTGAACAAAATTACCGTTTAAATTTTTGCTATGATAATAATCTGTCCACGAAATAAGCAGTGTTATTTTTCTTATTTGGATGTTTGCTTTTTTTAATAAAACAGCGTCGTATATTAGCTGAGCAATTTTTTTTATGGATTAACTAAGTGGGGATTATTTTTTTATCGTGTGTATGCATGAGAGGAATATAGATAACCATGGAAATCTTTATTCTATATTAGATTTAAGCCCTTTAGACAGATTAAAAATGTTTGCATTGTTCATAACAAATCATAGCTATGTTTTAAAAAGCTTTGTCAAAACTACATAATTAGATATTTTAAGCATGTTGGGAAATGTTACAAGTTGTTTTACTTTATATATATATCTTCAGCATTTTTTCAATGTTTAATAGCTTCTTTTTGTGAAATTTGTTGCAAAAATGAACGATTTGTTTTAATTTTAAATCAATTTTAAAATATTTATATATTTGTTTTAAATGTTAATTTTATTGTTTCTCTAATATTAAAACAAACACAGTTTATTTTTTCTAAAGTGTCTTCGAAAACTGGCATTAATAAAAATTTTAGCTCTGCTAAAATTTCTCTTTATTATTAATATAAATTTAAGAATTAGTGTATACAAATTGGAATAGCGTGATTTTTTTATGCAAGAAAACACATCAAAATTTGCATGAGTGTGTTTTACGAAAATAATAAATATGGACAGTTAAAAATCAATAAAAGTTTAATATAAAATTTAAAATTCCATTATTAATGAATATTGTACGTAATGTATGTTCTCGTTTCCCTACCTTCCTCATTTCTTTCTTTATATTATACTATATGTTATACTTTTTAATATTATTTATATTTTTTCCTTTAGGAAATATTGCTTTTAAATCTGTACACTTCTTCTTAAAATTGCTTTTACATAACCACAATTTAAAAATCTTTTCTTTTTTAAATATTGAATGAAGACATTGATGTCTATTTCTTCGTTGTATGAATTTTATAGAAACAGAATGAATGTTGAATGAATTATTCAGATTAATAAAAATATTGTACAGTGTGATACAATTAACGCGTAATTTTTCATTCATGTGTTTCGTAGTACAGTTTGTTTAACATATTTAGTCACAAATGAAAGCATATGCCTTTTACAGGAGGGATATAGATTCCTTTATATTATTTTACTCCCCTAATCAGAAAATGTATTAGTCAATAAATATTTGTTCTCAATTATTTTTGTACCGTAAATACATCCCAAATAAATTCCTACTCTTGTTACACGCAATGTTAAGTGAAAACTGAGCAATATTTTCTTATAATTAGCTAGTAAAATCTACACTAGTACGAATTAACACCAATCAAAATTTCCCATGTCGAGTTTTTTTTAAACATGCTTTCATGATATAAGTTGCAATTTTTTAACTGGACGAAAAATGTCCTTACCAGGATTCGAACCTGAGATATCTTGTCTGAAGCTGCCATGCTATACCAACTGAGCCATCCCGGTCGAATCTGGTGAACCTAATTCATCCAGTTAACCTTATAGATCATAACATCTGGTCTGATATCTGAATCAGCTCAACAGAATAAATTGCAGGTACTTTGGAACTCCAGGAAACGCTGGATCGTGATTACAGGAGACTAATTTTAACACAATTATTAAAATTCCTGGCCCGGAAGTAATTATCGTGGCCCGGACATTTTTCGTCCAGTTGAAAAATTACAACTTATATGATTTCTTTACCAAAATGAATAATTGCGTTAAAGTTAATCTTATGCTTTCATGAGTTTGCATTTTTCATTAACAAATGAAATTTTTAGCAATAATAAACATCACAATTAGATTTCTTATTAAATTTCGTATAGGAACAATGTGTCATATTTCATTATCACAATATTGTCAACAAAAATATACGAAGTTGAAATCACGGAACCGCAAATCTCACAAGTGTGGAATGCGCGTGTTCTGAATCCAAGTGTTGTGTGAACGGGTTAAAATTACGCTATAATTCATTAAACAATTATTTTTAATATTGTGTTAAAATGGCACATCACATCATGTATGCTTTATATATCGTTATTAAATTTTAATTTATTGTATAATGTATAAGTTTGAAAAAGGTCATTTTAAACTATGATTTTTTCATGCGTAAGTTATTCACAGAGAGTCATTAGAAAACTGACTAGTCGTTGGGGGCCACCGTAATACTTACCCATCATGGGTATGCATAATATAAAATATGGAAATAAAACATGTCTAAACTACTTATAAAATGCATTGCAATTCGATTAAAATCGAGGCTTGCTAACGTCATAAACTTTAAATGCTCTATTACTGAATTCCGTAAAAAAAACATCCTTACAACTCCAAAAATGTTAATCATATTAACTAACGGTTTATAGTGTCGAAGTAAGCGTCTCATTTTCAATTAAAGTATATATTTGAATTGAAATGTGAATGAAATACAGGGTCATGAAAAATCGAAGAGTTTGGAAAATATGATTACAAATATCTCGGCAACTAACTATCCGATCGACTTCATTCTTTATGCAAAATTTAAGTATTTTTATTGTCTTTTATACTCACTCCATAAAATAAACAATTTCGAAAATTTTTATGTAACTTTTATCAGAACGAATATTTCGAGAGTACGAAAAAATAGTTCCGGATAATAGAGGTTGCTGAAATTTAATAAGCTTCTTCCCATTATTATATAGTAAGTGCATACCGAATTTCAAGTCTCTATCTCAATTTTTTCGGGATATAGAGCGTTTTTAAACACACACACACACACACACACACACACACACACACACACACACACACACACACACACACACACACACACACACACACAGAGAGAGACACACAGGCACACACAGAGACAGACGGACGGCAATTTTATGTTTTTTCTAAAAATATGTTTTTCTGAATCTCCAGTGTCTGAAACGTGCAAATCCGTCAAAAACATTTTTTCGATTTTCAAAACGATTACAAGACTTACTCTATACTACGCATGATAGATAAGTAATAATTGTTGTTTCAACTCATTAATATGAATTGTCATGGATATAAAACTATAAACTTAAGAATAACATAAAAGAATATTAAAACCTAGTGAACTAAAATAAATACGTGTTCATTGATAACTAGTGTTTAACTAGTCGGATATCAATCCAAAAAGTTTCTTCATGTTAATAGTTCAAAATTTGCTATGACATCGCCAATAAAATTAATATTTTTATTTATTATGTTATATGTCAGCTGCTTTTGCGAATCGTCGGGTTACCTGAATGCGAAGCACGCTTCATTGCACAAGCAGCCGATGCACAACACGATTACGAAAAGTCCTTCTGACATAAACCGGTGGGAAAAGATAGCATCCCTATACCTTAATAATAATATTTTAGCTATTTTTGTTTGGAAACACTAAGTTTAAAATCCACGGAACACGATTCCCAGTTCTTGTCAATATTGAATTTCAATCAGAAATTCGCCAAACTTAGTCAACTATAGCCACGTTGGCTTCAATTATGGGAACCCATTTTGTCGCCAAATTTGGCGATGTATCACTAATAGTCGCCATGATTTGCGAGAATTTGACTTTAGCGAATATGAATATATAGTGACCGAGCAGGGAAGACCAAGCTATGCTTGGTCAAACTTAAATTTGAATTCAAATATCATGACCCATGACCAAAATGACCCACTAATTGAATTTTCTCGAACATGTGACTTAGCCCAACAGTCTTCTTGTGCCCGAAAACCATAGGATGCAAAATTTAGTGTAAATAGTCTGAACCATTTTTAAGATAAAATAGCTTGACCCATAATGACCCATGACCAAAATCACCCACTAATCGAAATTTCTCGAACATGTGCCCTAGCCTAATAGTCTTTTTGTTCCCTAAACCTGTAGGGTGCTAAATTTATTTCAAAGACTCTGAACCATTTTTAAGATAAAATAGCTTGACCCATAATGACCCATGACCAAAATGACCCACTAATTGAATATTCTCGAACATGTGACCTAGCCCAACAGTCTTTTCATGCTCGAAAACCATTGGATGCAAAATTTAGTGTAAATTGAGCCGCTTTTTAGATCTTGACCCACAATGACCCAGAAATGACCCACTAATCGAATTTTCTCGGACATGTGACCTAGCCCAATGATAAAATTTAAGATAAAATTTGCATATATATATATATATATATATATATATATATATATATATAACCACACACAAGATTTGCTCGTATTAGAATATATGATAAATAAAGAGTTGGAAGTATAAGACTTGAAACGATGGTTAGAACAATGAAATAAAATTTGCCAGAAAGCATGTTCACTAAATCTCATATATTCTGTCGTGTTTAATGAGCCCTAATTCAATAAATTATGCATAAACCAAATTTTTATTCGTAAAAATTAATAATTAAATAAATTATAAAACGAAACAAAAACAAATAAATGCATTTCGTATAACTGAAGTTTGCAAAAAAAATTAAATACACTCTTTTCGATCTCAAGAAATTCTATATTAATAAAAAAGCACAATTTCTCTGTTACAAAACAGTAAGTAAACAACATTATAAAGCAAAAAAATGTATTTAATTTATTTTTTAAGATTTTATTAAGATTTCGTAACGAACTCTTTTTGAGTACGCAATTTTGTTTTTTCAAAGAATGTAAAATATACAAAATAATTTAAAATACAAAATTTAAATAGATAAATACACCGATTTTTAATTGCATTAATTGTACTTAATTAAAAATCAATCAATCTATGAATAAATATGGATAATTATCTTTGAAATGAATCAAAAGTAGCCATAAAATAATCATAATAAGGATATTCCACGAATGTTTTCTATCACTGTATACGATTTTATATTTTACAAGTTTTCAAAGTTGTACTTTTATGAAGAAAAATATGGTTACTGTTATATTTTTAATAATCAAATATAGGCCATACTTATTATAATTCCAGTGGTACGCAGATCCATGCCAAAAATGACAGAGGTTTGACAATTAATTGAAAAACTCGTTGCTCAGGATCTTTTTTTTTTTATCGTTTTTAATTATTTCATTTCTTGCCGCTGTAGCACAAAGAAAAAATAAGATTTATTTTAATAAATAAATAAAAAAAAATGAATTTATATACTTAATATTATGCACAAAATATCCGTTATCTAAATTATAAAAATCATATTTTTATATTATACTTTCTAAAATTGATTGTTGACATAAAATTGTTTTTTTTCCATAATGATAATGGATTAATGGATTGCATGTTGTAATATGTAAGCAATACTTTAGATTTATTTTTCATGTAGTTTAAATGTATAATTTTACGAATTGTGTAACTTAATAAATAGAGAGAAAACGTTACGAAATAAATAGATTTTATTTGATTGATCTTTAATTGGTATACAATAATGGACAACTCTTTAATTATCAAATGGATATAAATGGAAATGCATATGAAATACCTAAAAATTCTTGTAAAGAAATATACCCACGTTGTGTAAGCTGAAATCATTAGTGAAATATTTCAACATCGTATATAAATTTCTTTGCATTAATTTCATTTAAATATCATGGCATGACTAGAACTTTTACAAATGTTAAAAAAACCCCACAAGATCTAGATATATAGGACAAAGGGATATAGTGTAGACTGAAACAAAAAAAGTTAAAGAAGCAGTGAACTTTTTGAAGATTAAATAAAATTAATATTCTTAATAGCACGACAAAGATGAAATTTTATTTTTTCTGAAACAAACTATACTGTAATTGTTATTTATCTTCTTATTAATTTGTAATATACTGAAGAACAGTTACATTTAGAAATCTCCGTATAAACTCAGATGTTTTATGAGTGACAAAATATATTTTTGCCAGAATTATATTTTACCTTTCAATAACACCTTTCAAATTTCAATTCATGCATTTTTCTTTTTTTTTATAATTCGTACAATAATAAATGGAAAAATTCCCAGCATTTTAAAGTATAATTAATAAGTATATTTTAAAGTATAGGCATTTTAAAGTATAATTAATAAGTATATTTTAATGTATAAGCATTTTAAAGTATAAGTTTAAATATATTAAAAATGTTATTTAATATTATAATCCATATAATGCAGAGCGATTCAAAATTATTGTCCAAATATTAAATAGCAGGAACTAAAAAAATATTTGGACACAATGCAGAAGAAATGTTCAAAGTTTAGTTTTGAGTATATTAAGCTATGCTATGAGATTTCACATTTCTCTATATGAGTCAAATGAAGTTTTTGTGGGATTTGGAAATCAAAGTTGTAGCGTTCTTTTTATATATGTAATTATTTTCGAAAGCAAATCCTACATCTGTAATTATTTAGATACCTTGCAGGTATTACTGATACAATAACGTGATATTGAAAAGGAGTGTTAGTCACTATGAATATTTATCATAATGTATGGTGTGAAAATTTTACGATGGTAGCCATACAGAATAATTAAAAATTATGGAAATAAAGTTTTTAGATTACTTCTCTATTGTATTCAAAAATTTGCTTCTGATCGTCGTTTTCCATTCTTTTATTCTAATTTGTAATCAGTGAAATCATTTTGAACGACCCCTTATTTTTATTTTATTTTATTTTTACTCTCGTGTTAACATGCTCAATAAAATGCCAGAAAATTTTCTGGTAAATTACCACATGGAAAAAAAAATATATATAAGATACGCCTCTGTATAACGGGCGCACCTCGATATAACGAACACACATCGATCTCTCTGTAACGAGCGGTCGATCACCGCTATCACACATCCCATTACTAGATATCACGATGTTCGAAGGACCATATTTAGCGCCGTTAAGGTAGTTTCACGGCACTCTTTCGTCGAATCACCGTGTAATTCATAGGCTAGAAGATAAAAGTATGTAGTCGGACGAGTATAGGAGAAATCAGCAGACATTTTCCTGGGAACTAGCTTTTATTCCAATTAATTACAAGTCTCTTTGATTAAGCTAGGCCCAGGCCAGAGTTTGAGGAGTCTTTCACCGGGAAAACATAGTCTTATCGGCCGGAGATCGCGAATTATTGGACTTATAACGGCCGTAGTTTTTGGGGAGAGTCATTAGAGTCAAAAGCCACGCAAAAATGTGCTCCTCACATTATATACGGCCGGACCACCACAAGAGACCGCTTTGCAACTTATGAAATAATGTAATTTAATTGGCTAATTAGCCCTTGACTCATATCTGGGTAAGCAGCCCAGATAATTAACATGCAAGATCTAGCCACCGGGAGAAGAGAGATGCGCTACCGTCAGCACTTTTAATCTTATCGAGGATTCAAAATCGATATATGTTCGTAATAAATGTATCGTAAGGAAAGATAAGTTACAGGGGCAACTAGAAATGAAGGCAGAACTTTAAAATTTTGACACACGATTTAGGTATCTTAAACATTGAATTTTTATATTTTAGTTTCTGATTAGGAATGGGTTTAACTAACCTATCCTTTCATATCAATCCACATTCGTTCACATTCAAAATTCTTTCATACTTTTTCACATTCATTTCACATCCCCCCCTTTAAAAATGAGCGCCACAGTACTTGCCAGCAAGGGCTGTGGGGCTCAACCCCATAAGTTAAACACATTTTAAACTACGATTTTTTTTTCTACGGAATTCTAATTAGACTCTCAAACTGCTTGGGCTTACTTTTACATAAAATACTGGTACTATTTGAGGATATACACTGAAGATTAAACATATGACATATACTGTAAACAAAACACAGCTGCAGCAAAAAAAAATTGAACATTTCTCGAGAACATTGTGTGCTATTTTTTGAAAGTCTTTTAGCACATTGCGAAAGTTTTTGTTAACCAACATGTCCTGTGTGAATTCTTCTTGGGGGTTGATTCATCAGGAAAGGTAAACGTTGCACCTTTCTTTAAACATACAATACAATAAAAACTAAATAATATGATACTTGAAAAAAGAAATATAATATGGCAATTACTTATATGATTCACAAAACACAAATAATTAAAAAATGCACTTAACTTATAAAAATATTTCAATATGATATAAACACTTGTTCAAAACATTAAATTTCAAAAATATAACATAAAAGATATTTCAAATATATTGTAAATATAGGACAAAACAATTACTACAAATGCAATAAAAACAACACAAACATGAAAATGTCATCTGAGCAGTTACAAGCTCTGTTACTACTCCAAATTATCTCTTTATAAGCATCTTTGGGCTTATATGACACTCTAGTGGGAATTATTCTCAGGAGGAAAAAAAATTTGAACTTGAAAACTTTGTAAAAATAGGAAATTCTAACCAAAAAAATAAAAAAAACTTAGGCTATCCTTTCCACCATGCTCAGTGAGACATGGATTTCTAAACTCTGAGGTGATTATCATCCAAAAAATGTGTCTCTTACACAAGGAAAAAGGAAAAGTGGATGCCCGATAATCAACTACAGAGGGAAAGCGAAGCAGTTTTGCCAAATTCTCCATTCTACGTGGAAAGAGAAAATGGGAAAACAGTTCGACTATAGACGGGAGGCCACGGAGCGGGGCACCCCTAACGTGTTCCTAGTTTTGTCATTGTATAAGTAATAAAAAAATAAAAAGGTTAGCAGTACTTTAAAACTGCTCCGCCAACTACACCGCTGGGTTTTAAATTAACATCCAGCTGGGTCCTTATCCAAACACTAAAATGATAGAGGGACGATAGGATAGCAAAAATAAAAAATTGAAAGATGAAAGAAATAGACGGGGGTTATTCATGGTAGAGTTTTAAATTTTGAGGGGGGTTATAGAATCTCAACTTGAAGGCGTGCACTATTTCAGAATTTCTCTTAAAATGTGTACTGGGTTTATCAATTTCAAAACTTACATCAGATAGTTGTTTTAAGATAGTATATGGTCCAGAATATGGTGGAGTCAATTTACGTGTATTAGGATAGTGGAATTTTTCATACATTACAATGTCACCAACTTTAAACTTTACAGGAAGAAAACGAGCATCATAATGGATTTTGTTTTTTTTATGGTAAGCTATTGTTCTTTCCTTAGCCAATTTTCTAGCTTCTTCAACAGGAGGGTAATAATCATTATCTGGCAAAAGAGGATCATAAGGTAATTTTCCTAACAGCAAATAACTAGGTGGAAACTGAGTTACAGAATGCGGAGTAGCATTACATTGGTACAATACTTCATCTAAAAATTTTGTCCAAGGTAATTTAGTTGGTGATGAATTTACAATACATTTTAATCTGGTAACAATAGTTTGATTCAAACGCTCAATTTTCCCATTCGTTTCCGGGTGATGACTGGAGGTTAATCGGTGTTTGATATTATAATTACGAAGAAAACGTTTAAATCTAGAAGCTGTAAATGCTCCATTTCTATCAGTAAGTATTTTTTCTGGTACTTGAGTTTGAAATAATTGTTTCAAAATGTTTGCATAAGTTTCAGTTGTTACACTTTTTGACGCGAAACCCCACACATAGAGAGTTGCATGGTCTATGACCAAATGCAGATATTTCTTTGCCGAATTATAATGATTAAATCCGCCAACAGAGTCCAATGCCAAGCATTCAAAAGGTATATCCGTTGGGGGCATGAGCTGCAACAAACCAAATCTTTTTTGCCTACTTTTTTTGTTGATTTGGCAGGTATGACAATGTTTAACAAAATTTTCAATATCTTTATTAAGGTTAGGCCAATAATATTGATTTGTAATTAAATTTATCATCTTATAAATTCCAGGATGTCCAAAATCTGTGTGGGCTTTTTCCAAGAGGGGTAAACGTAAAGCCATGGGGACGACAATCTTATACAAACTTTTCTTTTTAATCACAATAACATCATTAATTTCAACATATTTTTTACCATCTACCTTGACATTTTCTTTTTTCTGATTTTCTCTGATATCTTTCAAGTTGAGTAAATGTGTATGATGTGGGGGGTCTTCTGAAACAGGTAATCTAGACAGCATATCAGCCTCTACATTAGTGGAGCCCTTTTTATATTTAATATCATAGTCAAACATACTCAGTTTAAGGGACCAGCGGAAAAGACGTCCTCTTAGGTTTTTAACATTTTTTAGCCAAGTGAGAGCCGCATGGTCTGTATGAATGACAAATTTTTGACCGTGTAAATAATGGTAAAATTTATCTAGAGCATCCACAATTGCCAAACATTCGAGTTCAGTAATTGCATAATTTTTTTTCATAGTCACGAAGATTTCTAGAATGATATGCTATGGGGTGCAAAATATCATTTTCATCAGCCTGTTTCACAACACATCCCACTCCAAGACTTGATGCATCTACAAATAAATTACAAGGTGTTTTGGGATCAAACAATCTTAAGATAGGTTTTTGAATTAGAGCTGCTTTTAATTTTTCAAAAGAATTTTGACAGTCCTGGTCCCATACATAAGGAACATTTTTCTTTAGCAAATTATTTAGAGGATATCTAACCTCAGCATATCTATGAATGAATTTATTATAAACATTAATAGATCCCAAAAAGCGTTGTAACTCTTTAACATTGGTTGGTGGTTTTAACCTCTTGATGTTTTCAATATTTGGGTTATTGGGTGTAATACAACCATTCGACACTTCATATCCAAGAAAATTAATTGTCTTCTTAACAAAATTACATTTAGACAGCTTTAATTTAAGATTTTTCTGGACACAAATATCAAAAATGATTTCCAAATGATGGTAATGTTCTTTTTCATTTTGTGAGAATACAATAATATCATCAAAATAACTGCATGCAAAGTCAATTTTATATTTATTTAGGATTCTTCGAAGGATACGGTTGAAATTTGCAGGCGCCTTTTTCAAGACGAACGCGACCCCCTTCCACTCAAATAAGCCAAACGTTGTGGCAAAAGCTAATTTTTCAGTATCTTTAGGGTGGATAGGTATATGCCAATATCCACTTGCTAAATCGAGAGTGGAAAACACTTTAGCTTGTACCAATTTGTCCAATAAAGTGTCGATTCGGGGTAAGGGTTCTGCATCTGTTTTGGTTATGGCATTTAATTTTCGGAAATCGACACACAACCGAGTTTTCTTTCCTTCTTCACGTTTATAAATTAAGGTTACAGGTGAAGAATAAGGGGAATGACTTTCTTTAATGATACCGGCTTTTAACAAATTTTGAACTTGCTCTCTAATTTCTTCTTCTTCCTTAGGGGAAGTACGATAAGCTCTAAGTGAAATTGGTAAGTCGGAAGTTAAATGTATTCTCTGGGGTTCCATGTTGACACATCCTACATCATATTTATCTTTGGCAAAAATACCGACATATTTGGCTAAGAGAGTAGGCAGTTTGTTAGGTGCAGACTGAACTTGGATAGGTTCAGTGGCGTTTACAAACTCCGGCTCATAATTTTCGCCAAATATCCCTGCATTTTCCTTTTCTGAGACATCTTCATTAGGTTCTGACACGTGCAAGGAATTAAAAGTGGGAATATTTCGTAATTGGTTCAGGAGAGGCACTCTTTGGTTATTTTGGAAAATTTGCATCTTAACACAATCAATATTTAACTGGAAACTTTGGCAATGGTTAAGTCCAATAAGGGTATAGGGTAATTTATTATCAATAACATAAAGATCAACATATTTGGATATGCGGCCAATTTTCAAATTAACACGACATTTTTCCTGCAAGGTGAGAATGCCTTGTGTTTGAGCGACCGATAGACCTTTACGAATTTTGGAAATGTTTAATTGGAATTTTTGGACTAAATGTAATGGAATGACACTTAACGAGCTTCCTGAGTCGATCAAACAGGGTATTGAGTTTTCCGGTATCCCTAGAGTAGTAATTTGACGTCTCTTTGGATTTTATTTGGATCCTTTTCTTTTTTCTATGTACCCGGGTACTATTAGTTGCCATTGGTTACTACTTGGGTTTGCAGAAAAATCACTTTGTGTCTGATTTGGATTCTGGATTTGAATGTTTGGTTGTTGGGTTAGAGAGGAGGCCTCTAAAGATTGCTTTCGAAAAGGACAATCTCGTACCCAATGGTGAGCATTTGGAATATTAAAATTAAGGCATACGCGGCATAGCGATGGTGGCAATGTAGCCTGGTAGTGTATATTTGGTCTGGGAGGAGACGGTTGAAATGGTCTCACATTTTGAAAAGTTCTTTGAGGGTTAGTCACATTTGGGCGATTCTGGGGGTTTTGATAAGGGTATCTATAGTTCCAGGATCGAATTGGAAAATTCTGCTCAGTGGTATTAGGGCGATATGGTCGCCATTGTCTGAACTGATTTTGGGGAGTTGGGTCTGGTTTATTTTCAGGACTCTTGCCTGCTACTTCAAGCTTAGTAAGTTTGAAAAATAATTCTCTCCATTCTGCGGCAGTTTTGGGGGCATTAGTCACAATAAGTCTTTGCATCGAAATTGGCAAACCTTCGGATAACCCTTCTAGAATGAATTTGTTATCTGAACCCAGATTACGACCCATTTTCGTTTTCTTTTGGTAGTAGTCGTTGAGGTCATCATCTGACCTATACCGAATACTAGCAAAGTCTCTTAGTGATAGTGTATCTGGGGTAGAAGAATTTTCATTGAATAGTGAAACAAACTCATTCCAGTGCAAAACATTAAGACAGTTGTTAATGTATAGGGTAAGGGCACTATCTTTTAAAAATTTCTGGATGTTTCTTATCTTCCAAACATCATCTTTTTGGATTCAATACATACAGCCTCAAAATAAGCAAGCCAAGAGGCAAAGATCATCTTTGCTTCCGGCGAAAACTGGATAATTTCCGGATCTTTGGTTGTTTTTTCCTCAATATTTGCTGCATCGCTAGCTACAGCGGCCTTTTTGATTAGCTGTATTTTTGGGGTTAGGGCCTGATTTTTAAGAGGTTATTGGCTCTCTGGGCTAATGGCTCCATTCATATTTACAGGGGAACTTTTATGTATTTCCGTATTTGGAGGACTTTCAAGGGTATTTCCACTTTCATCAACTTCTGTGTTTTTTTCTTTCAAAGATTCGCTACCTTCACCCACTTGAGTGGATTTGTCTTCTGCACTCATTTTTATATATAATCAACAAATATATAATCAATAAAAAAAAATATTTTTACTAGAAAAAATCAATTTTTTTTTTTTTTTAAATTTGCACTCTTTTTTTCTTAATTTTTCATTAAATCCCGCTTAAATTTTAAAAATAAAAACCAAAAAAAAATCTGCTTTATTTAATCACTTACTTTGTAACATAGAAACAATAATAAAATAATGATAATAATAATAAAATAATAATAATAATAATAATAAAATAATAATAATATTAACATATTTCATGAAAATAACACTTAAAAATTAAAATTTCAAATTGTTTTTCTATAAAATCCTTTTACTGTTTAAAAAAAATAAATAGTCTCTTTCCGTTTTTAACTTCTTAAAAAAATAAAGTATCATACCCAATTGTTTTCCTTTTTGTCTTAAATCCATTTTTTAAATGCACCACAATACTGATAAAATAAAAAATAAGTAAAAAGAAGGGAGGAAAAAAGTGATTACGAATTTCACGTAACGTTTTCAATAGGTCATTAGAGCAGGTTAAACAGCTGTTTGAACTTTTCATTCACACCTATCCTTCATTCACAACCATCTGTCTTTTCCTTTTCCTTAATCCATTTGATTGCACAAATTACTCACGTGAAAAAAAAGAAATTCACCATTTAAACTGAAACCGAAAGAAACACCAACGAAACACAAAAAAAAAAGAACATCACTCCTTCTGCTGGAGATTCACTGGAGATCGTTACTGGATTGAACTTTGACCTTGATCTCTCTACACATCATCTGGTTGTCTGTGAGACACTTTTTGCTCTTCTTTCTGCAGCAAACTAGGTCATCTGAGATAACGTCTTTTGAAAGTGAAACATTGAGGGAAAAATTGTTTATTTTAAGTAGGCAACGAAATAAAATGTTTATCCGAGATTTGATAGCTTAATGAGGAAGCAGGAGCTCTTTTATTAACTGATTGTAGATATTTATTTCTTTATTTTGGACACAAACTTTTTCTTTTCAGTTGAACACACTAGTCTTCTGTTATTATCTTTTAAAGGCCCGGTGATTAAAAATAGTCTTTTTATGGTTAGTTCGATTACGATGTTTCTTATTAATGAATAGTTATTTAAAAGAAAGGATTTTCCCATGGCAGGTATTTAATCCTAGCAGACTCACTGTAAGATACGCCTCTGTATAACGGGCGCACCTCGATATAACGAACACACATCGATCTCTCTGTAACGAGCGGTCGATCACCGCTATTACACATCCCATTACTAGATATCACGATGTTCGAAGGACCATATTTAGCGCCGTTAAGTTAGTTTCACGGCACTCTTTCGTCGAATCACCGTGTAATTCATAGGCTAGAAGATAAAAGTATGTAGTCGGACGAGTATAGGAGAAATCAGCAGACATTTTCCTGGGAACTAGCTTTTATTCCAATTAATTACAAGTCTCTTTGATTAAGCTAGGCCCAGGCCAGAGTTTGAGGAGTCTTTCACCGGGAAAACATAGTCTTATCGGCCGGAGATCGCGAATTATCGGACTTATAACGGCCGTAGTTTTTGGGGAGAGTCATTAGAGTCAAAAGCCACGCAAAAACGTGCTCCTCACATTATATACGGCCGGACCACCGCCAGAGACCGCTTTGCAACTTATGAAATAATGTAATTTAATTGGCTAATTAGCCCTTGACTCATATCTGGGTAAGCAGCCCAGATAATTAACATGCAAGATCTAGCCACCGGGAGAAGAGAGATGCGCTACCGTCAGCACTTTTAATCTTAACGAGAATTCAAAATTGATATCTGTTCGTAATAAATGTATCGTAAGGAAAGTTAAGTTACAGGGGCAACTAGAAATGAAGGCAAAACTTTAAAATTTTGACACACGATTTAGGGATTTTAAACTTTGAATTTTTATATTTTAGTTTCTGATTTGGAATGAGTTTAACTAACCTATCCTTTCATATCAATCCACATTCGTTCACATTCAAAATTCTTTCATACTTTTTCACATTCATTTCATATATAATAAAATATTTATTAAATTTGCAACGTTCATTGAAATGCCTATGACATAATTTACTCGATGTATTTAATTCGATAATTCACTATTCGAAATTTTGTCCGCGTAATACGCCTCCCAAGTGTTTACATGAAATCAGTTTCATATTGTTTTAGAAAAAAAATATACTTAATCACATCTCAATGGTTCACCACAGCCTTCTTCAATTATCCGAATTATTCTTCTCACATTCTTCTCAATGCATAAAAAAATATATTAAACATAATTATTCTTCGACCCAATAAGAAAAAGGTTGTCAGCAAATTTTTCCAAATCCCTTATTATTGAATTCTTTCAATGCCAATTACTTCACCGAAATAAAATATTGGTGCTAGGAAAAAAACATTTTATTGAGGAAAATAAACTTTTCATAAAATAAAAACCAATCATTCCAGAAACGAATTATAGTGCCGACAGATTATTTTTTATTGGAATTTTATTATCACTGACTTTTGTCTTCGTTTTCTAGTATTATGATAATATGTAATATATTTGTTCTTAGATGCACCATGTGTCAAATTTTCATTAATTAATAGCTTATTAAATAAGAGATCAATGAAATGAGATAAGAAAAGCCATATTTTTTACATGTGTTTCATATGAATATCGACAAAAACGTATAAAGAACATTAAATAAGATAATTATTAATGTTGATTATACAATTCATATGAAACTTATACAAGATTATGTAGAAAATGTCATTAATTAAAGATATGATATAAAAGTCCATAATTAATTTTAGCATCATTTTACATTAATCATTTAATTTTCCGCCCATTTTGTTTCTGAGCCAGAAATTCTTTTGTGTTCAAGAACATAGAAGAATTAATTATTTTTAAAAGTTGTTTTCTTTAAATATTATTAATATACTTATTATCGAGATTAGCATCGTTATGAAAAGAATTGAACTTTACTCAGATGAGACAGCACTTCAAAAGGAGCATAAAAATGGTATATTGTTTAATATATAAAACATATTTCATTTTTTTTAAATTTAGTTCAATTTCTCTTATAAAGTACACTAGATAAATGAAAAATAAATATTTTTATTCGATATTTAATTATTTTCTTTGCACGATATTTTGAGAAGACTATATCTTAAATTGAACAAAAAAAAAAATAAACGTTAGTATTTTAAATTAAAGTCTAATAATGGTTAACCCTTTTAGTGCGGGAGTCGACAAAATTCGACATACGGGTCCGAGTGCGGGAGTCCACAAAAATCGACTCAAGGGTACGAGTGCGGGAGTTGACTAATGTCGGCATCTAGGAGTTGGGTGCTGTAGACTACAAAAAGCTTTGACAAAAGTCACCTAGGCGTTCACGGCGTGTTATTGTGCTCATTGTAGTGCGTCATGGAATTAGCAGAAAAAAACCCCAAAAAATTCCGCACTGAAAGGGTTAAAGTGATATAAAAAATAACACGGAATATTTAAAAATACCTTTTTAATGTAGATTACAGGTTTCGTTCGCTCTATCGGTGACATCTACCGATCCAAATGATAAATAAAATATTCTGCATATTTTTTGAAAATGGTTTACCATTTTCAAACTGTATATATTTTATCATATACATACATATTTTCCATGGGGTATTGGTGTTGTTTGGGTATTTTCTGAATACATTTTTAGGGATTTTCAGTGATTGTTTTTATTATAAAATATTTTATTTTATTGAAATTTATTTATTGTTTCACCCAAATGGTGAAATTTTAGATAAGAAGTTATGAAATACACAAATAATGGATAATACGATTTTCAAAAATATTGTATTTATCATTTAGATCTGAAGATGTCGCAGATAGAGCGAACGAGGAAATTATCCTAAAACATTTCGCATATTTTACCGGAATTTCGAATTTCTTTATGTCCCACATCAATTACGGCAATAATCGTGCAATATTTTTGAGAGGTTTCAACTTTTCCGTAAACTACATTCTGCGCATGCATGCTTCGTGTTTTATGCTCCATTAGCTATTTTGATGACTAAAGAAGAATAAAAAACAGCTGCCTAGGTACAAATACAATCTGAACAAATGCCATTCTTTGTTTGGATATCAACCGATAAAGTAAGTAGCTAATGTAAATCCTTTTATGCTTCATTATTTGAATTTTCATTCATCTGTAATACGAAACTTTAAAATTTAATTGCTTAAATAAAACACTGAATAAAAAAAGTACATTGATTATTAATGTTTCTCTACTTTCTTCTGAAACGTAACAGCAAAAAGCCGTGAAATCTTAAAGCCACCACTTTTTTCGGAAACATTCCGGAATTTTTTTTCCAGTGTAGGACACTGTTAAAATGACACACAACCGTTAAAATGAAGTTTAAATTGTTCAAAAAGTACCAAGCGGAAGTTTAAAACGTTTATTGCATTTATATTTAATAAAAAAGGCTATTCAGTGATAGACATAAAAAAAAATCATTAAAATGTTTAATATCTTAAAATACGGTACGATTAATATTTGAGTTTTAAATTTCCCATTCCTGTAGTTTTAAAACTGCATATAATTGCAGTTTATAAAACTTTTCGAAAAATATAATCTAAATTTAATTTTGAAAACTTTCCCAAATCTCTGAATCACTAATCCAAGAACGTCCTTATTACGGTTAGAAACATCTGCTTCTTGATTTAAAAGTTCAAAATTACTTTTAAGAATTACAAAACTAATCGATCAAATGCCTCTGTTGCATTTTTAACATTTTGAGAAGAATGCGAAAAGAAAACTCAAGGCAATGCTTTATCAAAATAATGCATTAATTAATTATAATTTTAGTTTTTAGCGGAAATTTCAGGAAAGGACTCATAAAGACAAATGGGTAAAGCGATAGACACTAGAGTGGGTCGAAAAAACCGAAATTTATACAATAGAAACATAATAGTGCGGGAAAGATGTCATTTGTAATAATGAATAAATTCTCAAAATATTACACCAAAGGGTTAATTTTTTTTACCGCCGCAAGGAGGCCAAAGTTTCAAAAAATTGCAAAAAAAAAAACAAAAAAAAAAAACATACCAATACAATTTCAAATAGAATGCAAAAGCTACATCAAGATGTTAGTTAAGTTCCGATAAAATTTCATTATGGTGAAATCATTTCTATTACCACCGCTGGGGCGGCCAAAATTTTGAAAAAAACGGCAATATTTTCAATTTTCCGTTTTTTCCAATTTTTATGATATGTCTACTATTAAAACAATTTACATTATATCTAGTAATAACTTATAAATGTCTAGCAATTTTGATCATAGGGATTGCCAACCAAGGGCGAGAGGGTCCCGCCCCTCCTATATTTGAGATAAAGGGGCTTTTTGAAGAATTTTTGGGGATTTTTCGGTAAATTTTGGTAATGTTTTTGGTATGGGGGGTGGCTCTTACATAAATCCCCCCTACTTTTTCAACTTTGCCCCCCCCTCCCTACAAAAAATCCCTAAAAATTTCCGGAAAATCCCCAAAATCCTTTCAAAAAGCCCCTTTCTCTGAAATTTAGTGGGGGCGAGCCCCTTTCGCCCTTGGTTGGCAATGCCCACGATCAAATTATTAGACATTTATAAGTTATTGCTAGCTATAATGTAAATTTATTTCATTGTAGACATATAATAAAAATAAAAATAAATTGAAAAAACGGAAAATTTAAATTTTTGCCGTTTTTTTTCAAAATTTTGACCGCCACTGCGGCAGTAATAGAAATGATTTCACCATAATGAAATTTTACTGGAACATTACTAACATCTTGATGTAACTGTTGCATTCTATTATAAATTGTATCGGTATGGTTGGATAATTTATTTATTTTTTTTGAAAAAAAAATTATTTTTGAGATTTTTTGAAACTTTGTCCTCTTTGCGGCGGTAAAAGATATTAACCATTTGGTGTAATATTTTGCGAATTTATTCCTTATTATCAATGACAACTTTCCCGCACTATTACGTTTCGATTATATAAATTTCGGTTTTTTCGACCCACCCTAATAGACACGTATTAGTAGAGTAGTGAATCTAAAAAGTGAATTTGTCTACTAAAAAATCCACAGAAAGATATCATTAAACCGTGTGTCTTCTTTGTTTTCTTCTTTTTTTTTTTATTGTATTTCCATCCGTGCTACAGAAATCGTAATTTAAAGGTATAGAAACAAAACGGCAAATATGAAAACGACCTACAGAAAATAGTAAGTATTCATATTTTTTTTTAATGAAAATTACCATTCAGAACATAATAAAACCTTATGTACATAGCTTTTTTTTTTCTCTATTTCCATCCGGGCTACAGAGGTAGCAGTTTAAAACTACAGTCAAACTGGACAATATGGAAACGACATATAAAACATATCTTTAAATAGTAAATATTGATATTTTTCTGAATAAAATACACCGTTTAAAACTGAAAAGACATTTTTTATCAGTTTTTTGTTGTTGTTGTTATAGGGCCACCGTACAATAAAGGCTCAGATATTATAAAAACACTAGCAATAAAAAGAAAATCTCCATCACAAATCTTCCTGGTTACCGTATGAATGAACAAAACACATATAATTGGAATAGTTTGTTTGATTAATATATTAAGAAATATAAAGACTTTTCTTAATTACGTAAATTTTAAACACGCATATTTAATTTCGTATATTGTTTACATCCGGCATTTGTTTACAACAGTAGTTATACATTTTACGATGAATAAAAGATATTTTTATACTTATAAAATATATAGTTAACATGTGAAATTCTATTCAAACAAAATATTTAAAATGTTGAATGGCTTTACATTTCAAAAATCATGTAACTATTTAGCATTTTAAATATCGTTAATATGCTACATTTCCAATTTAATTACCGTTTGCATTACGTTATATCGTAACATTTTATAAACAATTATCTGGATATAATTTAATGAGATTAGCGATGCGTTCAAATGTTGCGTAATCTATGGTTTATGATAAAGCGTCGAATTATAATTATTTTCCGTCCTAAATGCAAAATAGTTATTTAATTTAAACGCTTGTAACCCCCATTTGTCAAATATTACAATTCAGCTATTTTAAATTATATTGTATTTACGTTACAATTTGATACATGTAGTTTCGCAATTGTTCTAGGGAGTAAAATAACGCATGAAAACTATTTTAGAGATCTCCCAAAAATCTACGTTTTCAGCATATATAATAAATGAAAAATAGTTAAAAGCCTTTCTAAAAATGTGCAAAAAGCTAATATAATAATCAAAGATTTTTTTTGTGCAAAATCCTCTGATGAGTTCGCGTTAAACAATAAGAACATATGCCACATTTAAAGTGTAATAATATTTTTTAAACTGTTTTATTTTGTTTAAATAATTTCAAAGTCAATTTTTTCAAAGTAAACTTGTCAACAAATTAACATAAATTAGGATTAGTCCTTAGGATTAAGCACGAGGCAGTATGGTGGTGTTGGTCCGACGTTAGTTGAATTTTTTTCTTCCTATTTAAGTGTATGTAATTTTAAAAAATGTAGTGCTGGTTTTTAGATAATCATTGTATCTATTTTGATCAACAGGTAGCAGCGTCAGTCCGCTATTGAGTTGAAGTCGGCTTTCAAATTAATGTTTACAAGTTCGCATTAAACAGTTGGTTTATTTATATATGGTAATTAGGTAGTTATTTGTATATTTTTAATTGCTTAGCTACTATTAGTTAATTACTGGTTGAAATGAATGTAAAATATAAAAACAATGTAAATTAAGTCTTACTTTTTGTGTTTCGCAGAGCATAATATGAGGGCGTTAGAATGACAGTGGAGTAAGTCAAAAAATTCAAAAATCTACATAACCATATTTTCACTGAACGTTTATTAATATCACTTCAGTGCTGCAGTCAAATAAGTCATACTTCACTTAGGGAGTCGCTAGAGAGCAAAACAAGTTGGACCACTTAATGCAACTGAAATACGACAAGTTTCACAAAACTCTTCGTTTCTCAAATTGCTAAATGTTGACTTACTCCACCGTCATTCTAACCCCTCTAATTTCGTTATTCAATCGGCTGTTCCTGTTCGCCGTTTTGTTTTTAAGGTCCACTATCTATCTATATGTATACGTTACGTTTTCTTTCAAGTAACCTTCGTTTTCTGTCTCAAAACAATTCACCTCTTCTCAATTCACCACCTTCTTTACAACAAATTTACATTATCATAGATTATTAATATTTTTAGATTTTTAAAAAAGATCAATATACTTACTTATTCAAGACGAGATATTTTAACTCTTAGAAACGTCTGATTCGAAACTTGGTGATTTGTCAGAGGATGACGATACTGATAATGTCACATTCGAACCGCGTATATTAGAAGAAGAATACAAATTGAATGAGCTTAATATAGAAAATATTTTACTTGTAAATATTTCCGCCTATAAATAGATGCCAAAATATCTTGAATATTTACCTCAGAATACTATATCAAAAATAGAAAAAAAAACTAAACCAGCGCGATATACGGGCACCTTCGTCGTGTTTGAAGGTTGGAGGAGCTATTTTTTAATGATTTTGCTAATGCCAGTAGGATAAGTGACTACCTAAAAACTAATATTAAATATGTTTGAAGAAGAAAATATTTTCAGTCTTAAACGGTTAAAAGATATTTAATTTATTTAGTTGTGTTAGTAGCTAACAGAGTTGTAGTGACTAAGTAGTTGTTACGATAAATATTATAAAGTACGTCTTAATTTTTTTTTCAATTAAAAGCCCGAAATTTTGTTGTCACCTATGCAGAAGCTTATTAGGCATTTTTAAAAATTTGTTTTCTTACATTTGCGCATCTATTTTCTAATATCTATAACATGTATTACTTTCAATTATCGGTGTAGATTTTCACACTTTCACACTCAATCTTCCAAAAAATTCTCGGCAGTCAAACACTTACAAGAGAAATTGTGGGAGTTTTGTTTTTAGGCAAAAATAGTGAATTTTTAATGAACTGAGATTTTCTTGGCATAATGATGCAAAGCTTTAGCAAGGTAAAAATCATAATTTTGCTAAAATGATACATATTTAACAAGGCACTGCTTTTTTAAATGTAGATTACACATTAAGTAAATGTTAAATATACTATTAATTAGACGTTATTAATAATCAATTGGTACCAGTTAAAATTTTTATACAATGATTTGCGGCAAAGTTTTATGGGTTTTTTTGAACAACTGTAAATACTTTACGGAAAACAACCAGCAGTATTAGCCAAATGTTAAGCATTTGATAAACGTTAGAATTATTTCAAACTAATCCGGTTTCATAAAGTAAATAACATTTTATGTTGTGAGTAACTCATTTTAAATGTAACATAGCGAAAGTTTCAGAAAATATAATTGTATTACTATGACTATTCATCTTTAAACTAATAAATCGTGATGTCTTTTTCCGTATCATGTAATATTGTAAACATTTGTTCTGCTGGGTAATTATAGACTCTTCCTTCACGAGGCTTTATTCGTCATTTAAACCAATCGTGTATAAACATGGTTAGGTATTTCTACTTCTATGTCCGTGCGTTTATCATCACACTATTCTAAGCCAACGGGAATGAACGTAAAAACAACATTACTCATTTCACCCTTAAAAAATTAATTAAAATAAGAAATATTTTAATTTAGGTATAGAATGATAATTTTCGCACATGTTTTTAAGGAAGTTTCATACATAAAACTAATTTTAATATTCAATCGTAACTGTTTAAACTATTGAAACATTGTGTCTCGATGTTTGTAATATGTTCCTTATGTCTATATAGTTTATTTTCTCAAAACCACATATTCGTTACATCGAAAAAATTTCTTATGTACGCGTTATGTACTTCTAGAAATAAAACAAAAGATAGAAAATAAATGTTACTCATAAATACCACTAAGAGAAACATATTGTTACTGGCACAGTATTATATTTACTGCTATTTATTTTTTTTCATCGACATATTTCTTTTCATATAATTCAAAGTAAGTTTAATGATACACTTGAGATTAAATATTAAAAGAAGTTTTATTTTTAAAATCCTTAATTATTCTATCCTTTTTCTATTTTTTCTCATTAGAAATACATGCACGGAAGAATTTACAAGAATAAAATCACTTTAACTAAATTAATTTTGTAAAAGTTTAATGTTTCGGAAATGAGATTATTTCTAAGGAAGATAAAACGGTATTGTTAAAAAGAAATTGCTACTTCTATTACTGGCTATGTTCTTAAAACATTTCTAAAGAGAACTTTTTCAGACGTTATTCAGCCCCTACATACTACGGCTTTTGTTTAAAAAATACGTAATTGCATGCTTATAAAATTAATGATATAAGTGTACGATATTAAACTGCGTATTAAAGTAATTTTTTCTTTCATTATGAAAAAATTGAAAAACAGACAATCTTTGTGATGGAAGAACATTCTTCTAATGAATTTTATGGATACGAGAAAAATCATATTTAAAATTCGTCATTATTTTTTATAAAAATTCTATTATGAGGATTAAATAAAATATATGGATTTTATTATTATTATTATTATTATTTGAGAAAAGATTTGCTTTATTGACGAATAACGATTAAATTTAACAAATTTAGATCTAAAAATTTTTACATAATTCCAAAGAATAATTACCATTAAATCAGGGGTGCAAATATCTAGGCGCCAATGGACTGTTTACCACCACTAAATTTTATTAGTTTTCTTCGTCAAATTTTATTAGTATAATTTGCCTAAATTTTATTAGTTTTCTTCTAAAAGAAACATATCTCTAAAGAAAAACTATCTCTAAAGAAACATATATATATATATTTTTTATTAAGTCAATATGGCGCATGATTTTTCGAATAACGCAACCTGCATACAGGCTAAAATATTACATTTTAATTTCTCAATTTCATTAAAATGACATCAACGAATATTACTAATAACATTTTATGCTAAAGAAAATTTTGCATTGTGATAGTAAATACGTTACTTACTTCTAACTTGCAAAGTCTGTATTACTAGTTTTTATCACACACAGTAAATATCATGTTCCGTCATTCCCTAGTAATTAAATTATTTATAAATCATTACGATAATTAGTGAATAACTCTTGAAAAAAATTCATTTCTGCATTTCGTTCTAATTAATGTTGAAATTTACTTTAGATTAAAAAGAAAAAAAATATGTATATGTTTTTGATTATGTAGTTTTTTGCGTAATTTTTTTTTGTTTATTTAATTTTTGGACTTAGATACATCTTAAATATTTCAGCGGCATGCGGGTGTGTTACCGTTTGCGAAAGGAAAGTTGGTTCATTTTTTATTATGTAGACGACCCATTGTGATAAAATTGACCACATATAAATATAAAGAATTCTATATTCATTAAAACAGCAAAATTCACTTTATTTTTGTATTATTAGTACTCGACTTACAGTTATCGTTCAGATTTGTTTGTGTTGCTTTTCTTCTTGTTTACGTAAAGTAATGCATTTTCTAAAGAATGCTACAAATACCATTTTACATTGAGAAGATGTTTCTTATAAAAGTATACTAAACGAAAAATTTTATTGAAAAATACAACAAAGCAGCAGATACATTTTAATCAAATTCCTTATTTTAAAGAAACGTCTTTACAAAGTTACACGTCTTCACATGTATGCATATTTATAGATATCAAATGCTGCCTTTCCTTACAAATGCTTTCACGCAAGTAATTTAATTGTAAATTCAAAATAATTTCAATTATACAATCTAAGAACAGATTCTTAAAAACATTAAATATGCATAGTAAAATTTAGCGTATTTATGCGTAGTCATTTTTGATTCACAATAAAAGTTAAATAGAAGAAAAAAACATTGAAAAAGCAGTTTCATTTAATTCTAGAGGGAATTGCACTGCACAAATCACGTTTTTTCAATTGTTGTTAAAGTGATTTGTATAAAATGAATTGCGCTTGGAGATATTAAAATGTTTTTAATGTTCTTTTTTCTTTCCACATAACCGTACGGAATTGAAATGTTTTCGACTTTTGAGTACTTTAATTGTATATCGCAGTGAAAAAAATGATGAGGAAAGCGTTGGTATGTATTATTTTTTCAATAAGAAAAATCTGATGTACTGTTAAAAATAATCTGAAATTCACGGGTATTTTTTTCCTGTATTTCCCAGAAAAGTCCCTTTTCACGACAAAAGGGCATTTTCCGTTAAAAACAGAAAATTTCTTCATATTTCCGGAAAACAACGGAATAGACGGAGAAAAAAGTGGTCAACGGAGATATTCCGTTATCTGCTGCATATTTATTTTCAATGTTTAAAAAACTGACACGTTGCAACACAGAAAAACTAAAAATTCAATAAATTAAAATTTCGAGATTATTTAAAAGAACAAAGTAGTTCATTCGAATTTAAAAAAGCAACAATTAATTTTCCCATGCTTTTAAAATTATTAGCAATTTATTTTTAAAAAAATATTCACACTTAAAATATATTCTAAACAAATAGCTTAATATATATACATTAACTGAATAAATTAACTGTTAACTGTTACATTAACTGAAAAAAAATCGATTTTACTCAAAAAAGCAACAAACAAAAATAATGCTTTCGAATTTAAAAAAATAAAAAATAATTTTCTCATTAATTTTAAATTATTCGCAATTTGTTTTTTTAAAGTTATAAAAAACACTTTCACTGAAAATATGTTCTAACCGAACACATTTAAAAAAATATATAATAGTTGAAAAAATCGATTTTCTCAAAAAAGCAAACATACTTTATCGAATTTAATTCAAAATATAAGATTTATATTTTGCATCTAACAATCAAATTAAGAATATATATAATTCATGTTTTAATCCTCTATTAATACTAAAGTTTTCAGTCATAATCTTATAACAAAATATCCCTCCAATTAATTTCAAAATTACCAGGTTTCTAAATCCCAGATTGTTTAAGTTCTAAGCCGCGATTTGAAGAAATCTTTTATCATCGTTTCAAACTCGTGTTCTAGCAAGGGCCCACTGGTCTTGCGGTAAAACACTTGGCTCAAGGCGCTATCGTCTCTGATTTGAACACCAAGGTCAGCCAGAAAACATTCTTGAAGTATATCAAATATTAAATACTCCAATTATAGTCAACAGATGGCAGCACAAACAGAGAGGTAATATTTTTAAAACCGAGGTCATTCATAACGGAAAGTTACCGTTTCTTCAAACGGAGATTTTCCTTCTGTTATCTTTCAAAACGGAAAATCTACTAACGGAACGGAAGAAGTCCAGCAACTTTGCTGCCAGTAGTTTTACCGTGAATTAACGGATTTATTTTGAACAGTGTGACTTAATAATTTTTGCTACATTATACATAACGTTTTGCAAACATCGCCTTTTAAAACATCCATATTAATACATGTTTCCAATTAACGCGAATATAGACCAAATTTTAAAAAACATATCAGGAGAAAAATAAATCACAAATTTTGAAATTCAATAAAAAATCAAGAAATCGGAGTACGCAAGTGCGATTTCGATGAAAACGCTGTCCAAAATTGAAACAAATATTCAAGCAAAAATTTAGTTCAAATTATTTCATATAGATGACGGAATATCTTCAAAATTTCATAAAATCATTAAAAACTTAAGTAGTTTCAAGCTGTTTATGTTGCTTAATCTACTACAACATTTGAAAATGTGCGTGTTTTGTAGCTTGAATCGCATTAATTTCATGGGGAATTTTATTCCATATAATGAAATATGCAAGTACATTTCACAAAAAATTCTGTGAAACTGTAAACTTCAGCTTTTATTTTTTTTTTCAGATTTCATGGAATTAAAGGAAATTTTGAAAAAAAAATTACGTCAATTTTTTTAATGTGCTTGTGTAAAAGTCTCGACCATGAAAAACATTTCAATTCTAACTGCGCTGTCATACTGAAATTAATTTATTTTTATTCAATTTTGTATATATAAAAATATTATTGAATGCTCGTATTATGCAATATTTGTTGCTGTTTTCAAATACACATTCATATTTATCAACAATTATATACAAAATAACTAAAACTGTCTTTGTATTTTGGGCACTTTCTTTCTAAAAGGAAATGTGAAGAAATGATTTTGACTTCACAGGATCACAATGCTTTTTAGAAAAGAACAGCGCTATGTTGTTCAGAATAATCTTCAACCCTTGGAATTTATCAGTAGTACAAATTAAAAGAAATTAATTAAGCAAACAACAACATTAAAAATTATTAACCGATCTGTTGCAATAAAATGAAAGTATGAAATACTCTACTCTTAGATTTGACCTTTGTAATTGAGCCTTATTAGAATCTGGATACATAATGAATACACTACAAAGTATACAGAAAGTGATTTATTTATTTTTAACTGCATTTTTCACATGACTGTTATATTACATAAGCTTTAATTTTACTTTCGTATTTTATATAAAAAGTATCGAAGCTATTCGACATATTTCGTAAGAATGAAGATAATAATAAATATTATAATAGAAGTTAATAATAATAATTATTAAGTGATTCATTTGCTAGCTTCCGCAAAGTATAGTATTAATAAAAACATTTATCTACAAACTAAACATTGACGTCCTGTAGTAAACAATACAACAGAATAAACTGGAAAAATTGTATAGAGAGAATCCAATGAACTATCATCCGCATTTTTGAAAATGAAAGAGTTGGGACGCAAGAGGCTTGTTTAACTACTTCACAACTCATGTCATGCATATGTACAATCCTTCATTTTGTCTTTTACCATTTCCGAATGATATTTTTTGCCGCTTCAACATAGGATTTTTGCAATTAAATCAGAAAAATATAACTATTCGAAATAACGATGCTGAAATAAAAACTTTATAGAAATGCTCGAAACGCATTGGTAAGGAACTGGTAGAACACCTTTTGTCAGAATAGTGACATTCATTCATGCTAGAGGAATGCTGAGATTAGAAAGACTGGAAAATTATTGTAATATTTTTGCAATATTATGAATCTCACATTACGAACATAAGGATACTCACTTCACATAAAAAGATAACACCTAAAACGGGTAAAAAAAAAAAAAAACGATTTCGGTTGAAAGGATTCTTATGTGTGGGGTTACCGAATTCGGGTTCATGTCATGACCCAAGCCTGATTTGGTTACCACTGTGCATCCATTTTCCGTGGTGTCTAGAATGGGCCTTAAGATACCCAAAATGAATACACATTGGTAACCAAAACAGGCGTGGGTCATAAAAAGAATCCAAATTGGGTAACCTCATACCTAAAAATCTTTCAACACAAATCGGGTTTTTTTACTCGTTTTAGGTGTTATTTTTTTCTGTGTTGGAAGTGTTTGCTTAGACGAGTAAAAAAAAAAAAAAAAAAGAAAGAAAAAAAAAAAAACCTGCTTAGCGATAAGAAGTGTTTTGGCAAGTGACTTTTCTATCCTAAAAACAATTGATCAATCCAGATTTATTGAACGTATGCAGCTATTAAAGTGCAAAAATATACTTAAGAGATGGGACTTTTTTGGAAGCGACAAAGCCGTACGAACATATATGTCCTATCATTAACCACAGTGAAAATTCTCGATAACTACTACATATGTTTTTATGAATATTAATATATATATATTATTTTGATCTAATTATAATAATTGTTATTATTAGCTGCAGTTATATTAGAACTAGTACTAGTAATAATAAAGTCATTTGGAGTTTTCTAGTTTTATCATTTAAAAAATATCTGTTTATACGAAAGAACAAAAATTAAAAGAAAAAACCTTAACTACAAAATTCTAATTAAATGTGCCAAAGAAAAACATTGTTTCATAAAAAGTATAACCTTACACCAAATAAAAATACTTTAAAACGCAGAGACTTAAAGATAATTAAGAATTGCGTATATTCATCATTTGTTCGTTCTATTTCTATAATCTTTCTTTTGAATTTTTAAGGATAGTTTTTCGTTCTTTATCTTTTATGTTTGGAATTTATTTTTATGCGTGCACTTTATTAATTTCATTTTTATTTCAAAAGTATTTTTTAATGATACACACATAGAGCTACATCGAATAACACTAAAGTTTCAGGGATAAAGTACAAAAGCATTTTTTTAATGTGTGCTTACGAAAACAAATTCTTACTTACAGAAATTTTAAAAGTTATTTTTTTTATTGCTACAGGAGAAGGTCCATATACCGGCTAGGGTCCAAATACTGGCTAATAATTGTTCTAAGAACTGAGCGCTGCGCTGTCTAGTGGAGATTGGCAGAAATTGTAACTTTCATTGAGATAAAAAAATTTCGAGCAGTACGTCGCTAAAGTCTGTCTAATTTACAAACAGTAAGAGCAAATGTGTCGACACAAGGGAATCTGATATATCAAAAGTTTTTCAGGTATGTGTTTCTCATTTAAAAAATAATAATATTGTGATCGTATAATGTATCTTTGAATTCACGATTAAATTGTTTTCTAAGGGTATTTAACTCCCAAATGCCGCACGCACATTATTAGTATTTTACTATATGAATGCGTAAAACCAATTTTCACTTAAATATATAAACTTTTTCAAATACCTGACCCCAGAGTGATTTAAATACCAGGTAGCCGGAATTTGGAACTCTATGGATTTTCTCCAAGCAAAGGGGAGAATATATATTAATTTATGGGTTCACGGACGCTGTTATGCTTTGTTGCATAATTTGACTGTTACAATGTATGGCTATGGTTATAATGTTGACGAAAATCGTCCGCAAAAATGGAAAAAGAAATAAGAAAAATTATGGAGGTAAAACTACTGCGAAAGAGTGAGACATTGATTTCAAATTTTGGATAAGTAAAAAAATGGAAGATATCCGAAGAAGGAAGATGATGCAATTTGTGTCTTTTGCGTGGGTACTTTTTCTGCGGGCAGGAAAATGAAACTCTGGGTTCGATATTTAGAATGCGATATGCGGCTCTATAGCGACTGCACCGACGCAGTGAGTGATTACTGTGTCTGTGATTTGTATAGATAAACTGATCTATATTTCAAGCAGCAAGCTTTTTTTTTCATTTAACACATTAAAAACAAAACTAGGAACATAATGAAAATAAGATTGTCAAAGACAGTCGTAAAGATTTTTATTAATTTGACAAAAATACTTGTTTTTAAAAGCTTGCATGTTCTTTCTGTGCATATTAACTTTTTCAATCAATACAATTTATTAAAACGCTGTAATGTCTCTCTTAATTAGCGAAACTAGCAATATTTATGTGATTACAGAAGTGTTTGACAATATTTTCCATTTGTTGTTTCCTTCGCAATTTGTAAAAGAGAAAATTGAAATTTTAACTGAAAACCCTTATATAGATTCAATTATATACAAAAGCGTATTAAAAAGATGACGCCCGTGTGCACAAATTTAAATATTAAAAATGAAATTAATTTCATAATAGGAAATTACAATGATACATTCTCACTGTACTTGTTTTAAAAATTGAAGGAATCGTTGACATGTACATTGTACATTATAGTAAAATTGTATATTATGCATTAATGACGTTAAAGAATTAAAAAACAACGAAACCAATCTTAATTTGCAACAGTAACTGAAAGGTACGTGCACTATTAAAATATTCCGCATACCCGCAATATTATAAAAAATCATGAGAAGTAATAGCAAGCATAAACCAGAACTAAAATAAGCGATTCTGTTGAATTTTTCACAAATCATTTGAATAAAACGAATAAATAGAAATTTTTATTTTATTACAAAGTAATATTTAGCAGTAGTAATCATATATATAATTTTTAGTAGTTATTTCCCATATTGCATATGGCTGTTTTTTATTATTTAACCCAAAACATAATTTTAACACAATTATCAACTACTTTGTATTTATATTCGTATGATTATACAAATTTCTTACAGCTAAAACATTGGAAAAATTAATTTAGAGAAATTGAATTTTTTAGATTTTGGATTTATATATTGATATCAAATACTATTTTGTATTGTGGTTTTGATTTTGAAAAACATACTACTTTTTTGTTGAAAATTCAAAATAATGTAACTTTTTTTTAATAAAAAGAAATAATAATAATGCGTTTATTATTTTACTTTTATGATCGTTTTAGTTTTTGTACATCGTTATTATTTTTGAAAATCATTAGCGATTTAAAGATGTTTAAGCTCACATTATGCATATTTTTTGTTTTGCATTAATTATAGTTCAATTTAAATATAATATCTGCAGTGTTGTTACAAAAATGTTGAAAACTAAGTTAACTTAAGAAATTATGTATTAATCATATAAAAGTATAATCGGATTACTTTATTTTTAGCATTATCATATTTTAAACACTTTACATCAAGCATTTATTTCGTTGTTTTAAAATGCTATACAATCAGGTTGTCTCTTTTTTTTTCATAATTTTTTAAGAGCATTTCAAAATAATCGTATAATCCGATTTACTTTAAGCCATGACGAAACGCTGTAAATGCAAGTTACAACTCCTTGGTTATAACCAAGGAGAGTTAATCTGGATTTGTATTAAAATCAATTATTAAAATGTTTACACACAATTTACGAAAAGCAAATGAAACTTCTATGTAATTTTTTTTATGAAAAACTAAAGAAAGCTAATTTTCTTTGTTTTTCTATGTGAAATTCTTATCGAAATATGTAAAAATGCACTTAAAAAAGAGAAATGAAATGCATTAAGTAAAAGGATTTTCTTTACTCTCTAAAATATATTGCAAAAATAAATAAGTTCTCTTTAAAAAAAAAAAAAATATTTTAACTTAAAATTATAAACGTGAAATAAAGAATGAATGTTTTGAAGTCGTAGTGTAAAACGTTTAATGCCGATAAAGTTTATAAACTTATATAATGGGGATTACTGGCTTTCATTTAAGTTCTTTTACATCTGACGTATTTATAAAAACAAAAATGTTTTGTATATATTTTAGAATTGGAAAAACTATTTGAGAATTAGTACAATTTTTGTCGAAATACTTCTTTAATTATAAAACATAATTTGATATTTCTTGTCAATATTATGTATAATATCAAAATCATGTGTTCCACATAAGTGCATATAAAACTGTTCAGTATGAAACTATTAACCAAGTTTTGCAAAAATTAGCTTTTTGAAACGTGTTTTAATTTTATGACTAATTTTTATTTTACTTTTAGTGCTCACTCGAAAAAATTAAATGCATTTGGTTCTATCACGTAAGGTGCTTTTTACAAAGGATAAAGTTAAAACAAAATGAAAATAACTGAAATCTTGAAATTCTGATAATTATTATTATTTTATAAAGTTATAAATCCAGACAAGTTAAATTTATTTGCTAACCCAACTTAATTTTCAATAAAAACTAATTATGTGTGAAAGGTTAAAAATCATTATAGTAATATTTTGATTTCTAAATTTTTTGCCCCTTTTTCTAGGTTGAACATGGCTGTGATTGTCTTTATTTAACATCCATCAGTTGTTAGCATTCATGATGATATTCCATCTTCCTTGATATTGCCTCTCTGTTCTTTTTATTATAGTTGAATTTTTCCTTTTGTACATCGCTAACTGCTCCTGATTGTTTCAGAAAAGCGGTTTTGGTGCTAAAGGAGAAAATGAACTTTTAGTTTCATATTATACATTATCATTTACATTTATTTAGCATCTCTTCTACAATACATTTATACCTCCCCCCCCCCCCCTTCCACTTGTTTTCAAAAAGCTAGTGACAACTAGTTTGAAGTACTGGTTTTTATTCGTTTGTGATCATTTCAGTGTTAAAGATATAACTTTCGCCAGTTTCTTTTTGTCCAGTTCTACAAATACACATTCATCCAGTTTTGCTTCATAATAAATCAAGGAAGCGATCACAAAACAAATATTTAATGAATTTGAATATTTTCAGTAACGCCTTTACAAATTATTTTATATACCCTTATAGTATATGAATGTGTGAATATCAAACCTTTTTTAAATTCCTACTATTAGCTCACACTCTCTCTATATATATCTTGTTCAAATTTTCAATAGTTAATAAAATATTTTCTATTCATCCATTCAAGTTCAAATATTTTTTTTTAACTTGTAGTGGATGACACTTTATGTTAATACAGTTTTTGCAAATATGAATTCATTAAACAAAATAAACTTGAGTCATGAAAAACACAACACTCAATTGAATCAAATTCACCTCTGTACTATAATAATTGTTTAAAAACAACACAAAATGTCACAAAAACATATATGCATCATTTATTAAAAACTTTTACTTTAGGTGTTTTAAAAATATACAAAACTGCATTTCACATTAAAAACCTAGCGCTTTCGAGCCGTCCTGGCTCATCATCAGGGTTAAAACATCACCACGCAGATACACACAAAAAAAAAACACAACTAGTCTGAAACACTGTAAAAACATCAATGTCTGCTGAAGACAAGGTCAAACCATTATAAACAGGGTGGGAAGCATAGGGAGGGATGTGCCAATCTTATTCATTCTTGAACTATCTGTAAAAGCTTATACCATACTTTAGGGATATTGTACGAAACTGAATCATTGCAGGTTTTATTTTTCCTGGTTAAAATTTCTATTGATTCACTTATTATTGCTTCATAAAAAGAGGATGTGGGTTTAATAATTTTAGCATTATCAAAATCTATTATAATCGACTGCTGTTGTTTTAATCTGGAAAGTGCCGTTTTACTTCTATTATACTTGACATCTGCAATATGTTCTTTTAACCGAATTTTAAATTTCCTTAAAGTCATACCAATGTAGTCTTTAACTTTATAAGATTTTATCCTATTTTCAACTATTTCTATAATAACTGGGATTCTATAAATTCCTGCTAAATCTTCAATCGGTATGGGATCAATCTTCTTATGTAGTAACGCTTTCAATTTAACTAGAGGGGATGCTACCAAATTTATTTCATATTTCTTTAAATTATATTTTAATTTTTCAAAAAGTTTCGGAATATATTGGAACTTGTAAAATTTAGTTGGTTTTCCTGTTAATTCTTTTTGTTTTTTACCCTGATATTGATATTGACAAATTAACTTATTAATTAACATATCTGAAAAACCATTTTCATTTGCTATAATTTTAACTCTGTCAAGCCCCTCATTGACATAACTATCAGTACACACTGAAAATGCTCTATGGATGTAAAACCTATATGCAGCCAGTTTATAACTTAAAGGTGATGAAGCATCTCTGGAAATAGTATTATTTGACCTCATATTTTTCCTATAAACTGTCCGATCTATTGTTAAATTACTGTTTTTTATCAGCTCTACATCAAGAAAAGGTAAACGATTCTGTTTTTCTAACTCCAGGGTAAATTGTATTTTTGTATCAATTTTATTAAGTTTAACCACAAAGTCCTTCAATAAATCTATACCATGCTCCCATATAATAAAAATATCATCTGCATATCTATCTGCAGATGATATTTGTACTAAAATTTTGATAATATTATATATGTACAGCCCCTAACACCACAAATTTTCACCATAAAAATGTAACACTATAAAGTCTTTCAAAAGGCTTAAGGAATCTCTTAAATTTATGGTGTCATTAAGAAGCCCTTTGCCTCTAATCACAAAATAAGAATTTAAGGTAGACTTTATGGTAGTGGCCTCTATGCTCCTATCTTGTCAAATGTTTACTATATTATTTGTAACATTGATAGAAGAGGTAGAAAATATTACATTAAGAGCGAATGCCCAATTTCAAAAAGTTAGATCTTGAGTAAAAAAAAATTAAAGGAAAAGTCTGATATAACAAGCAATATATATATATATATATATATATATATATATATATATATATATATATACAGGGTGATTCATAAAAGATGGGCAGAACTTTAAGGGGTTATAGTACACTTAAAGACAAATAATATTAAATAGGAGACTAAGGGTCCCAGACGTATTCCCAAGGAGATAGGGGGCATTAAAGTTTAGGGTCCGAAATTTCAAATGATTATAAAACATGGAAAAATTGGTCGATTCGTTTGCGGTTTTTGCAAAAAATTTTCTTTATGCCAGTATTTTCTTGAAATAAAATTTTAAAGTTCAATTTCAAAAAATGCCGATAGGGGGCGCTTTAGACTTTGGAGTAACAAACAACTATTTTTTAACGTTATTTTTTGTATTTCTTTAAATGATTTCGAAAGCTTAGACTTAAACTTAAATTTTGATCTAAAAATCTGAGTCCTAACGAGTAGTTAAGTAGCGTAAACTGAAATTTGAAATTTGAAACCCTTCTCCCCCCAGAACAAAAATCAGTTATTCCCGATCTTTGTGTCGTAGATTAGGCTCTAACTACTGCCGCGTTTTGCTAAAATTATTCTTTATGTCAGTATTTTCTTGAAAATAAATTTTAAAGAAAATTTTCAAAAAATTCCGATAGAGGGCGCTTTAGACTTTGGAGTAACGAACAACTATTTTATACCGTTATTTTTTGTGTCTCATTAAATGCTTTCTAAAGCTTAGACTTAAATTTTCAGCCCAAAATCTGAATCGTTAGACGTGGTTAAGTTTCTGGGGAGAGGGGTTTGAAATTTCTACTCCTGAGCACAGTTCAGTTTGAACCCCCTCCCCTCGCTACTGAACCACGCTCAGCGATTCAGATTTTGAGCTGAAAATTTAAGTTTAAGTCTAAGCTTTAGAAAGCATTTAATGAGACACAAAAAATAACGGTATAAAATAGTTGTTCGTTACTCCAAAGTCTAAAGCGCCCTCTATCGGAATTTTTTGAAAATTTTCTTTAAAATTTATTTTCAAGAAAATACTGACATAAAGAATAATTTTAGCAAAACGCGGCAGTAGTTAGAGCCTAATCTACGACACAAAGATCGGGAATAACTGATTTTTGTTCTGGGGGGAGAAGGGTTTCAAATTTCAAATTTCAGTTTACGCTACTTAACTACTCGTTAGGACTCAGATTTTTAGATCAAAATTTAAGTTTAAGTCTAAGCTTTCGAAATCATTTAAAGAAATACAAAAAATAACGTTAAAAAATAGTTGTTTGTTACTCCAAAGTCTAAAGCGCCCCCTATCGGCATTTTTTGAAATTGAACTTTAAAATTTTATTTCAAGAAAATACTGGCATAAAGAAAATTTTTTGCAAAAACCGCAAACGAATCGACCAATTTTTCCATGTTTTATAATCATTTGAAATTTCGGACCCTAAACTTTAATGCCCCCTATCTCCTTGGGAATACGTCTGGGACCCTTAGTCTCCTATTTAATATTATTTGTCTTTAAGTGTACTATAACCCCTTAAAGTTCTGCCCATCTTTTATGAATCACCCTGTATATATATATATATATATATATTGCTTGTTATATCAGACTTTTCCTTTAATTTTTTTTTACTCAAGATCTAACTTTTTGAAATTGGGCATTCGCTCTTAATGTAATATTTTCTACCTCTTCTATCAATGTTACAAATAATATAGTAAACATTTGACAAGATAGGAGCATAGAGGCCACTACCATAAAGTCTACCTTAAATTCTTATTTTGTGATTAGAGGCAAAGGGCTTCTTAATGACACCATAAATTTAAGAGATTCCTTAAGCCTTTTGAAAGACTTTATAGTGTTACATTTTTATGGTGAAAATTTGTGGTGTTAGGGGCTGTACATATATAATATTATCAAAATTTTGGTAACTTTTGGCCCACCCTTCTCCTTACGATATCATGCGTTATCATTCCTAGAAACCCAACCACCTCTTAATTGATATGGTTACCAATGTCTAAAAATTCGTTTATTATTTACTCTTTTTCTTTTGTTGTTGTTTTCAGTGATATAAATATATTGTTATAAATTTATTATTAGCATACATTACGTATTCAAATGAAGATAAGAAATCAATAAAATATCTCTATTATACATGAAATAACTTTACATGAAATATCATCTAAAAGAGATAAATACTATTTAAATGTATTTAATAATAGTCTGTTGTCACATAATGTATTACATAGTAATATTGTCTTCTTGCACTTGCCCCCTGTACGGAGAGGGGGGAGGCTAAACTTCTTTCAACAAAACAAGTGAATAACATCATTTCCTTTTCTTTACTTGTAAATAAAACAAGCCTCATTTTTAACATATTTCACACCTGATATCTCTAACTGCAAATTATATTCGCATATGGCAAATAGAAAAACGATTGTTGGGGTAGTCCATATTTTGGAATGAAATAAATTTATAATCATAAAGAGATTTATTAATAACTTTGTATTTTCATTAAAAAAATTAAAAAACGTCAAAACACTATTTTAAGTTACAAAAAAAAAAAAAAAAAAAAAAAAAAAAATTGCTTGGATAAAAAAGTATAACGATATCAAAAGACAACTCCCCCTAATCCCTACAGATATCTTAGGATATCAAGTTCAGAACCCCACCCTCCCTGATACATTGATAACGTTTTATATGCACAGCTCCATATTAAGAAGTTATTGCGTTTATTTGTGTTTCTCATTAATATATTCAAAAAATTTTGTGTGAATTAGAGGCCTGAATAAAAAACTTTATCGAAGATTCAATCAAGATTTCCAAAGCACTCTTTCAGATTAACTGAATACGCTACAGATGCAAAAGAAGATTTCCGTTAAAAAATAATAATCTTTGTACTCCGTTTTGCAATAGACTTCTCTTTACTGAGTCAATAAAATATATCCATTAAACGTAATCGCCATGCCAAATTCCAAGCTTCTATAACAACTATATCACAGAAATCTGAAATTGAGAACGTGTTTTGTTCTTGCACATTTTGAAAATTCTAAATTTTTAAAAACAGTTCTGTGGATGAATTCATGTCTCTGAAATAAGAGCCATGTAAAATTTCAAGTTTCTTTCCCTAACAATTTTGGTAAATCATAGTTTAGAAGCTTTTTAGAATTGTACCTGCTCATTTCACACTTCTGAATTTCGATTTTTTTGTAGAAATCGCTTTTAGCCTGCACTTACATTTTAAAAATAACCACCATGCTAAATTCCAAGTTTCTAGCTCAGCAGCATCACAGAAATTCTAATTATATAATGTTTTTTGATTCTGCACAGTTTTAAATTTCGAATTTTATAAAAAAAAATTGTTCTGTGAAAGCATTTGCGTCTTAAACATAACAGGGCTGTCTTATTTTAAATTGAGCTGAAAAAGTTTCCTGAATTTTACCCTTTTAATTTTTTGAATATTTTTAGAATCTATGCTTAGGGAGTATTTACATCTTACTAAGTACCATGGCAAATTTCAAGTTTATAGCTCCTTCAGTATTACAAAAATCGCAAACTTAGAACGTTTTTTGCTTCTGAACCGCCCTGAGGTTAGTGGAACAGACATAAAATATAGCCTATTTTGGAACAGGCAACAGGGATTGTCATCATCAATTTGCATCCATTACTTTTAAAATCGGTTCAAAAATTCCTGTAATTACCACCTACAGACAAAAAACTAGTCGTTGGGGGCCACCGTAATACTTACCCATCATGTATATGTATAATGTAAAATATCAAAATAAAAATGTGTAAACTACTTATAAAATGCATTGATATTCAAATAAAATCGTGGCTTGATGACGTCATAAAAAGGCTCGATTACTGAATTGCTTGAAAGAGGTTTTTCCTTATGACTCCAAAAATAATACTCCTATTAACTAGCCTATTTTGGATAGCCTATTTTGGAATATAGCCTATTTTGGAACAGCCCAAAATATAGCCTATTTTGGAACAGGCAACAGGGATTGTTATCATCTATTTGCATTCATTACTTTTAAAATCGATTCAAAAATTCCTGTAATTACCACCTACAGACAAAAAACTAGTCGTTGGGGGCCACCGTAATATTTACCCATCATGTATATGTATAATGTAAAATATCAAAATAAAAATGTGTAAACTACTTATAAAATGCATTGATATTCAAATAAAATCGTGGCTTGAATACGTCATAAAAAGGCTCGATTACTGAATTGCTTGAAAGAGGTTTTTCCTTATAACTCCAAAAATAATACTCCTATTAACTAGCGGTTTATTGCATCTGATTAAGCGTCAAATTTCCAAGTAAAATATATATTTGAAGTGAAATTTGGATGAAATACAGGGTCATGAAAAATCGAAGAGTGTGGAAAATAGGATTACAAATATCTCGGCAACTAATTATCCGATCGACTTCATGTTTTATGCAAAATTTATGTTTTTTTTTATCGTCTTTTATATTTACTCCTTAAAATAAACAATTTCGAAAATTTTTATATAACTTTCATCAGAACGAATATTTTGAGAGTCCGAAAAAAAATGTTCCGGTTAATCGAGGTTATTGAAATGAAATAGGCTTCTTCCCATTATTACATACTAAGTACATAACAAATTGCATCTCTCTATCTCAATTTGTTCGGGAGATAGAGCGTTTACAGACACACACACATACACACAGACACACAGACACACAGACGGACGGCAAATTTTTTTTTTCTAAAAATATGTTTTTCGGAATCTCCAGTGTCTGAAACGTGTAAATCTGTCAAAAAAAATTTCGATTTTCAAAACGATTACAAGACTTACCCTATACTACGTATGATGGATAAGTAATAAATAAACGTTACTTCATTATAAAATTTGTATAGATGAATTTTAAATAAACGCATTCTAAATATAGCTTTTTTGGAGCTTTTTCAATTATCATTTTTCGAAAACATAAATATATAAATATTTCCACAAATTATAATTTTTTTTCATGCAAATATATATCTTTAAATGGATTGAATGCAAATCCTCAACGTAGAAAATTATTTTTCGAGCAACATTAATGTAACGGCAATGGCTGTAGGATAACTATCAATTAGTAATTAAGGTATATACCTAAGTAAATTAACAGTTTTATATGGATTTTACGTGCGAAAGAATAGTTATATAAATATGATCTAGATAAATACATGTTACGTGAAATTTTATTAAACATTATATCTTAAAATAAATTATAATGCTTATATAAATCATAAGACGAGAAAAAATCTATAAAAATAACATGTTTAGTAACAGATAAAGGCGCCATTTAACACCCTCTAAATGTATCGTAAAATATAACGACATCCGTTAATCAGTTGTTCTTCGCTATCTCAAGATTATTTCTCATTATCGTCATAACTCATGTATCGTAAAATTATTAGTACATGTTTTTGACATGTCTGATTTAAGAACAACAGAGAATAATTTAAGAAAAATAAATTCTTGTAATATTTTGCAAAAACAAGAAACAAAATTACAGAAAAAAATAATAGAACATTCAGTATTTAAATGAAATATTTATGACTGTTTAAGATATGCAATTATTTTGTTAATAGTATTAGTATCAGATATGAGTCAGCTTTAATTATTTCGATGTTATATTTTATGCTAAAATTCATCATACATAATAATAAAGTATTTTATATATTTTTATTCAACGAGAAAAATTAATTACTATAGGAAAATCTTTACATATTACTTTATTGATTTCCAAGTTTGTTTAATTTAAACTCTGACTCAAAATGTCTTAATGCATGCATTGATTAGTTTATTTTTTATATAATGTAACTCATTAATTTATAACGTGATTCGCAATATATATTTATATTGTGAAATATTCTAAATTAAATATTTAAATGAATGTATCGATATGGATATTTGCATTATATAAAATATTATACACTGACATATTCTAAAAACGATATGACAATATTTTTTTTTTTGGAAATTGAGAATTTTGTATTCATTTTTTATTACAAAAGACAAATTCAAAAAAAAAAAAAAATCTTCATTGTACAGTCCGTGAAAAAATCGTAATTTTTTATAACAATAACAGCATATTGAAACTATACATTTTCATTTACAGGGATGTTTTATTTAAATTTAGATATTATAATATTACTTACCAATCATATGTAGTATAGGGTAAGTCTTGTAATCGTTTTGAAAATTGAAAAAAAAATTAACGGATTTACGCGTTTTCGACACTGGAGATTCCGAAAAATGTATTTTTAGAAAACAGATTTTGCTGTCCGTCTTTCTGTGTTTGTGTCTGTATACCTGCCTGCGTGTCTGTTTGCCTGTGTGTCTGTAAACGCTCTATCTGCCAAAAAAATTGAGATTGGGACTGGAAATTTGGTACGTACTTATTGCATTTCAGTAACCTTGATTATCCGGAACTATTTTTTTCGGGCTCTTGAAATATTCGTTTTGATAAACGGCATATAAAATTTTTCGAAATTGTTTTTTTTAAAGATGGAATATAAGAACAATAAAAAAAAAACATAAATTTTGCATTAAGAATGAAGATAATTAGTTGCCGAGAGATTTGTAATCACATCTTCCACACTCTTCGATTTTTCATGAACCTGTATTTCATTCAAATTTCAATTCAAAGGTATATTTTAATTAGTAAAGGTACGCTTAATCCGACGCAGTAAACTGTTAGTTAATAGGGTTATCATTTATAGAGTGATAAGGATGTTATATGTTTATGACATCATCAAGCCAGGATTTTATTCGAATTGCAATGCATTTTATAAATAGCTTACACATGTTTTATTTTCATATTTTATATTACGCATATCCGTGATGGGTAAAGTATTATGGTGGCCCCCAACGACTAGTTTTTACAGGAAATATTATATTGAATTGGAGGTAAGTAAGTCTTTAATGTATTTAAATCATCACCAATATTTCTCATACAAAAAAAGAAAAAAAACCTATACCCTTAAACTAACAAGTTTTAATTGAAATTTAACACATTTCGATAAAATAAATTATTAGACATAGAATTTAATGTGAAAAAAGAAACGCTAAATGTATTGTATAATTTCTAATGGAACAAATCGCATGATTGCGGCTTCTTTTAGCGTGTTTTGAAAAGTTAAGCTTTTTCGGTTCATCATAAATGGTTCCTTGAAATTATTAGCACATCATTCATTGCACATCGCTTAACGGATGGGTCAAGTAAATTTATGTGTTTCCATTTTGACTTCCTAGGACGGGCCACACAGAATCACGTGAAAACGCGACTTATCGATATATGACGGGGTCGAGGCAAGAAAGTGCCAAGCCACATTTTTGAACTTCTGGGATATTTCAATTTGAAAATTTGATCCTATACTTAAATCAAGATATATAACCTAATTTTTTTTCGCCAATTTCTTAATAGCATTTGAGATATTCTGAGTAACAATATGGCATTACTTTAATTATATTACTATTTCGTTTTTTGTAAATTAGCTATCTTCATTGGGAGCATAAACGTCTGGGGCAAAAACGAAACCTGTCACTTATGCCGCCATCAAGTGACATTAGAAACATAGGGTGAAACTCCCAATAACTGACACTAAGAATTGTTTCTTGTTCAAATCACTATTACAAAGTTTTAAATATATTTCATGCTTATATTTTTTTTAATGAAAGTATAGTAAAGAAACATTAAAAATTAGTGTTGACAAAATTTTGAAAAATTATAATTTTTATTTCTATTTTTTTTTTATAAATATTGTCAATATGCTTTAGTAACTGACACCATCTTTTTTTTTTTTTTGAAAAACCAGTAGCTAAAAAATAAGTTATAGCAGTTAAGACAAATATGTGACCACTAGATGACATTTCTTTGCAGAATTTTACAAGAAAGTGCTTCTTTGAGTTAGATTTTTGCTGCAGTGTCAGTTACTGGTTAGATGTCAGTAACTGGGGGTTTCATCCTAGTTGGATATTATAATTTACAATATTAAGCAACGGATTACAGTGTTAGATTTATTTCACCAAAAATGTAGCTTGGAACTTTCTTGCCCCGACCTCCTCATATGTAATTCCGCCCACGGGATATAGTTTTGCATTTAATGTGTTACATTATCTCAAAAAACATACAAAAATTTCGTATTTTTTACAGCTAGAGTACTATACGTATTAGTACTTCGATTAGAAACAATACCATTATTATATACATCCATTTATAATATAAACACGTATCTTTGTTAAATAATGTAACATGCAAGTATAACGCACTTAGGTACTTCCTGTTTAAAAGGTTAATATACCCGATCACAATTTGTTAAAAAATGCAGAGAAATACAGACAAAAAATAACCCGTATGTTAAGTGATAACATACAACATCACAAAATATATATATATTAAAATATTTACGTTCGTTAAATAACCACTAAAAATCTGTATATTGTGTCCATATTGCATTTGATATTTTGTTTATTCGTCTGTTTTAAAACATTACATCATAAATATTATGTGAAGAAAATTATTCAATGTATTAATTATAATCAACAGATAAAAAAAAAAATTATATTATAATACCCGGTGAACCAAAGTTCGTTAAAACTTTAAAAAATCATAAAAAGAAAGAAATTATGACAAAGAAGTGAAGTTCACAAGAAAGGGTTCACAAGGTAGTCGGATTTTTTTTAGCAAAAAAAAAAAAAAAAAAAAAAAAAAAAGTTACAAAAATCACTTGTAATCGCCACTAACATGCTAGAGATTCAGCATAATTATGCAAATTAGGTTGTGGGGTTAGTTGAAATGACTTGTGTACCGTTCATTACATTCAACATTGGCTAAACTCAAAGATTCTATCTGTCGTGAAGTTTCTGCAATTCATTCCGACATGTTGCATTCAGCTGTAACGGGTGTTGTGAGTCGTCTCAGTTGTGTCGTACAGAGCGCTTTCTTGCAAACCGCAATTCTTTATCATAATTTCTTCCTGCTTCATAATTTTTTAAAGTTTTAACGAACTTTTGGTTCACCCGGTATATAATCTGTAACATCATTTTAATAAAAAATATTTTAGGTCACAGCATATACTTGGCTTGAGCAATCAGTTCTGGTTTTAAATTTTTCAAATGTCTTAAAAATATACATAGTATTTTCGCCGAATTCAATTTGAAAATTACCACAATTGAAATTTATTTATCATCAATAACTAAACCGTTAACTACATTTTTCTTTTTTACGTAGACACATTTTAAACATTCATTTTCGAAATATATAAACACTGTAAAATATAAATATGACTTAATACTAATAGAAAGAACAAAAAAATGACTTAAAGATATTTAGTAAAAATCCGAGGGCGCTTTATTGCAACAAAAGATAATAACGCTTTTGATTAAATATATTCATTAATTATAATTAGTTATTTTATTAAATTATATTGTTTAAAAAATATATTAAAACAAGTAAAACAAAAATAAGTGTCAGGGAAAAAATCATTGTTTTTAACTTTGGTGTTTTTTTATCAATTATTAACACATGAAATTTATTCCTCAATGAATTATAAGAAGTATATTTTCTGAAAGAGAAAAAAATATTTCTAATATACAATATATCTTTAACTATTTAAAAATACATTATGTGAGATTGGAATTTTTAAGCGCTTTTATTACTTTTTCCCAACTGTAATAAAGTAATAACGTGTCGTCTTTATGACAATATTTTTTTTGTATTACAATATATTATAGAATATACAAAAATGAAAAGAAGTCTGCAGCATACAACTTAAAAACAGCATCATAACTTGAAATTGGCAGACAAAAAGAAAATTTCAAATTATTGCATCAATAGAATTTAATAATATTTAAACGTTTATATTGAGTTGAGATATATGTCACGAGAAAATTTTAATTGTGGCATCATTTCTTTATACTTCTTGCATGTTAAAATCCATTATTATAATGATTTTTTATGTTTATGTGATCATTCTGGGAATTGCTACAGATAATCACAACGTTTCTTTGGAAAACCTTAACTATCAATATCCATTAATGTGTATATATTGTGAAATTATTTTTTTTAATTAATCCAAAGCTTTTGTTAATAATGAAAAATGCCATAACTCAATAAAACATTATATTATTTAACTCTAATAATATTTAAACGTTTATATTGAGTTGAGATAAAGCTTTAACTTAATGTCATATTTATGCTTAAGGAGACTCGGTATCATTTGAACTATTGTTTTATTATTATTTCAGCATTTTATGATATCTTATTGACATATTATTAAATGATTTAATGAAGCAAAAAGTAATTTTTTGAATTTCAATTTAAACAAATTAAGAAAATTGTAAATTTGTACTTCTCGCAAGGATCGTTGGATCGTACAAAAAATAGTGGGTGACATGAAAAATATTTATTGAAGTTTTTTTACTTACAGCATTGTGATATATTGAAACACAAACTAAGAAATTTCAATTTAAAGACCACAACTATAATTCATTTAAACGGAAACGAATGACTTAAAGAACTTTTCTCGCATGTTAAGTATTTTGATATTTTATGCGCTTCGTTAGAATATACTATGGACGTCAAAATTCTTTTTAAGGAAACAGTTTCAAAATTGATAATTTTAGACATTTTTCTGGAAAATAAGAAGTACCAAGCCCTTTTAAAGTGGAAAAATATTAAGGAAATTAATTTTATTTACATATATGTGTATTATATTTTCTCAGTGCAATCTGCCGTTGGTATGATTTTACTGCTCTCCAATTATCTCAGAAAAATTTCCACAGTTGTCCTCGATAATAAAGATTCCAATCATACACAATTCATCATGCTATGCCAGGCAATTCCAGATATTATTTCCATAATCTTATACAGAAGCCGTTAGACAGTCGCAACTTTAAAACATCATTAGTGATTGTTTCATCAACAGAATATTAACCAAGCTGCAGTCGCCTATGTTCATATATGGCAATGAATCTAATAATCAAAAGATGTTTACTCGTAAATAACTCGGAGTCAATATTGATGTATGAAATATATTTAATATATCAGTGACAGTTCAAGAAAAGCAGAGCAATTTCCACAAATAAGAGTGCTTCATGTTGCACTATTACTAGCTACAGTGTTTAATGGTATTAGAATTTACGATACTGATCCATCCGATTTTACACAATTAAATAATAATAAATGAGCATTAGATATTTTTCAATGAATCTGCCTGGTATCGTACAAAGATGTTAACAATTCAAAAAACACAAAAATCATTTTCTGAGACTCGTGCATTGCGTTAAATACGTAACGTGTAGTGAGACATTACGGCAATGCGACAGGTGCTCATGACGAATGCAAAAGCCAAAAGAGGAACAATTGTGCGTAGAAAAGTAGTCATGATACGGATCTTCAATAAAGAGCGGGAAGTGTTTTACAAAAACAAAAAAGAAAATTACAAAGTAAAAAGCGGATTAATGTTTTTTTTATTTTAATAAAATATGTCTGTCTAAATGATTTAAATATTATCTACATGTTAAATATTATACTAATTTTGCTTTACTTACTGAATGAAACAGAGCTCAGAAAAAATAATTGTATTTTATTCATATTTTTAAGTTCTATTTTACATGTTTCAAAATGTTTTGAAGTAAACTCGTATATTGATATGCATTAGTTTTTTTTTTTTTTCAAATAGGCTCTTTTAATATAAGGTAGGTGACCCAAATGTGGCCATAGTTAAGCTTTGAGGATTTTCTTATAATTTTCTGTTTGGGTGTGTGTGGCTGAAATTTTGTTTGTAAAATTTTAAACTTATCTGCAACACATTTCATGTATTATTTTCTTTGTAAAATAACATTTAATTACTTTTATAATACAATATCAAAATTATAGCTTGTGAGCCACCTTTGGTGCATAGTGTTCCAAAGGTAGCCCATGTATTGAAATCACTTTTAAAATGTGAAAAAAATACGCGTCAAAGTATTTTGCTTACTATTACGCTCTGATGATCCTTTTTGCTGTTGACATCTTTTGAGTTTTTTTCTTAATCTTTTTATCTTATGACATGAAAATACTTGAAAGACCACTTTTTGTGCACGGTCTGGGGGCACGGTGTACTGGGAGTTACTGACTTCTTTTGAGTGATCTCTGGTATTAACAATAAATGGTAATAAGTTTTTTTTTCAGATATTTTTGTAGAAATTTTAAAACTCACTCTTACTACACTGATTTCCACATTTGTTTCTAAGGTGGCCACCTTGGGAACATGCATACGGTCGCCATTCGTAGGACGTAAAAGTACATTTCTTAGATACAGACCTTTTCAGAATCAGATACATTTCTTAGAATTGAAGTAAATGTGGATAAAGAGATGGAAATAAACTTTCAGAAAACATATCACATCTCAAAGTTTTAAGAATGTAAACACGTGTAAATTAAAATAACTTCTTACCTAGAAATTAGAACGACTGCTATATTTGCCTGCATATTACACATTTAATAAAATTTGACATACTCAGATCAATCTTGTATATACATGCATAACTAAATAAAACAACTTTAAATACATGCTGTCGATACAAATTTTCTTTTTCAGTAAATGAATGTTATGTCAACCGTAATATCATACACTGATAATATAATCCTTATATCCTCGTGATATCATCACGTGTCACATAATGTGAAGTAAGTCAGTCGAAAAGATCGATAAAGAAATATTCCTAACTGCATAGGCGCAAACTTAACGGAGGCGACGGGGTAAATGAGGAAAACTTCCACCACTAATTGTAAAATGTTATTTTTGTCATAGCGATTAAATAGGGAAAATATATTTAAAAAAATATTCGTAGACCTATGCTTGACTGCTTATTTCGAACTCGTGATGTCGGTGTCTATATATATATATATCATGGAGATATAAATAGATTAGGAGAATTTTCCCCTATGGGATCTTCCTTGCAAACTTGAGCCTAACGCCGAAGTGGCCACATGTGGCGCTGCGATCTTTAGCTGAGTCAAAATAACATTGTTTGCTATAGGAGTGCATTATTATTTCTTTTATAAAATATTAATTTTACATTATATTTTAATGTGGCTCGGAACTGTTTTGTATATGGATGTGACACGTGCTATTGAAAGGCAAAAGATGGAATAAAGAATTGCTTGTAAGAAATCCATCATTGTTTTCTGCTGAGCTTATGTATGTTGTTGATCTAATATTTAACAGATTTTTATTTTAATTTTAATAAATATTGTTGAGTGAGCAAGACAAGGTCTAAAATAACTTCTTTTAATTCTTGCTAAAAGTGTTGTTTGAGAATCGTATTCAAAAGTTTCATTAAAATTTCGTAACAAAACTTTGACAAGTTTGTAAACAGAGACTTTTTAATGAGATATTTAATGCAAGTATGTAAAATGAGACCTATAGTATTTGCTAAATATTTCTATGACATAAAAAGTGGGTTATTTTTGTTCGAAGTCTTCTTTAAAAGTCTCATGATATAAAAGTTTTGAAGATATAAAGATTTTGACAGAACTACTTAACAGGCTCTATTTTTAAACATGGAGTTATTTTTACTTCAGAGCAGCAGATGGCAGCACCAGCAAAAGTCAATTTTCTGATATTTATAGCTGATTAATTTTTGAAATTCTATTTTTCTGTATGTTCTCTTGAAATATTTGTTAATTGTTTCTAAAATAAAGATTTGCAGATTTTCTTTTGTGTAATCTTTATTTAAATACGCACACATAGGCACAAAAGTTTTAATTTATCGAAATATCTTGTTCATATGCAATAAACACACAGACATCAAGTTATGTTTTGATTTGAAAAAAAAAATGATGTCAATAAATTTACTTGAAATAAGAAGTTATGACAACAAGTCTTGAATGTGTAAAATTATTCATATTATATATGTATATTAAGTTACAGAAAAGGTTAATTGTATTTGTATTTATATTACATTTAATATAAGAATAAAATTACAATAATCCAGCAATATATAAAAAAACATTTTCTCTTTTCCATGGCTTGGATCAGGGTTCACTTTCCTGTATTGTCACAAAAATTAAAGCATTTTCAATGCCTTAAAGTATCCATAGGAGTATGTAAATACGTATTTAGATAAATATATTTAATATTATCCTACGGTTAAAGTATAAAATATGAGCTTCAACGAAAATTACATGCCAAATTTGGGAACCTAAGGCCACGACCCAATTGAATCAGGTTTCAAATTTATTTTACTTTTGCAATAGGCATATGTTTTTTAAAATCTGGCTATTGTCTTAATTACTTTAAGTAATTTGAGTAAAATACAATTTATACTAAAAAAATTTGCCTTATTCCAGTACTTGTTTTGAATGAGAATTGATATTTTTTTTGCTCATTTTAAATAATACAGCTGAAAAAAAAAATCATTTTTAGTTTTTTACAGTTTGTAAAATTTACTATGAATATTTAACAAATTTTTAAACTGAATAGTTCTTGTTTTCATGTTATTATATTAATTTATTTTTAAATAATAATAATAATAAAATGCATATAAAACATTTCAGCATTTGTTTTAGTTAGAAAAAATAAAGTTAATAAAAAAAAAAAAAAACGAGAATTACATGATAAATCCGGGTTCCGGGTAATCCGAGTACAGTAAAATTTAAAGGAAAAAAAAATATATAAATGAGTTCCAAGCTTGTCTTGAATAAAATTTAATATTTTTTGTTCCTTTTTAATAACACAGTGGAAAAAATTTGTATATTATTTACAGTTTGTACAATTTATTATAAATATTTTACAAACTCTTAAAATAGTTCGTTTTCTGTTCTGTTAATTAAAAAACTCGTAAAAAAACATCGCAGAATATCTTTTTAAATGTAGCTTAAGAAAAAAAAAAAGTTAGATAATGCTAAATAAAATATTTTGTTCTTAATTTCGATTGTAGACAATAGATGGCGCTCCGGACAGTATACGAGTTATCGCGCATTACCAAACTTCATTTCGGAGTCAAAAACGTAGCACGGCGTTCCCCTACCTGAGGTATTCTATTACCATGATATATATATATATATATATATGTGTGTGTGTGTACGTGGGTGCATTTCTCTGATAATTTAGAATTTTGCCTGATGCATCGACTATATTTTAGAATTTTGCCTGATGCATCGACTATATTTAACATGTATTCTATGTAAGATATTTATTAAGAAATGTATATTTTACAATAAGTTAATAATTGGACTTTTAATTTTTATTGTTTGTTGATTTATCTTGTCTGTTGATTTAAACTTGGAGACAAAATTTAAAGATGTATTAATTCATATTATATATAAATAAATTGTTTACATGTCGTTACATGCAAACATATTTCAGCTAATAACTCCTATCACAAAATATTTGTATTACAAATTGATGTATAATACAAAAATATTTTTTATCACTTAGTTTCCATTATTTCCTAAATTTGTATTTATTACTATATTTACTATAATTGTAACTTTACTATTTACAATTTGCTTAAGTAATCATATATTCAAATACGAGGAAATCTTGTGTGTGGTTATATATATTTATATGCAAAAATTATCTTAAAAACGGCTCTAACGATTTTGACGACATTTTATATCATACCGTTTTGTGGGACGAGAAAAAACTATTGGGCTAGGTCACATGTTAGAGAAAATTCGATTAGTGGGTAATTTTGAGTCACCACTGGTCAAGGACAAGCTAATTGTATCTAAAAAAGGGTTCAAACGATTTTGACTAAATTTCCTATCCTACTATTTTCGGGCACGATAAGACTATTGAATGCCCGAGGGAGGCCACTCGTTCTGGCGAAGACAGGACGTGGAGAGTATAGATTCCTGGGTCACATGCACGAAAACTTTCGATTTGTGGGTCATTTTGGAGTCAACGCGGGTCAAGTTAATTTTATCTAAAAAACGTCTCTAACGAATTTGATTAAACTTTGTATCCTACGAGTTTCGGGCTCGAGAAAACCATTGGGTTAGGTTATATGTCCGAGACAATTCGATTAGTGGGTCATTTTTGGGTCACTGCGGGTCAAGCTAATTTTATCTAAAAAACGGCTCAGACTATTTAGAGTATATTTTGCATCGTATGGTTTTCGGGCAAAAGAAGACTTTTGGGCTAGGTCACATGTTCGAGAAAATCCGATTAGTGAGTTATTTTGGTCATGGGTCATTATGGGTCAAGCTATGTTTATCTTCAAAACGGCTCAGAGAATTTGAACGAAATTTAGTGTCCTACAGTTTTAGGGAACGAGAAGACTATTGGGTTAGGTCACATGTTCGAGAAATTTATATTAGTGGATCATTTTGGTCATGGGTCATTGTGGGTCAAGCAATTTTTATCTTAAAAACGGCTCAGAAGATTTTAACTAAATTTTGTATCCTACTGTTTTTGGGCATGAGAAAATCATTGAACTAGGTCACATGCTCGAGAAAATTCGTTTACTGGTTCATTTATCATGCGTCATTATGGCTCAAGCTATTTTTATCTTAAAAACGGCTCAGGTGATTTGAACTAAATTTAGTGTCCTACAGTTTTAGGGAACAAGAAGACCATTTGGCTAGGTCACATGTTCGAGAAATTTCGATTAGTGGGTCATTTTGGTGATGGGTTATGTCAAACTATTTTATCTTAAAAACGGCTCAGACAATCTGAACTGAATTTTCTATTCTATGGTTTTTCGGCACGAGAAAATCATTGGGCTAGGTCACATGCTCGAGAAAATCCGATTAGTGGATAATATTTGGGTCCATGTGTGTCAAGCTAATTTTATCTAAAAAACGGTTCAGACTATTTTGACTAAATTTTATATCCTACGGGTTTCGGACACGATAAGACAATTGGGTTTGGTCACATGTTTGAAAAAAATTGATTAGTGGGTAATTTAGGTTCTATTTGAACTCAAAGTTAATTTTGACCGAGCCTAGCTCAGTCTGCCCTGCTCATATTATTTCATTTACACATGAATCTAGAAGCTATTCTCCAAAAAATAGGATAATAAAAAACATCCTATTTTTAATTAACTTTCTATTTCGTTGGATCTTCTGCTTTTCTTCAGCTATTTTTTTTAATTGTACCTTGGACACAAATTGTAATTATTTTATTAAAATACTCTAATATATATAAATATTTATTTAACCGGATTTTTTATTTTCTTAGAACAACTTTGTGAAATGTTCCACACTTCATTTTTTGATGTAATTTAATATGAAAGAAAAGTCATTTTTAATTCAAAAAGCACTTTTACATCTTTTGTTTGTCAATGTTAAATTAATTACATCGTTACTCTATTAAATTTAACATGCAATTGATTTCTCAAATTTGATTTAATGAAAAAATAGTAACTTACATTCAATCAAATATTCTCAAATTTTTTTTTTTTTTTTGTGATTTAAATTTTTGCTGTATATTAATTTGGTTTACTTAATATTCTGTTATTTGTATATAACCTTCGAATTAGGACTGGAGTTTAGAATTAACAAATTCTAATTAATTAATAATGCAATACATAAAACGATAATGAGTTCTTAGTTAGTGTATGACTAATTAAAAAGTGCATCAAAAATTGTATGAAGATAAATAAAAAGAAGAAATAAAAAAAAATCTGTATGTGTTTCAATTTATACATTACTAGCTTACAGAGCCTTTCTCTGTGCGTAGTGACCAGCTACTCTCTTCATGAACGTAGTCTAGGAATAAATGGGTTTTTGAGTTTTTACAGTGAATCTGTTGTCTGGATTCCAGTAACATGCCGTGAATGAGCAATTTATTTTATAATTTCTTTTACTATCGAAAATTATGGTTCAATTTCCCTAAACCTGACTGTCGAGGTTATTTTACGCTGTGATTTATTAATGAGGTCTCTGTAGTTGGCTAGCTAGTATATATACTCTGGTCGAAGCGAGTATCGTTGGACTTGGGTCGGTTATTAACTTAAAGATAATTATACTAGTGCTTCATCTCGTCGAGACTTGAAGTTTGGATTGTGTCTCATGCTGACCATTTGAACTTTAATATTTGACTGAGAGCTTCAAAATCGTGTTAAGGCATTACCATTTATTGTTTTCAAATAAAGATAAATTAGAATCCTTGTGGTTATATTTCAGTGCTATTGCAGTATTGCGCAAGTGACATTTTTATACAGTATTTTCAGTTTCTAGCGATCCGAGGTGAACTTTTTTTTGTTTGAAGCGAACAGTTAGAGAATTCATTTTTATGTAAGTTAGTGTTTAAATTTAATTCGTTTTTTAGTGCCGGATGTTATAATTTTGGTCACCATAAATTCCGCAGCCCTGCTCCACTACAACCACCCCTATTTATTGGTTTAAAAAATCTTTGTAACTGTTAAATTTGTGAGTCAGGTTACTTATTTAGTGGACGGCCGTGAACAGTCCGTCACACGTGTCAACATAGCTGTTATTTAGTAAAACGTACCATTTAAATACATATATTGATTCGATGCTTACAATACATAATCAAAAAATTTTCCCCAAGTATCATAACTTGTTCATTGAAATATTTATTCAAAAGCTTATATTTTGGATTAGCTCATACAATTAATGTCTGTAACTCCATTTTTCGGCGAAAACTCTGAGTATATTTTTTCCTATAAAACATACTCTTCTGCAAGCGGTAATATGCAAACTACAGCTTTATTGTTCCTTTTGTTGATTGTATATGAATTCAAATTTCGACCAAACGTATAGGAAAACCAAAATATATACTGTGATCTTGAGTTTCCAGAAAGTTCTGTTTTTGAACTTCAATTTTATTTTATTTCCTTGAGTTGAAAATGAAATCCTTTTACATGCATCTGTGTACACATATGTCAGCCGTCTAGTAAAAGTAGAAGACGATGTAGAACTATCACCAATGTAGCTGATGGTGATGCTTATTCAAAAATGATAGATGGTAACACAAGGCATATTAGTAAATCGTTTGTTGCCCAGAGAGTTTGTACATAGCTGTGAAAATTAATTGAGAAAAAGCACAAACAATCACTCTTTTCTCAAAAGTATAATTTTATGTAATTCATGGCTTTATATATACTGAATATTATCTGTATTAGTATGAAATATATTTTCATTTAGCAAACATTAGCTGAATTTGTATTGGCATTGATTCCAATAAATTTCTTCACATATTTTTCTTTTACTTCATCAGCGAAGAACTACACTTTTATGCAATTTTACAAACCATCATTGCGAACGCGATTAAGAGCAATGTCGAATGTTGATTGGTCGATTGCCCAAGCATTGTAGGAGGGGCTTAACACGCTTGAAAAGGATATTGTTTTATTCCGTTGAAGTTTCTTAATAGTGTCAGAGCTTGCATATTCACATTCGTTTTATTTTTAATGATGCTTGTGACATATAATCGTATCAAACAAATATTATTAACTTAATTCATTTAAAAGAACACAATCGATATGTACAAGTATCATCCCAAGTAAACAGGTCGAAACAGTAATCAAATACTTCACCTCTTGCATTATATATTTTTTAAGAAAAGTAAAAGTAATATTTTAACTGAAATGATGAATGAAAAATTATTTAAATTTGTAACAGCGTATATAATTTTTTAAACGGGGAAAGACTTTTCTTTTCGGATAATTTAGTGATATACATATAACAAACCTTGTACAAAGTTTATTTAAAATTTATTACTATTCAAAATCTACATAACTACATTTTTTTCTGTAGAAGTAGCTCTTATTTTGAATGTTATTTATAGAATCAAGTAACTCACAAAAAAATAATAAATGTTTATTGTCATAATTATAATTGAAGTAAAAGTAAAGATAAATTTACTAAGCTGTTATTAACTTTTTGAACTGCTTCATAAAACTGACTTGCAGTTAAATTGACACATCAATAATACAATTTTATACTTTTATCTTAATGGGGAAGGTCCGGAGGTGTTAATTCAAAGGTATTTTAAACCATCGCCTGAAATCACAAGAGCTTAATATACAAAATTTTTAATGTAAATTTATTTATTTTTTAAAATAATTATTTTTTAGTTTAACAAAGTTTAGTTTAACAAGTTCTTTTATTTGAAAGTAATAGTGTTTTACAGCATTAATTTAATTCCAATTATTCCTTTTTTGACAACTGTAATGTTAAGATCATTTAATTAAAAGAGGAACTTAGTACGATAAATATTAATTTATCAGCACACTTTGGAGATAGTAATAGATGTTAATCGCATAGTTTGCTACCATAGACACATTGATAGTAATACCAAAGACAGCAGTACCACAGACAGTAGTACCATTGATGATAGTACCATTGGCAGTATTGTCATACACACATTGCTTTTATTTAATTTATTCAACACAATTTATAATATTTGAGAAAGTGTTTTATTTTGAGCAGTTATCTGCAGCGTGGAAACTCCGATGTGTCAACCACAAAAAGAGAAGATTTACCAATAATGCGTACGCGTATATAATATGTACCCTGCCACGCTTTACAATCGACCAGAGAATATAAGTCATCAATGCAATGTCTTTATAATCATGTGGTTACTGCGGACAAATCTTACGTTTAAACAAATGAAAAGTATTTCAGTTTATATTATAAACATCGTCATTAACTATCTCAGTAACAGATAGACTAACTGACGAACCAGTAACCAATGATCCCTTCCCTTTTAATTTGTGAATTGGATGTAATAAATACATTATGAACTTTTGACACACCAAAACTCTTTTTAGTTTTTTTCTCTTTTCTCCATCCAAAAATTGTGTAATATTGATTTTTCCTTTTTTTTAGAAAAGCTTAAAAAAAGACGCAGATATGTTCGCAACATGTACAGAATGTTATTTGTAAAAGAAATTAACATTGCAATGATAAATTTGTTTAAAATAATTTGCAATTAATTCAAATAATTTCATTTTAATATATTTATACTAAGGCCTTATATATTATTTAAATCGTTTTCCTTTCCTTTGTTCATTTGAAATTAATAGTATATTTACAGCATTAAATTAATTACAATTATTATTTTTTTGACATCTGTAATGTTCTCAACGTAAGATCATTTAAATAAAAGACGAACTTAATACGCTATATATAAATTTGATATATAATTTCATATATATATATATATATATATATATATATATAAATCAGCACAGATGTTAATCACGTATTTTCAATCCATCTGCACATTGATAGTAGTACCATAGACAATGGTACCATTGACAGTAGTGTCATAGACACATTGTTTCTATTTACTTTATTCAAAATAATTTATTATATTTGATAAAGTGAGACTTTGAGGGGTAATTCAAAAACTATTAACCGTTATCTGAAGCATGGAACCTCTGATGTGTCAACAAAAAAAAAAAAAAAAAGAGAAGATTTACTAATAATGCGTACGCGTATATAATATGTACCCAACCGAGGTTTCAAACCGACCACAAAACTTAAGTCATCAAGCTAATGTTTTTATAATCATGTAGTTACTGCGGACAAATCTTGTACTTAGACTTATAAAAAAATCACAAACTTTCTTACTTTGTTAATTGTACTACGGAAAGTCATTAAGTAAGTCACAAAAGATAATTAAATAATAACTTACAAAGATATTCACTACAAAACTATTTTTATTTCTCATCATATTCTGCACCCTTATTTATGCACTTATATCACCATTTTATCAGTGCCCTAATACAAGCTGCATAACATTCTTTGGGTTGCTGTCTCAGCCGCGTTAGGACTTCAAGTTGAACACAGGAGACAATACAAAAGTTTGGTTGGCAACTTCTTCAACATCCACCATACAGCTTCGACTTAGTTCTAAGCGATTTTCATCTGTTTAGCACACTAAAAATCCATCTAGGAAGCAAGATGGTGTTCACAGATGACGAAAAGGTTCAACTTGAAGTCCTAATGTTAATAAGACAGTAACCCAAAGAATGCTATGCAGCTGGTGTTGGGGCACTGATAAAACGGTGATATATGTGAATAAATATTGGTGAAGTAAAATTGGTGAAGTATTGGTGAAGTGTTGTGAAATAAAAATAGTTTTGAAGTGAATATCATTATAAGTTATTATTTATTTATATTTTGTGACTTACTTAATGACTTAACCTCGTATAAACTGGCGAGAAAATTAGTTACACATGTTCTAACTAAAACGAAACTAATAGAATATAAAAAGTTTGTATTTAAATCATTAACAGGATTAAATATTTTGCATTATGTTTCTGTGAATTTATAATCTAAACACTAAAAAATATTTATATCTAAAGAATGAATATTTACTAGTAGTATTAAAAAATAGTTTTAAGTTAGTTTTTATTATGCTTAAGTTTATATTTACAAAGGATATTTTACATACAGGTGTTTTAAAATTCCAAAAACAAGTATCAAAATTATTTTAGTAGAGAAGTCTGGAAATTCTTTATTACGATTCTTTTTTTAGTTCCAAATATCGCAATTGGCAGATGCTTTAATATCTCAAACAGTAATGCTGCTGAAAATAACTTCAAAACTCAAACAATAATTTTGGTATTTTAACGTCTATACGGTACGAATTTGAAACCCTAACAAGGAAGGTCTCCATAAGCTCTTACTGAGAAAAAATTGAAACTAATTACAGATTGTTCTTCTCATGAGGATAAATATGTTTATAAAAAAAAATTCCTGCGGAACCTCAGTATAGAGCTCGTAAAAAAAATAATGACTTAATTAACTTCATTTTTTGTGGCAATTTATTATTGGTTGGGTACACAATGAGATTTTAAAATATAATATGTTTTTATGATAAATACTCTTTAAGGAAAAACGTTTCTACTCATCATACTCAACTACTTTAAGTAAGTTTAAATTAAATAAGTATAATCTTATAACTACAGTTTTGCCATTTATATGCATATATAATGAAATTTAACAATCGTTTCATATTGTTTAGGACTAAATTTAAATTGAATATTTTTTTTAACTCAAAATTAAGATAAGAGTTTGAGCAATTTCAATTCGACTGCTATATGGTTAGTGTTGAAGGCAAAAGAAAACACTATTGTTGCAATGGGACCCACGACTTATTCAATAATAAAACATATAACGACAGCTTTCTTAATCAGGCAGGTTACTATTAAAATACAAGTAAAACTTATATATCCTGTGAAATCACGTAAAATTAAATAACTGCAGCAACACGCAACTTGTATATATTATGTAAGCTTATAGAAATAATAATAAAATATTCCATCATTTAAATTTAAATTCAGTAAGTGCTGTTCATTTAAACACTCATTTAACAAACAATTTCCAAGCGCATTAAAATCGCTTGCATTTTGAAATGAAAAAGTATTGCTCGCCAAATCGCGTCTTTTCTCGCCTAATCATCGAAACTATTTTAGTTCTTTACAGATTTTCTACAGGAAATTGCGCAGTTAAATTTGATTTATGCTTTATAAAGTATATGAGTAGTTTCATTATCATTTTTGCCAAAATATTCTCACTATGCACTTTAAGGAGAATTTCCTTGAAGTGAACAACGATAATTCCAACACTTTCCAACATAGTATGAAAGTGATTATTAATTCCGTTTGTCTGTCTGTCTGGCCGCCTGTGCTCTGCCGTACATGAACAAGGATTGTCTTGTAATTTTTTTTTATTTTATTAATGTTTAATATAAAATGTTCGGTATTGAAAATATTTAGCGTTTATGGTTAGTTTACAGGGATACAGGAAAAATCCGTTACATTGTTGTCTATGGAGGAAAATCTTTACGTTGCCTTTTATTGATATTACGATAGCTGAAACATATTCAAATGTATATACGTCACTGCTGAGGACAACAACATGCCTAGTCAGGAATATAGATTATGTAGACCTTTTTAGTTTGTTTACAGGGACGCACAAAATATTTCCATTACATCATGATCTTTATGGAAAAATTGGCTACAATTCATTTTAATATGTTTTGATACTTAAAATATAGTTTAATTAAAATGTATCACTGGGATACACTCTTAGAAAAAACTGTAATTTTATGACGTTGCTCTTCAATTTTCACGGGAAACAGCCTTATTTGATGAAAAACGGTCTGATCCACTAAATAAGCGGCCTTATCACTTACATACTTAGAAAACTAAGGGCAATCCACATATTCCTACAGTTCTGGCCCATGTGTTAGCAAAAATACGGTACGACCTCATACATTTTTCTCCGCTAAGGTATAACCCTTCATTTTAGTCGTGTTTCAAAAAATAATGTCACTTAACCGTGACCATTACATATTTTTAACACGCCAAAATGCGATTCTGTGATAATTATCTAACGTGCTACGTGCTATGGAACAGTAAGTAAAGTGTTATTATGTTTTAAAGTGCATTATATCTTGTGCACTATAATACTTTTTCACTTTGCCGCGTAAAATTTATGGGCTGCACAAAGTGATAGGCATGGATTTTTTTTTTCTTTTTTTTACGGGGTATGATTGGAATCTATGTTGCGGCTTTTGCCCGTAATTTTACAGGGGTATTTTTAACAGTGTACCTTACGACATGTTTTTATAAATTATGGAGTGTGTAGCGTTTATCATTGATTTACAGAGATGCACAAAATAATTTGGTAAAAAACCGACTGTAATTAATAATAGTTGCAAGTGCATTTTCCATCGTGGTGTTCATTTTTAAATTTATTCAATTTTTTGTGTAATTTGTGGTGTGTATAGGTTATATCATTTACTGGTCTGTGCGACAGAATTCGAAGAAGACAATAATTGCTGAAAATGGATTTTTACTGTGTTAGGCTCTTTTTAAATTATTTTTTAGATAACTCATTTCTTTAAATTAAAAAAAATGAAATTTCTTAGTATTATGCTGTTATTGTTGGAAAGTGTTTCATAATCTCTGCTGGATGAATAAATTTTCATTCTTGTTTCAAACTAATTTGAGAAATATTACAAATTGTGCTAAATCCGTGACATCTATTGGAGATATGTTAGACGACAACAATGTATAAGAAGTAAACAAATTTTCGACTTAAGCTGAAATCTGTAACAAGAATAAATTTAATACCTGCCATAGTTTAATTATTTTTGAAATTTTGAAACTGTCAGTCATTTTAAGGATACTACGTCTAAATTTGAAGGACTGCGTTTGGAATATTACGAAATTTATTTTCATTGTTGTAGGCAATATAGTCTATTTCAAATAATTATAATAAAAAAATCACTATGGCAAAATTTTGTACGAGAAGCTCGAAAATTATTCTTGAAAACTTAATTTGTATTAAATTCATTAGTAATAAAAATCATTATATTTATGGGAAATTATACATTTCGAAAATATGTTTTACATAATATATAGTTTTCTATTTTAATTGTAAAATAAACTTGTAAAAACTGATATAATTAGCAATTTTTAATGCATATTTTTGTATGCTGAATTAAATAATTATTTATCTTTCAGAATATTTTCTATCTACAAAAACAACTTTTCAAAAAGAAAAAAAGCCAAGCGTAAAAAAAAAAAAAAAATAAAAAATAAATAAATAAATAAATAAATAAAAATAAAAAAATAAATAAAAGTTGTGGCTAAAAAATGGTGTGATATCAAGTTTCCAAGCTATTATATTACTTATTTAACTTTTTTCCATTAAATAAGTTATCATATATATAAGTCGAGTGCCTGCGTATATGTTAATAGAAATCGTTTTCTCCTGTACTAAATACATCCTAACAAGTTTCTGAAAATTCATTTTTTTTCAAATTATGCATGATGGGCTTGGCGACCATCTTTGCATATTATTCACAAAATTCTAAGCACCCAAATCCGTAGTTAAAATTCGAAGTTCAAAATTGTTATTTAAGCAAATATTTTAAGCGTTTCATTTATAGACTTGTATGCTCTGAAAATTGTATCTTAAGATACCGATGACTTATCTTAAAGATTCATCTTATGATTTATTTTGTAGAGTAATTAATAATTTCACACTAGTAAAAATCAATTTCTCAAAATATCAGTCTTATCTAATTTATCTGTCCGTAGTTAAAATCTGAAGCACGAAATTGTTATAAACATATTACATTGCAAACATATTACGCTTGTACTTTAGAAATTTGGGTGCTTTGAAATATGGAAAGATGGCCGCCAAGCCCATCGTGCATAATTTGAAAAAAATTGAATTTTCAGAAACTCGTTAGGATGTATTTAGTACAGGAGAAAACGATTTCTATTAACATATACGTAGGCACTCGACTTATATATAACTTATTTAATGGGAAAAAGTTAAATAAGTAATATAATAGCTTGGAAATTTGATATCACACCATTTTTTAGCCACAACTCTTTTTTTTTTTTTTTTTTTTTTTTTTTTTTTGGAAAAGTTGTTTTTGTAGATATCGTTTCTTTTTTTTTAAATAGATTAAACATAATTTAAATAAACTAAACATGAGAAATAATTTAAAATTATATTTTACTTTCAGTCATTGTTTAAAGGGTTAACTAGAAATACTAGTAGATTTTTCAGTTAAACTAATTACACTCTTAAAAACAACATACTAAATGTGGCTTGTTATAATACTTGTTATCCTCCGTTAAAAATATCACTGACTTATCCATGAAATGAATAAAAATGGAATACGTACATAGCTTGTCGGCGCTGCATTTGAAATCAAACGTGATATCACGCTCTTTTATTATTAGTGATATCACGCTCTTTTATTATTAGTGATATCACGCTCTTTTATTATTAGTGATATCACGCTCTTTTATTATTAGCAATAGCTGGCTTCGCCCGCTAGCGGGACCCTAATTTACATCGGGGCCTCGAATCTTCTAAAACCTCGAATAAGATAAACCTCTAACCGAACGAACCTCCGACCTGGTTCCCCGCTGCCTTCGGCAACGGATAATCCCTTAATTTGCACATCGAATAGTATAAACCTCTAACCAAACGAACCTTCGACACGGGTTCCCGCTGCCTTCGACACCGCATAGCAGTCCTGCTGCGCCTGCTCAAGTTCCATCTTCCACCACCAGGTAGCGCAATCTGTTCTATATGAACCTCGGGCACTGAAATCGTTAAGGCTATAGATGTCGAGTCGAATGAGCTATACCCCGTCGTGATCCAGCCCATAGAACCAGAGATAGGAAAGTGCCCCCTGGTGGTGAAAAAACGAATTAAAATCGGAAATCTCTATCGTTGTCGAGTCGAATGAGCCATACCCCGTCGTGATCCGACCCATAGAAACAGAGATAGGAATGCGCCCCCTGGTGGTGAAAGCTAATCGCGTTTGGTGGGCAAAGTGGGGGATGAACACCGGAGATGCATTTTAGGATTAAGCGGTCACAGACCTTTCCAACGATGTATCGCATGAGGGGTATGTGCAAAATTTAGAAAATACCCCCCCCCCCTCCCCGCATAATATGATTAAGCATTCACAAACCTTTCCAACGATATATCACATGAGAGGTGTCGGAAAAATTTAGAAAAGTGTCCCCTTTGGGGGGGTGAAAGTGGGATGATGGATCGCGAAGATATATAATATGAATAAGCGGTTACAGGCCTTTCGAACAATATATCACATGAGTAGTGTCTTAGAAGTGTAAGTTCGATTGCGCGTTATCTCAAAGAATTGTTTTTTCAGAAAGTAAATACCTACTGAGACTGATCAACAATTGGGAAATGAAAATTGGAATTGTCCTACCTTTCCTTTCGATGATCGCCATAGTAATATCCAAGATAGAATGTAATCCAGGGCAAGTTCACAATGCACGTAATAAATCACTAAAGTCGTTTGTGACTATGTTTCTAAAAAGGAACTGACTAAAATAATAAGTCATTTTGTGTATAAGCAAAAAATATATATTACATAATTGTACAGTTAATTGAATTTAAATTTTAGATTAAATTTAGTAACCCGTAAGGCATGGTGACGTCACGGCGACGTCACTGTGAAGTCACACTGTGACTTTGTGACCGTCGTCGTGACGTCAAGTGACGTCGATGTGAAGTCATTGGGACGTAAATGCGAGGTCGTTATGGCTGTTTTCAAGGCTTTCTGTGACCTCACAATGTGACTACTTTGTGAAGTCACCGTGCGACTTAAATGTGAAAAATGTGACGAATCTGCATCGGATAGGGTGACCAGATTTTACCCGAATCCTATACGGATTGTTCGGAACAAAAATTTTTTATGGTTCAAGTTTGTGACGTTTGTGACGACACTGCACCGGGTCGGGTGACCAGATTTTACCCGAATCCAATCCAGAAACTTCGGATCGATCTTTTTGGATTTGTTTGGCTGCAGAATAGATTTCGATTAGTTGTCGTGTGACCTGATTTTCGTGAACCCGATCTAATATATAATGGTATAATGTTTTTACTGTAAGTCTTGTTTGGAATAGAATCTTGCATACGACCGAGTAACCAGATTTTATCAGAAATTTTGTTACGATACAATTTCTGATGTCGGCTCGGATCAAGAGTCATACACGAATCCGGTTATATACTTCTTGAACATGATTGAATGTCAACTTGAACATGAATGATGGTTGACTGAAACTATATTTTGATTCAACCCGTATTCTTATCCTAACCCAACAACAACAACAACAAAAAATCTGAAAGCCCAAAACCCGACCGAACCTGATGAATGATTTCGTTTAGATTCGGATAACAAAATGTCACCAAATACGGATAAGATCGACGATAAGAAATTGGATCGGCAATCATTTTTATTGATGCAACTCGTATTCAAATTAAAACTTTGCATCTGATTGAGAAACCGGTTAACACGAAACTTTCTGACACATTTATGAACAAACTTTTAAACGCATGGCACTTGCATGCCTGATTATTAAAGCTATTTGAAATGAATAGCGTTTTCCATTTTTAGATAAATGTAATCCTTAAGATCAATGTCGGTCACGTTTTACCCGTTTCTGACGCTGCGCGTCGGAAATTTGGTTCAAAACACGGACTTTGACAGTGTTTTCTGAAACATCATCTGCCGTTACCAAAAAATGGATAACGCCATTCGATTATATATAGGGTAGATGTGCCAGTAATGGACACACTTAAGGAATTTCTTTAACAATTATTTTTTAATTAATAGTTATAATTGTTATATTCAACATTTTTTAATATTATATTACTCTACCAACAATATTTAACCATGCTCATAGTCACATTTCCCAATGTGAATCTAAATTTAATTGTAAATAAAAGAAATAAATCAAAACACCCTAAACTCCAGTAATGGACACCACACAAAAAGTAATAGATAATTGATATTATGATTGCATTTAAAACTAGAATTTAAAGATAGCATATTAATGAAATAAATAAAGCTGAATTTTTATTGGTTATTTTTTTATAAACCAAAAACATTGAAGGTGTCCCATTACTGGAAGGCGGTCCATTACTGGCACATCTACCCTTTTCTGAATAAGAACACCTGCCAATTTCAAAAATTGCAAAAATTGCAATGTTGTTAATTATAATGAATATCTATGAAAATTGAACTAAGAAACGCAAAACATTAAATAAATTCCTCCTTTTACATAACACTTTACATTTAGAATACATATTGTTAGTAAATACTTTAAGCTTTTTTCCAAATAGTCTATTTAAAAAAATTTAAAACATTAAAGATAAAATTTAATACAAGTGATTTTTTAAAGGAAAATTTAAACATCTTAACTTTTAAATAATGCAATATTAAATGTACTAGTACTAAACATGCACTATTAACAAAACTGCGAAGACATTAAAAGTTACCTGCTGATCTATAGGTAAAGGTGTTACTATTGAATGCTCCTTATCTGCTTCCCTTTCATTGAAAAATTAGACTGTACATCCACTACAATAATTTTCAAATTATTCTAGCAGAGAGGTGTGTTCATAGATCTGAGAAATCAAATATCACCCAGGCCTTATGAACGCACCCGGCTAGACACAGGGAGATGTTAAAATGGATGGTTTACTTTAAAATGGAGATTGTTCACTTTAAACCGTTAATTTACTTACACAGTATAAATCTACAAACTTAAAAGAACGCAACACACGCTAATCCTATCCTAACTTCGAATGAGAAAAAATCGTCTGCCTTCAATATGCGCGCGCAGTATTGTTTAAACACAACAAAATAACAGCTAGCCGATGTTTCCAACTTTACCGCAAATGATATGGGAAGAAAATAATTTAAATAAAGACATTTCAAAACCTTTATAATTTATATGGCTGAAAAATGAACTTCTAATGATGCTATAATATTCTTTTTTTATATGAGAGAGTTTTGTATTCTTAGAAATAAGCTGTGAAAATTTACATTTTTATATATTTTTTAATCCATTGCATTTGCTTTAGACGTCAAAAATAAAGATAAATTTTAAATAATAATTGCTTAAATAGGCTTTATAAAGTAATTTCGATATAAATTTAAATTGCAATCAAATTTCCTAAGTACAATTTTTTTTATTTTTTACACTCTATCGAAAAGAGCAATATATTTAATAGAGGTGACATCTTACTAAGCACTGGCCAGTTTTGGATAAATTGCTATAGGAATTAATTATACTTTATAACATGTTTTTAATTCATTTTTGCTCGGAAATACACGAAATTGGCTCGTGTTTTGTTCAGAAACTATGTTATTGAAAAACCTTTTCCATTTTTTGTTAAAAGCAGAAGATCTTTCAGAAAAGAATGTCAAAGTCGGCGTTTTGATTTGAATATCCGACGTGACAGTGAAAGACAGGAGAAAAACTGATCGTCACGTGACACGAATTGCTTATAACTCGATAAATAACTAAATTTCTATTTAAGTATTTTTACCTGTGTATTATATAGTATATTTCAATTATAGTATATTTTCTATATATATATATTATAGTATATTTTCTGTGTAGTAAATTTCATGAAAATGGTAATGAAAATTGTAAAAAATTATCTGCCTCATATATGTAGACAGATATTTATTTATTATTTTATTTTGGAAATACTTAATATATTTAAATAGTGTGTGACAATATTTTTATTAATGATTTAGGTACATGACATAATTCAAATCTATATTTTTTGAGTTTTTTTTTTCCAAATTCACTCTCCGATCACACCGTGAAGTCACAGAGTGTTGGCATTTTGGTCATAGGTTTTACGTGACTTATGTGACTTGCAGTGACGTCATTGCAACGTCACAAAAATTTCTAAAGCTGTCAAAAAGTAATTTTCTTTATGTTATAAGATGTTCTAAAGTTTATTTTAAGTTTTCTTTAGGTCTCCAAGACGTTCACATTTTGGTCACAGTGTGACGTTACAAAGTGGTGGCATTTTGGTCACAGATGTGACGTGACGTACGTGACTCACATTGACGTCACAATGACGTCACTGTGACTGTGCATGCTATGCTGGAAGTTACAAAAATATATTCATATTTTAGAAATTACAAGAGCCATTCGCTCTTTTTAAATGTGTTGACCGGTTGAGTTTTGTAGGCAGACTAACTTAAATGTTTTTCAGTCCAAAAGAAAGAGAATGTTCTTGTTTTTAGTCCTTGAACTGTTTTTAGAGTCATGGGATTCTCTTTAATTGGAGTTTTTTGGCATATTTCACAAATAGACGAGCACATCACGAAGCGCATATAATACACCACTAATTAGCAGTGATTTCTTACTTGTTTCACCAATTATACAAGTTCTATGTTTTCACTCACTTTGTTCATTATTTGATGATATAAAATAAAACAATCATTAATCCACTATCACTTTTAAAGATGATAAGTTGGGTACTGCATTTGAAAATAATTGGATGTAATAGTCAACAAGATATTTATGTTCGCGGATCTGTTCATGAGTTATTTCACTAAGTGGAGGAAAAACTTCTGCTGCATTTTCTTTTTTGAACATCTGTGTTTTCGAGTGCTTGCAGAGATTCTAATTGAATCCATTATGAGGAATTATTTCTAACAGTTTCCCCCTTAATTTCTTAATTTGGATTCATCTAAAATTTTCAATGCATTTCTGTGTCTAATGAAGCTACGTTTAGGAAGAGGTTTGGTAAGTGTGTCTGCTATCATATTTTCAGTAGGAAGATACTTCAATTCAATAATGCCTTCTTCACTATACTGTTTGATTGCATTAAATGCATCAATATGCTTAGTGCGTTTCGTGAATTTTCCGTTATCTACCATTTTTATTGTACTTTGGTTGTCTTCAAATAGAACAATGGGTTTTTCTTGATGAAGTCCTAAGTCATCTAATAACTTTATCAGCCAAATAATTTCTTGGCTAGCTTGTGCGGCTGAAACATAATTAGCCTCTGCTGAAGATAAGCTGATACAATTTTGTCTTTTTGTTGTCCACTGAATTGGACTGTCACCTAAAATATATAAAATTCCAGATGTCGACCTTCTGGTTTTGGTATCGCCCGCCCAATCGGCGTCAGCGAATACTTTTAATATCGGTTCTTTATTTATATCAATTATTAATTTCAGTTCTTTAGTATGATATAGATGTCTTATAATTCTTTTGACTGCTTGCCAGTCCTTCTCGCGAGGATTCTCATTTCGTGTGCTTAATATATTGACAGCTGCCGAAATGTCAGGCCTAGTTATGGTCGCGATATAGAGAAGCGAACCGATTGCCTGGTGATATTTAACATTATTTGGCATCAAATTGTCATCGTCATTTAGTTTATTATATCCTGATTCCATTGGCCTGCCGCACGGTTTGGCGTTTTCGAGATTACATTTCTTTGCTAAGTTTTCAATTTTAAGTTTTTGGTCAAGAGAATAGCCGTTAGGTAATTTTTGGATTTGAGTACCTAAATAGTTTCTAATTTGGCCTAAATCCTTTAATTGGTATTCTTGTTTTAGAGATTTTACGATTTCTTCTATTGTGTCATTTTTACTTGCAATGAGAATATCATCGATGTAAATTATTATGTATGAAGCATGATCTTTTTCTTTTCTGGTGAAAAGACATGCGTCTGCTGTACTTTGGATAAAGTTTAATTTACCAAGCGTCTCAGCGATTTTTAAGTGCCAAGCTCTGGCGGCCTGCTTAAGGCCATATATTGCCTTTTTGAGCTTGCAAACTTTTTCAGGAAATTGTTCATCAACATATCCCTCAGGTTGATTTATGTATATTTCTTCATTTAAATTGCCATGAAGAAACGCAGTATCAATGTCGATATGCCGCACTGTCAAATTTTTATGAGCTGCTGCTAAAAGGAGTGCTTTAATCGTGCTGTTTTGTGCTACTGGGGCAAAGGTCTCTTGATAATCTTCCCCATATTTTTGACTGAAACCTTTGGCAACTAAACGTGCCTTATAGGTTTGCACTTTTCCTGAACTATCAGTTTTACGCTTAAAAATCTATCTGCTTCCTATGATTTTTTTTATCAAAAGGAGGGTCAACTAGATCCGAAATTTTATTTTTCATTTAGGATTCTATCTCTTTATCTGTGGCTTCAAACCAATTTTTCTTTTCTACCGGATTATTTAATTTAATAAGTTGTTTCCAGCTTTCAGGTTCCGTTATTTCACATTTGTTTACTATTCCTATAAAATTGTCAGAAGTGTATCTATCTGGTGGTACGCCTCTGTTGGATCTTTCGGATCTACGAAGTTGAGGGATTTCTGGTTGTTGGGGCGCGTCAGGTGTACAGGGTGTAACACCTATTTCAATTTCAATGTATTTTCTATCTTCGATTAAGTTATTTCGTTTAAATTGTTCACTTTATTTTCCACAAATTTTACTGATCTGGAGATTATGATATCATTATCTTTAGTAAAAATGCGGAATCCCTTCGAATGATTATCATACCCCATGAAAATTCCTTCTTTAGCTGTATCATCTAGTTTTGTTGTGTGTAACTTGTTTATGTATGTATAAGCTTTACAGCCAAATACTCGAAAGTAATGTAAGTTTGGTTTTCTTTTGAACCAAATTTCGTACGGAGTTTTATTGGTTGCCTTTATGGGTAGTCTGTTCTGGAGATGTGTTGCGGTATTTATCGCTTCCCCCCAGAATCTGTGGGGTAACCCTGCGTCAGAGAGCATACTTAGGGTCATTTCTATCAAACTTCTATTTTTTCTTTCGGCAATCCCATTCTGACTTGGGGAATATGGAACAGTAAATTGGTGTTTTATTCCTCTTTTTCTTAGAAAATCCTCCGTATTTTTACCTATATATTCTCCCCCGTTATCCGATCTAATAGCTTTTGGATATCTACCGAATTGTGTGTGAACCATTTCTGTATAGTACTTTATTTTTTCTGATACTTCATCCTTATGCGATAGCAGATAAATTATGGTAAACCTTGAATGGTCATCAATAAAGGTGACAAAATACCTTTTTCCCCCTAAAGAGGTTGTTCTTATTGGTCCACAGAGATCCGTATGTATCAGGTCAAGTACCTGTGTTGTTTTATGGTCGGATGTTTTCGGGAAAGGTGCGTCGCTAGTTTTAGTTTTAATGCATGTTTCGCAGTGAGTTGCGTGACTGCATTTGTTTATTTTTATGCCGTTGGCCAATTGGTTTTTCGTCATTTCTTTTATGCTTTCATAATTCCTATGACCTAGGCGTTTGTGCCAAAGTTCTAAGCATTCTTTATTTTTGCAATCGTATGCGATATTCGCTGTGTTTGGGATATCTTTTTCTAAGAGTATTACTTCATATAAGTTATTTTTCTTTTTTGCTTCCAGATACGTTTTGCCGTTACAGGATAGCATGCATTTTTCGTCTTCGAAAATTAATTTATAACCATGTTGTGTCGCTTTGCTCACTGAAATTAGATTTGTTTCTAAGTGTGGAACATATAAGATATTTTTTAACTTTATTTTGTTAGAGTCACAGTTCGATGTTTTTGTCATTATTATAACTTCACCGGATCCGTAGGAATTGAGTGTGTTTCCGTTCGCGATTATTACGGATGTTTTTCGGTGTTATTTATTTCAGTGGATATTTCTTTGCTATTCGCAATATGGGATGATGTTCCGGAATCAATGATCCAAGTTTGTTTTCCGGGGCTTTCGATTATAAATGCTGCATCTTGATTTTCGTTGTGATTTATTGTTACGTTTTTATTTATTCTTTCCTCCGTTTCGTACTTTTTGTTTTCGCTATCACCGTATATTTTTTCGAAGCAGAGTGACGATGTAAACTTTTTTGGTTTGTATGTTTGTTTCGGTGTAGCTGTTTGTGTATTTCTGTTTTTTAAGTGCCAACATTTTGTCGACAGTATGTACAAAATTTATTCTGACTTTTGTAGTCGTTATTTACGAGCTTTTTCTGCGTTTTAAATGCTTTTGCCGAATTGTCGGTTTGTTCCGAGTTTTCTACTCGTTTATTATATTCGTCGACGAGTTTATTCTTTATAAAGTCAGGTGTTAACTCTGTTTCCGGTCTAGCTTCGTGAGCTGTTATTAAAGTATTATAACTCGCTGGAAGAGAGCACAGTAGTAGTGCTGAAAGGTGCGAGTCACTTATATTTTCCCCTATTGCGGAGAGTTTGTCTATTATTTCAAGAATGTGTGTTATATGCTTTTGCATATTTCCATGTTCTTGTAATTTAGCTCCATATAGTTTTCTAAGTAAATATAATTTACCTGAAAGATTGGCCCTTTCATGGATATTTTTTAATGTATCCCAAGTTTGTTTGGATGTGTTTAAATTTTTTACATGGACGATCTGAGCATCTTCGATGCTTAAATTTATGATAGCGCGTGCCTTTCTATCCCTTTTTTGCCATTCTGTTGTTATGGGGGTTGGCGGTTCATCTATTATTAATTCAGATAAATCTTCTTTAATTAATAACATTTGTACTTTGAATTTCCAAGTTGAATAATTATTTGAACTTAATTTTTCAATTAGTTGGGTCTCTTTAATAGATGCCATTTCTGCGATTAATTTTATTTACAGTTTTGATTATTAATTTTATGAGTTTTTATTTTTTCAGTAAACAAAAAAATCTTGAGATGTATATATATACTTTTCTTTCTTTCTTTTAAATCAATGCTAAGTGATTTTTAAATTTAGTTTTTGAAATCGTTACTCTTTAAAATACAATCTTTAAAACAATTTCTCAGTCTCATAATCACTCTTAGAAGTGTAAGTGCGATTGCGCGTTATCTCAAAGAATTGGTTTTTCAGAAAGTAAATACCTACTGAGACTGATCAACAATTTGGAAATGAAAATTGGAATTGTCCTACTTTTCTTTCGATGATCGCCATAGTAATATCCAAGATAGAATGTAATCCAGGGCAAGTTCACAATGCACGTAATAAATCACTATAGTCGTTTGTGACTATGTTTCTAAAAAAGAACTGACTAAAATAATAAGTCATTTTGTGTATAAGCGAAAAATATATATTACGTAATTTTACAGTTAATTGAATTTAAATTTTAGATTAAATTTAGCAAGTTACAAAAAGATATTCATATTTTAGAAATTACAAGAGCCATTCGCTTTTTTAAATGTGTTGACCGGTTGAGCTTTGTAGGCAGACTAACTTAAATGTTTTTCAGTCCAAAAGAAAGATTATCTTCTTGTTTCTAGTCGTTGAACTGTTTTTAGAGTCATGGGATTCTCTTTAATTGGAGTTTTCTGGCATATTTCACAAATAGGCGAGCACATATAATACACCACAAATTAGCAGTGATTTCTTGCTTGTTTCACCAATTATACAAGTTCTATGTTTTCACTCACTTTGTTTATTATTTGATGATATAAAATAAAACAGTCATTAATTCACTATCACTTTTAAAGATGATAAGTTGGGTACTGGATTTGAAGATAATTGGATGTAATAGTCAACAAGATATTTATGTTCGCGGATCTGTTCATGAGTTATTTCACTAAGTGGAGGAAAAACTTCTGCTGCATTTTCTTTTTTGAACATCTGTGTTTTCGAGTGCTTGCAGAGATTCTAATTGAATGCAATATGAGGAATTATTTCTAACATAGTGTCGGGGGGGGGCGCAAAATGTGGGGGTGAGACCTGTGGTGCATAACATGAATAAGTGGTCACAGCCCTTTGTAACGTTATGTGACATGATGGATATCGTTAAAATTTAGAAAAGTGTCCCCCCCTTATGTAGGCAAAACGCGCTTCGCCCCTCCCTATAATTTTTGACGCAGCTTTATTTTTTTAATTTATGTTATGTGTTATAAAATATCGTAAAGTTTCAAAAAGATAGCCTTATTATAGTTCCTAATTTTGATAACACCCCTCCCCATCCCCACCCCGAAATGTGACGAGCCATTCTTTTTTATAAATTTTTTATCATGTGTTATAAATTATCTTAAAGTTTGTAACAGATCGCATTGGAATTTATTATATTTGCTGAAATTACTATTATATATGAAATAATATAGAAATAAACCCTCCTTTAGCTTGTAATTAAGATATATGAACACTTTTTAGAATTTCTGAAAGCTGATTTTTATTTATTTATTTATTTATTTATTTATTTATTTATCTATTTATTTATTTTTTGTTTATTTATTTATTTTTTTGAGTTGCCCTGTGCATGTTTGGAATTTCTTAGCAATTTCTTAGATTTACATTATTTTATTCAATTAAATATTGTACTGTTACAATAAATTTAAATGGAAACTTCACATCTAAAACAAAAATAATTTAACAACTGGATTTCATTACTTTATAGGAAAATGGCGTGAAAGGTATTCCTGCGAACGAAATGCCTGTCCTTTACCGTGATTTTTTTTTTTTTTTTTTTTTTTTTTTTTTTACAAATGAATGAATCACATTTAATTCATTTCAAAAATTTTGTTTACGTTTGGAAAGGCCTTTTAAATTCCGGTAACTCTTAATGTATACATTTTAGAAGGTACATCTTCCTTCAAAAACTAATTTATTTTTAAAGATCTTTCTAAAAACGTAAATTATATATTTAAAATATTTTTTAAAGCATAAACACTACGTCTGATTACTTTAATTTACAATGATTTAAGAACGCGCATTTTATCAGACAATTAAACACACTAAACAAACATGAGTGAAAATTTGACCCGTGCCAGGACTCGAACCTGGGACCTTATGCGTACCGTGCGGACGCTCTGCGACTGAGCCATCCAGACCGATACCCTTGACCGGCAATTTATCATACTTATTCATTTTGGAAACAGTCATCTGCCACAGTTTGCAAAGTATTTAATTGTCTGATAAAATGTGTGTTCTTATAGTTATGAAGTTTTATTTAAAAAAAAAAATATCTTCAGAAGAAAATGGCTGACTTGCAGATGAAATTTGATATGGTTATAACTATGACAGCAATCTGTCATATATATAAATGTTTTCTTACATTTTACTTATTTAAATCAAACCCCACTTAATTTTAAAAACTTTCCATATTCATCCGTTTCCCTGTATATTAATAATCCTTTTTCTCTCTGTTTAATTTCATAAAATCTCAGCAGTAATCTAAGTATTAAGTTATACGAATTAATTTCTTGTTCAATAAATAATTCTTTTCATTTAAGCATTCTTTTTGCCGTTACAATAATTGAATAAATAAAAGATAAATAGTAGTTTCTACATCACAGATATCAAGATTTATTGCAAAAAGGAAATTAAGAACTTTATTTATTACTTTTAAATCTATTTTTTATAATTATCCTTATTGTTCATAAAACAATCCACATGTAATTCATTTTCACCCTTTATTCATTTAACCTTGAACTGCATCTCTGGATGTAATCAAATTATAGCAATATGTATATAAAATAAATATGCCTATTTATAGCTTCTAAAATAAACATAATAATAATTATTCATTTGATCTATCATAAATAATCCAAAAATAATTTAACTTCTATTTCAGAGTCATTAATCTTGCAAATGTTGACAGTTCAAATTATAGCAATAAATTATATCCAATAAATATACCTTCATCTCATTTAAAACAACGTTTTCCTTTTCTAACTGTCAAATAGATTATCCTTAATGTATGCTTTTTTTTTATGTTTGCTTACTCAGAAAATAACGGTTGTTCTTGCTTTACTCACAGCAGCATCTTCCAATCAAAATAATGGGTGATGATATCAATTGCTAAATTTAGATCAACATGTCCAAATATGGTAACGTTTCTGGCTCTGAGGCAAATAATTATTTTAATTTACTGGAAATTCCATACCCAGCCAAAAGTATCTTGTCTTTTCGAATTCTAATGCCAAAATAATGTATTGAGTAATGTGTTTTGGCACCAATTTTGTTCGCCAAGTAATGTAAATCTCTGGCAATAATGTTATGTGACCACTCACTCTCTGCTTGTATACTCACTGTGTGAGTTGCTTCTTCTGCTGGCTCGTGCTAAGAGACACCTCTCCTATATTATACTATATGATCATGAAAAAAATTAATAAAAAGCATTGAATGTCTATTTATGGAGTTTTTTTAATTGAAATTACGGAACCTGGAAAATATTTCTATAATTTAAAAGACTCTCTTCGCCCTCAACAAATTACAGCGTCACAATAACCTGTAACTGATTTGTGCTATTATAATACTGATGGTACACTGCATGGTCGTTGGCGGGTTTTATCTCTGTTTTGAAATATTTTTTTAATCGCCAAGTTAATTAACAGTTTTTTGCTAATTAAAGATAGAAAATATTTTTTTACACTGGATTTTATAAAAGCACATAGATTACGTAATTACTTGTCCAAAAATGCAATCCTTTTATTATTCTGTCCAATATTAAGGTCTGTAGCTTGTTTGAAAAAAAAAAAAGTTTGACGAAGAAAAAAGTGATCATTTTAAGTAACTCGACGTTTTTAAAAATATATATATATATCTGTTTATAAACCACTTATGAAGATGAGTTTGGTCTTAAATTGAAGAAATTCTTCATTAGATTCTTCTAGTTTTCGTTTTTTTTTCTGCGACGCTTGGTTTATTTGATATCTGATATTTTAATCTGGCACGTTTTTTCGATTTAACATTGCGAAGTTGATTTCTGTAAGTAAACAGTAGCGTTCTTTAGTCCAGTTCTTGGCGTTGTTTGTGTGGCGTTTTTTTTTTTAAAGCTTGGCTTGACAGAGCGACCGCCCTGCTTGATATTATTTTATTCCGTTGGGATTAAATAAAGAAATTAACTGACGCATATTTAGCTATCAAAAAGTAGTGTTGTCAAATGTATATCGTTTCGAATGCATCTTCTTAACAAAGCAAAAATATTACAACTTATTATATTTGTCACATCAACGCACATTTGCTCACATATTCTAATTGACAACCTTCCATTTGATAATGTATGATTAAAAAATTACATTATTTAATTGCATTTCAAGCCAAATAAGCTGCCACAATCAGTAGACATTTTTAACCACTAATTAATTTTATGCTAATTCTTGAAATAGTATGTTTTACTGCCAAGAGTAAAAATATTTTTTTCACCTAATCTTACTTGCAAATGAAAATTTAAGCACAATGCTAAATATGCCTCACTTGTAATCAAATTCTTTATCCCATGGGTGAATTTGCATTAATTTATACAATGCTTGGTTTGTCGATTAAAGTGTTTGTCATATTAGTTTATGTGAATTATTTAATTAATGAATGTGAAGCATCGGATGGATTTGAATTTAAATTTTATCATAATGAATAAAAATATTTATACTTTAATAACTAGTTAAAAAATAATATATATATATATATATATATATATATATATATACTATATCGTTTTTAAATACTGAAAAAAAAAATTGAAAGCATATTTGTTTATGCTAAATTAAATAATCATTTTGTCTAATGTCATCTAATGTCATTGTACATAAATGAGACACGATTCCCAACAGTTTTGTCACAGGTAGGGTATATTTAACATTTTATTAAATACATCTATAATTTATTAAACAGAAAAAATATTGAAGATAATTAAAATCTTAATCAGACGTAGAAAATACCTAAATATGACAATGCAATTTATGCTCATGCCACATTATCTTAAATTATTAATTTAAATGTTCTCAAATTTTGGAATGCTTAAGAAAAAGGTGAAATACATAAAATTCGAAGTTAAACATTTGTTTTTTAACTTCTTAATATAAAAATAAACTAATTTACTTAATAACTAAAATAATAAAAAAATATCATTGAGATACATAATATTGAACATATTATATTATATATATAGATAAAACTGAATACTTAATAGACTACTTACTATACTATTTAAAATTCAAACTTTAAACATTTTTAACTTCGACCATGTAAAAATTTATAAATAAATAATGGATGACCAATACACAATAAATTGAGTCAAAGTAATGTCGATTACTGTATATTTTAGTCACATATTTTTCATTTTATTTTGACTTTAACTTATTTTTGATTTTTATATTCTACGTAGGCCGCAACAAATTTTTACACTTTCCAACCTTGTTGAAAAGTGTTTATGACTTCGGTTCGTCTGGCCGTCTGTTGTCTGTGCGTGCTCTAACTCGCGTAAATATATTTGAATCGCCCTGAAAATTTGGTATGTTATTGTCGTTTACTATAGCATGTTCTCTATTTAAACTGAAGTGTGTAGCACTTATAGCTTTTTTTACAGGGACAGTCAAAAGTATTCCGTTAGATTACAGTCAAAGGGAAATAAACGTTTCAAATTAATTTTGTGGATGTCATGCCATTTGAAACATGATGGAATTCATATAAAATTATGAAGCGCATTAAAACATGCTTTTTGTAGAATATGGGGTTCAAAACATTAATTATTCATTTACAGGGTCAAACAAAAGAATTCTCTTACATATTGTTATATGAGGAAAAATCGTTTGCAGTGTTAATTTAGTGATATTTCAGTATTTCAAACATAATCAAAATTATATGCATTACTCTGGTGCACAATAAATTGCTCTCTTTAAAGTCTGGTGTGCATTGTGTTTATTCACAGGGACACGTTTTCTCCGTTTTAATGATATTAAAAATAAAATAAAAATAATGCCATAAATTAATTTATAAAGTATGTCAAATAAAATAGATCAAGTGTTTTAATGATTATTTTGAAAGAGATTTTTATTAATCTGTTGTGTAGGCGAATATGTCTACTCTTAACATTGTTTATAATATATATATATATATATATATATATATATATATATATATATATATATATATATAAGGCTAATTACCAGAACATATTTCTTCGAACTAGGGGGCTCAGCCCCGTACTCGCTAACGCACTCCAACCCCCCGTGAATTGCAAAGCAATTTACATTGAGACCGCTACGTGGTCCCAGCTCGCTCGCCCCTTTTTCTTTTTTTAGTAACTCTAGAAGGAATAAGTACTAGAATAGATCATTTGAACATATGAAATTGACAATTTTTTAATGTAAAAAAGTAATTGAAAATTCCGTTGAAAACAGAACTAAAAATGCATTTAGTTGATGCTACTAATGGGCATATAAATCATTTAAATACCATGAAAAAAGGATCTTGGAAACATAATTAGTTTAAAACTTATTGCACCTATAATATTGTACAGCACGGCTTAAATTCATTAAAACAAAATCTGCAAAAGAAATTATTTTTACTTCAATAAAACAGCAACAGATGGCAGCAGGGGCGTTCTAGAAAGGTTATATTTTATTATCTCCAATTTATCGTGTGAGCGATATTCGTAAATAAATTCTAAATAAGAGTTGAGAATTCATTTGAAATTAGCAATATTACTCATAATTAAAATAAGGAATCATCTCAGGCGCTTTGGATTACGTTCATATTATTTTATTTTTAATAATTGCTAGCTTGAGTTTCACTCTTCACTGCTCTGATACTGAGCGCCATATTGGAGGCGGAGCTAACACAATCTTGTCTGTTCATTGGTCTGAGCTCTGGAAATTACGGTTGTTGCCAACGATAAGGTAGAAATTCAGCCCTATTTCCGCGCCACGTAAGACAAATATATATATAGATTATTGCATTTCCTTAATGGAAAACAGGAATTATGTGAAATCTTGAAATTCCTTCCTATTTCATGAATCTCTTGGGAGAATGTGGATGGTCAGATGGTGACGGCGTCCCCACCACCCGTAGAGCAATCAGGGCTCTCCTTTCAGTACTCATTAAAAGTTCTCTAGAACTTGACGTGCCTGACGGACGCCCGTATGAGCTTGACGTCACAGTTCAATTTTTTATATCGTTATGCCTACCAATAATTTTAACTGTCAGAATATAGTTCAAATTTATCATAAATTTGTTTAGTTTCTATGCAGTAGGAAATTTACAAGCATTGCAAAGACAAGATCACATATATAATGTCTTAATATACTGCCTTCTAAAGTATGTTTATTAATGTATTAAAACAATAAAATATCGGTGCACAGCTCATAATAATACCACGTGATCCAGAGGAGGTGTAAAATTGACTATCTCTGAACTCGGCTGATGGCAGAGATAAACATACATATTATCAAAAATACACAATTACCCGAAATCTACTGATAAAATATTTTTTTAGAAATGGCCATCATTTTGTAAGTTATAATTATAATATAAGTTAACCTTATGGATCAAAGCATCTGGTCTGATATTTTAATCAGCTCAACAGAAAAGATCGCAGGTAATGGAACTCTAGTAAACGCTGGATACGGCAATACACTGGATTATTTTTAACACAATTATTTCAAATTGGTAAAGTAATCATACAAGAAATACATCAACTTGATCAATAAGGTTAACTGGATGAATTATGCCCTCCAGATTCGATCGGGATAGCTCAGTGGTAGAGCGTGGCGGCTGCAGCCAAGCGATCCCAGGTTCGAATCCTGGCCCGGACATTTTTCGTCCAGTTGGAAATTTACAACTTGTATGATTACTTTAGCAATTTGAAATAATTGTGTTAAAAATAATCCAGTGTTATGTGTTCTACTTTGAAATTAAACATAAAATGCAGTTTCTCTTTTATAGCAAGTTCAATTTTTACTTGAATTTATATCGACTACTTAATTTGTTACCTTAAGAAATAACATTTTAATCACAAATTTAATTAAGAATAAAGTTAACAATATGTTTGTCTGCTTTTTTTTATAAAGGAAGAAATTACATGTATGGATTTCTGTTTTTTGGTAGTTTTCTCGAATGAGAAAAGCAAAAAAAAAAAAAAAAAACAGAAAATTGCTTTTCTGGTTTTTGAAATTTATAAAGTCTGATTTGTTTCAATCGACGAAAATTATTAAAATAAATTATTAATGACCATTATTAAAAACCATTAATATAGCCGTTTGTTAATCTTGTTTTATATTTTAGTTTTACTTTAGATTACCAATACAAATTTTAAAGAAATTGCAGATCAATTTTGTACTGCAACTTCTTTAATTAAATATGTTTCACTTGAAATTAAATAAGTACGTAATGATAATACTTCAAATTTAAGCAAAGCAAAATCTTAATATTTATTATAGTTTTTGTTAAATATAAAAAATTATGTATTCTCAAAGTATTGTTCAAGTAAAATAATTGGAAATAAAATGAGATATTTATATTTATACTCTAAATACTTTTACACATAAAAGTTTCAGATGAATTTAAAACAATGTACATACTGACATTATAAAGAATCCCTTATAAAGAATTTTATTGTTTTTATCATATTAGATTGTTACTACAATTATATCTCAAAAAATCTTCTAAATTATATACTAAAACACTTTTATTTTGCCTAAAAGACGTCAAAATATCAATAATTTTTTTTTAAATATTAAAATTTACTTGTTTCGATTTGTTCACCAAATCATCATCAGAATATACACAAAACACAAACACAATGTACATAAAATCGGAGTGCCTGAACAGTCCCTATATGAAGGAAGGTACAATGTCCTCTATAATTTTAATTGTAACACTGCTCTTAGCTCAATCTACAGACCGCTAAGAGGATTTTGTTGTATTTAGGGAGTTCTGGGGTCGCTTTATAATGAATGCTGTGTATTCTAATGGGCAACTATTTAACCCTTTATCTACTGACGGTAGTTCTAAGTACCAGTAAAATAACTTGTTATAAAATTCATTTAATACATCGATTAGTAGTAATACAGTTTAGAATGAGTTATAGATGCATTAATTTATCTTTTTCCAAAATTGTTATTGGTTACACAAAACAAAAACATTTTTAAAAGGATTATTTCTTTTGCCTTTGCATCTTTTCAGCTTTCTTGCCGTTGGGAGGGGGGGGGGGGGATTTTCAATTCAGAAATGTTTCTATATTTTTATTGTAAGAACATTATATTTGTACATTTCCTAATTCTACAAAATACTAAAAATAATATTTAAAATAAAATATTTGAGTGGGGTTATAAATATTGCAAAAATCCCTATAAATTCAAATTTAATTAATCCTTCTAAATCATTCAATCCTTCTAAAATCAATCTAAAATGTATTAAATGATTATGAAAATCTTCTAATGTAGTTCCAAAAATTCACGAAAAATGCTTTAGAAGATAAAATTTTCATGAATTCATAATTCAGTACATAAAGGGTTAAAGGAAAACGTTTTAAATACAATGAAATATTTTGCGTTTTGCTTCTGAAGTTCAGATATTACATTAAATAGCATTTAAGTTTTATCATTAAGTTAAGATTTTAGAAACAACATTGTCTCATTTATAGATCGCCACATTTATGTAAAATGACCTTACATTCTTTGGATAAAATGGGATTGAATATTTAAAAAAATATATATAAATAAGCTTTATTGCATTGCATGTATGATTCTGTATTTCATATATTTTTTTAATTCCATATTACAATTTGTTTTGAATAATATTTGGATTTACGATTTTTTCTGAATACATTCTGATATAAATTCATAGAGAATTAAAAATTTTGACATTAAAAACAGTTATTAATTCATAGAAAAACTATTATATAAATATATAATATATAAAAATTTTCTATACAATTTTTAACTTTCTTTACGCCTGTAATATAGTTTATTTAAAATATTTGTAAGAATTTCATTTTAATATTAGTGAATAACAAATAAAATAATACTGTTAACGGGAAACTCTTTTTCATGATTTCTTTTCGAATTGATTAATATACAAAAGCACATTTATGGCTTTATAGACATCATTTCTATGAAATGATATCTCTAAAACACTTTTGGAATAAAATAGGAAATATACTCAATTGCTGTTTTTAATTCCATATGTTGTTTTTAACAAAATTGGTGTTTAAGATATTGTATGTAGCTTAATATTCCCAGTGTTTGTTATGGGAAACATAAAAAAAATCTTTATTTATTTTTTGCTTTTCCCCAAACTGCGACATATGTAAATAAATATGAGATAACTGCTAAGGAAACTCATTTTTCCAATTTCCCTCCTTGGCATTTCGTATATTATAGTTTATCCCTTCTCCCCTGTCATTTCTAGGCACAACGTATAATAAATTGAGTTTCTCTATTCGATTGAAATAAGACTGGGTAATTAAAGTCATTTGAACTTCTTCACTTCTTCTTTTTTCTTTTTCCTGACCTAAAGAAAGCATTCTCATTCTGTAATTGCATTTGAAGAATTTTTTATCACTTTTCAATAATTTATTTCGTTTTTTTATTAAACTGAAAAAAAAACTAAATTTACATTTACATTAAAAATGTACTTAAAGTTTTCTTAAAAAATGAATTTATTAATCTGGAAATTTTGATAATTAATATGCAGTGTAATTAGTTAGCCATTAAAAAGAGGTTGCAGCAAAAAATCACAGAATTAAGGAATAATGAAACAACGGGAAAATACATTTCTTAGATTAAATGGTCTCAGGGCGTAGACATAAAATCCATTACGCAAAAAATCCTATTTGAATTTAAATATGGGAAAAATAACAAATACTTCCAATTATATAATTGATAAAAAGATTCGAGAAGTTAATTAGATATGCGATATATTTCATTGAGAAGATTTTAGTAATATTTCTATTAGGTTTAGTTATTAGTTTTATTAGAACAATTAATAAAAATATTAAGCTCTAGTACAAATAAATCTTTTTTTTTCTCCATTTGTGAATTTAAAAGAAATATACACGTTGTATTATGTAAAGTATATACATTACGTAATGCAACAGGACTGCAGAAATATTATACAGAAAAAATACAAATTCTATCAATTAAAAATATTTGGAAATGGCGTACCTTTTAGTAATTTTTTTTTCTGTAAACGTACTTCAAAAATTAGAGTTACTTATATTTCTTCAGACACCGCCAAATCTTCTGAAATGTACATATAAATGTTTCTAAATGCATATTATTTTCGTCTCACCACGTATGCTTTCTCTTTTTAAACATCAGATTTCAATTTACTCTTGTTCTGTTGATAATTCCAGACAACATACATGATTATTAATGATACTTATACTGTGTTTCTCTATTCGATTACAATACAAATCTATTCTCTAAAGAAAATAATTTTCAGTTTAATTTTCTCCTTATTCTTTATCATTATCCTTGTAATTTTCGTGAATATTCAATGTACCAAACCTCGTTACAAACTCAAATGTACAAATAGCCCAAAAGAAAAGATTTTAATCACCAAATTGTACCAAAACAAACGGAAATAGTCATTTGACTGGAAATTAAGTCTTGTATACATTTATGTTAAAAAAATGATTAGCAGTCGTCTTCATATTGAAATTGTAAGAATATTTGAACTTTTCAATACTAACACCCAGTTTTGACGCCATATTTGCCTTTTTCGGTAAATGTTTGAAGCTTCAAATATGAGCATCAAATATTACAGCTTATTACGCCAAGTAGGTTTTAAGTTATGGATAAAAAGCTACTCGCAATAAAGTCTGTCTTCGACCACTACAAGTCAAATTAACTTCGCAATTTCCAAAATTTAAACGTCCAGAAATTAAAAAATTCCTGACCGAATCACTTCTCATAATATCAAAGTTAGGTATCCGGATTGAAAATGTCATCGTTTCGTACAATTACTCTGTGATGTTCTCTGTTTTAATGTCACCAGCTAAGATTATTTTTTATACATAAATGTAAAGAAAATATAGTGTCAAGTCTAATTTTTATTTCCGTTTCTTTCTTGGATAATTTGGTTACTAAATAGTATGGGCCGTTCTGTTGTTTTTCTTTTAGGCTGACTTGATTGTTTTCTATCGTTTATATCGTTATGCCACAGATAATGCCAGAAATTCTGAAATGCCTGACCGAATCACTTCTCATTTGATAGTCTTAAGTGTAAATTTACCAAAAAGACAAGTATGATATCAAAGTTAGGTATCCGGATTGAAAATGTCATCGTTTCGTACAATTACTCTGTGATGGTCTCTGTTTTAATTTCACCACCTAAGATTATTTTTTAAAAATAAATTTAAAGAAGATATAGTGTCAAGTCGAATTTTTATTTCCGTTTGTTTCTTGGATAATTTGGTTACTAAATAGTATGGGCTGTTCTGTTGTTTTTCTTTTAGCCTGACTACATTGTTGACTACCGTTGATATCGTTATGCCTCATATAAAGCGGCACATTTAAAAATACCTGACCCAATCACTTCTCATTTGGTATTTTAAGTGTAAATTTACCAATAAAGCCAAGTATGATATCAAAGTTAGTTATCCGGATTGAAAATTTTATAGCTTTTTACAATTACTGTGTGATGTTCTCTGTTTTAATGTTTTAAAAAAATAAATTTAAAGAAGATATAGTGTCAAGTCGAATGTTTATTTCCGTTAGTTTCTTGGATAATTTGGTTACTAAATAGTATGGACTGTTCTGTTGTTTTTCTTTTAGCCTGACTACATTGTTGACTATCGTTAATATCGTTATGCCTCATATAAAGCCGCACATTTAAAAATACCTGACCCAATCACTTCTCATTTGGTATTTTAAGTGTAAATTTACCAATAAAGCCAAGTATGATACCAAAGTTAGGTATCCGGATTGAAAATTTTATAGTTTTTTACAATTACTGTGTGATGTTCTCTGTTTTAATGTTTTTTAAAAATAAATTTAAAGAAGATATAGTGTCAAGTCGAATGTTTATTTCCGTTAGTTTCTTGAATAATTTGGTTACTAAATAGTATGGGCTGTTCTGTTGTTTTTCTTTTAGCCTGACTACATTGTTGACTATCGTTAATATCGTTATGCCTCATATAAAGCCGCACATTTACAAATACCTGACCCAATCACTTCTCATTTGGTGTTTTAAGTGTAAGTTTACCAATAAAGCCAAGTATGATATCAAAGTTAGGTATCCGGATTGAAAATTTTATAGTTTTTTACAATTACTGTGTGATGTTCTCTGTTTTAATGTTTTTAAAAAATAAATTTAAAGAAGATATGGTGTCAAGTCGAATGTTTATTTACGTTAGTTTCTTGGATAATTTGGTTACTAAATAGTGTGGGCTGTTCTGTTGTTTTTCTTTTAGCCTGACTACATTGTTGACTATCGTTAATATCGTTATGCCTCATATAAAGTCGCACATTTAAAAATACCTGACCCAATCACTTCTCATTTGGTATTTTAAGTGTAAATTTACCAATAAAGCCAAGTATGATATCAAAGTTAGGTATCCGGATTGAAAATTTTATAGTCTTTTACAATTACTGTGTGATGTTCTCTGTTTTAATGTTTTTTAAAAATAAATTTAAAGAAGATATAGTGTCAAGTCGAATGTTTATTTCCGTTAGTTTCTTGAATAATTTGGTTACTAAAAAGTATGGTCTGTTCTGTTGTTCTTCTTTTAGCTTGACTACATTGTTGTCTATCGTTAATATCGTTGTGCGACAGATAATGCCATAAAAACAAAATCAATGAAATGTCGATACATAAAACCTCTGTATGATATGATAAAGCAACTTACTAATATTTGAATTATCTACCTCTTTATGACATATATTTTGTAAAATATAAAAATATACACACCTTAGAGAGTTAGCAAATATAATGCAGTGATAAAACAATCAGTTGCATTTTTTTATGGATTTCATACTACCGAATATTTTACTCGATATATAGTACTGACGAGGAAACTTACTGACGATAGTACGGAGGGATAGTACTGACGATAAATCAACGTTCTCTATTTGGAGGTATAATTGGATACAATTAATAAACGGAATAAACCAAATTTTATATGCAGATTGTTCAAGATATTGGGAAACAAATATTGCAAAATATAATACAAAAAAACAACCAACAATGATATACATATGCCACTATCGGAAAAATCGGCATAAAAATTAAATGAATATAACGAAAACGAAATATTCAGAATGTGATTAATTCATTAATAATAAACATAAATATACCATACTGCAAAAAATTAATTCATGAAAATTACATGGTATAATCTTTTTTTCAGAAGAATTAGAGTTCGTGAAAATTTCCAATTTGCTGACATTCTTTTTGTACATTATATTGCATCCGATGCATGATCACATCTACTGTTGCGCGTAAAATGTCGGTTTGGATGTTTAAAACAAACTCTATTGTATTATGTTTCAAAACATTGAATTTGGGAAAGCCTCCAACATACACAACATATTTAACGTACTTTCCATCTGAAAAATTTTCAACGTTTTCTGGTTATAAAGTTCGTATTTTCTATTTTTTTAGTGTCCATAAGTCGTGAACATTCACACCAGTCAAAAGAAGTAATTGGAAGTAAATTTCTATCATCAGTGTTTCAAGAGATAATCACCATCATTATGTCTTTTTAAAATCACACAGCATTATTAGGTATAAAACTTAATGCGTTAATTTATGTGTGTAACAACATGCAGTGTAAACTACAATTTTTCCAGAGGATATAGGACAAAAGCTTTCTTTGCTTTCATTTGTTTATTTAAATTTGTCTACTTGCATAAATGAGAATTGCAAAAGGTGAGATTATCCAGGAGAGAAGTGTCACGTTTGTAATGCGTATTGATATAACGTGAAAAAAAACCCCATCCAATCTGAGCTTGGAACTTGTGCGCATGAAATAATCATTACATATTCGCAGCACTGCATCTTCATTTTATTGTGCGTAATTGTACATATAGGTTTCAGTTTAGTTAGTTATATATATGTTATTTTATGCTAATATTATTTGGATTTCAATTTTAATTCTTTAGTAATAAATATACCATATTGCAAAGATAAATCATATGTTCCAAAATTATTATAGTGGAAATCTATAGGCATATTTTACAGATGATAGGCAGATAATCTTTATAAATTTTAGAAATTCATAAAAAATATCAAATAGGGATGGAATCATTTTATTTACACTAAAATCATTATGAGGATGTGGGATCTTTTATACAACATAAACTACTGTAATGGAAAGTTACATAGTTAGAATACGCTAACATCAATTCATCGTCTAAAAATATGTAAATCGAGAAAATTATAAAAATACTGGTAGATTCTTTAGACGATTTAATCACCAATTTGGTAAATAGAACACATTCTTCAGAGAATGTCCCCTATGATTTTCATAAACGGAGAAGCAGCAATAAACACTTTTTGAAAATTATGTTAACAATAACATTTAAAGACAAAAATGCCCTCAGATACGCAGGGATTTGTTTTGCAATTCGATTGATTATTTTCAAGAAGAAATAATCTAAGTAATTTTATAAACATCCTCATTTGCGAAGTTTCGGAGGTGCAGTCGTTTCAGAAAACTCTATCGATGACTTTTAGAAGTGCAGCTGTTTTATATTTTAAAACAATCCTGTGTCCTGATAATCTTTTATTGCAAACCGTACCGTTATTTATTTTAAATGAATTTTTGAAGTATATACTGACATTCTGCCCACCTTACATGGGCCGTATTTATATGGTGGGTATTATAAATGAAGTTATATGGTTAGTATTAATATACATTTGTAAAAATTCAGTTCTAGATAATGACATTATTAATCGGTGTATATACTTTTGTTAAATGAATGATATCACAACATCAGTGTAATTATTAATTCATAAGATTATTGTAATCCTATTTGTATGATACTACTAATGTATGAGTATAAAATCATTGTAGATGCTGGCATTTTACAAATTACCATATGTGTGATTATTGGATTTATATTACACCACAGTTTACAGATAAAACAATTGAAGTAATTGTAACATATACTATTGTATTATTATAAGATTTTATGTATTACCATATGTGATATTATTGGATTTATACTATGCCATAGTTTAGAGATAAAAAAATTTGAAATAATTATAGAAATATTCTGGTTTTATACCATATATTCATTTTTACATTAACAATAGTATATTTTAAATGTAACAATGTGATGTAAACAAATAATCATTTTATTGTTTTACTACCTCTATTTATCCTCAGTGTTAAGAATTATCTAGCATTGTTATCTGTATCACGTAATGTTGTAAATACTTGTTTTGTTAGTGCTTGTTAGTTTTTTCGTCTTAGACTAATAGAGATTATTGTGCCTATATCTATAATGATATCGGTTTGCCCTCTTATAAGTGGTTACTGCTTCCTATTCTGTGCCAATGTCTATATTGCCTTATAAGCAATCTGCAATATAAGGTAATGATATCGAAAGAGAAGACTCCAAAAACTTCTACGTAAGACTGACCATTCTAAAAATAATTAGAAAATGAAAAAAAAAAATGTTTTCAGTGAATACCATATTTTAATGCGTAACATAATATTATGAGTTCATTTTAAATTTTTTAACCTATCTGAATGTTGCAAAATGCGTTTTAAAGCTATTTAAAATTTTTTATTAAAAAAAGATGCAGATGTACAAAGGATATCAACGTATAATTTTGGGAACAAATAAAATAGATAATTAAAAATAAAAACTTTTAAATGACTTTAAGATCATTATTATATTAATGATACTGAGTTTTATTTGCTACTTAAATTATTTTTAAACAAAATTTTGTTCTTATTTTTAAAATTTGATTTAATTACACACTTGAGACTAAATATTAGGAGAAATTTAAAAATTAAAAAAAAACTGAATTATCTGAACTTCTTCCATTTTTCTAATTACAAATGCTTTCACGAGAGAATTCAAAAGAATAAATTCGCTTCAACGAAATTAATTTTGTTAAAGTTTAATGCATGGAATATGAGATTATATTCAAATAATATAAAAAGTCTTTGTTAAAAGGAGACTGCGATTCCCATAACTGGTTATGTTCTTAAAGCACACTTAGAGCTTTTCGAGAAGTAAATCAACACCTACATACCAAATCTTCTGTTTAAAAAATATAAAAAATTGAGTCTTAAAAAATATTGAAAGAAAATGTAAGATATTAAGTTGCTTATTAACATGAAATATTTTCATTACGATAAATTGAGATCCAGATAATCTATAGAATGGCAGAATATTCTTCTAATACATTTTATGAATGATTTAAAAGTAATTTATTTTTAAGAGAAGTATTGTTAAAAATTAGTAGGACTGAATAAGGCTTGAATGTAACATAAATTTTTTATACCCAAGAAAAGCTTTAGAATGTTGACAGAAAATAGTTACATTTAACATATTTAGTTCTAAAATGTTTCATGTAATTCTAGTGAAAATGTTAACATTACTAAAGTTTAAAAATATTTTCTCATAACATAAGTTTAAAAACTACAATGTGATCATCTTACTGTCAGTGATTTATAAAATTTTCAGACTTAAAAAACAATTAGACTCAGCTCAAGCTAGACAATATGCAGGTTTCGGATGTGGATTTAGCACTATGTTTCATATTCAACAGTAGCGAAACTCACAAAGAAACAAGAGGGATTTAATTTCCTCCCTGACATTGATTATGAATTTTATTGATTATGAATGAAGCATTTGATTCTGTCTACGTATTAGCAGTAGTAAAAGCTCTGGAGGATACCGGTATAGACAAACTTAAAAAGAAGAATTACAAGAAAGCAACATCAGACATATTTTTGGACAGATCAAAATCAAAGATCCAGTTTGAAAAATGAGTTAGATAAGCAGAAATCGTTTTGCGTAAGCTTTTACTGCAGTCTTATTTTCAAGAAGCTGCATTGGGTAATTAAAGTGTTTAAAATAACTGGGGACACCTCACTTACCTTCAATTTGCTGACGACAGTTTAATGTTCAGTAGCCGTCCTGAGAAATTCAAAGCCAATGTTGCAGGTAGGCTTATTTTTTTTACATTTTCAGATTACTTGATTGCCACCACTTTTTTAAGTAGAAATATTCGGCTTATTTAATGAAATATTAAATAAGGAGATTATAAGACCAAATACAACAATTAAAAAAGTGGTGGGAATAAAAAAATGAATTAATAAAAGTAGACTACTGGCAACACTGATGGCAACTATGTTAAAAGATTTGACATAAACTAATGTAGCGTTCATACTCAATTCACCCCAACTCCCCCACAAAAATAGTGGACAACAATACTGAAATTAAGTAAGTGCAGATTTTTTAGAACACAGGGGGGAATAATTTTTTTTAATAACTCTAATAGATTTTTCTCAAAGAATATAATTTTTACAATGGTCATTAACAACACAAAAACTTTGTTTATATCAAAAATACAAATAATTTTTTCAACTAAAGCTTTAAAATTATTAAAAGCTATACTTTCGTATTAGTCGCATGGCAGAAGTTAATACAAGAAGAAATCGCCAAGTATATTTTTTTTTTGTTTCTGATAATTTCAGTGTTTTAAGCCCATGTCTCTTAAACTTGTGTATTATTTATATTATTTTATTTTATGTATTTATTTATTGATGAAGGTTTAAATTGTTTCTATACTATTACTCGAAAACAAATGTTGAACTATTTATATTGTTTCAAGTGTTAACGTATTAATTAATCGTTCGTAATCGAGCTGCACGCGATAGATGTACGAGGGCCGTTTTTTTTTCAACATCTGATGGACCATAATAAAAGATAAAAGTAAACAACAAAGTGAATGTATTACCAAAATTCATGTACAAGCATGGATACTTTTCTACATAATCGCCGTGAACATTGAGGCATTTGTCATATCGGTGGGCGAGCTTTCCGACCCCCTCTTCGAAGAACTTTGCCGCCAGTGATGTGAAATGAGCCTGAACGGTGGCTTGAAGTTCATCATTCGTCTGTATTTTTTTGCCTCCTAGCCATTTCTTTAATTCAGTGAAGAGATGGAAATCACTCGGCGCTAACTTGGTGCTAAACGGCGGATGATCAAACACGTCACATTTAAACGTCGGTTACCATGTCTTTACATTTCTGACACCGTTCACGCACAACACCATCACTCAGACAGTTTTATACACTTGCCCAGGCAGCCCCATACATTTGGGTCATTCTTTGGTGAATTTCTGCAACACTATTCCCTTCTGCTTGAAAAAAGAGAATATCCCTACGCACCTCGCATTTGGCGAGAGCATCAATCGTACCAGCAATGTTTATGTGCCTCGCCTACAGCTCAGTTTAAAATGACGAGCTGGCGTCGGTAGTATCAGAGGTTATAGTGAGGGAGATGGGAAGTCACTCACCATGCATCTTTTCCTCTTATCACTCATCTGATTGTTTAGCGTCTCGATCGGATGTTACAAAAGTGGTCCTCATAGTTATAACAATAAGTCATGCTTGAAAATTATTTTAAGACCATAACTAATCAGTAAACTGAAATAAGTTTCCAAACACATTGTATTTGAAAGTGCACTTTTTCCCGTTATTCGATGGTGTAAAAATTTAAATTGTGCAATTTCACACGTGTTACATTTGTGTTTTATTTTATTTTATATTATTTATTTATTAATTTACTAATGAGGTTTTAATTTCGTTATGAAAAATTAGCCAGACTCAAATTCTGTGCTATTTGTATTGTTTTAAATGCAAATGAGTTATTATTATTCCGTAATGGAAATTCCGTAATGGAAGCTGCACGCGATGGAAATCGATTTAAATAATTCGTGTTTGAAAATTGTTTTAAAACCAAAATAAATGAGTAACTGGCGTTACAGATTTCAAACAAATTGCATTTTAAGGTACACTTTTTTTTCCTTAATAGCGGTAATAGAATTTAAAATGTGCGATGTTTACAAGGTAAAAAAAATTGCAGTAGCGATAATTGGAAAACCGAAATTTAATCGACAAGTGTTGTCAACATCAAAATGACGCCAGTTTTACACACGGACCTGTTTGTTCTTTATAGTGTAGATAAAATCGTATTTTTTGAATCCCTTTTTTTATATTTCTATTTTATTTCCCATACTTTAATGCTTAAAATATCTCATTCGTTCGAATTTAAAAGCTACTTGACATATTTTAGCGAGCGCAGTTTTGTTCATAATTAACTAAATGGTTTTAACTCGCATACAGTTGTAATTAAGGCTTGACAAATGCGGCTTCCACCGCCAGGAGGTGCAATGCTATCTCGGATTCTAAGGGTCCGATTACTGCGGGGATTGGCTCATTCAGCTTGATTTTCGATTGTCTCCGACGCGTGCGAAACATGCACGGTATAACGTTGTTAAAGTGAGCGAAGACCCAGGCCACAGTTTCGTTCTGAAATAGGTTTGATTGGGACATACTTGATGTTTTCGAAGTCAGTGAGGCCCTGGAAACTAGGTCCACTTGAAAGATTTTCCGAAGATATTATATGATACAAACTTGAGGTTTCTCTATGATTATCATCAGGATCCCGGGCAACGCCGGACGGGGCAGCTAGTTGCTAAATAAAGGATACTTTTAAAAAGAAAATAATATTATTAGTAAATTTTGTGAAAGTATTATTCTGAAATTATTTCTTTGAATTTAATACTTTTACGACGTCATTAAATTTATAATTAAAATTTTTATTCAAAATGCAATATTAATATATATATATATATATATATATATAATCGTAAGATAAAATTTTAATCATTTATGTTAGTAGAAGCAGACAAAATTGAGGAGAGAGAGAGGGTTAGAAAGACGCACCTACTGGACAAAAGCAAAATATTTGTTGATTTAGCATTGGAAACAAATAAAAATACATTATGAAAGCTTCTATCTTGTACGAGAAAAAATATGAAGCAAAAAGAGGAATGACTAAGACTGAATGACTAAAATTGTATAACTCTCTCTTAAATTATGTATTCGATAATTAAGAAGGAGTTTTCAACTGCACATGATTTATTTTACAAACATATATAGCTTTTTCATAAGATATATTTTCAATAAATTTGTCATCATTATTGTTAAATTCTTGTATTAATAAAAAAGAAAAACAGGAATTTGTAAATTTAAACTTTTATAAATAAATGAAAATTTTTAAAAGATACAACAATGCTTTATTAAACTTTGAGATAAAAAAATAATGTAAAATTGTCTATAAGAAATTCTTGCAATGAACATTTCTGGACATACGTGGCCTCATTAAATTTGTAATGAAAATACTTGCTTAAAAGTGTAATGATCTTTTGAAAACACAAACTTCTAAAGATAAAACGCTTTTACATTACATCTTGGAGTAACTTGCAAAATGTGTCTAGAATAAAAATGTATTCGCTAATTAAGCAGGAATTTTTCACTGCACATCATAAAATTTAGAAGCAGACGCAGTTATTGATAAGACAGAATCTAAAATTGCCTTTACATTGTTCTTGCAATGAACATTTCTGTACATATAAGACGCCTTTAAATTTTAAATTAAAACCCTTAATTACAAATGTAATGATACTTTAAAAACATAAACATCTGAAGATAAAACTCCTTTCCTTTCCATCGTAGCTTATCTTGCAAATTTGACTTGAGTAAAAAATTATTCAATAACTAACGAGGTATTTTTCACTGCACATCATTCATTTAGAAGCATCTATGGTTTTTTGATAAAATATATATTCAATAAATTTGTTGTTACTATTGTTAAACTCTTGTGTTCAAAAAACAAGATTTTTGAAAGTTATTTTTGTAAATAATTGACAATAAAAAGGTCTTGTAGCAAAAAATAGTTTAAAAAAATCAAATTTAACGTCTTGATAAAGGTTTTTTTTTCCTTATACATTATCCCAGGCACCTTTGCATTGTTTGTCACGAAAAACACCCAATAATACCTATTTCGGGCAGTTATTTTCACAGGAAAATAGACTTCTCAAAAGTGTCAAATATGGAGCTAGTCCCTTACTTAATGCGAGCGCTTCATTTTATATTTGAAAAGGCAATAATGCGTTCTTAAACATTCAGATAAAACTAATCTATTTTTTTTATTCTTATTGCAATGTACATATCTGTAATTCTATGACGTCATTAAAATTTTAATTAAAACTCTTCATTAAAAATGTAATATTATTTTTAAAACATAAGCGTCTGAAAACTTCTGAAAATAAAACACTTTTTCTGCTCCACATTTGTTAGCTGAACCAGACGAAAGAGAAATTAAGGATAATGTTCCCAGATTATCCCCACGTTTTTCACAGAGATTATATCTCCATTTTAGAAGAGTTACTATTATACAGCCAAAAAAATTAATAGTGAGAAAGGATTAGAAAGACTACCTAGATAGTACAAAAAATATATTTATTGATTTATAAAGGGAGACAAGGGATACTTTGTACGATCTACTGTCTAGTAAAATCATTGAAAAGGGAGCGATAAAGGAAATGACTGGAACTAAAAGCATGAAAGCGAAATAAAAAAGTGCATGAATGTTCACTGCTGAAAGCAGAGAGGCTTAGCATCGTAGGGTAACCTGTAAATGTGCCTGGGTTAATAATAAATTTTATTGTATAGGAAAAATCTTCAATTATACATCATAAAATTAAAAAAATATATATGTATACATATGTAACGAAATCAAAATTTTCACCCTATCTTAAAATAAATCTATAATTGTTTTCCATTTAATATATTTTCTAAACCTAGATTATTTAATTTTCGAACGATAACCATTATTTTACACCTGTCTTTTAAAATAGTCCAATAATTCATTTTTCATCTAAATGCGTACAATATCATTCGTTTTTCATTTTCAAAAAACCAATTAAAATCAATTTGCGGATCATTACATCATTCTTCTGGTTCCTTTATGCCTAGCTTCAAGATTTACCATTTCTATTTCAATCTTAAACGCCGATATGACTTATTTTCCCTTTTATATAATTTGTTTTATAAATCTCATTTGTACTTTGCCATTTTTTTATTATTAGGGCGACCTGCCCCTTACGACCTACGCCCGCCAACCCCAGTTCAGACACCAAATACTCAAAAACAGGCTAATTTGATCTGCTTTAGAAAGTGAGATTAACTTATAATTAAACGACTAGTGACGATCGCCTGTAATCGGATTTCCATTCTTTTTCCTTTGACTGAGGGATTTTAAGGTTGAATCTACTGCTGTCGATACAGCTAACTACAGTTTTCGTGATTAATTAAATAAGATACATTAAAACTTTAAAAATCAACATGCAAAAATGGCTAAGTAAACAATGTCGCTACTTCACGGAATTTTAGAACTACGCTATAAGGAAGTTGTTTTAAATAAGACGTTTCTAATGTATCCTTTTCAATATGACGCAATTTCCCCCATTCTTCCTATTTTAATATTAATGTAAAAATACAGTTTTAAATTAAAACGGAATATTATTATTTGTTCCGTTTTGAAATTTGCAACAGTAAAGATATTTTTTTTTCGAAATAAATAAAGCTATCGCTTAAATATATTTTTTAATTGAAACTGTGTTTGGAAATATCATGGTGCAAATTTAATATGCAATTTTGGGTATCTTTGTTAACTGATTTTCGTATACGCCAATGGAGTTAACTCAGTTTCAAAACCAGTGATTTTTTTAAAAAAGTTTATTTTCTTCAGATGGAATGTAATTATAACAACAAACAAGCAATATTTTATTTTAATTGCTTATCTATTTTTTTATATATTTCATTCTTCGTTAGAAAATTTGCAATAAATAATTATTAATTTTTTTGGAAAATGTTGTCAAAAAATCTGAAAATATATTCAGTAACAAGTTGTTTGCATATAAATTATATGTGTTAATTTAGATAGTGAAAATGTTAAACTATTCATAAAATGAAATTTTGATTGTGGTTGTTAATATTATGCATCACAAAAAATAATTGCCCAGTTTCAAAATCAACGCATATGGAATATCGTTGACCAAAAAATTTACTAGCAACAAATTTATAATATGATAATTAAAATATATTTATTGCGAATTAATTAAAAACATAAATTATATGTTAATGTATTATAAGTTATAGATTTAACTGATTTTCTTTTACAAAATGGACATTCCCTACTTTCAAAAGCAACGGCTCAAATACCGATTAAGGAATTGATTTTTTGCTGTCATAACTGGATTTACGTTATTTATTAAAATAGTTTAATTCAAGACAACGCACGCGAGAGCGTGCACCATCTCGGGCGTTCATACCCAAGACATATACTTTATTTAAACAACGTCTATAAAAATTTTAATTTCAATCAAAACATTTCGTGCATGATTTTTAACGTTCATTCTTATTTCTTTTGTATACTATTCTGTTACTCTAACTCTAGTAAAATAGTAATAATATATATATATATATATATATTTTACTTTTCAGATCGTTGTTTGGATCAACTTCCTCCTAATTTATCAATGCATATAAATTTATTCAAACGATCAGTAATTTTTTTGTCAGTTCAACAATATTCTATATCACACTTATTCCTGATGTTTTAAAAATTAGGAAAGTTTATTTAATAGATTCAAAATAAAATCAGAAGTACAGATTTTTTAATAATAAATATCATTATACTATTAATTCATTTATTTTATTTACAATTGCACTCCATATATAATTAATTATTAGTATTATCATCATTAATTAATTAAATAAGATCTTATAATCAGCCAGAAAACTTGGATGCAGTGTTGGGAATAAATCAATTATATTTATATTATAATAATTAAGTGATTAATAATATTAATTTAATTTAATTGTGAATAAATATTACTTACAACTAAAATGTAATCAAGCTATATCTAAATTGCATTGTAATTGATTTTAACTGCAATCAAGTTGAACTGTAAGTAATATAATTTAGTTATAGCCTGCATTAAATGAATCGCAGTTAAAAGAATCGCAATTAAATTAGTTACAATTAAAATAGCAATGTGTTGAAGCACTCGTCAATTAATAACGATTTCATTTTAATCGTATTACACTTTTATCATCATCATCATCATCATCTTATTTTTAGGCAGTACATTTTTTATATGATAAATATCAGTAATTTCACAATACATATAATTCACTGGAACATAAGTATATATTTTTTTAAGTTTGGTAATAATTTTCATTACACTTATTCATATCGAATATATCAGAGTGGTTATTTTGAACATATATAAAAATAAAACCAAAATAAATTATAATAACTCATTAGTTATATTAACGGCGAACTTCGTAAAACATTATTATAAGTATAATTATTATAATTATCTTTATTATTATTAGTGGTTATTCTATGGTCTGAAATAGAGTTTTTATTAGCCAAAAAACTTGTGTGCACTGTTGGACCAGAATTAGTTATATTTTTATTCAAATAAATAATGAGTAAAATATTAATTTAATCCAATGTAATTCCGACTAAATGTTAGCTTTAACTAAAGCTAAGCAATGTATAACTAAATTGCGTTGCGATCGAATACAATTACAATTAATAAACAGAAATGCAAGTAATATAATTTATTTGCATACAAAAATTAAATCAATAGCAATGAAAGTAATTGCATTTAAATGAGTTGCATTTGAATTAATTGCTCATAAATCAATTACGATTAAGGTAAAGCCAGGAGAGATGGCGCAGTCGGAGAGGGGGGGAAGGAGTAGAGTGAGCCCGTAGCGACTCCAGGTAGTTGTACAAAAGCAGTAGCGGAGTATCTACTTGAAAGAGCACGTTGATTGCTTTGAGCGTCTAAGATAAAGTATTGTGTCGGATTCCTCTTCTCCGTCCACACAACTTCGAAGTATAATCCGGTCTTTTGATATGCTGCCACCACCGATATGAATACGTGATATCGGACACGTTACGTGGTGTATATTTAAAAAACCTATCTCGTTCAATTAAACTTAAACTAACACTTTATTTACAGTATTTATACTTAAACTTGGATGGAACTTATCCGGTTCAACATTAAATCAAAAAAATTACAGAAAACTACTTTCTGTGTACCGTTAGGCTACGTTAATTCACTCAGAACCGAGATTTCTATTAATCTCACACCCGCTATATCTCTTCCTTTCGAGAGATCTCCCTCCACACGTGTCTCAGAGCGCAATCTCTGACCGACCTTCCTCCTTCGCTCCTACGTTCCAAACTAACTTCACTCTCTCTTCATCCACCAGAGAACCACCTCTCTCTACGGGGCTCGTGGACTGTTCCCAAAGGTTCCTTGACAACCCTTAATCCCCTCTTGCTGGGTCTGTCTTCCTAAATAACGGATGAAATATCTGCCTTATCTATGAAAGACAACATCACAAAGGACAAACTTCTTCCATTATATTCACGTCGCTACCCTCCGGATTAAGATTTTTCTTAAGAAAGCCTTCAACGGTACACAACAGATACATATACAATAAGATAATCCCTGAAGAATAGCTTTTAAAGTCTTGCAGCTGCCAGGGGAACCTGACATATTGCTATTTTGTTTTGTTTTCCCAAAGTAAGTGCTTGAATTTGCATAGCTATTCATCAGAATTTCTATACAATGTCAATAGTACAAAATATTTTAAACTTAAACGATTTCTCATCAGCTACTAATCTAGACTAACAATCTGAACATCAATGGTTCGTTTTAGTAGCGGCCATGTTTAAATAAAAGGCCGCGCAATCTCTCCTACCGAAATGGAGAGTTTGCGAATCTGCTACTTTGGAGAGATGGCGCATTGTCCCCATTAGTTTCCATGCTAGGAGAGCTTATTGGTAAATTTGCATAAAAAATGAAAAATGAAAATGGACTAATTTTAAGTTATACGTGTTTTCAAGTAACTTAAAATTATTATATGTTATTATTGTATATTATGTTATTTTGTAATCTTATCTGGACTTTCTTTTTCTGATTCTTTAATTTTTATCCCCTTTAATTAAAAAAATTTAATCGTTTTTAAAATTATTTCCTTTTTGTGATTCTTTAATCATTAGGTTGAAATATTCACTCCTAATACAATAATATTTGTTCACAAAAACCTTACAACAATGTCATTTAAGTGTAATTATTATTGTTAACAATTTAATTGTAGTTATTATTAGTAACAATCTCTCGTACCCATGTGCGCAATCGTGCCAACCCTGTAAGGACAGATTACGCAAAATAACTTTCTTGGTTTTATTACAACTGTTCTATTAAATTACAACATAACAACAAAATAGTAATGGAAATGCATAAAAAACAAATGAAGTAAAAAGTATTCACTGATAGTTTAGCAAAAAATTAATATTTAGATTTTTTATTGTTATTCTTTTGAATTGTGCGCAGACTCTTTTAGCTTTACCTTATATTTTAACAATATTAAAACTTTATATCACTAAAACTTCGATAATCGTGACAAGTTTCTTCTCCTCCTTGACAAGTTTCTTCTTCTTATAATGATAGAATAAATAGAGCCTATAATTATTGAAACAAATTGATTCTTACAGCGAATTACTTAAGGCATTTTTAATTAACGTAAAAATGACGATTTATTAATATATTATTACGGAATTAGAAATAAATAACGTTATTTTATACAAAAACCGAGCTTTGGGTTTTTTCTTAACGATAAAGAAAGAGGTATGTGAGTAAGGCTACTTGTTTGGTATTAAATAAAGATGAGATCTGAGGATCTGATGCATATTTAAGTATCAAAATTATTGTTTTCAACTATGTATTCTTTTTAATTTATGTGCTTTCCATTAAATATAAAAAAAAAAAAACACGTGGTATATTTTTCAAATCAACACACATTTTTTTCTTTTTGTATATGTGATAACCCTTTAAAATGAAATATTATTAAATGACGTTTGATTTCATTTTGTTTCAACTTAAATATTCTGACGTTGTTAGTAGGAATTCGAAACCACCAATATTATACTAATTACTGCAAATAGCATGTTTTTTCGAGAAGAAGAAAAATAAATGTTTAACTTAATATTATTTACAAAATGCATTTATGGAAAAAAAAACATGTATATGTCTCATTTGAAACCAAATCATTTAACCCATGGAGAAATTACGCTTAAGTTATGCAATACTTTGTTTGTTGAATAAATTATTTCTCCTGTTCGTTTCTCTGAAGTATTTAATGAAAGAATGTTTAGCATCGAATTGATTTATATTGAAGTTTTATCATAATGTTTAAACACATTTATTTTTACTCGTAAACAAAACAATATAATCATCGTTTTTAAATAAGTAATAGTAAATAATTTTTAATAAGTAATAACCATTATTTAAATGCATGCCTGTGTATGCTTAATCAATTTAATATTCATCAAAATTCTCAACAAAATACTACTGATTTGGAATTAAATACTAAAGAGTCACACAATTAGCTACCACAAATGTTATTTTTATTTTTATAGCATAACACATATGTCTCCCTTTTCTTAAATTAACCTAAAATACAATTTATTATACTTTACAAATAAGCACACATTTGTTTAAATTGTATGTGTTAACCCTTCAAAGAGAACGTAATATGTGATTTATTATTGTTTCAACGCAAATAAGCTGTTACTGTCAGTAGGAAAGAGAACGACTTATAAATTTTATACTAAATACTGAAAATCTTATGCCTTCTTTTTAAGAAGTTAAATATATTTTATCTAAATAATAGTTGCAAATGGCAGTCAGTTATCTGTTTTAAATATATATCAGATACACTGAAATAAGCTTTTCCGTAAAACAATTACCATTTATTTCAACAAAAACATCGTTATTGTAAAAATTATTTGTTTATTAATGTCTGTGAATAACTCAAATGAGGAAACTGAAGCAATGGTTTGATTTATAGGGTAAATGTACCAATAGTAGGCCACTTAACTGCTTTTATATATATAAATCTTAACGTAGAATTTAAAAAAAATGACACAACATTTTAAACATTGATATATGTTAAAACATACGTTTAATATTATGCTTCAACATTTATTTTTAATAGTAATAAGTTTTTTTAGTAATATATATATTTTTTTGGACAAAGTTAAGTTCAAAAAGGGCAAGTTCTCCAATAGTCGGCAACCTTAAATCTAATGTTCGGCCATCACTGAACCAATAGTCGGCCACTTCAGAATTTTGTCTTACCGAATTTGAACTAAACGAATTTGAAAATATTTTGCATTCTACCATTTTCGGTTATGAGAAGATGATTGAGCTACCTCACATGTTCGAGAAATTTCAAGTAGTGGGTAATTTAGGGTCACTGTGGGTAAAGCTAATTTCATTTTGTCTAATAACTGGCTTTAACGATTTTGACTAAGTTTTCTATCCTACAATTTTGGGATACAAGAAGACCATTGGATTGAGTCGCATGTTCGAAAAAAATCATTAGTAGGTCATTTGGGGGTCACTATGGGTCAAACAAATTTTATCTAAAAACGGCTCTAACGATTTTGACTAAATTTTGTATCCTACCGATTTGGTGTACGAAAAGGCTATTGGGCTGGGCCACATGTTCGAGGAAAGTAGATTAGTGGATTATGTTGGGGGTCACTGCGGGTCAAGGTAATTTTATCTTATCTAATAAATGCTTTTAACGATTTTGACTATGTTTTGGTTTTGTGTCCTACCTTTTTGGGATACAAGAAGACCATTTGCCTGGGTCATACGTTCGAGAAAATTCGATTAGTGTGTCATTTGGGTGTCACTATGGGTGAAGCTAATTTATTTAAAAAATGGTTCTAACGATTATGACTAAATTTTGTATGATGCCTGTTTTTGGTACAAGAAGACCATTTGGCTGGGTCACATGTTTGAGAAAATTCGATTAGAGGGTCATTTGGGGGTCACTATGGATACAGTTATCTGAAGAACGGCTCTAATGATTTTGATTATATTTTGTATCCTACCGTTCTGAGATATGAAAAGACCATTGGACTGAGTCACAGGTTTGAGAAAATTTTATTAGTGGGTCATTTTGGGTTCACTACGGGTAAAGGTAATTTTATCAGACAGTTCTAACGATTTTGACCAAATTTTGTATCCTACCGTTTTGGGGTACGAAAAGACCATTAGGGTGGGTCATATGTTTAAGAAAATTTAATTAGTGGGTCATTTTGGGGTCATAATGGGTGAATACATGTCATTGTGAATGAAGGTTGAGACAGTTGTTAAGCAGTTGACAGTTTACGAAGTAGCAATGTTGGCAATATTTCGCCAACTTCGGTAAGTTTGGTGAAAGTTTTGCGACATTGGCGAGATTTAGCAGCAAAATTAACGTTCAAGATTACTAATGCCAAAGCACATGCTTACCGTCAAAAGAAAGAATGTGTCAAGTTTCCGAATTTTTGCAATATTATGGCGACATTTGGCGAACAGATTGGTTTTCAGAATTTGAAGGAATTTTCTAGAAATTCCCACTAACAGCGAGGGTAAATGATTCAACCAATCAGAGTCCATAGAATGTTCTAAAAACAGACTTTAACCAATCAGGGTACATAGAACATATTGTTATATGTTGTACAGAGAATTTATTGTTATATCGTGTTGAACACAAAGATAATTTTAACGAGCATTGCTCGGTCTTCCCAGATGGTTGTAAATAACTTAAAGTAGAACTTTTTAAAAACAGCAAAACATTTTTAACAGTGCCATGTATAAATGCATACTTTTGGTAATTCTTCTGTGAATATCAAGTTATTCCTCATGAGAGTTATTTTTTGAAGTAACGTCAATCAAATTCATCAATCGTAATCATTTTTTTAAATTTTGATATTATCTCATAAATGATTACTTTATGAGTGTTAAACTACGAGAAATTAATAACACGATACCTCTTTACATTTCAATCAAATTAATTTTCTGTGTAATGTAAATTTTAATGTGGCAGTTCAATTAAAAGTGACACATGCAGAACGCTTCATTATTTTATTTAGTTTTATTATTTAAGTTTAATAGTGGCTGCGATAAGGATTCTAAATCCCAGTAGTTAGCCTCTTATTAATAGAGCGGCTAAATATTGGGTAAAACAATCAGATAACTAGTTTTTTCTTTTATCAAAATCAGCGGCTTTGTTCACACATGGTTGAAATGTGGCAAGTGGTATTTGTGTACCAATTAACATTAGGAGAAATTATACTTTTGCAAATAATTTAGATATTACTAAATTAAGTCCCAATTTGAATAAACTTCATTTTTGTACCACATTAAGTGAATGTGAGACTTGAAATAATGCACTAATCGTCATTGCAACTCAATGGAATCCACATCCTTCAAAGAAAAAAGATACAATGCAGTCTGTTTGGAAAGTCTGTTTATAAGCTATCGTTTAGTGGAAGAATTTTTAAAATCAATTCAGTAGTTTCAGAATTTATTTTCTATAAAAAATCAAACGTTTCTTTTTACAATATTAATGTACCTTTATGCACCATAAAAATCAAAACACCGAGAAATAATATGTGAGAAAACATTAGTTTACTATATTTAATTTTCATTTGTGGACGGCTAAAGGCTGAATATGAAATACTTTCTTTCCTTATTGGAAATCATGTTTCTTTATTACTATCATTTGAATTAATTATAATGTTTGCTCGTACCTATGTTTATTCCAATGCTCAGAAAAGTTGCTTCTAACATAGTACGAAAAACTATTTAATTTTACTTTTTTTTAACTTAAAAAATAATAACAAATTACAAATACAAATATTGTTCTTGTGCATCTATGTCTTAGTTATTTCTATGCCAAGTTTGAAATTTCTAGGCTGACATTTTTTGAGAAATCATAGTAAAAATATAACTGTAAAACGTTTTCTTCATTTATTTGAAAATCTTTAAAATAGAGGCATCTTTAGGAGCATCACGCCCCATAGAAACTTGCATGTCGAATTTAAAATTTCTAGCCTCGACAGTTTGGGAGAGAAATCATAATTATAGACCGCTTTCCAACAGTTTCTTTCTTTTACATACCAAATACTTTGATAAACATTCTTAATGAGCATTTATGTCTTAAAATCCATCACCATGAGGAGTTTCTTGCTCCTAGTCTTAACAAATTCGAAGGAAACGGGATTTTAGAGCATTTTCATTTTATCAGGTCGTTTGTACAGAAATAAAATATAGCCTATTTTTAAGTGGAGAGCGGCATCATTTTTATCCCAGGACAATATTTGAAATAGTTTCTTTAGTACAAAAGAAATCGTGATTTTAAACCCTATTCTATTCTTTTCACTCTTTTAAATTTCGAATATGTTAGAATATGATCTGCCGGTGCATTTACATCTTAAAAGTAAAAACAGTGTCAAATTTCATGTATCTAGCAATCACCCTATCAACTCCAAATAAATAATAATCACAAATCATCATGTGTTTTACGTTTCTGAGTGACAGTATTACCCTGAAAAAAAAATTCGGTTTAGTGGGTGAAAAATAATTTGAATTTTAGAACTTTTCTATTCATTTCCCCATTTTAAATTTAGATTTTTGTTTAAGAAAAACCTACTGTGAGCGAGCATTTACGACTTAACAGAAACTCCGGTGTCGAATATCAATTTTCTATCCCTATTAATTCTAAATATATCATAATTTAGAGTCATAAACAATAATTACTGATAATTTCATTTTTTTTTAAATTTCGAATTTTATAGAAACCATTCTTTGCGAGAGTTTACATCTTAAAAGAAACCACCATGCAAAATTTGAAGTTTCAAACCGAACAGTAACACAAAAATTGCAATTTTAGAAAATGTTTAGTTTCTTTTAAATTTCGAATATTTTATAAACTGTTCGGGTACGATCAGTACGAGCAGACCACTTACGTATTAAAAAGGTTCTCCATGTCCAATTTCAGGTTTCTATTCTAAAATTTATAAAAAAAAAACATAATTCAGAACATTTTCCTCTCATTTCAGCATTCCAAATTTCGAATTTTTTAGAAACTTTTCTTAGCCAGTCATTAACCGCCATGCCAAATTTTAAGTTCCCAGCACCAAAACTATCACAGTTTTCGAAACTTTAGAACGTTTGTTTGGTCTTTTTTTAAAGAAACTATTTTGTATCAGCAATTACATATTAAAAATGACAGAGTTGGCAAATTTGAAATTTCTATCTCTAGTAATTCCATATAAATCGTAATTTAGAATATTCACACTTTTTTTCATTTTGTAAAATTCCTCGTTTTTTTAATTGTCCTGATCCAGAATTTACGTCTTAAAAGTAACAGAGATGTTGAATTTCAAGTTTATATTCCTAACAATTCTAAACAAATTGTAATGTAGAACTTTTACCACTCATGTCACACATTTAAATTTTGAATTTTTAGAAAACAACAACCATGCCAAATTTCAAGTTACTAGCTCCTTCAATATCACAAAAAGGACAAGTTTAGAGTGTTTTTTGCTCATCCATCTACTTGGGGAAAGTGACTCTGACGTAAAATATACTCTATGTCGGAGCAGATTCTATCACCTTTATATTTGAAATTCGTTTGGTAGTTCCAGTAGTTTCCCCTACAAACACACAAACAATCATGAAAAAAACGTGTCTTTTTTAGCACTTTCCAACCTAGTTGAAAAGTGCTTATGACTTCTGTTTGTCTGGCCGTATGGCCGTATGGCCGTATGGCCGTCTGGCCGTATAGCCGTCTGGCCGTCTGTTTGTGCTCTAACTCCCGTAAATATCCTCGGATTGCTCTGCAATTTTTATATGTTATTGTCGTTATCTATGGCACGTTCCCTATTTCAACTGAAGTGTGTAACACTTATAGTTTTCTTACAGGGACACTCATAAGAATTCCGTTACATTGCGGTCTATGGGGAAAAATCATTTGCGGTTTATTTTTAAAATGTTTCACTATTGTAAACGCATTGAAATTTATATCGATCACTAAGATGCATTAGAAGAAGCTTAATATGGAATAGTAGGTGTATAGCACTTAGAGTTACTTTACAGGGACAGTCAAAATAATTCCGTTACATTACGTCTATGGAGAAAAATCGTCTGCGGCTTATTTAAATAATGTTCCACTATTTTAAACGCATTGAAGTTTATATATATTACTAAGGTGCATTACAAGAGGCTTACTACAGAATAAAGTGTGTATAGCAGTCATCGTTCATTTACAGGGACACACAAAAGAATTCTCTAGTGTCTGTTAACAATAATTCTTGGAAGTGCGTTTTAAGTTACTGAACGCGATTTTAATCTTAACTAGCTTTTTGTCTATTACGTGGTGTGTATAAATTCTGTAGATCCTATACAGGGCAGCACAAAAGTTCGCGAACACATTTCCGTTTATTGACAGAAACTCCAGAAGAAGAATTTAAACTGTGCTACGCGTTTCCTAACTAAACTAAAATTTAGAATCCTATGTATATATACAAATGTATAGATCCTATACAGGGCTACATAAAAGTATTCGGATATTTTTCCGAATATTGTATATATTGAAAATTCCTGAAATTACGTTTTTAAATATGTTATGCGTTTTCCAAATTGTTTACTTAGATGTCATCTTTCAGCTTATTAAACGGTAATGATTTGTAAAATTATTTTAGAAGCGTTGGAAAGTGCTACATAATCTATGCTTGACGCATTATTTTTCGTTCTTGTTATAATATTAGTATAAATGTTGAGATAAAGTTATATCTACCAAACAATAAAAAATAAACTCAAAAAAGTACAGTAAGTTATGTATTCAGTATTCAGCTCCTGGTGGCCGACTATGGATCATGTAAGAAAAATGTAATACCCAATGGTCGGCCACTGGTTGCCGACTTTTGGACATGTAAGCAAAAATAATACCCAATGGTCGGCCACATTAAAATTAACTAAAACCAACAAATTTATTTACTTTTTATAATCAAAAACATTTGTTTATTTACCCTGCTAATATTCGAGCCTTGTAATTTTAGAAAAAAATAAAAAAATAATTAATACTTGCCTTTTAAAAAAATTGCCATCAGTCAACAAAAAATAGGAAAAATGGCGATTTGACCTCTATCTTGAAACAAAATGGCTGATTACAAGTTCAATAAAAATACCCACAATTCTTTGGTGATGGTTTATGACTTACGAAAGATGGCTGCATATAACCAAATTGTAAAATTTCATTTGGAATGAAAAATAAGCTATTCGTAAGGCATTTTATCTCAATGTGGCCGACTATTGGGGGGGCGCGACTATTTTGGTGCATTTACCCTATTTAGGTTTTATAAAAATGTATAAAAATATTTTTACTTATTATTGTGAACAAAACAATATTTTGTTTTATTTGATTCTACTGTACATGTGCGAAACGTAGTTGCTTTTCGCTATGTTCGACAGAAATTGGTCACGTTAATGGCTGAAAAAACAGCAGGTCGTATAAAAAAATATCAACCTCTTGAGGTCTATGTTGTGTGATTTGCGAGCTATAATGTATACTAACACGATTCGGCTGTGTTTGGAACTTTGATGAAGAAGGTAATGATCTGCGATTAGTAATATCATGTTGTTCTGATACAACATTTCTGCAGATTTTCTGACAAATTTGAATATCAATGTTTTTAAATTTATGCTGACCATTGAGGTATTTTATAACATGGGTCTGTTTTGCACCTATTTGAAATGTACCTACCTCCAACGTACTAAATCTTGTAAAGTTTGAATATTTTGCAATACTTTGAAAATTCACAGAATTCCACATGGAGAACTAAATAGTTTATTCTGAAAAATCCTCTAATTTAAATAATTACATTTTAACTACAGTTTTGTATTTGAATGTAAATTTTGACCCAGTATTTTAAATCAGGTTCTCGATAATTTATAAAATGTGAAAAGTATATGTTTTGAATACAAATAATAAATCTGACACGATATTTAACTTTATATTTGAATAACCAATTTTACTATAAAAATTTAACGTCTTAGTTGAAAAATAAATGAACAATATTAAAAAATATGAATAATTAAAATCACAAATTTTTCAAAAAATTTCAATAAGTTACTTTAAAGTGTGCAAATATGCTTATTTAAATTTTAAAATAGTCAAACGTAATATTTTTAAAACAATAAGTATAACTTTACAAATTTTATATTTTGACTGAACGATTTTTATGGTCGATTACTTTCAATTTGAGTGTTATTTGTTGGACAAATTAAATAGTAATCATTCATATATATATATATATATACCAGTTCACCATATATACCAGTTTCACCATTCTAAACTATTTAAATTTACAAATATTTTATTAAGTTGAAATCTTTTAGCTTCACGAGTCTTTTTAAAATTTATTTATATTTCTCTTGCAGGTATACCAAATAAATGGTACATTTACAAATACTTTTTATCACAATATTATTTATTTAATCATAATAAATATATATATTAGGCATTCTTTAAATCACATCACGTATTTAATACATTTTTGTTTCTAATATTAAATAAATTACATATTAATGTTTCGATAAAGGTAAAAAAGAACGCTTCTAGAATTTAGTCAACAAAATTCATTTTACGATGTATTCTGAATATGAATTACTCTCTGAAGAATTAAAATATCGGAAGAATTTTAATATATTTCTGGAAAGGAGATTACTGTTATTGAAGTCACAAAACTAAATAACAAATAATAAAAATCACTTACAGCAAGAACAATGTAGAAATTTGATTATATGTGACTTTTAATCAACGTCCTGCTTCCAAGTATTATTGTTGTAATTCCAGATATGTTTTGCACTGAATTAGATCGCGTTATTTTCGGAATACTAATGATCTCTTTGACTTAACCTGCCCCAAACATATTGCAAAAAAATAATTTTTTCAATTTATGATTCTTCAAAAAATATATATTAAATAAGAGCAAGAAAATAAGGCAGAATTATTAATTATCGGCCACATTTTTTATTATTATTTAAGTTTCTTAGTAGCAAACCACGCTAATTTTGAATAATTTTGTCAAAGTTTATACAAAATTTATTATTATTGTTTATTTTTTTACATTTTAAAAATAAAGTAAAGTAATTTAATAAGTTTGGATAGATACATTGTTATTTAAAAGTGTTATAGCAAGTGCAGTGTAGAAGAATTTGTTCGAATATTGTCAGTACCGGCCAAATCCATTTCCAGAAAGATTTTCTATAAAAATATATTTTATCGTTGGAAAGATTTTATAAATTTGTACAAAACTAATTGTCATGGAACATTTTGTAATACTTCTTTTTTTCAATAATAAATATTTATTTCGGAGGAATTGTAATAACTTGAATGTATTATGGGAATCTAAAATACGATAGCAATAAATTTATTTCTAATGACCATCCTCGAAATGAAATCTTACATCTTCAGAAGTCTTTGTTAAGCTTACTATTTCATAGTATTGCTATATATATTGATATATTTGCCTCATGTATTCTTTATAAATACATCTTTGGATATTTCTAATCATAAATCTCTTTGCTTAATCATAACCAAATGCATAAATTTCGTAATCTTTAAATCACATCACGTAGTCTTATCATATTTTTTCTCTCAAAATATACAAACTAAATATTGTCTGGTTAAAAGTGAAATTCATATTACGTAAGATTCTCGATGGGGATCATTTCTCAAAAGATAATTAAAATATCGCTAGAAGTTAAATATACTTCCAGAAAGGGCGTACTAGTATTGAAGAAACAAAAATCAATTACCCATGAACGAAAATTACTTGCATTAAAAATAGAAATCTAAAGTTGATTATATTTCACTTTTTATCTATTTTCCACTTCCAAAGTAAGTTTATTGTAATTCCAATTGTATATTTCCATAGATTTAGAAAACGCCATTTTGGGAATACTAACGACTTCTAAGACATATCCTGCCCCAAATATGCTAGAAAAAATTGTAATTATTTCTACATTGAAAACTTTTATATTTTTCCAGCGTATGTTTCTATTTTCAACAAACTGCAAATTTAGAGCAGATACATGTTTTTAGATAGGATTAATATATATATATATATATATATATATATAACCATTAATGAAACATTACCGTAACACCAACATAAACTATGAAAAAAATATATATATATTGTAAATAGAAAATTATATAATATAATAATTTTTTTATTAATTTAGAACAACAATTCAAGGTATGATTTTGGTATCAAATACATGCATTTGTACTATTAAATTAATATTTATAACAAGCTAAAATTGGTTAAATATGTATTACATTGAATTAAAGAAATTTTTATTTTTTCTTATCGTGTGTAAGCATCAAATAATTATAGATAGCAATGTCAAATGTTGTACGTTAATGAAATAAAACTCTTTACAAAGATTACAGATGTTTGCATATTTCATAAATTAATAACTATGTTTTAGAAAATTATAAAAATTACATAATTAGCACATCCAAATCGGCTTATAAATGAGAGTACTATAGCATGACAAAAATTGAATATATACAGTCGAATCTTGTTAAGACGAAAACGCTTAACACGAAATTTCGCTTAAGACGAAGGAAAATAGTTTCCCCATCATGTTATCTTGGAAAACAATAATAATTGCACCGTTTAACACGAACACGAAGACAAAATTCCCCCGTTTAAGACGAAGTAAATATTGCACCTAATAAAACAAATTCCTCGTTGCGATCTTTGCGGTGACCTTCTACCTTGAAATAAATTTATCTCTTTTCTAGAACTGGACGAGAGAGGATGTTGGTGACCATGGGGGAAGAGAAAATAGTTGCATTCTTTCTCTGCTGATGTTGACATTCTTTCGTGAACGATTCATTTCGTTGCTAGCACGCAGTTGATCACTTGATGTGAATAAAGTTCTTTGCTAGAAAGATTCTATTGATTGAATTCAAGTTGTAAAAATGTGTGGAAAAAAAGGCTCTTGGTTTGGAAACTAAGCAGAAGATTTTATGTGATGTTATTGATGGGATAAAAAAAATCCGATATTGCAGCAAAATTACTCTTTCGACAGTTATTAATAATCGAAAACAAACTGAAACGGCTTGTTCATCAATCAGTTCGAGCCTGCAAGAAAACGAACGAGAAATGCTAAATGAAGAATTTGAAGTTGCTTTATTAAGATGGATAAGAGGAGCTAGGAACCAGGATATAATTTTAAATTGTGCTGTTTTACAAGAAAAAGTTTTTTGTAGAGGCTTTTGGTGTCGATAATTTTACATAGCAAGAAAAAATCATCCATGAAAAATTAGTAAATTGACATAAACCTTTCAAATTACATTTCAAAGTGCTTTTTTTCTAAATGGCAGTTTAAAAAATGAAGTTATGCGATATTTAGTAGTTACAAAAATGCAGTACAAGCAAAATTTAATGGTTAAGTCGTCAATATGATGTTGACATTACTCACGGTAATGTTTTTGTTTTATGATATAGATAGATGTCATATGAAAGCGAATTTCGCAAAATGTTACGACATTTGGTTGATTTTTTTCATTATCAGAAAAATCGCATATATTTCTATTGTATGCGCAAAGAAAACGCGCATTCTCATTTATAAAGCTGAGAAATCTTACTATCGTTGAGCACTGCCTCAAAGTAACGCTATTTTTTCTAATTGTCTTTTTAATCGATTTATGGTCCAGAATGCACAAAGCTCTGTTATTCTATTTTATTTTATGTTAACCCGAGCAAAGCCGGGTGGTTCTGCTAGTAATACATAAACGTAATATCTCTAAAAGTACTTATTAAAATATGAATCAATGTATAAATGTTAATGTTATTTTTTCAAATTAATGAAATAAAATTATAAAAAGAAAAATATTTTACAGATTGATTTGTAACAACATACAATTTGTTAATTTTTAAGTTTACATATTTGAAGATTTGATCAAATTAGATTATGTGTATAAATATATAATAATACATTGCTGACCACGCTCATAATAATGCGTTTATTCCATGAATTATATTGCCAAAAATGATAAAATTTTGCTAGTTAGTGGATTTAGTACAAAGGCGGATTTAAGTTGCATTACTTTTATGTGTTTCAGCTATCGTAGCTCAAATACAAATGTAAGAAAATCTTTTATTTTAATGAGTAAAATTAAAAAAATAATAACGACTTGTGTACACAATATTTTATGCTTAAAATGTCTGGTTCGAAATTTTAGTAAATCATATCTTTATATTATGTTTTGTAAAAGATATTGTTGACACGATCAGAAAAGTTTTTTTTCTATAAAGGTAACAGTGTAATGTCTCGTAAGTTATAATATATAAGAAGTAATTTTTGTTTCATTTTTCAAGTAGTAAAAACGCAAAATTGAACATATTTCTGGTCGATTTATTTTTATTGCAAACCCCTTTCCTTCATTAACCCTTTCTTTCATTGCTTTATATAACTGTTTATATAAATAGAGCATCCCAAGTTCCTGGTTTAACTGAATTGAAAATAAATTTCTTTTACAGTTAGAAGGATGTTACCATAAAAAATCTTTGTCTCAGATAAAAAATAAAAAATAAAATAAAGTAAATTGAAAATGAAAACTAGCAATTAAAACTTCACGTTAATGACAGTAAAATATGAGATGTGCCATGCTTAGAAATTATAAGAGGACAAAGTGCATATACCTGGGGTATATTTTAAAGTTGAAATAAATAAAATAAAATATCCAAAATTTTCAGAGTAAATATTCTTCAGTATATTTGTCAGATCATTTACAGACGAATATTTCAATGCATATCAATATTATCAACAAAAATAATTATTGTTCTCCTCCTGAATATTGGAAGGGGTTAAAACATTGGTAAATGCATTGTTTTCCAATATTTAAAAAACTCCAAAATTTATACAAACAACCTTTTTTTTTTTTTTTTTTTTTTTTTTTTTGTCATTCAAGGATAATTTTCATAATGCATGCTCGTCTGTTTCATATATGCCATCAACTATTCTGTATTATGCAGTGTACTTGAAACAAAGTCTTAAAATATAAAATACATTTTCCCATTTACCTGTAGAAATTTTATTAATCTTCCATGATCATAAATTTTATACGAAAATCTTGCACTAACATTGCTACATTTGATCTGATATATTACGAAATAAAATAAGAAAAAAAACTAAAAACCATTATCCAAAAAGAAAATAATAATAATATATTTTTTAATTAAATACAGATAGAAATGGAAATTTAAATGTATCTTTTAACTAGTTTCTATTCTTACATTTTATGAAAATGTTTTCAAATTGAATTGACTTATAAATGTATTTTTATTTCTTAAAGATGTCTTTTTCATTTTTGCTTCTAAATGGTCATAAAATGAAACGATTGAATCCAGGATAATACATATTAAAGCAATTACGGTACAGTCCAATCGAGAATTTATTTAAATTTTTTCTAGTGAAGTGAATTGAATCATTCAAGCGACTTTGTGAATAAAGAAAAAATGGTTGGATAAATAAATTACGCAATGAACACTTAGAATAATAAAATTTGAAAAGAAACAAATATATATTCTTATTAATACAAAAAAGAATAATAATCGATCCATTGAGATAGTACAGTGCGCTGTTACATGAAAAGTCCAAACCAAAATACTAAGACTTATATTTAGAACATTATATAGTAATATTAAATAATATTTTGTACAAATTTTAACAGAGAATTATCAAAAACGAAAAATTATAGAAGTATATTTAGAAAAATATAAACAATCAATGCAAAGTGGCTGTTTCAAAAATATTTGTCTACAGCATGAAATATAATTATAATTTATACATACATACATACAAGCAGAGTGATTCAGAACTATATGTCCAAAATGTAAAGGCAGGCAAAGGGGACCTAAATAAGCAGATTTCGTATAGGAATGTGGGTGCGGAAATCAAGCGTTGATTAGTAGAGGGCGCTGTTGAGTTCGGCGGATGAAAGCGTATCGCTGGCTTGAATCGTCATTCTACGCATGGGTTTAGTACAATATGCATTGTTACATCAATGCGGAGTTTGCCGACATGCATTTCATATAGCACGTTCAAAGGCTCTCGAGCTTGTCGAAGGACAATCCTAATGCTGTGTGTAATATTTCTTCACGTACTGCTGGAATACTGCGATGCCTTCCAGTGCCCGTATCATCCCGATGAAGGCGCTCAAATACTCGGTGAATCGTCAGATTCCAACCCAGTAATCATTCCATGGACATCCTTTGAGCAGCCGCTCCATTTCCTTGTGCAGCCCAATACATGAAATGCATGTCGACAAGTTCCACATCGATTTAACGAAGCGATTGCTCGAAATCCGTGCGGGGAATGACTGTTCAAGCCAGTGAAACGCTTTCATCCGCAGAATTCAACAGTGCCATCTACTGCCTTAACACTACATTTCTGCACCCACATTCTACCTCTAAATGGCTTTACATTTTTGACGTATAGTTCTGAATACCCCGTATATATATATAATAAATGCTTCCCCTTTCGTCAGAATCACTTTATAAATCCTTCTTGCATGCCGATATCACACAACAAAAAAAACCTTCTTTGTTTTAATTTACTTGTAAAACTATATTATTTTTCACAAGCACATATATCTCTTGTCAGTGTTACTCATAGATTTCTATGGCATTTAAACTGGGATTTACAGCAGGCTAGTCAATAATGTGCACATCACTGCATGAAAACCACGCAATGAATTTTATTGTGAATCTAGGCATTGTTTTGTGGAAAAACTCATAATGAAATGTTCATTTAGAAGTTTTTTGTAATCATGCATTTATAAAAATGGTGTTTGTTTTTCCTTAACATCCAAACTGTTTCAGTACCACCTACTTAGAAACTTAGGAACTTTGGGAACTATAAAAAAAAAATAATATATCATATCATGCTAATAAAATTTTAACACTTACATAAAAAAGTTATTTATTCCCTTTCCTAGATAATACAGACTTTGAAGCTGGAATGTCTTCGTTTCTTGCTAAAGATTTCAAAGTACTTTAGACAGAAATAAAGTATTTGACGATCGTGTATGATGGAAATTTCTAGGCAAGTTATAAATATAGTGGTTACAACCTAAAATTAAACAATCCAAACATGTACTATACCGGAAAATGGTAAATCGCCGTTATTACCGTCGTTTATTCCATTGCAGGTATGCATAAAATAATAAAGATAAGGATCGTATATAATTCTTGGTTGAGAGGGATAGTTTGAAGTAATAAAATTTAAGTGCATAAAATAATATAATAACAATTACTCTCATTTTAAGGCGACAGTGGACGTTCAAAACTATTTTTTTCATTTTTCACTCAATTGTACTGAAATTTTGCACACATAGTAATTCATACATTTTCTAAGGAAATTAAGCAATTTTATTCAAAAATGTGAGGAATTAATTTATTTATTAATTAAAATATATTAATTAAGCACACTAATTAAAAATGCTCCATGCGCATTAAATTTGGTTTTAGGAACATTGTGTTTCGTTAAACGATAGCTTTGTATTATTGCAACAAAAGTTGGAATGCGTTTTAAAATTGTATCAATACATTGAGAAAAAGTAATAAAAAACTTGCAATATTTAGATTTTTTTTTTCACGGAAAAAAGTTATATAACTACCAAATTTTCCTTTTATGTACGGTAATGCATGTATATTAATAGTAAGTTTTGAAACATAGCACATTGCTAACAATAATACTAAATATTATGAAAATTGGATAAAAGATAAGGCGCCTGGAACATTTTGAATATTTTCACTCGGCAAAAATTCTCATTTATAGAAAGCACGATTTAAAGTTTTATTTTTTAGTGTAACTCAATTACGGTGTTAAATTTGAAATGCTTGTAGCTTTGATAGGAATCTTGGCAATTGCATGCGATTTTTTGCAAATGTTGCAGTTAAGATTGAAGTATAGTAATAAACCAAAATAAGAAAAACTATTTTTTAGTCGTATTTAGCCCAACTGAGGGTCCACGGTCCCCTTAAATAGATATGAATTGCATTAACGTTGTGAATATTTACATAAACTCTCAAATTTTTAGAATAGGTAGAACTGGAATTTAGAATAGTTAAATATCTAAGTGAAGTTAAAAGTTAAAATCAGCCAAATACCTACAAATAAACGAGGGATATAAAATAATGCACCACTAAATCTAGATGCAAAAATTAAGTAAATAAATTAAATACAAAATTAAGACAGAGAAATAAAAAAATAACAAAAATACTTTTAATTACATACAAATAAAATTAAATAAAATGTCATTAATGAAAATTGTATTAAAAGAAATTACACTTTCAAAACGAGTGGCAACCATACAAGAACTGACAAATGTGCATCAGTGGCAGCATGTGCCCTCTATTGACAATTCTGCTGATCTAATATCCAGAACCTTAGATAATAATAAACTTTTGGAATGTGAGTTGTGATTCAGAGGTCCCAGTTTTCTGACGACTAATGACTATCCTAATAAGCCTATTTCTAGTGATGTGATTTCTCATGATTATACTTCAGAACTTAAAATTTTAACTAACTCTAATTATGTCTTACATGTTATAGTTAAATCTGTTTTTGATGATTTTTTAAACTTAAGTAATAATTATACTAAACTTGTTCGTATTTTGTTTTTGTTATAGGTTCTATGGTAATTGTAAGGAAAAAGGAAAACCACTGGACCACTTAAATCATCTGAATTAAAATATGCTGAAAGTAAGTTAATTAAATTGCGTCAAGAGGCTGAATTTAAAAGGGAAATATTATGCCTCAGTAAAAAGGATAATGTTCCGCATGATAGCCAACTAAAATTCTTATATCCATTTTTAGATAACGAGGGAATTTTAAGAGTTGGTGGAAGGTTTATTCATAGCCAACTGAATTTTAGTGGGAAATTTCCAATAATTTTACCAAAAGGTCATAAATTAACCAGATTAATTGGATAATGTTATCATAAAAGATATTTACATATAGGCCCTCAAGGGTTATTGTTTATTATGAGGAAAAAATTCTGGCCTTTGAATGGTCGTAATCTTTGTAGAAAATTATTTCATAACTGTGTAATTTGCTTTAAGTCAAAACCAATTACTCAGCAATAGCTTTTGGGCAATTTGCCTCCTGAAAGGGCCACGCAAAATTTTCCATTTATTTGTGTATTTGTAGGTTTTTTTGGAAATTTCATGATAAAGTATCCAAACCAAAGGAAAGGTAAATTGAATAAAGTTTATGTTTGTATTTTCATTTGTCTTGTTACAAAGGCCTGTCATTTAGAATTAGTAACTGATTTATCAAGCGAGGCATTTATTGCTGCCCTAAAAAGATTTATCAGCAGGGCGTGGGAAATGTGCTCGTATCTTCTTAGACAACGCAACCAATTTCACAGGGAGCAATACTGAGTTAAAACGACTGAAGGAATTAGTAGAAAATTCTAATGAAAATTTAGGTAATTTTTTGTCAAATGAAGGCATAGATTGAAATTTCATTCCATCAAGATCTCCCAATCATGGCGGTCTTTGGGAAGCAGGCGTTAAATTAGTCAAATACCATTTTAGACATATAGTTGGCAATTTAAAATTGATCTATGAGGAGTTTTGGACGCTAATAGTCCAAACTGAAGGAATCTTAAACTGTCGTCTGCTCTATCCTCTCTCAGTCGACTCAGATGATTATGACGCCTTAACACCCGCTCATTTCGTGATTGGAAGACCTATTACAGCTATTTCAGAACCTAATCTGTTAACTGTAAATGATAATAGGTTAAAAATTTGGCAAAGACTGACTATAATAATTCAAAACATCTGGAAAAAATGGTCAAATAATTATCTTAGTAATTTACAACAGAGAACAAAATGTTATTATGAGAAGGATAATGTAAAGTTAGGCACCATGGTTGTCTTGAAAGAAGACAATTTGCCAGTTAACATAAAATTTTAAATTGTTGAATGTTTGTCAACATGTCAACACCGGCCGGAATGTTGAAGCAAGCGTTTCCCAATTATAATTTTTATATTTCATGTTCGTTCATTCTCTTGTAGTTTGGCAACAAGTCAATTTTAATTCTTTATGTAACTAAACAACTCAGCAAAACCAGAGTTCTGTTTATCTCGGCCTGTGAGAGGTCGTCTTTTGTGTTTGTGAAAATAAAATGAGTTCGTTTTCTATAGTATCGAAGATATTCATTATGTAGTTTAAAATTCTATTTTAAATTGAGTTATACCGGATTGTAGAATTTTAAATTTGTGAGAATATACTACAATATCTGCGAGAAAGAACCCCTTAAAATAATTTACCAAAGAATAGCATCCATAAGCGGACATCAGGCAAAGTAAAACAAACTGATGTACACAAATTATTATTAGTGTTGATTTTTTAAATACGCAACTATGACTGTGCTACTCTTGGGGGAGTAGGTAAAGAAAACTGCTTCAACAGTTTTCATCTTAGATCCATACACTGTAAAAAATGATGATTGTTTCTGAATGTACGAAAATATAATATAATGACGAATAAATTTATAATATAATCTCATCCTTGTTAACCATGATTCTGAACAGTGTTTCTTTATCTTTAGAAACCTCAGATATCAATGGCATTTTGAGATTTAAAGAATCACTTAGAAAAACAAAATTTTTCTAGCTGCCCGAAATTTTCGGAAACGTTTACGAGTAGCTTTTAAAGTGTATTAATCAGTTTTCTAAGCCCGGAATAGTCTTTTCCGATGCTATCCATTCTCAATTAAACATTTTCAATTTCAACAAACATGTTTAACAGACAAACATGCAAAATTAACAGCATTAATATTAACATTAAAATTAAGATTATTTCTTTACTCTTTCATGTATAAATTAACTTATGCAGCTAAAAACGTTTACTTGAGAATGGATGACATTCGATAAATAGGTATTCCAGGTTGAGGAAACTGATTAATATCTATAAAAACTATTCGGAAACGTTTCTGAAAAATACGGGCAGCTACAGAAATTTTGTTTTTATAAATAATTCTTTAAATTTTGGAAATGTATTGCTTTCTGGGGATTCAAAAGACAATGGAACACGCTTTTCGGAATGTCGGATAACTCAGAAGATTATATTATATTTTCCTTCGTGGTTATAGTATATTTTCATAAAATAAGAAACATTGATCCTTTTTTACAGTGTAGATCCAGTCAGAAAACTGACTATTTAAAAAAAATAAATGCTAAAGTGTATAAGAGTCCAAAACATCGGACGAAACTTCTTAGTATTAATACTAAATTTCAAATCGTTACTGCATAGTTGTTATTAAGAGTGACTTCTTCGTCATAACGATAAAGTTAGAAGAATCACAGATTCACTGCTAACTAGAGAAACTTTTTTGTAATAATGATAAAGTTATGAGAGTTTTTTTTTTTTTTTTTTTTTTTGAAAAAAAAGTAAAAGGAGTGGATAAAAGGACCTCTCACATATCTATTCGCTGCGGTTCACACCAAAACACCGTTTTAGTGTGACCTAGAGTATCATCAGTGCATCCACATTGGTCAAATCTGATACAAAGTATCATGCTTTTACTAGTTCGGCCCAATACATAGAAAAGTTAAACTACCCTCCATCCAATTTCCATTCAGGCTAACTTTTATGAAAGGCAGTAAATTTACACACATTGACTTCTTGGGTCCGCAGTCATAAAACATCGTAAAAATGTCAACCTGTGTTGTCTCATTTACTTCTTGCTGTGAACCATGTTGCTATGAATAAACGTACATGACTGTACAATATCTATACCAGAATATTACATAATATTCTGGTATAGTTAAAATAATTGTTTGTTTTTATTTTTTATAAAATATATATTTTTTCTTTTTAAAAACATCGAAAGAAGTGATTAACACCAGCAATTTAATTTCGCGAACAGATAATATTTTTTTGTCAGCCAGGTGATTTTCTAGAACCATAGGACTTTTCTAAACGCAAAAAAAAAACGCTTCAAATACCACGTAATTGTTTTAAAATCTATGCATTTTCTCTGTTTAATTTTACCTTAATTTATGTAGTCTCACTTTCTGTTTTTTCGTAACTTGGTTACAGCGACATATTGCATCCGCAGTTTTAAATTTTCTGTTGAATAATGAAAGCTGCACGTGAAATTGTGTTTTGAAGTCAAAGAAATTGAATAGCCAATCAAAAATAATCGTGCTTTAAATAATAATTTAAAAAGTTGACATATGTTTTAGCAAAACTTAAAAAGTAAGGAAAATGCAAGGCTGCGACTGGCGACTAATTTTTAATTGTATCTCACAGTACTTTCTCAGAACAAAAATATTTTACTTACAGTTTGTCAACATGTGCAAGAGAAATATTCTACAATATTTATTTTTTTTAAACTAGTGGTGTAAATATAATATAAAACTAGTCGATAATGAAACTCTAAAAATGACAATTTTATATTTAAAATTATAATTTAATTCATTTTGTATTTTTTACTGTTGTATAATACGATATAACAAACAGATTTTATTTACAGGAATAACAGGATTGTATTTCAGAATAAACAGATTTTCATATATGTACTTATCAATATGCAACTCATTGTATGTCTGTAATATTTATGATATATTGCAAATATTTGATAATTGAAACTTTATATATATATATATATATATATATATATATAAGAAATGCGTTTATATTTATTTCTATAATAAGTTTAAAATGTTCCACAGATATACAAATTCCTCATTTAAAATGTAATGGATGGAGAAAGATGGAGAAATTTACAAAATAATCAGATAAAAATCAGATGTTTTTGAATTAATTCGGCACAGCCTAATGAAAACTTTTAATTAAAAAATGGATATTAATGAATATACGTAAGAACTACTTAAAAACCTGTTATAGATAAATCTATAAATGTTGAGGAGGCTGCAACCATTAGTGAAAGTATCTCTACATCATGTATAAATTTTATCTGCGTAGATGCCATTTAAATTTCGCGACTATGCTCGAATATTTAGAAATGTGTTAAAAGCAAATGGATCAAAATATACATTATTGATCTTTCAAAGAGATGTAGAGAAACATTAAATTGTTGATACAGTGAAACTTTTTAGGGGGAACTGGGGCACATTGATGCGTTTTTTTTCTAAGAATTTTTTTGGTACCCAGAAAACAAAAAGTTCAAGTTATTTTTCCATGCGATGTCAGCAAAACTAGTGTAGTGTGTTACTAACAGGCACAATCGTTGTTTTATATAGTATTTCTGTGTGTAATTTAAAAAAAAAAAAACTAAAAAAAGTCATTTGTATCAATGTGCCCCGTCCCCGGGGTAGATTGATACACTTCATGGGGCACTTTGATACGTTTGGGAAAAGTGGTGAAAAAATAACAGCTACTGCGTATTTTGCATAGAAAATAAGTTAGCAAACCATTTTATATTTATTCAAAGAAATTCAGATTACCCACAATTTATTTTGGGTAATTCAAAGAAAGTCAAAATTAAATGTATAACGAACTGATGTTCTTGCTGTTCCTTGTCTGGTTGTTGACTGGGGCAACTTTGTTATATCTGGCACTTCAACCCCACAATTATCTTCTTTCTCAGGAAAAATTAAAAAGTTACCATGTTTTCTGTTCATAAACCCGACAAGATTGTCACCATCATCACTTTTTCGTTTAACTTGGCCTACAAATTGAATAACCGATCTCTTTTTTGCAAACACCACTATAACACAGTCATAATCAACAATATTTTGGTCAGAAGTATCTGCGTCTTACATTGTATCATCTTCCAAAGTATCTGCTTCTTCACCTAGCAGGCCATTTCATTGAAATCATCTGATGTAGAGTCACACCACTGTCCTAAGGGTGTTTCAGATTTATCTGATAAATATAATTCTTCCTCCTTCTTTTTCTTCGTCTGTCGCTTCAAAGGTTTGGTGTCTTCTATCCCCAGCTTCATTTTTGCGTTTTTCAGTTCTTTGTCTCTATTCTTTTACTGTGCTGTAGGTTGTTTCTCTTCTTGAATTTTTCTCATGTCGAAAAGCCTTTTTTTTTTCTCTGGAGAATCAGTTTAAATTCGAGATTTACCAGGCTGCCGTCCTTTTCTTTTGTTATTTCTACTACCAGTAGCTGTTGGGTAAAGTCGTGCGTCTTTAGGAGTTACAGATTTGTTTGAACAAGTAGTTGGCCATGGAGTCTGGGTAGCATCAGCACTTTGTGGAACATTGCTGTCTTGTGACTGAGAGACAGTTGAGGGAGTTGCTGAGTCTGTTTGAGGGGGGTGTGACAACAACTGTATCAGAGTGAGAATTAGGTATAAAAACTGTGCTGGGAGAAAAATCAGAGTCAGGAAATACCAATTTGTTGAAGGGCACTATGCCTGTCCTCTCAAAACCAGACACAATATTTTCCGGAGTGAATGATTCTAAGCAAGTTTTTGCCAAGTTTAGCCAACTTTGGAATGTCATAAATTGATAGGCGTTTCCCCGGATTATTCAGGTTCCAATCATTGAAAGAAATTTTCAGCTTTGCAACCAATCACTGCTACGTCCAATGGTTGCAGTTTATGAAAGTTGTGTGAGGGGGAATGACAAATAAATTATTCCATTTGCACGATAGTTGTCAGTGGCATCAATAGAAACGTGTGACTCATGATTATCACATAGCAACAGTATATTCAGCAACAGTAGGTTTCAGTAGGTTGATAGCAACAGTAGGTTTTCTATTGACGAATTTGTATGTTGTTTGACGTGCCTCAGAACTATTAAGAACAAATATGCAGACATCCCCAGCCATTTCATTACCATTCCAACTTTCAGGATACTTGCAGTGTAGTTTTTTAGCAAAACCATATGCCAAGGGCCTTATCTGCTTCAGCGTTAGACCGTGATGCAACTCATTGCATTTAACAAGGTATTCATTTAATTGTTTTTCTTGTTTGGCGGTAAGTGCCTGTTGAGAGGAATACTTAGAACGTGACCCCTGACTCATTCTTCACCATTTCTTGCTTTCATTTTCTCCACACGATGCTGCAGAGTAGCTGGTTTGGTGTTGAACATGAGTGCAGCTTTCCGGATTGACAAATTTTCCTCTAAAGCAGCTTACATAGCTTTAGATACGCCATCCTCGTTGATTGCAGCTCTCTCGGTCTTTTTTTTTTTTTTTTTTTTTTTTTTTTTGTAAGAGTTAATTATAGTGGTAACCATGGATTAAGAAAAATTAAAAATCACTGTTTGCAAAAGTACTATTAAATTTTCTAGTATACAATAATGGAGCTTTTTCACTTCAATAAAAACTAATATTAGAAATTGTTGGTCGGAAATTATTGGATTAAGGAGTATACGAGAAAAAAAATAATAAAAGATAATGAAAAAATGAACTAAAATGAATACAGGTTGTTAGCAGCTATCATGGGGCACATTGATACACATCAATGTGCCCCAACATAGGCTGTATCAATGAGCCCCAAGTAGCCATTTTGAATAATATGAATCTCAAATCCAAAACTTCATAATTTACCTAACAAAAAAGGATGAGGAACTGATAAAGAGTACTTTTACTTACCAGGGAGGGTATTCTTTCCTGTTGAAAATACTGGAACAGCTGTATAATACCACTGCAATTGTACAACTCAAATTTACTTTTTACCTACAAAAACACTAAATCACCCATCTCATTTCATCAAACTACTGAATCACGCCAAGACGTTCTGTAGGTAGTTGTGTACACTAGCGCCATAGTTTGGAGCTGTTGGCAAACTTCCTGTAATGACCTTGTGAGCAGTAGAGGGGTTGTATCAAGGTGCCCCATGCATCAATATGCCCCAGTTCCCCCTATATATGAAACAAAAATAAATATTATTAACCCCTTCGCCATGACGCCTTTGTTCATTCCTAGTGTTATTAATTTGAAATATATTAAAGGCAAAAAATTTTATATATCTTCATACAGTTTAATCCAGTAGTTTGAAATAAAAGCCTTTTATAATAAAGGATAAACGTACTCTGACCAAATGGCTGACAAAGAGTGCCACAACAGCATGTCACGTCTTTTAATTAGCATCTTATGACGAGTACAGCGCCATATATCGGTCAACTTTAGAACTTTTCTTTTCTTTCGCACAACAAACTTCCATTGCATCACGTATACTCAGATGAGATAACAGGTTATTCTATAACAGGTGTTTCTTTTTTTACAGCCTTTTGAAAGTGAAACTTTATTTATAATCACCCTGTATTTTTGCGAATGTTATATTTACAATAATGCCTTTACAAATTTATTTAATAGATTTTTCTAAATTTTAGAATACGCACAGTAATAACTAAAACATAGCATCATACGAAATCCCAATTTTAGAATAAAATATATTTTTAAGATGCTTCATTGATTCTGATTACAGTAAATAAAATATATAGGGGTGTGGTGGTTGGACGATAAGTTCCCTTTTTTCAAACACTGGAATCTTGTTAATATTCCAGATAATATATATATTTGGTTTGTGATCAAGAGAGTATAGTGGGTACAGTGTTGTTATGGCCGCAAAAAACCACTTCGACATGACATTAATTATTAAAACAAAGATTTGTTAAATAAATTATTCATGCAAAATTTATAATCAAGAACAATGAAGATAAAAGTAAAAATTGTTACCTGCAGTCATCTGAAAGAAATAAGATAAAAAACAAGTGAAAGAATTTGCACTGCAAATTGTCATCTTTGAATAAAATCTTTATTTATAAAGAATCTTGAAAAAGGAGTATTTCTGAGGGAATCTCTTCTTTATAGATTCACCTCTATTTCTTAAATTATAAGTACACAACTGACGTTTTAAATAAACACCATCATAAAGAACTTAATGACATTTTTTTCTCTTGGGAAACTCGGATATGTTGATTTAAAAAAAAATAAATCACACGACTTTATCAAGCAATTTGTAGAACAATAAAAGGTATCACCACTCGAATGACAATAAGCCATTTTCGCCATATATGCCAGGTTCCAGTGAGCTACCATCACACACAACCGTCTTTTTTTTACGTTGGTGGAGAAGATTTTTATTGTTGCCGTACTTAGAATAAACTAATAAGGAGATCAAATTCATCATAATTTCTTTTAAAAAAGAAATATTTTTTTCATATGGTAGCTTTAGACACATAACATTTTTTTACAGCCAGGCAAGTCATCACGTTACACTCTACCAGCCAACATCTCTGTGTGTGTGTCGAAAGCGTGCAGCATCCGCGCTGACCGGGCACGGAGGGGAGGGGGTGCCAAAATTTGAAAAATGCCAATCGGCAGAGATAAAAAAAATACGTATTAAAAATATTTGAATTTGATTGGCGAAGGGCGGAGCTTAGAACAGGAAGTGCGCATAGGCAAAGAATGATATCGAAGCTTCTAGTAAAATCCCATACCGGAAGTACAAAGGTAACAAAAAAGCGAAATGTTATGAAAGAAAGAAAATCTTACAGGGGAAGATTTAAAAAGAAAAGAATTAAAATAAATTTGAATGTGAATTTTAAAATTAAATGAATAAGGACAAATAAAATATTTCTTAAATTGAATTAAAATATGGCAGTGGTTGTAAGAACCACAACAAGGGGTATTCAAAATTTTTGTCTACACTATAAATGAGAATCAAAAACTGTTCAAAATGCAGAATGAATTTCATTGATTTATTTTTACATTAAACCCGAAAAAATAATTTTTGTCGCATGGAGGCGCTTGAAGTCAATGTTTTGTGAGCGTTTTGGAAAGCTAACATGTATAAACATTTACTAAACTTTTACATTTCTTTATTTATGTTTCAATAAACCAATTTGTACAGCAACAATTAATTGGATATCTTACACTACCGTGGTACAGTTCATGAAATCTGCTGCATATACACGGAACATCAGGACATTAAATTGGAAAAGATTTAATAATTATCTGTAAAAATATATATTATAAACCAACAAGAACGAAATTTAATGCTACCGGCAGAAATTATGAAATATTATCCAACACTAACCTAATATTGTTGTGAAACCTCATATTTTCATGCAATGAAATGATGTATATAAATAAACTATTAATAAACATATGAAGCCGTTGAATGTATTTTTAGATATTGCTAACCATGTCCAATAATATCTTCGATTTATTTCATGCAGTAAAAGAAATATTCTGTAGAATTTATATACACCACGTAATACACTAAGTTTTATTTTTATTTAAACATCCATACAGCAAATGAAAACGCTCTTCCATCGATTATCGATCATCGTCATTTCTGTAATCGAAATTTTTGTGTGTCGTAGTAAATGCACGATAAATGCTGTGCACTCCATAAGATATGGAAAACATGTTGCAGTGCAGTTCAGTGATCCAAGCAAACTTCATTATGTTTGAAATATTGCAACATCATTAAAATATAACTCAAACAATTTTTCTCCATGTATCATAATGCAACAAAATGATTTTGTGCGTCCCTGTAAACGAACTATAGATGCCAATTCTTTTATATATCACAGAAAGAAAGGTGCAATGTATTATAATGGCGCACATCAAGTTCAATATGTTTGAAGTATCGTAATAGGAGTACAACAATTTCTCCTCATAGATAATAATGTAATAGAATTCTTTGTGTGTTAAAGTCAAAATCAAACCGTAAGCGGAGGGCTACCTTTCAGCTTAAGCTCAACTAGCCCCGCCCATCCTCTTCTGTGTCAATACGACGAATTCAAAAGGTCAAAAACTTCACTTTGCATACCGAACAAATTTCAGAAAAATATCATTGACATACAAAAATTGCATAGCAACCCGACTATAATTTAGAAAGTTAGAGCACGGACAAATGACAGACAAACCGAAGAATGCACATTTTTAAACAATGCTAGAAAGTTCTTAAAAAGTGCTCGTGTGTAGTTCCGAAATGGGTTATGCCGACGGCAACAACGACCTAGACAATCAAATTCGTTTTGTAGCAAATTGATTAACTTCTAAACATCGCACAATTTCATTTTTTACACAGTTGAACAGGGGATATTTTACTTTTCTAATACAATTTGCTTAAAAACTGTATCTTAATTTATTGATTTTGTGTGTGTTTTTATGAAATGCTAGTTTACAAGCATGATTTTTGTTAAACCTGTCTGTTAATGTCTTGTGCATCCCTATTACGCAATATTAACCCGTTTGCCCTTAAAATATATATATATAAATAGTTCAAAAATTGTCTCCAGCTAATATTTCATAACAAAATTTAAACTTCATCATTAAATAAGGACGGTAAAAAGTTGGTAAACTCTATATCGTCACTGATAATCTACAATTTACTTTGTAGCATGACTTTAAGCGCTGGTGAGTTTTCCCTGTTAATGTGTCTCTCATGCTCAATCTCAAATCTCATTCACACACACAAAAAAATATATATATATAATTTAAAAGATGAATACATTAATCGTTAGCCCTTATCACACATGTAAAAATATAAAAAGTATAGTCGTAGAGGAAAAATTGAAATAAAGCAAAAATAGGATTTTAATTTTACCGCTGGGACATTCTTAATATTATACTAGAAGAAACGTAGAAATATTTGCAAAAAAAAAAAAAAAAAAAAAAAAAAATGGTTTACGAATTTTAATTTTTTCATTATGTAATGGTGGTTTGAGATATTGAAAGACAAACTAACATGAAATTAGCAATTATATAAACCATAATTCTTAAACAAAACTACATTTAAGCAGTTATTCTTAAATAGTTGTTCAAGATTACATGATGTACACATCCCTTAGATTTTCGAAGGAATATAACACCGCGATTCCCGATTAGAAAACTTTGCCTACAATTTTCCCTTAGGAGAGTAATGGATAACACATTCTAATACTAGCCGATGGGTTTGTAATGTTTTTCTGTGATTAAATAAGACAATAAATTCTATTCAAAAATACTGGTAGAGCTGTACGCACTCTAAGTTTTTCAATCAGCGAAAGTGCTTCGTTTTATGCTAAGGACCGTACGTGCAACATACTGCCGAACCAATGAGTTAGTATACTGTAAAAAGAAATTCCATGAAAAAAGGGAAAAGGTATAATAAAAAAACTTAACTATAAAAATACACGATTTGGGAATAAAAATGCGCGTACGTACATTTTTTTTTTCATTTTTAATACTTAATTGATACCTATAATATGATGTCGTTTGTGAATCAAAGAAAGTTGAAGGAAATGCATAGATGAATATCTAAATGAAAGACCAGTTGAGAACTAATGCACCATCCCTTTTTTTAAATAACGTAAATCAATAACGTTTCACCAGATGGCTGACTTTGATGTGCCGAATTCAAGTATTTCACAAAAGCTGCTTAGGTACAAAGCATCGCTTTGAAACACTAAGCCAGGATCAGTATGTGGCAAGATTGATATTCCCCCTCATTATGTCTTTGAAGTGGAATCTCCCTCTTCTAAATCTTCCCCATTCAAAATACTTTTGAACTGAATAGATGTCGAAGAAAGACTTTGAAGGAAATGAAAGAAAAAAATCGGACTATGAGTATTAAATATGCATAAGATATACCTTTATATCAAATATAATTTTCATGGAATAAATTTTATATTCAACTTATATGCAGTTTTTATAATATATTTTATGTGTAAATATATACTATTTTTTAAATTTCATATTTTAGCAGGTCTTTAAAAAATGTACTAACTATTTTGAGCAATTACATTCAGAAAATTTGATTTTATTTCCAAAAAGCAGTTCACTATGGATAAGAAAGTTCCTTATATATTTTGTAAAATATCTTGCGAAATTATTTTTGATGCGATGATAAATGTGTAATTAATTTAATAATTAATTTAATTCAATATAAATTTAATAATCCAATATAAGGGCAATATAATCCAATATAAAGGCAATATAATCCAATATAAGGGCAATATAATCCAATATTAAGGCAATATAAATTTAAATATCCTTTCAAATAAAAGGATATTTTGCTTAAAGTATCACATATAATTAATTTGCAGGTCTGTCCAAGTCCAAAACCCAAGAATTCATTTACAAAATAAATGTATAATTTATTTTAAAATATATTGATAGGTTAAACGTATTGCTACTTTTGTATATTTTAACAAACCAGGCACATAAATGCATTTCATATTTATTAAAAATGTAAACAGAACAAAGCAATTTACTAGTTTATTTAAAACAAGCATCCTGCATTTGGCTCGTAGGCAAAATATATTCTAATAATTTAAACCAGGAATGTTAAAAAATATGAATGTTACTGAATATATTTTTCAGTAGGAAATATTCTATAATCAGTTTTGATAATATACTTCTATTTGTTTTCTTTTCTATCATACTCAGAAATGATAAAATTCTAAAGAACTACGTACACCCACATAGAGTTACAAACGGTAAAACGAAAGTCTGAATGAATGTTCAACTAGTTTCCAAAAAAATTAATTTATTTTGCAATTTTTAAATTAAACGATACCAAGATAGCTCAAATAAATATTTTTAAAGATACTAAACAAAGCTTTGAACATGTTTATTTAATCTTATTTTTAACACTTTTCAACGTCGAAAAGTGTTTATGACTTCGATGAAAAGTCTTTATGACTTTGGTTTGTCTGTCGGTTCGTATGCTTCTCTGTCCTTATGTTCGTCTTTCCGAACTCTAACTCTTGTAAATATACTCGGATTGTTCTGAAATTTTAATATATTTTTTATGTTTAGTATAATACGATTGCTATTGAAAAGCAAGTTGTTGCATTTACATTTTGTTTACAGGAACAATCCAAAGTATTACATTATTTTAGAGACAATGGGAAAAAGTCGTTTCAAGTGCAGTTTGGTGATGTTACGCCATTTTAAACAGAATGGAATTGAGATGCATTTATGAATTGCACTAAAAAGTGCTTTCTGTAAAATATGGAGTGCAAAGCGTCTATTATTCTTTTATAGGGTTACACAAAAGAATCGTGTTACATAATGGTGTAAGGTGAAAAATCTGTTGCAGTATAAATGATGTTGTTACGTTATTTAGGCATAATGAAATATATATGCATTACGGATATACACTATAAGTTTCTTACTGAAAACTATGGTGTGAATTACATTTATCGTTCATTTACAGGGACACACAAAATAATTATGTTACTTTACTGTCTATGAGTGATAATTGCTGGAAGTGCGCTTTAACATTTGATTTGCGTTTTCAAAAAAAAAAAAAGTTTGCACAGAACGTGGTGAGTATAAATTCTGTTGATTATATACAGTGATACATAAAGGAATTCCAATGTATTACGGACTATGGCCGTGACTACCTTAAGATTAATTTTCAATTGTGTTATGAATTTTCCTGCTGAACTACATTTAATATACTAATAGAAGTTCGTAGAACATAAATATACACACATACAGGGATATACAAAGAACAAGATACAATGCCATTTGTGATTGGTAATTGTTGGAAATGAGTTTTAAGTTGTATTATGCGTTTTTTACCGGAATTAAATCTTAGCTTAGTATGTTTTGTGTACCGAAATTTTTATACAGGGCTGTAAAAAATCAAATTCGAGTGCCTTTCCATCAATTAGCGAAAATTGCTAAATTTAAATTTTCTAACTACATTTAAAATGCTTATATAACAAATCTATAGATCATATACGGGAATGCACAAAATAATTAGACTACTTTTTAAACTATAAATGGTAATGCTGAAACAGGATTTTTAAATATGTTATAGATGAAAGTCCAAATACCTTCTAGGGCCCATATAGAGGGATCTAACAAAATACAGGCGCAAGGTTCAAAAAATGGATTTTAAAAAGGTAAAATTGGGGGATATCAGACGTAGGAAGGTGATACAATTTGTGGCTTCTGCCTGAGTGGATAATTTGCGAACAAGAAAGATGAACTCTGGGTTCTATAATATATTAAATAGCCCTATTTGTGCGATTTTAAAAAAAAAAACTGAGGTAGCCTCTAATTAGACCGCATTTTCTAAACTCAAAATTTGCAGACTTTCGGAATTTTTCTTTTTATACACAGAAAACGCTTTTTAAACTGATTTTTTTTCGAAATGGATGTTAAACATATCAAAGTATCTCACCATGACTTTTTCGAAATTATAGGATGTAGATTGAGAGTAAAAGTGGTAGCCGGTATATGGACCTTCTCCTCTATAATTTCTAAACTAATTACTTACATATCTTCTTTCACCTTCTTCAACGCAAAAGTTTCTTTACAGTTTTCAAGATGTGTTGGTAAGTGTATCATAATCTCGGCTTGACGCTTTTTCGCTCTTTAATCTGTAACTGAAACTTTAAAATTTATTATTTAGTGGTTCTTAATCGGATTAATTCAGTTGCATTTTTGAACACATAATTCGCGTAATCGCATGTGCGATATGAAAACAATTTATGACCACCAATATTTAATTTTATCGATTTTATTTTTCGTTTAATGAAAAAAAAAAAAGTAAATTATACAAAGAAATCTCGGTTTGATTTGTCTAGCTATTTTTGGAATGCAACGGTTGAATGCAATTTTTGTTGATAACATTTTAAAAAACAATGTAATTAATTGATTAAAGCGACATTTCTTTTATTTTTCCCCATTTAAATTTAATACAAATTACCTTATAGAAACTTTGACCTTAAATGTGTTTCACATGGATAAAGTAAAATATTTTTTAAGTGTATTGTGCGTGAAAAAAGTCTCCTCATGTCATAGAATTAATGCTTTGTGTATTATTTTTAAATTCCTTTTTAAGTTTTAAAATTGATTTTATGTAAAGTACAGTAAAAATTTAATATATATACGTATATGTGTTACTATGGATTTTGCAACACTTTCCTTCTTTGTCAGGGTCTGTAGAAGAAAGAACGGCGCACCCCAGTCATGTTGAAAAATATACCAATCATCATAATCGCTACCATGAATATTTACACCACAACAACTCTGTTGAATAAGGAGATTAGAAAACGCCATAAACATCAGGAAAATATACCATGTAAAAGTATTATACTCACAACAATTATGATGCATTCATAACATAATATCTCGAGATGTTGAAATTTGACAATCTATGGGAGGGGGTGCTTCAATATGAAATACGTTGACCACAAAATTTGGAAACGAAGTCATTTTATTTTCATTCCTTTCCACATAAAAATGAATATTTGCTGAAAGTATAATGTACCAAAAGATTATTTTTCATTTCAGAAATATATTCAAATTCTGTAGTACATATTAGCGCACAACTTCAAAAAAATAAATTAGATCTTACATTGCTTTAAGTAAATAAGTTAGTTAACTTCCTTAAATTTAGAAAACAGAAACACTTCACTATGATGTAAAAGGTATTATGACAGACGAAACGACGAAAAATCTGCTATCCGATATCGCGCAACACATTTTAAAAACCAGCGCAAAAATCACAAAAATAACGTAATGCGAGAGGAGTAATTATCCAAACAGTAATTTTCGAAACATTATCCTCGCTTAGTACAGCAACCACGGATGTATCAAAACTGAGAAATATGGTAAAGTTTTTCGCAGGAATAGAACTTTGGAGCGTCAAAAAAAAAATTTGGCTTGATAAAATGCAAAGTTTTGATTTTCGATTGATGTGAAACTGGGTAAAATTTTTAGAAAATGAAATTTTCAAAAAAGAAAAGTAGAAAACAAACTATGACGCGTAAAAACTATTAGAATTTTGAAAGCAGAAAAGGGAAAAAGGTATTGAACAACGAAATATAGTCAGTGGAATGAGGGAAAACCTCTACAAATATTAAAATACGTTATAAATATATATATATATCTCAAATAATTGGAAGACCAATATTTTGAATTGTGTGCTTGTGAGATTATGAAAACATCTAAGTATGGATTTTTTTATTACATGTGAATAATAATTAGAATTTGGAACTTCTATTAAAAAAGTATGTCAGCAGAAAAATTGAGTTATTAGTAATTGGTGGTAATGACATCATAAAATATTTTTCAAATAGCAGTTATACATTAGTAAAATTTTAATATGAGATCCATATCTTTTAAGACTGTGAAAGACCAATATCAATTGCCCCACAGTTCCTCACAACGTTGCTCAAAAATGTTAAAATCAGCACAAGTGTTATGAATATATTATTGACTGGCTCCAGATGTTACTATTTGCGATAATATCACGGGAAAATATCATGATAAACGTGACGTTGTCGTTAATCCAAATATGACATTGATTGTACAAATTTGACACGGGGCAATAAAACTATATTAGGCGGTGACTTTATGCAGATGCAGTAGCAATTCACAAAATTAACAGTTTCAACAGTCTCCAAAAATATAAGATTTGAGACAAAGAAAATCAGAGACACTAAGATGGAAAAGATACATTCTACATCATGTTTCGGTATAAAAATAATATTATTATACATAGGTACTTTTCGTAATATGTAACTACTCAAAATTAATGTGCATTAACGATCTAAATCAGGAAGAAATAATTTTCTCCACATCATCACAGAATATATTTCACTTCTATGTCTATAAATATTCTAAAGTGCTCTTCTGGGAGTTGAAAACTACATAACCATGACAATTTTCACTACACCAATTTAGTTAAATGTAGAGAGAGTATTTTTCTATCTATTTTCTTGTAACAGTATTATCATTTTTAAGCCGTGAATCATGGGACTTTAAACAGCTGTTGATTTGTATGGTGCCAGTATTAATATTAATTGTTAATATCAATTATGTAAAATATTTTCGTATTTTTTTCAGTCTGCCATAAAATTTAAAATAAAAACTTGAAAACTGAATATAAAATGGTGTTTCATCAAAAAAAAAAAAAAAATATATACATTTGTGGAATTATGAGCGAAGGAAAAAAAATAGAATTGATAATTTGAAAAAAATAATGTTTCAAGCAAGTGTTAATGATATCTATTTAAACAAAGTTTCCGTGGAAATGACATTTGTAACAATATCGACCTTTTTTGCATAATATATATATATATATATATATATATATATATATAAATGATAAAAACAGAAGATGAATGTAATTACGTAGCAGAAAGAAGGAAACAAAAAATAAGAAAACTGCATTAAGCAAGGTTGTTCATTCATAAAAAAAAAAAAAAAAAATTTGAATCACACGTGGCGAAAAACTCCTTCATACATATTCAATGAAATAAACGATTCTGCTGCCGGGGAGAATGCATCTAACATATGGTAAGATTATTTCTAGAATTAAGTGACACAAACTAATTTATTACTTTTTTATTTATCATTTTTATTTATTTATGTGTTACATATTCATTCTTGTATCCTGGAAAATTATATTATGTAGATTAAGAATGTTCTAATAAATAATAACATTGCTTGGTGCAAATATTTAGTTACTAAATAAACTTTAAAAGTACGGAGTGGGATAAATGTAAGTTCAAATTTCAGGTAATAAAAGAATATTTTAACATTTGTAATTGAAAGGACTGATTTTTACTTTTATAACAATTTTCCTTTTTTAATTATGGTGAAAATCGTTTTCTTTAGCACCGTACATTTTTAAATGATTCTATCTTTATAGAGAAATTGCCTCAATATACTTAAACTAAAAAACCATTTCATTTTTTGCAGATATTTTTTCCTGTTTATATGGAATCAAAGATAACTTTTAGAGATTGAAATTTTTATATTGATTCAGGATAATTAATTTCAACTTGTTAAATTTATTTTATTATCATTCTATCCATGGGTCTAAAAAGGATTAGCATATAAAAAGTAAGGACGTTAAAATTTCTCTCGTAAGCTTGTGAAATTGAATTTAGAATATTAAAATATAACTAGCAAATTTTTAATTTATGAATTTCAGACGTTTTGCTACGATTTAATAAAAATTGCAATTTTTTCCCTAATAAGTATAATATCATATTAAAAAGCTACTACATTTTTCATATTAGTATAAATAGGTACTTTCCGTACTATGTATTTACTCAATATTATGTACATTAATTATGCAAATCAAGAAGAAATGATTTTCTTTACATCCGACGAGAGTATATTTCACTTCTACGTCTATAAATATTCCAAAGTGCTCTTCTGGGAGTGGCAAACTAAATAATTATGAGAATTTTCAATACACCAATTTAGTTAAATGTAAGGAGTATTTTTCTATATATTTACTTGTGCGGTATTATCATTTTTAAGCCATGAATCATGGGAATTTAAAGATCTGTAGATTTTTATAATGGCAGATTTAATAGAATTTGCTATTATCAATTATGCAATATATATATATATTTTTTCAGTTTACCCTACAATTTAAAATATAAACATAAAAACTCGATATAAAAAAAAAATGTTGTTTCATTTAAAATATATATACATTTGAGGAATTATGAGCGAAGAATTAACAATAGAAAAAAAAAAGAATTCATAATTGGAAAAAATAATATTTCAAGCAAGTGTTAATGCTATCTAGTTAAATAAAGTTTCCTCGGAAATAACATTTGTAACATTATCAACCTTTTTTGCATTAAAAAAAGATATATATAGAAATGATAAAAATAAAAGATGAATCTAATTACGTACGAGAAAGATTAATAAAAAAATAAGAAAACTGCATTAAGTAAAGTTGTTCATTCATTAAAAACAATATTTGAATCACGCGTGGAGCCTCATACATATTCAATTAAATACACGACGCTATTCACAGTAAGAATGCATTTAACATATGGTAAGATTATTTCTAGAATTAAGTGACACAAACTAAATTGCTACTTTTTTTTATTTTTCATTTTTATTTATTCATATTTTACACATTCATTTTTGTATCATGGAAAATTAGATTATGTAAATTAAAAAGGTTCTAATGAATAATAATACTGCTTGCAGCTAATCTTTAGTTACTAAATAAACAATAAATGTACGGAGTGGGATAAAAGTTCAAATTTCAGGGAATAAAATAAAATTTGACATTTGTAATTGAAATGATTGAGTTTTACTTTTATAACACTACTACAGTTTTCATATTATTATAAAAAGTTACTTTCCGTACTATGTATCTACTTAAAATTATGTGCATTAATTATCTAAATCAGGAAGAAATAGCTTTCTCTACATCCTTCTACAGTATATTTCACTTCTATTTCTATAAATATTCTAAAGTGAATATCTGGGAATGGCAAATAAACAATTTTCCTTTTTTAGTTACGGTGCAAACCGTTTTCTTTAACACCGTAAATTTTTAAATGATTCTATCTGTATAGAGGAATTGCTTCAATATACTTAAACTAAAAAATCATTAATTTTTTGCAGATATTGTTTTCCTGCTAGCATGGAGTCAAATACAACTTTTAGAGTTGGAAATATTTATATTGATTCAGGATATAAACTTCTTAAATTTAATATAAACTTCTTAAATTTATTTTAGTATCATTCTAGCCATAGGCCCAAAAAAATGATTACCATATAAAGAGTATGAACGTTAAAAGTTCTCTTATAAGTTTGTGAAATTTAACTTAGAAGATTAAAATATTACGAGCAGATTTTAATTTATGAATCTCAGACGTTTTGCTACGATTTTATAAATAATGTAAGAATGTTTTGCATAATAAGTATATTATCATATTAAAAAGCTACGACAGTATTCATATTATTATAAATAGGTACTTTCCGTACTATGAATCAACTCAAAATTATGTACATTAATTATCTAAATCAGGAAGAAATAATTATCTCTACATCCTCCGAGAGTATATTTCACTTCTTATCTATAAATATCTCTAAAGCGAACTTCTGGGAGTGGCAAACTAAAAAAATATGAGAACGTACCCTCCACTGATTTTACTAAATGAAATAATTATGAGAATCTCAACTACACCGATTTATCTAAATGAAAAGAGAATACTTTTCTATCTATTTACATGTAATAATATTATCATTTTTAAACCGTGAATCATGGGAATTTAAAGAGCTGCAGATATTTATAATGGTAGATTTAATATTAAATCTTAATATCAATTATATAAATTATCATTCTTATTTTTTTTCAGTTTACCCTACAATTTACAATAAAAGCTTAAAAACTAAATATAAAATGTTATTTAATTTAAAAAATATACATTTGTGTAATTATTAAAGAAGAATTAACAATAGAAAAGATATATAATTTATAATAGAAAAAACTAACATTTCAAGCAAGTGTTAAAGATGTCTATTTAAATAAAGTTTCCTCGGAAATAACATTTGCATCAATATCAACCTTTTGTTTTACATTTAAAAAAATACACAAATGATAAAAATATAAACAACCTCCTAGAGTATATTTCACTTCTATTTCTATAAATATTCAAAAGTGGACTTCTGGGAATGGCAAACACGTGATTTTCCTTTTTTAGTTATGGTGCAAACCGTTTTTTATAACACCGTAAATTTTTAAATGATTCTATCTGTATAAAGGAAACTGTATCATCCCCACAGCAGGTATGAATGGGGCACAAACATTTTCCTCCCCGTATTCAATGTTAAGGACTAAAAGCTGAACAAAAATATCTCCTTGTCAAAAGCTGAGTGATTATAAATTGTAATATTGTCTACAGGATTATTTGTTAGTCAATGATCTTGGACTCATCCCAGCTTTGTCATTAACGGTGGACTGAAGGCGATGGATACAAAGAGGATGAAATGTTAAAAGAATAAGTACCATAAAGTATTAATTTATCAACCTATATAATATTATTTAGTTAATAAAAAAATTCAGCATCCTCTAGGGAAAAATGAAGCAGTCCCATTCATCCCTATTTGAAATGTCCCAATCATCCCCATGATGCATATATTCAATTGTCAGCTATTTTGTCTCAGAAATTATTTTGTCACAATGGCTAATATGCATTCATTTTAATTACCAATATTGAGACTTTAAATAAAAAACTACAACATATCTCAATTGTTTATATTGCAAATGATATTAAAGTAAATTCAAATGTAAAAAAAAATTACTTTTAAGGTGAGTTTTCAGGAAATGCAAACCTTCAGGTTCTGAAGCACACTATGGTAGTGAAATCTATGAGGATAGGAAGCAACTAAAAAAAAAAAAATTATTGCCTGAAATATTGAGAGCGTCCCATCCATCCCTTGCCTATTCATCCCCCATCTCCCCTATATAAATTATCTTTCTTATTTTTTTTCAGTTTACCCTACAATTTACAATAAAAGCTTAAAAACTAAATATAAAATGTTATTTCATTTTAAAAATATACATTTGTGTAATTATAAAAGAGTAATTAACAATAGAAAATATATAGACTTTATAACAGAAAAAACTAACATTTCAAGCAAGTGTTAAAGATGTCTATTTAAATAAAGTTTCCTCGGAAATAACATTTGCAACAATATCAACCTTTTTTTGCATTTAAAAGAATACACAAATGATAAAAATAGAAGATGAATCGAACTACGTACGAGAAAGATGGATTAAAAAAATAAGAAAACTACATTAAGTAAGGCTGTTCATTCATTTAAAAATATTTGAATCACACGTGGCGAAAAACTGTTTCATACATATTCAATGAAATAAAAGAGGCTACTCACAGGAAAAATTTATCTAACATATGGTAAGATTATTGCTAGAATTAAGTGACACAAACTAAATTGTTACTTTTTTTTATTTATCATTTTTATTTATTCATATTTTACACATTCATTTTTGTATCCTGGAAAATTAGATTATGTAGATTAAAAACGTTCTAATAAATAATAATATTGCTTGCAGCTAATATTTAGTTACTAAATAAACAATAAATGTACAGTGTTGGATAAACGTAAGTTTAAATTTCAGGGAATAAAAGAATGTTTTGACATTTGTAATTGAAAGGTTTGATTTTTACTTTTATAACCCTTCTACAGTTTTCATATTATTATAAATAGTTATTTTCCGTACTATGTATCTACTCAAAATTATGTACATTAATTATCTAAATCAGGAAGAAATAGTTTTCTCTACATTGCATCATTTGAATCACACGTTCAGAAAAACTGCTTTATACATATTCAATGAAATAAATGGCGCTACTCACGGGAACAATGCATCTAAAACCTGGTAAGATTATTTCTAGAAATAAGCGAAACAAACTAATATATTACTTTTTTATTATTATTTATTCATATTTTACACATTCATTTTTGTATACTGGAAAACTAGATTACGTAGATTAAAAAGGTTCTAATGAATAATAACATTGCCTGGAGCTAAACTTTATTTAATATATATATATATATGTTCGGAGTGGGATAAATGTAAGTTACTATTTTAGGGAATAAAATAATACTTTAACCCTAGATGACCGGCACAGCGTTTAACGGGCCCTTGATAAAATTAAACAAACCTAAAGTTTGTATGATTTTATATATTTAACACTATTTAGTATGAAATTATTTATTTTAAAATGCGGCGCACGTGAAGAAAATCCTTTATTTCCACTTTCCGCTTATAGGGGGTGCATTCTGATATAAACAAACCTACGACACGTGTCCCGCTGCCTGCGGCACCGTATATAACACGTGCAGAGCACACGCTGCAAAATTTTATAGGTCCGTAGCCAGGGGGGCTTTCTGTTCCTAACGAAACTCCGACAAGTTTCCCTGCTGTCTCCGGCACCGCATAGCAGGCGTGCTATGCACGCGCTGCAAAATCCTTTAGTTCCACTTTCCACCCCCATAGGGCGCAATTCGCTCTATACAAATATCTGACATGGGTATCAAGGGAGTTGAATGAACCAATGTCCTTTGAAATCGGGCCCATAGAACTCGCAAAAATGATGCACTCCCTGGCGGTGGAAAGTGGAACTAAATCTGTAACGCGATCAAATACCAAGTCGAATCATCCAAACCCCGTTGTGATCATTGTGTCCTCATTTGATAAAAATTGTAAGAATTATTTTCCTAATAAGTATAATACCATATTAAAAACCTACTACATTTTTCATATTATTATAAATAGTACATTCATTACTATGTATCTACGCAAAATTATGTACATTTATCATCTAAATTAGGAATAAATGCATTTCTTTACATCCTCCGACAGTATATTTCACTTCTACGTCTATAAATATTTTAAAGTGCTCTTCTGGGAGTACCAAACTAAATAAATATGAAAATTTACACTACACTGATTTTATTAAATAAAGAGACAGTTATTTTATTTCTATTTACTTGAAATTTTAATAATATTATCATTTTTAAGCCATGAATAATGGGAATTTAAAGAGCTGCAGATTTTTATAATGGTAGATTTAATCTTAATTCTTAATATGACCTATGTGAATATCTTTCGTTTTTTTTTTTTTTCGTTTCACTACAATTTAAAATAAAAACTTATAATCTAAATATAAAATGTTGTTCTATTTAAAAAAATGCATTTGCGGATTTATGTGCGAAGAATTAACAATAGGAAAAAAATGAATTGATAAGTTGAAAAAATAACATTTCAAGCAAGTGTTAATAATATCTATTTAAATACAATTTCCACGGAAATAACATTTGTAACAATATCGGCAATTTTTTACTTAAAAAATTATAGAAATTATAAAAATAGAAGACGAAACTAATTACGCACGAGAAAGATGGATAAAAAAGAAAATAAGAAAACTGCATTGTTGTGCAGACAAGGATGTTCATTTATAAAAAAGAAAACATATTTGAATAAGACGTGGTGACAAAATGCTTCATACATATCCAATGAAATAAAACATACTACTCACGGGGAGAATTCACCTAACATATGGTAAGATTATTTCTAGAATGAAGTGACACAAACAAATTTATTAATTTGTTCCATAAATCCAAAATTTTAGTCAGTTTCTGTGAACGGTGTGATAGTTAAGGACTCATATATCGGGATAGTTTTTTATAATTACCATATATATATATATATATATATATATATATATATGTAAGAAGAAGTTATGTAAATAATTGATTTACTGGAATTGTATGAACAACTACGGTGAATAACAAAATACGAGCAGGGAAGACCGAGCTATGCTCGGTCAAAATTAAATTTGAGTTCAAATATCATGACCCATGACCAAAATGACCCATTAATTGAATTTTCTCGAACATGTGACTTAGCCCAACAGTCTTCTCGTGCCGGAAAACCATATGATGCAAAATTTAGTGCAAATTGAGCCGCTTTTTAGATATTGATTCACAATGACCCAGAAATGACCCACTAATCGAATTTTCTCGAACATGTGACCTAGTCTAATGATTTTCCCTTGCCCGAAACTCGTAAAATACAAAATTTAATCAAAATCGTTAGAGCCGTTTTTTAGATAAAATTAATTTGACCCGCTTTGACCCAAAAATGACCCCCTAATCGAAAGTTCTCGAACATGTGACCCAGCCCAATAGTCTTCTCGTGCCCGAAAATAGTCGGATACAAAATTTCGTCAAAATCGTTTGGACCGTTTTTTAGATACAATTAGCTTGACCATGACCCAAAATGACCCAAAATGACCCACTAATTGAATTTTCTCGAACATGTGACCTAGCCCAACAGTCTTCTCGTGCCCGGAAACCATTGGATGCAAAATTTAGTGTAAATTGAGCCGCTTTTTAGATCTTGACCCACAATGACCCAGAAATGACCCACTAATCGAATTTTCTCGGGCATGCGACCTAGCCCAATGCTTTTATCGTGCTCGAAACTCGTAGGACACAAAATTTAATCAAAATCGTTAGAGCCGTTTTTTAGATAAAATTAATTTGACCCGCGTTGACCCAAAAATGACCCACTAATCGAAAGTTCTCGAACATGTGACCCAGCCCAATTGACTTCTCATGCCCGAAAATGGCGGGATACAAAATTTCGTCAAAATCGTTTGAACCGTTTTTTAGATACAATTAGCTAGACCATGACCCAAAATGACCCAAAATGACCCACTAATCGAATTTTCTCGAGCATGTGACCTAGCCCAATGGTCTTCTCGTGCCCGAAAACCATTGGATGCAAAATTTAGTGTAAATTGAGCCGCTTTTTAGATCTTGACCCACAATTACCCAGAAATAACCCACTAATCGAATTTTCTCAGACATGCGACAAAGCCCAATGATTTTATCGTGCTCGAAACTCGTAGGACACAAAATTTAATCAAAATCGTTAGAGCCGTTTTTTAGATAAAATTAATTTGACCCACGTTGATCCAAAAATGACCCACTAATTGAAAGTTCTCGAACATGTGACCCAGCCTATTAGTCTTCTCGTGCCCGAAAATGGTCGGATACAAAATTTCGTCAAAATCGTTTGAACCGTTTTTTATATACAATTAGCTAGACCATGACCCAAAATGACCCAAAATGACCCACTAATTGAATTTTCTCGAACATGTGACCTAGCCCAACAGTCTTCTCGTGCCCGGAAACCATTGGATGCAAAATTTAGTGTAAATTGAGCCGCTTTTTAGATCTTGACCCACAATGACCCAGAATGACCCACTAATCGAATTTTCTCGGACATGCGACCTAGCCCAATGCTTTTATCGTGCTCGAAACTCGTAGGACACAAAATTTAATCAAAATCGTTAGAGCCGTTTTTTAGATAAAATTAATTTGACCCGCGTTGACCCAAAAATGACCCACTAATCGAAAGTTCTCGAACATGTGACCCAGCCCAATTGACTTCTCATGCCCGAAAATGGCGGGATACAAAATTTCGTCAAAATCGTTTGAACCGTTTTTTAGATACAATTAGCTAGACCATGACCCAAAATGACCCAAAATGACCCACTAATCGAATTTTCTCGAGCATGTGACCTAGCCCAATGGTCTTCTCGTGCCCGAAAACCATTGGATGCAAAATTTAGTGTAAATTGAGCCGCTTTTTAGATCTTGACCCACAATTACCCAGAAATAACCCACTAATCGAATTTTCTCAGACATGCGACAAAGCCCAATGATTTTATCGTGCTCGAAACTCGTAGGACACAAAATTTAATCAAAATCGTTAGAGCCGTTTTTTAGATAAAATTAATTTGACCCACGTTGATCCAAAAATGACCCACTAATTGAAAGTTCTCGAACATGTGACCCAGCCTATTAGTCTTCTCGTGCCCGAAAATGGTCGGATACAAAATTTCGTCAAAATCGTTTGAACCGTTTTTTATATACAATTAGCTAGACCATGACCCAAAATGACCCACTAATCGAATTTTCTCGAACACGTGACCTAGCCCAATGGTTTTCTGGTGCCCCAAAACGGTAGGATACGAAATTTCGTCAAAATCGTTAGAACCGTTTTTAAGATAATTTTTCCATATATATATATATATAACCACCCACAAGATTTGCTCGTATTAGAATATATGATAAACTTTAATACAGTCTTAGACAGATAACTGTACAATACTTTACTAATAATTTCTTCACAGCTAATACAATTCTGGCCCAACATATACAATTTATTTATTTTCCAATAGTCCAACTAGGCCTAACAGCGCCAATACTGGCTATTTCTCATTCTGATGCTTGCTTCACAACAAAAATGAGAAGACTCGCTCTTTTCCAAATTTGAAGATATTCTGATCTCGCGATCTAAACTTTTTATAACTCGTGCATTTGAATCATGGATAATAGTAGTACTACAGCGTCAGTGTCATAAAAAGAATGATGTGTTTAAACTGAAATCCTACAAATCGGTCATCCTGACGTGATGGCGTCTCGACATCAGCATCTTGATTTATTATGTTTTTCAAGCTTAAACAGTTATTTTTTTGAGATTTTTATTTCTTTCTGGATATTGCTCTCTATCTTTAGAATCTGCATATCTAATATCTCTCTAATTTCTTTCCGGATATTGTTCTCTATCTTTAGAAGCTATATATATAGTGCTTCTAGGATGATAGGAATTTGAATAAGTATCTCTTCCACTATAAGCTCCTTTAAATCCATGATGAGAATTATTCTTATGTGGTGGTTGTGAATTTCTCTGTTCATTATAACTAGCCTTACATGATCGTCGGCCATCATAATTATAATTATTTAGATCATGATAGTAGCCTCTATTCATGTACCTAGGGGGAAAATTTGGATTATACCTTGCTTTTGAATTAGGTGAAACATTTTCTGTTATGTCTTGAGGCATCAAAGAATCTTTATTCTCAAAGTTTTCAGGAATCTCAGGTTCATTTTGGTAAGAATTCTTGGAACCCTGTTTTCCATATGTATATTTATTGTAATTTCTATGGTTAAATGACTGTTTAAAATATCTTTGGCCATATCTGTTATTGCATCTTTTAAAAAATAATCTATTAAAATTTCTGTTCTTTCCCCTACGATCAAAATTCGTACTGCGATCTTTTACATAGTTTGTTCTATCATGTGCAGGACTACTTATTTCATTACTTTTCACTTTACTTTCTGCATCATCCTCACTATTTCTTGGGTTCTCAAAAAATTCATCCTTGTTACTAAATCTATGCAAACAGATAGCCTAGTCCCCACTTGGTCGGTTTCCATCAGTCAAATGCTCTTTAGCAGCATCAACTATTTCGAACAGCATTGAACTACCCTTTTTATTTTCAGCAATCATCAATTAATCCTGAGTAATGTTATTTAATTCTTCATCAGATAATCCTGCATCTTTTGTTTTATTCGGCTTATATGATTTTATAAATGTTCGTATTTTTTCTCTGTTAGACAAACTTTAACATGAGTCAAATCCACCTCGTCATTTTCGCAGTCGATATTAACCTTAACTTCCCAATCTCAATTATCGTTGTTCATACTTGATGTAGCTACTTCATCAATTTTGGACGGAACTTCGTTCAGTTTAATGTATCCTATTCTTACTGTGTTGTCACTTAGTATTATAACACCAAAATCCTCTACTTTTAACGTCATGCCTTCTACTGCATTTCTACCTATTATTAAATCGCAGTCCGTCTCTTGCACCACGTAAAATTTATCCTGGATTTCTATATCGTCCACATTGCCTTTATGCCAGAAAAAACGCATTGGCTGAATTTCTTTTCCACCTATGCTCGATATAGATATATTGTCGCTGGTTAGTTTTGGCGCTTTTATTGCAGTATGATATCTTGAATTGGCGATTGAAACATCACTCCATATATCAATTATTACGTTTGTTTTTACTCCGCGAATATCTAAGATTCTTCTTTTTCTTACCGTTTAACATGCCCATATTAACTATTTTTCTATGCGTATTTTGGGTCTCATCTTGGTATTTTGTTTCTCGCCAAGTTTGACTACGTTGCGGGTCAAAATTTTAATATTCTTGTTCTGTATTATTCGCCATGGCACATTTCGCACTCATGTGACCAGGTTTGCCGCACGTAAAACAGATTGTACGCGACTCTTTGCTTCTGTGATCCACACTGTGCCTATTGTCACCTTGGTGTCTTTTCGAATTGGCGTAGTCAGCCATTCTCGATCATCTGTCATCAAAATCGCCACTTGTATTCCTAACTGATTGTTTATTGCAAACCCTTCGTGCCGTTTCGTAATTATCTAATTTATTAACTAAGTCATCAATTTTCTTTATTACTAATAATTCCTCTAAGAAATGTGTCTTTGTTTCCGCAGGTAAATTATTCTTGATTTGATTAACTACAATTAATTCTGATAATTCTTCAAAGTTATCTACTTGAAGACCTTCAGTCCATTGTTGAAAATACATCTTGATCTCATAAGCAAAATCTCGTCAATTAGCCGATGGCTCCTTTTTAGATGAGAAAAATTTCAGCTTAAACTCTTCTGGCGATAGTTTGTAGCGTTTTAGTAGAATATTTTTTAGGTAATCATAATCGTGAATTTCGGGTTCGTTTTCTCTCGTTATTATATTGATCACATCTAATGGCATTAGATTAATTAAATAGTTTACCCATTCTTTTTTATCAATGCCCGTTTGCGCCATTTGCCTTTCGTACATAGCCAAATATAATCTAATATCATTCGAAATTTCGAATTTAGTTAATAATCTAAGCAATTCAAATTGCCTACCTGGATTTGTCCTTGGATTTTCATCCATGTGTTCTCTTGAATTTTCTTGTATCTGTATTTTCTTAATTTCAAAATCTCTTTCGCGGTCTTTCAGCTGCAATTCTACTTTCCATTTTATCTCTCCCCTTTCCATTTCCATTTGCAACCACCATTTCCTTTCTTCTAGTTCTGCTTGTAAATTCTTCTCTTCTAGTTCTGCTTCTGCTTGTAATTTCTTTTCTTCTAGTTCAACTTTCGACTGCGCCTGTAGTTTTTTCTCGTATCTTTCTCTTTCTTCTTCTGTTTTATCTTTTCTAGCTGCTATAACTGCTTCTAAACGATCTTTTATAAAATCTTCATCATAACCCTCCCAACTTTTAATCAGCTTTATTAGGACAGGTATTGTTGGTTTTATCTGGGGCCTCGCAGAGATTTATTAGATCAATTATTTTAGCTTTTTTTAGAGTTTCCATGTTTATCTTTCAAAATTGTACTTGGAGTAATACGATTATATTTTCACCTTGCTAATGCGTAACCCAAATTTTGATACTGGCGTTTTACAACACTTTAGCTTTGGTTTCCATTTCACTACTAATTGCTTTTATTTTAATTATCCTGCCATTGAAAGTTGTTGTTCCTTTTAATTATCCTCGCATCCGAGCCCTCATATTTGTAAGAAGAAGATATCTAAATAGTTGATTTACTGGAATTTTATGAACAACTACGTTGAATAACGAAATATAAACTTTAATACAGTCTTAGACAGATAACTCTACAATACTTTACTAATAATTCCTTCACAGCTAATACACTTCTGGCCCAACATATACAATATACAGGGTGTTCCTAAATGAATATCGGGGTTTGAACGCTTTGTAATATCTATTATATAAAACTTAAAATTATACTTAATACATAAAATGAAAGAGAAACTCAAACATTTTCTTGGTACCTGTGCATGCGCAGGCGCACGAAATATTTCTCCCGTTAGAAAGCGCTAGTTGCAAAAATGGCGACTAGTGAACAGAAAACATTTTGTGTTCTGCAGTTTGCATAGACCGAATTTGTAGTTACTGTGCAGCGTGCGTTCCGGATAAACTTCAGATGTGATCCCCAAGTGATAATAGCCACCGTAGATGGCATCATCAGTTTGCAAATACCGGCTGTCTTTGCAAACGGTAGAATACGGGACGACCAAAGGTTAGTGAAAAGAGTGTTGAGCGAGTGAAAGAGCATGTAGGTAAACTGTTTGAGTTGCTCTTTCCTTTTTTGTATTAATTATAATTTTAAGTTTTATGTAATAAATACTACCAAGCTTTAAAACCCCGATATTCATTTAGAAACACCCTGTATTCATTTTCCAATAGTCCAACTAGGCCTAACAGCGCCTTTACTGGCTATTTCACATTCTGATGCTCGCTTCACAACAAAAATTAAAAGACTCGCTCTTTTCCAATTTAGAAGTTATTCTGATCTCGCGATCTAAACTTTTTATAACTCGTGCATTTAAATCATGGATAATAGTAGTACTAGAGCGTCAGTGTCATAAAGGGAATGAAGTGTTTAAACTGAACTACATATATATGAATATCTATATGAATAACACGTGTCGAAAAACTCTTTGATACATATTCTATGAAATAAACGATGCTACTCACGGGAAGAAATCATCTAACATATGGTAAGATTTTTTCTAGAATTAAGTGACACAAACTGAATCATTACCTTTTTTCTATTTATTATTTTTATTTATTCATATTTTACACATTCATAATTTCATATCATGGAAAATTAGATTATGTAGATTAAAAAGTTTCTAATGTATAAAAGTATTGCCTACAGCTAAACTTTAGGTAATAAATATATAACTGTACGCAGTCGGATAAATATAAGTTTAAATTTCAGGGAATAATACAATATTTAATGCTTGTAATTGAAAGGACTGATTTTTACTTTTATAATAATTTTTCCTTTTTAATTATTCTGCAAACTGTTTACTTTAACACCAAACATTTTATAATGATTCTACCCAGGTAGAGAAATTGCCTCAATATATTTAAATTATAAAGTCATTCATTTTTTGCGGATAATTTTTTTATGCTAGTATGTAATCAAACGAAGATAACATTTAAAGTTTGAATTATATTTATTGATTTGAAATAAATAATATAAACGTCTTAAATTAATTTTATTATCATTCCAGAGCAAAAAAAGGATTAAAAAAATTAACATTAAAAGTTTCCTTATAAGTTTGTGAAATTGAATTTAGAATATTAAAATATTACGAGCGTATTTTTAATTTATGAAGCTCAAAATTGTTTCAACGATTTAATGAAATAGCATAAACCCTTCGTGCCGTTTCGTAATTATCTAATTTATTAACTAAGTCATCAATTTTCTTTATTACTAATAATTCCTCTATGAAATGTGTCTTTGTTTCCTCAGGTAAATTATTCCTGATTTGATTAACTACAATTAATTCTGATAATTCTTCAAAGTTATCTACTTGAAGACCTTCAATCCATTGCTGAAAATACACCTTGATCTCATAAGCAAAATCTCGTCAATTAGCCGATGGCTCCTTTTTAGATGAGAAAAATTTCAGCTTAAACTCTTCTGGCGATAGTTTGTAGCGTTTTAGTAGAATATTTTTATGTAATCATAATCGTGAATTTCGGGTTCGTTTTCTCTCGTTATTATATTGATCACATCTAATGGCATTAGATTAATTAAATAGTTTACCCATTCTTTTTTATCAATGCCCGTTTGCGCCATTTGCCTTTCGTACATAGCCAAATATAATCTAATATCATTCGAAATTTCGAATTTAGTTAATAATCTAAGCAATTCAAATTGCTTACCTGGATTTGTCCTTGGATTTTCATCCATGTGTTCTCTTGAATTTTCTTGTATCTGTATTTTCTTAATTTCAAAATCTCTTTCGCGGTCTTTCAGCTGTAATTCTACTTTCCATTTTATCTCTTCCCTTTCCATTTCCATTTGCAACCACCATTTCCTTTCTTCTAGTTCTGCTTGTAAATTCTTCTCTTCTAGTTCTGCTTCTGCTTGTAATTTCTTCTCTTCTAGTTCTGCTTCTGCTTGTAATTTCTTCTCTTCTAGTTCAACTTTCGACTGCGCCTGTAGTTTTTTCTCGTCTCTTTCTCTTTCTTCTTCTGTTTTATCTTTTCTAGCTGCTATAACTACTTCTAAACGATCTTTTATAAAATCTTCATCATAACTCTCCCAACTTTTAATCAGCTTTATTAGGACAGGTATTGTCGGTTTTATCCGGTGCTTCAATTCCGCATTCCTCGCAGAGATTTATTAGATCAATTATTTTAGCTTTATTTAGAGTTTCCATGTTCATCTTTCAAAATTGTACTTGGAGTAATACGATTATTTTTTCGCCTTGCTAATGCGTAACCCAACTTTTGATACTGGCGTTTTACAACACTTTAGCTTTGGTTTCCATTTCACTACTAATTGCTTTTACTTTTAATTATCCTGCCATTGAAAGTTGTTGTTCCTTTTAATTATCCTCGCATCCGAGCCCTCATATTTGTAAGAAGAAGATATCTAAATAGTTGATTTACTGGAATTTTATGAACAACTACGTTGAATAACAAAATATAAACTTTAATACAGTCTTAGACAGATAACTCTACAATACTTTACTAATAATTTCTTCACAGCTAATACACTTCTGGCCCAACATATACAATATACAGGGTGTTCCTAAATGAATATCGGGGTTTGAACGCTTTGTAATATCTATTATATAAAACATAAAATTATACTTAATACATAAAATGAAAGAGCAACTCAAACATTTTCTTGGTACCTGTGCATGCGCATGCGCTCGAAATATTTCTTCCGTTAGAAAGCGCTATTTGCAAAAATGGCGCCTAGTGAACAGAAAGCATTTTGTGTTCTGCAGTTTGCATAGACCGAATTTGTAGTTACTGTGCAGCGTGCGTTCCGGATAAACTTCAGATGTTATCCCCCAAGTGATAATAACCACCGTAGATGGCATCATCAGTTTGCAAATACCGGCTGTCTTTGCAAACGGTAGAATACGGGACGACCAAGGGTTAGTGAAAAGAGTGTTGAGCGAGTGAGAGAGCATGTAGGTAAACTGTTTGAGTTGCTCTTTCCTTTTTTGTATTAATTATAATTTTAAGTTTTATGTAATAAATACTACCAAGCTTTAAAACCCCGATATTCATTTAGAAACACCCTGTATTCATTTTCCAATAGTCCAACTAGGCCTAACAGCGCCTTTACTGGCTATTTCACATTCTGATGCTCGCTTCACAACAAAAATTAAAAGACTCGCTCTTTTCCAATTTAGAAGTTATTCTGATCTCGCGATCTAAACTTTTTATAACTCGTGCATTTAAATCATGGATAATAGTAGTACTAGAGCGTCAGTGTCATAAAGGGAATGAAGTGTTTAAACTGAACTACATATATATGAATATCTATATGAATAACACGTGTCGAAAAACTCTTTGATACATATTCTATGAAATAAACGATGCTACTCACGGGAAGAAATCATCTAACATATGGTAAGATTTTTTCTAGAATTAAGTGACACAAACTGAATCATTACCTTTTTTCTATTTATTATTTTTATTTATTCATATTTTACACATTCATAATTTCATATCATGGAAAATTAGATTATGTAGATTAAAAAGTTTCTAATGTATAAAAGTATTGCCTACAGCTAAACTTTAGGTAATAAATATATAACTGTACGCAGTCGGATAAATATAAGTTTAAATTTCAGGGAATAATACAATATTTAATGCTTGTAATTGAAAGGACTGATTTTTACTTTTATAATAATTTTTCCTTTTTAATTATTCTGCAAACTGTTTACTTTAACACCAAACATTTTATAATGATTCTACCCAGGTAGAGAAATTGCCTCAATATATTTAAATTATAAAGTCATTCATTTTTTGCGGATAATTTTTTTATGCTAGTATGTAATCAAACGAAGATAACATTTAAAGTTTGAAGTATATTTATTGATTTGAAATAAATAATATAAACGTCTTAAATTAATTTTATTATCATTCCAGAGCCAAAAAAGGATTACCAAATTAAAAAAAAATTAACATTAAAAGTTTCCTTATAAGTTTGTGAAATTGAATTTAGAATATTAAAATATTACGAGCGTATTTTTAATTTATGAAGCTCAAAATTGTTTCAACGATTTAATGAAATAGCATAAACCCTTCGTGCCGTTTCGTAATTATCTAATTTATTAACTAAGTCATCAATTTTCTTTATTACTAATAATTCCTCTATGAAATGTGTCTTTGTTTCCTCAGGTAAATTATTCCTGATTTGATTAACTACAATTAATTCTGATAATTCTTCAAAGTTATCTACTTGAAGACCTTCAATCCATTGCTGAAAATACACCTTGATCTCATAAGCAAAATCTCGTCAATTAGCCGATGGCTCCTTTTTAGATGAGAAAAATTTCAGCTTTAACTCTTCTGGCGATAGTTTGTAGCGTTTTAGTAGAATATTTTTATGTAATCATAATCGTGAATTTCGGGTTCGTTTTCTCTCGTTATTATATTGATCACATCTAATGGCATTAGATTAATTAAATAGTTTACCCATTCTTTTTTATCAATGCCCGTTTGCGCCATTTGCCTTTCGTACATAGCCAAATATAATCTAATATCATTCGAAATTTCGAATTTAGTTAATAATCTAAGCAATTCAAATTGCTTACCTGGATTTGTCCTTGGATTTTCATCCATGTGTTCTCTTGAATTTTCTTGTATCTGTATTTTCTTAATTTCAAAATCTCTTTCGCGGTCTTTCAGCTGTAATTCTACTTTCCATTTTATCTCTTCCCTTTCCATTTCCATTTGCAACCACCATTTCCTTTCTTCTAGTTCTGCTTGTAAATTCTTCTCTTCTAGTTCTGCTTCTGCTTGTAATTTCTTCTCTTCTAGTCCTGCTTCTGCTTGTAATTTCTTCTCTTCTAGTTCAACTTTCGACTGCGCCTGTAGTTTTTTCTCGTCTCTTTCTCTTTCTTCTTCTGTTTTATCTTTTCTAGCTGCTATAACTACTTCTAAACGATCTTTTATAAAATCTTCATCATAACTCTCCCAACTTTTAATCAGCTTTATTAGGACAGGTATTGTCGGTTTTATCCGGTGCTTCAATTCCGCATTCCTCGCAGAGATTTATTAGATCAATTATTTTAGTTTTTTTTAGAGTTTCCATGTTTATCTTTCAAAATTGTACTTGGAGTAATACGATTATTTTTTCACCTTGCTAATGCGTAACCCAACTTTTGATACTGGCGTTTTACAACACTTTAGCTTTGGTTTCCATTTCACTACTAATTGCTTTTACTTTTAATTATCCTGCCATTGAAAGTTGTTGTTCCTTTTAATTATCCTCGCATCCGAGCCCTCATATTTGTAAGAAGAAGATATCTAAATAGTTGATTTACTGGAATTTTATGAACAACTACGTTGAATAACAAAATATAAACTTTAATACAGTCTTAGACAGATAACTCTACAATACTTTACTAATAATTTCTTCACAGCTAATACACTTCTGGCCCAACATATACAATATACAGGGTGTTCCTAAATGAATATCGGGGTTTGAACGCTTTGTAATATCTATTATATAAAACTTAAAATTATACTTAATACATAAAATGAAAGAGCAACTCAAACATTTTCTTGGTACCTGTGCATGCGCATGCGCTCGAAATATTTCTTCCGTTAGAAAGCGCTATTTGCAAAAATGGCGCCTAGTGAACAGAAAGCATTTTGTGTTCTGCAGTTTGCATAGACCGAATTTGTAGTTACTGTGCAGCGTGCGTTCCGGATAAACTTCAGATGTTATCCCCCAAGTGATAATAACCACCGTAGATGGCATCATCAGTTTGCAAATACCGGCTGTCTTTGCAAACGGTAGAATACGGGACGACCAAGGGTTAGTGAAAAGAGTGTTGAGCGAGTGAGAGAGCATGTAGGTAAACTGTTTGAGTTGCTCTTTCCTTTTTTGTATTAATTATAATTTTAAGTTTTATGTAATAAATACTACCAAGCTTTAAAACCCTGATATTCATTTAGAAACACCCTGTATTTATTTTCCAATAGTCCAACTAGGCCTAACAGCGCCTTTACTGGCTATTTCACATTCTGATGCTCGCTTCACAACAAAAATTAAAAGACTCGCTCTTTTCCAATTTTGAAGTTATTCTGATCTCGCGATCTAAACTTTTTATAACTCGTGCATTTAAATCATGGATAATAGTAGTACTAGAGCGTCAGTGTCATAAAGGGAATGAAGTGTTTAAACTGAAATCCTACATATATATGAATATCTATATGAATAACACGTGTCGAAAAACTCTTTGGTACATATTCTATGAAATAAACGATGCTACTCACGGGAAGAAATCATCTAACATACGGTGAGATTTTTTCTAGAATTAAGTGACACAAACTGAATCATTACCTTTTTTCTATTTATCATTTTTATTTATTCATATTTTACACATTCATAATTTCATATCATGGAAATTTAGATTATGTAGATTAAAAAGTTTCTAATGTATAAAAGTATTGCCTACAGCTAAACTTTAGGTAATAAATATATAAATGTACGCAGTCGGATAAATATAAGTTGAAATTTCAGGGAATAAAACAATATTTAATGCTTGTAATTGAAAGGACTGATTTTTACTTTTATAATAATTTTTCCTTTTTAATTATTCTGAAAACTGTTTACTTTAACACAATACATTTTATAATGATTCTACCCAGGTAGAGAAATTGCCTCAATATATTTAAATTATAAAGTCATTCCTTTTTTGCGGATAATTTTTTTATGCTAGTATGTAATCAAACAAAGATAACATTTAAAGTTTGAAGTATATTTATTGATTTGAGATAAATAATATAAACATCTTAAATTAATTTAATTATCATTCCAGAGCCAAAAAAGGAGTACCATATAAAAAATATTAACATTAAAAGTTTCCTTATGAGTTTGTGAAATTGAATTTAGAATATTAAAATATTACGAGCGGATTTTTAATTTATGAAGCTCAAAATTGTTTCAACGATTTAATGAAATTGTAAGAATTATTTTTCCTAATAAGTATAATACCATTTTAAAAAGCTACTACAGTTTTCAACTAAATTCTTTTTTACTTATTTATTTTTATGATGTAATGTAAACATAGGTATTTTTACTATACTGTAGTTTTGAATTGTATTTAATATATTATGTTTATTCGAAAATTTTAAAACCTATTGTCATTTGGCTGAATATAGTGAAATGAAGTATCATGTTCAAATATCCAGAAAATATTTTTTTTATTTTGTAATACTGCATTTTGAATAAAATAATTAAATAGAAATACATGCACGCAGTTTCGCTACCAATCTTACATAAGATTTTTTTTATCCTAAGTTCTTAAAAATTGGTTAGATTGAGAGAAAAATGAATCATTTCTAATTATTGTTTATCATGTTGTTGATAAAAATGTTCCAAAAATCTTCCAAGAGTATGCATAAATTCATTGAAAATGCCTGTGAAATGAAAATACTCTTTAAATTTGACTATTCGATTAAAAATATCAGTTTACAAACGTATTACTGTTAAATCCTAATAATATATGATTAAGTTACAAATAAATATATATATATATAATCATTCATTCCATAGATCATTATTGATATTATTATTTAAAAATTTTAATAAAATTACTGATACCAATTGAATAACGAAACAAAATACTACAAGAATGAAGATTATGCGCATAATTAAAATTTGAAAAATATATCTAGTATTATATATTGAATGAAGATAAATATTTATATTGTTACATATATTTTTGTGTGTATTAGTAACATTTAAATTACGTCCAAGTTATATTTAAAATGATGTTATTAAAATTTATAAGAAAAGCTACCGAAGTGTATATTTTTGACAATCGAAACGGAAACAATATTGAATAAAAATATTTTTTTTTAAATCAATGCTATGCACATTTCATTATCACGTTGTTTTAAGTATAATCACTTAAATATCGCATTAAGCAAATATAGGAAGCAAAATATATTAGAATACCCGACTTTCACGAGTTTCAAAGGGTGATAAATCATTTCACGCATAAATTATCTGTCACTTACACAGATAAATTGCTAAAATCAAATTAACTTTATCCAAATTGCCTCCCGATATATGACTTTTGACCTTTATGTTTACAAATTAATAGCTTTTTCAACAACAGTAATCATATGGGAAATTTCAAATATTGCAATCAGACGATGTAAAACACATTCATAATAAACTGAAATACGGGAATAAAAATGTATATATTATCTGTGTCTGAAATTACCTCTTAAAAGGTGTTAAACAATTAAACCTTCTTCATTACATAAATTAAAAATCTTACATAAATATTTATTAAAATAAAAAGTACATTATTTATTTATTTTTAATTGCAAAATTATGATATATAAAATTTTTGTTGTCAACATCCCTTTTTCTAAGCAAATACGAAACACAGAACGATGACCAATACGATATGAAAGGATTTTGAACAGGCTTCTAACATAGTACATTCACAAGTTGTTAAAACATGTTTCTTGATTAAAAATTGCATTGAATTAAAATTAAATCAGCATTGTTTTAGTAAATGAAATGAAAAGTTTTCTCAAATCATTGTTACCACAAAAATAAAATACCGCATTATATCTTGATGAATAATGATTTTTAAAAAATAAATAGTTCCAAAAAGATAATGTGGGGCATTGTTGTTGCGCAGATTTATTTTATATTTATTATCAAGAAGTAAAATTGAAATTAAAATGAATAGAGGAAAAAGACGCCATCGATGGATCGATGGCTGTTGTACTCAAGTGTAACGTAAAATGCGTGCTTTGTGATATTAAATTACATTAAATTAATATGTATTCAATTTATTTTTTTGGCCTGTGTTTTCCTCAAAGCGGGTGACGTCATCGTTTAATGCAGTTGAAATAGGATTGCTATTTTTTTTTCTCGCGATCGCCTTTTACTATCTTCAATCAGATTTTACTGTAACTTTGTTGGAATAAATTCGATGATATTCTGGCTTGACTAATGTTTTTTGCAGATATTTTTAACTTTAATTTTTTTTGAAGATTAAACCTGCATCTAAAAAATATTAGACAGCAGTGCGAAAACCTCGCAGGGGTACGCTGGTTTAATTTTTTTTTTTCAATTTTTTACAAAAAAATCTGTACAAAAGTAGATAAATCTAAAATTATATTTTGTAAATCGTATATATAGATAGTTTTTGATTTGGTAGTTATTTTGTTTCGGTTGTCTGTTGCGGTTGTCTGTTCGATGGATATTGGCTGTGGTAAGAGCACTAACTGAGAGTCCTTCCAAAGAAACAGGCCACTCAACAGAATCGTGGTTCCTTCCTTCAGTTTTTGATCAGTGCAGTAGTAAACCCAATCATGGAAGCTGCCAACAAAAAAAAAATTACAAGCTAAATTGAATAAGACCAGCGGACATTGTAGTGCCGCTCTAGTACGTAGGACGACTGCAGCGGCTTCGAGATTGTTATTTTCAGAGCAATCTATATCATCCTCCATAAACCATATGAGTCTAACAAAAAAGTAATTTCTCCATTCTATATTATTAAAAATCGTCATAGAACATATCATTGAAATTGGTATATCGTAAACCTAAGATATTTATGAATATATTATGCAAATTCAGGTCTCAAATTCTCCCATTAGAGAAAGCCAATGTAGCTTACAGTATCCCTTATAAAGATTCTGACACTGTCTATATTGCTTAAACTGGGTGTTCATGCAACATCTGCTTAGAAGAACATAAACGAAATAAAAATGTATTATTTCATTTAAAAAAACCCTTTTATTGCAAGAAAAACCATATTTTTAAATTTCAAACTCATTGAACAAGCCTCCACCAAGTATATGAAGATATTTGCACTTTCGAGAAAACTTATTATTGTCAAAGGTAAAGTGCGTACATTAATTTTAAACTACCATAATTAAAATTCTGATATTGATCATGCCCAGGAAAGTACAGAATAAACCATATATTTTTATTTTCTTAATATGTTATTTTATTTATTATTGAAATATGAAGAAAAAATATAATCTAATCGATTTCGGTTGCATTAGAAATGTAGAAATGCATTTTTAACTGAGTTCTAGGCATATAATGTATAATGTTGAACGTCTACTGAGATAAATCAATCAATAGTTAAAAAATAACTGATATTTTATCTGTTTTTAGGAAAATATTGGTCGAAAATTGCTTGGGATGATATTTTAAATCAATTATTCAATTAAATATTTTTTTTATTCCTCACATTTATCTTGTGTCGATAACAATGATTTTCCACCAGAATGTCACATTATTTAGTCAAACATATTTTCCATACAAAAAGTAAACAAAAATAAATATAAAATGAAATGAAACTAGCTGACCCCCACCAGGCGTTGCCCGGGCCCGTGATAATAAATTTAAAATAAAACATCAAATTTTTATTATTTATATCTTTAACTCGATTTTACATGAAATTATATTTAAAATGAAAATTTCTTGAAAAAATATTGATACTTAGTAATAAAAGCGCTCATTTTCTTGCCTTTTTTTTACCTAGGGTCTTTTCATAATTTAAAAATGAAAAGGTCTTTTTGTCCGAACTCTTTGAAATCTTTATTGATGATAAATAAAATGGTTTTATAGCCCGTGTAAAAATTTCGTGAAAAAATATTGTTATCTAGTTGTAAAAGAAACATTTTCTTCTCACTTTTTTGTTTGTTTGTTTGTTTTCGCGTCGGCTCCTTTAAAATAGGAATATAAAATAGTGCTCATCTTCCGAACTCTCTGACAATTCAATCGGTTATAAATATAACTGCGTCCAAACTTTCTTTAAAATTTTGCGAAACAATATGCATATTTAGTAGTGCAAAAACATGAATTCTTTAAAAAAAAGCTTTAGCTTTCAACCTCTGAGCCAAAACATATTAGAGGGTGCATGTTTTCAATGCAATTGTACGGCTTCATCTGTTTTCAATCAACCCTTTTCAATACCTCTAAGCTAAACAGGTGAGGTTTGGGTTAATCAATCAGGTTTCCCGTTTCTGAGAGTAGAAGACTTCAAACAAACGTTGATGCATACGCAAAGAGACGATTTCGATGTGGATTTGACAGAATGCACTTTTCGTTTTAAATATATAGATACGTGAACTTTTTAAATCTCTTTAAAGAGTGTGTAAATTTAACTAAAGAATTCTGTTGGGGATAAATTGTGAAATATGTAGAAATATTAAAAGCAACCAAAATATCGCAATTTTTACAATATTTCTTTATTTAAAGAATATTCCTTCATATTTCTGTATAAAATACGACAAAATAAAAAAACAAATTATTCTTTTTCATCTTATGTTTTTAATGTAATTTATATAACAATTTTTTGTTTAACTTTACAAAAGGTTTAAGGGGACCGTGGACCTTTATTTGATCAAAAATCTCCCCAAAAATCTAAATTTATTTTTATGTGTATTATTATTCTTCAGTTTGTACTGAACCATTTGAGAAAAACTGCATGCAGCTGCGATAATTTTTCACATAGTTACAAGCGTTTGAATTATGTACACAATGAATTTTTCGGTGCTTTAGTAAACTTTATACATGTTTTTTTTTTCAATACAGATTTACACGTTCTTTAAATTTTTGAAATGCTCCATGCGTCTTAATTTTGTTTCAAAATTCATAAAATTTATAAGGACGAATCCTGATACTGTTTACAAAGAAACTGTGTAGGCATTTTACAATTAGACTTCATTAAGATAATTAAATTTGATTTATAACTTATTAAAATGCTAAATTTCGATGAAAATCGGAATGGAATTTAGAAAAAATCTCTCAAATATTAACTATTCGGGGGATTAAAAACTGATACACAGATTTGTTTGTAATATAGTTTTAAGTGATCCAAATGCTAAATCGGGGAAATATCTTAAAAATTAAGACGCAAGGAGAATTTTAAAATTTGGTTTATAAATTTAATTTTTTTTTAAATTCTTAAAATTATATTAAGATTAGGAAATTTCCTTAAGGTATTCTATATACTTATGGTGAAATCTATATATGGACAAAATTTAATATATCTATGAGGAAAAATAAAATAATTCAATTTTAACGTCCACCGTCCCCTTAACGATTGTGGTATTTTCTATAAAATTCAAATATTTTCAATCTTTCTAAAGGTAATTTATTAAGTAAAATATCTCGTTTTTACGTTTTTTTATCTGCTCTTTATGCTACCTTAAGAAAATCCTCATTTCCTTAATCCTGGAGATAAATTATACCGACCGAGCTAAGACATGCAACCGTTTGATTAGCATAGGAATCTTTGAAATAAATGGATATCGCTGAGCTTATTTGGCATCTTAATGTGAAAAAAAATAAAACGTTAATTTTATTAAATTGAGGAGATTTGTAAATATTTAATATCATTCATTGATTTGTATTTTTTATAAATAAAAAAAAGGTATTTTTTGTTACAAACTAATCTACAAAGGAAGCAGCATTTATATTAAAGTCCCGAATTAATTTATTTAAAACGTACAAAATATTTTATAGTGAATAATAGTGAAAATAGTTTATTTAAAATAAAACTCGTTGAAGTAAATGCATTGTTTTTAGGCTTATTTAGAAATATAAACCAAAATATAACATGTTTCTTAAATATCTTACGGCTAATATAATAATAGACCGGGAGGCGGCAGCACAGACAATAACCTCATCGAGTTAACGCTAATTTTCCAGAATTAGTTAAAACTTGATTCGCATATTAAAACGCAATCCGTCTGCCAAGTCATATCTTGGTGGAAAACACCCGAAAACCCAATTTTAGCGGTTGGCTCGTAGGTTTACCATTGTGTGTTCCTGCTCCCAGTCCTCCATGTTTTCATACCTTTGGGTGCAGGAAAACACAATGGTAAACACACGATTCTACCGCTAAAATCGGGTTTTAAGGTGTTTTCCACCAAGATATGACTTGGCAGACCGATTGCGTTTTAATATGAGAATCGAGTTTTAACTAATTCTGGAATTTCAGCCGTGAACTCAATGAGGTGATTGTCTGTGCTGCCGCCTCCTGGTCTATAATAAAAGAATGAGTTTTTCAAAGTTATGAGAAGAAAATATTTGCATCATTATTAAATGCTATAGGATTATTTTTTAGTTTATTAAAGAAGAAATTAGATACTCTACTGATCACAAAATGTTCTTCTGTATCATTCTAATGCAGCGGTTCCAAACCTGGAGTACGCGTATCCATTGAGGGTACGTGAAAATAATATCGGTTATGGCGGAAATCACAAAAATGGTGCAACTGAATACATTTAAACAAATGAGATAGTTTTGGATTACACAGTTAGTCTCATGTGTAATTCCAATATGTCACTCTCCAAATGAGTAAAAAGGCCCATTAGACCTATTAAATAATTGATAATTCAATGACACTAGCTCCGCCTACCCTACTCATATTGCATGATTACTCATATGTTTCCCCATCTTCGTTAAAACTGTAATTGATGATTATGCAATTTTCACCCACTATTTTCTGATTGTTACCTTTCTAATGATAATTGCAGAACGCTTAAATTGTCCCAGAGCTTCTGGTTTCAGTGTTTTATTTTAAAACGTGTTGACAAGCAGGCTTTATTTTTGTTTTTCAATAGGCATATTTATGTTAATAGCGTTTATTAATTAAAAAGCTTCTTTCCTTTTAATGAGTATTTAATTTGAAGTGTTTACTTATTATTTAAGTATGTTTATTTTGTATTTAACATGGATAACTGGTAGAAATCTGGCACTCTTCAGAGAACTGAAATTAGAATTTAAATTCAACCTGATAATTCGGGAACTGCATATTACTTCAAAGCAATCTGATTATTTAGTAGTGCAGGAGAACCTAAGTGCGATTGTTAATATTTCTGTTCTAGTAATTGATAAACTTTACTAAACTGATTAAAACTAAATTGATACTTTAAATAAAACCCTTAAAACATCAGTGCTCCATTAAATAAAATAAAATATGATGATAAATATTTGAAATGTGGATTTTCATCCACGGGAGATGAAGACTTCCGCTATGTGCTGTTGTTAGAGAGATAATATGTAATGGTAAGATGAGACCATCTTTATTAATGCTCCATTTACTAGCATAGCATCCATTTTAAAAACCAACGGGTGTCAGTTTCTTTCAGCATCTATCAACCGGCACTATTGTAACAACATCTTGTGTTTTTCTACAATCAAAGAAAATGAGAATGCTGTTGAATCATTGTAAAAAATAACATATCGTGTTGCTAAAGGCGGCCTTATACAATCCTTTAAACTTTAATATATCCAAAGCAGCTACTCCATTTGGCGTTTGCTCTTTTTTCCACTGATCGTCCGTGAATCAGTAGTGACAATTGAAAACACATATGAAGAGTCTATTTGGCTTGGCGCCAGGTGCCGGCGCGGCGCACCACTGGAATCACCCTTACTGTGGCTCTGTATCTTAGTATCAAGGACACTCTAAATTTCCAATTAAATTTTCAGCATGACTGAAACTATGCCATAAATCTTTAAATGGCACTACAAAGGATGTGAATTTCTTTGCTAAACAGCGTATAACCAACAGAGTGAAAATTGTGTTCAGACAGGGGATCGAACCCAGATACCTTGGGGGAAAATCACATCTTTTTAGTGCCATTCAAGGATACTCTTGAATGTATGTTTGGTGAAAACTATTTAAAAAAATATAAAAATATTCCATTATTAATCAAAATAGTTTCTCAAATAATTGATTACCTGTTTGTCGATATTGAATCTACAGTAATTGAAAGAGTGAAAAAGAGTCCCTCCTTTTCAGTACAGATGGATGAGAGTACTCCAATTCCCAACACGACAATTTTTCTTGAAATTACAAGTTATTCGAAAGATAACTTGCTTGAAGGAAACTCTGCTACCCTCTTACAAAGATGTTCGGAAAAAATACCATTCACAGTTATTTTTGTGAGACAAAATAATAGGCCAATTTGCACTGATGATGGAGAATCTACGTCTGAGTGTTATACAGGTGTTTTATCAAGGGAGTTCAACTTCATCTAGTTTGAAACCATTACTGTAAACACATGCATCACCTAGTTACCAAATCCTTCCCAGACGAATTGAAAGAAGTGTTCCATCAAATTGTTAATTTTAATAAGGTCAATTCATCTTTTCAAACTTTTGTGGAAGACAACCTTCATACTACATTGTTTTTGCACACAAAAAAGGAAACAAGATTTTTTAATTTTATGAGGAAATAAGATTTTTTTAATTGAACACGAAGATAATTTTTTTAAACCATCCTTTTGCGCTAAGCTCTAAATTTCATGAAGGTGGGTGGCTTGAAATGCATGATTACTTATCTGATATTTTTTAGAAATAATTAACCTTAATTTGGTATTACAGAACAATTCCATTACAATTCCAAAGGTGCCTGACAAAATTGAAATTTTCTTTAGGAAAGTATATTTTTAGGAATCTTGTATCAAAAACATCATCCAGAAAGTTTAAGACACTTTACAATTTCTTATCTAAAAACGAACTAAAATTGTGAAAAGAAGTATACTATACTACAATATCTCACTAAAATGTCGTTTCGACAGTATTTTACGAAGCAGATAGCAAAAATCACTGGCTTTCATAACCTTTTAACGATTTGTTCTTTCAAGAAGCCAAATTTTTATCAATTACTGAAAAATGAAAATTGGTTAAACTTTTTACTGATTCATATTTACAATCTGATTTCAGAAAAAAGAAATTTCAGTTCGAAGAACCCAGATACAGGAATAAAATATTGTTTTTTTCAGAAGTACATAATTTGTTAAAAAGGAATTTCTATCTTCTACATATATTAAGAACAAATATCTTAATAAATTTGACGTTGCTGCTGAGTTGAGATTATATCTATGTTTGTTTAAAACTGAATTTAAGTAACTCAGCTCCATGAAATAGGCGCATGCATTTTATAGAAAATATTAATAGCCATGTTTGATTACTTGTATATCATGATGAAAGAATTGTTATAAACTTTTATTGTAAGTCGGTTAAAAATTATTTTAATGCAATATTGATTTCTTTTGATATTAAGCTGATATTATAAAAAGTAAAATTAGATTTAAAATGTAAGATAAAAAAGTTTATCCATAAAAAATGTGTGTTATGTGAGTAAGTGTGTGCGTGTTTATAAGCAAAAGGGATACTCCTAAAGGGAAAAAATAGCAAGGGGTACGTGAAATAAAAAAGTTTGAGAACAGCTGTTCTAATGCATTAAATAAAATAGCATTGTTACAGAGTAACAGACATTAATGTAACAATTTAGTTTATTGAATTAGCATGTGGGTTTGTTCATTATTTAAAGAATGTTAAACACACACCACTACCTGTTAGGTTTTCAAACCTAAAATTTAATAAAAATAGTTTGTCAGTAGAGATAGATTACAAATAAATTTCTTGGAGGAGTATCATCCCGTAGATACTGAAATAAAACTACAATGTACATTACGGAAATCACAACATAGCTCGTCCAAATTTATTATATACATGATATCATATAAAAATTTAACTAAATCCAAAGTTTTATGGAATCTCATGCATTAGTTCTTGAAATAAAAGTTACCAAGGATATGTGGTCCATACAAAACCACGGACTCCTAACGGTGGTCCGAAAATAATCAAGTATTTTTCAGTATTCTGAAACTTATAAATCCATGAATGACCAAAATCTAAAAATGTTCAACAGTCCAGTAATTTATCTAATAAAAGCTGCTTTAAATTTTAATTTTTTTTTATATGATCACGTGGCATGAATAGTAGAAAGTGCAATTTACATATTAAGGACTTTCATTTATATCACGGCAAATCGATCATTCTAAAACTTACTCAAAATCTAAATATGAATAAATAGTTTAATTCCTATTTGTTATGAAGATGCGAATTTAAAAGGTCTAGATTTAGAGACTGTAAAATGTATCAAATCTTCTTAAATGATTTTCTAATAAATGAAGATTGTAGAGATATAATGATGAAATGTATTAAACCAAAAACTTCATTTTCATTCATTATAAATGTCACTGCCTTATGTTATAGACTTTAGGATATAAAGATAACCAAGAACAGTTTCGCAGATGCCATACAAATTTATTACAATGATAAAAAAAGATGACGCATATCCTAATTTTTTTTTCATTAAATATATATAAAGAAGTATAGAAAACTGTCTTTCCTCTAACACGTGAATGTTCCTTTTTTATTTTTTTAGAGAACAAACAGATTCAACTTACGGAACAATTTCATCAAATAGAAAAATGTGTCATTTGAAATTTTCGATGCTCTAATAAGGAACAGTGATAACAATTTGCAAATCATGGCAACGTAAAACATAAAGCTTCTGCTCAGAAAAATAACATTTGTCATACAGTCATGTAAAATATTAAGAAAAAGTTTAAGAACAATTTCACTATAAATTTTGCTGAGTCATTAATTATATAAAAAGAAACGTGCCCAGTTAAACAGATGGCATTGAGCTCACAGGCTATTCACACTAATTGTATATTATAATCTTATTTCAAAGAATAAAGCCCTCAAAAAATAAAGAAAATGACAATAAATTAAGGGGGAGATTATCCTCCGTTCCTCCCCTTTATACTTAACCAATAATCTCCCAAAACTATTAAGGGAAGTGCCTTATCACAAAGAACCTGTATAAAAACTTTGAAGCAATTTGGATAATTCTGCATGAAAAACACATTTATCTAAATTAAGGGGGCATTAGCTTGCCGTTACTCCTTTAATACTTAACTACTGAACCACAAAGTTAAGCAGGGAAGTGCTTTATCACAATGAACCTATATACAAAATTTGAAACAAATAGGATATTTCTATCAAGAGTTATCGCGTTACGTGCATACATACGTACATACATACATACAGAACTCACGAGAACATTACTTCTCAGGCTTTAATAGCCTGTGAGCTAAAATTTGTAGGAAACATTTGTCCATAGGGCGAAAATTTATAAATAAAATAAAAGTGTCCAGTTAAACTGATGGCATTGAGCTCACAGGCGATTCACACTAATTGTATATTATACACTTATTTCACAGAATAATGCCCCTCGAAAAATAAGGAAATTGACAATAAATTAAGGGGGATTAGCCCTCTTAATTCTTTACCAATGAACCCCCAAACGTAATCAGGGAAGCGTCTTATCAGAATGAACCTACATACAGAATTTGAAGGAAATCGGATAATTCTGTTTTAAAAACCAGTTTATCTAAATTAAGAGGAGTATTAGCACCCCCCCCCCCCGTTCCCCGTTTATACTTAACCAATGAGCACCCAGATTAATAAGGGAAGCGCCTTATCAGAATGAACCTATAAACAAAATTTGAAGCAAAACGGATATTTCTATCAAGAGTTATCGCTTTACGTGCATACATACATTACAGGCGGCACATTAGCTCTCAGGCTTTGTTAGCCTGTGCGCTAAAAAAATATTCCAATCTTTAAAAGATTCCCTAATCCGTTCTTTATTATATGCATTATTGTATCGTTTAGAAATGTTTTATTTAAGACATTGTTATACAATTTTCGACAATAGTTAAACATGTTAATTACGCTTACATATTTGCTAGCAGCTAAGCAAAAGCTTTCACAGAATGTTTAAATCGCGCATTATGTCGCACTGCAAAATGTAAAATGGTGCTAAAGGGGTCAAAGTACTATTAGTAAAACACTATATAGGATAACGTTCAGAACTATACAAAGAAATATATCTTTAAAAATTTAAAAAAAAATTATCTACTCATGCATAAAAGGTATTTGGTTTTTATCTAACTGCGTAAATCTTGACATCATTAAAATCTTTAAATGTAATGTGGTATGAATGTTATCCAAGTTTAACATTCTGGATGCCTTAAACTTAAATGAAGTTTTAAAACAGCGGATAATTGCATTTTATAAAACCTAACTTCCCGAAAAATGCAATCTAAATTTAATTCTCAAAACTTTTACAAATCTCTGAATTACTAATCCAAACACGTCCTAATTAAGGTTGGAAACATCTGCTTCCTGATTAAAAAGTTCAAAATTACTTTTAAGTCTAACAAAACTAATCGATAAAATGCATTTTTTGCTACTTTAATGTTTTGAGACGAGCCTGAAAATGAAATTAGAACATGCTATTTAAAAACATTGCATTATTTGCATTTAGTTACACAATTTTTAATTTTTTTAAAGGAAGTTTCTAAAATGCATTCAGTAAGACATGTGGTGAAATGAATAGACGCAAATATCTAAATCTGTGAAGCTAAAAATTTTATTTATATATAAATAACTGTATAAAAATGTACTTTATCATGTAGTTTAGTTTATTGAAATGCTATGGACGCGCTTTTCAGTAAGAACGTTGCAAAATATGTAGCACGGGAGATGAAACAAAAAAATAAAATATTTTAGTTATTATTAGTTATTATAGGATTAAAGGCTTCTGCATAATTAGCATTCTTTTTTTTTCTAAAAGTATACTATTATTTTAAAATTCTTCAAATTGAGACAAATACATACTATTTCACAAATACACGACTTTTGAGAATACAATAAAATATTTCAAAAAATTATAGTTACTCAACAATTTTTAATTAATTATTATATCATTATTTGCAGAAATTACATGTATACATTAATTACATGTATTTTTTGATGTATTGATAGAAATATTCGTTTTTCTTCAAATTTTGTTTATAGGTTCATTCTGATAAGGCGCATCCTTCATTACTTTGTATTTCGAAATTACAGGTATGAATTATATTAATTACATGTATTTTTCTTGTAAAATTATTTTAAAACTGAAATTCGAATTTTTTTAATTTAACTTTTTTATATACTACTCAACACCCAGACGACTAGCCAAAGGGTATAATTTGCCATCTTTCAAAATGTCTGGGTGTAAAATGCCAACTACTATTACCAATGAAAAAAGCAATGTGCACTCCGAAAAATCGAAGGTATAGAAAACCCCGATTTTTGAAAAATGAGAAAGAGGTTGCAGAGTATTTACAACTTAATAGAAATGCATCATATCTATGTACATACTTTATAATACGAGTATGGTTCTTCTACAGAGTGTTTCAGTTAAACGTTTCAGAACTTCTAAGAGGGGTAGGGTACATCCTGACGAACCAAAATCATATACCAATGGGCAGTCAGAAATGCTTTCCTGACGCGGTAGATGGCGTTGTGCGAAAGTTCCGAGCTTTCGTGCAGGGAATCTTCATTCCGCACAAGAACGCCAAGTTAGTAGGATGGATGATTACACGAACGCAGAATTAGCCGATATGCATTTGATGTACGGGGCTGCAAGTTGTAGTGGGCCAGCCACGCAGCGTTTGTACGCGGAACGATATCCGACGAGGCGTATTCCCAGTCATAATTTATTTGCAAGACTGCACCAGAGGTTAGCTGAGCCAGGCTCATTTGAAAGAGCTGACAGGGTCAGGGAAAGAACAGCACAGACTCCAGCCGTCGAACAGAATGTGCGGCAGCATCTACAAAGGAATCCAAGAACGAGTACACGAAGTCTAGCAAACGTAGTCGGGGTTTCCCCTTGCAGCGTCTGGAGGATTCTCCGAGAACAAGACATGCATCCGTTTCACGTGCAGCGTGTCCAGGCACAGCAACCGGAGGATTATGCACCTCGTATTGCTTTAGCACAGTGGTACCTTGGAAAATGTGCTAACAAATCGCTCTTTTCCTGCTGAAGTGTTGTTTTCCGATAAGGCATCCTTCACAAGGGAAGGAATTTTCAACTCGCATAACGACCATATCTGGGCGGTCGAGAACCTGCATGCAATACGACGTCGTGCAGTACAGATTCGATTTTCGGTCAATGTATGGGCCGGTATTATGGGAGATCACCTCATAGGACCTTACCTGTTACCATGTCGTCTAACCGGAGATAACTACTTGCTCTTTCTGCAGCAAGTATTGCCACAACTTTTGAGAGATGAACAGATTTCTGCATCGACGCAACAGACAATGTGGTTCCAACACGATGGAGCCCCTGCCCATTATAGCGAAGCTGTTCGTAACTACCTGGATGTCACATTTGGTCAACAGTGGATCGGACGTGGTGGTCCCGTGCATTGGCCTGTTCGGTCACCCGACCTATCATGTCTTGATTTTTATTTCTGGTGTCATATGAAATCGCTAGTTTATGACACCCCTGTTGACAATGCTGAGGAGCTGGTTGCAAGAATCGCAGTAGCTGCCGGAGAAATTCGAAATTCACCTGGAGTATTTCAGAATGTTCGGATGTCCATGCGTCGGAGATGTGAGGCGTGCATTGTAGCCCGTGGAAGCAACTTCGAACACTTACTTTAATCCATGTACCTTTTGCTTCTTTTCAGGTATTATTAAAACGATTTCTCACTTACGGTCTCTTTTCTTTATGGTGCTTCTGTGTACAACACCGCTTCAGGAAAGCATTCCCGACCCCACATTGCTATATGATTTCGAGTTGTAAGGATGTACCCTTCCCCTCTTAGAAGTTCTGAAACGTTTAACTGAAACATCCTGTATCATTATACATGAAACCTGGAATAATACAGAATAAAGAAAAATAAATAATTAAATAATTAAATATTTCTCACAAATATATTATTACTACTCCATAATTTTTTTTATAAACTAATATGTGATTAGTAATATACATTGTATATGATTGTAAATATAATAAAAAAATAAAGATGATTAATAATGGCAAAATTAAAATATATATCTTGGCGGATCATTTGGGACTAAATATTGTTAATTTAAAGTTATTTATAAATACGAACAAAAGTGAAACAGTGGTAAACAATATAAACACATAAATTACAATCATGGCGTATAAATATAGTGAGTTATTCAATAAAAGAAAAAAAGTGTTTAGGATAATAAAATTGGCCTTTATTCTCTTGACTTTTTGTTTTGTAATGATAAGGAAGTCCTTAGAGACTTTGTTTAGGTTGTTATAGCTGTTATTCCTGTCTCACAAAATTCAGAGTGTCTGCCAATCGTACATATTTTCTTTAAAATCTTTTTACATATGAAATTGAATAAGGATAATTGGCCCACAAAAAAAAATGTTGATATTTGTATAATAGAAAACTCAAAAAGAGTTTAAAGTGAATTGTCATATTAATTTTGTAGTTGATATAGATAAAATACTCAAAATGTGCATAAAATGTATTTAAAAACCATATGTAAAAGATTTTATATACATATTGTAACGCAGAAAGCCCCTTCCAGAAAAACAGACCCGGCGAAATGCGCAGCGCGTCACGTGATCTGAACCGAGACATTTCATCATTAGACGCGTGAGCTGTGCCGAAAGAAGTATGTTTTTTCGAAGAGCGGTGATGTAAATAAAACGTGTGTGTTATTTTGTTCTCCGAGAATGTAAACGTAAAGTGTCAGCCTTATATATACGTGTAATGTGCCGTTTTGTTATGTGTTTTGTTTCTACAAGTAATGAAATTTATGAAAATGCCAGTAAAGAATGATTTCTGGTCTTATAAAAGAACTATTGTTTCCGCCCCGAGATACTAAAGCTATAATTATTCGACAGTAGTGACACAAAAATTGGCTACCCAACTTCGGGCACGAATCCGCAGTGAAAGTGCTCTGTTTCTACAGCTACAAATCCGCAGTGATATAGTTTTAAAATAAAGAAGGAAGCTTTCAGAGCTTGTTCGGATTTCATAAGCTACAATCAAGAAAAAGGCGCAAACGATCGTCGCTATTAAATCATGTGATATGTGTGTACGCCCAAGAAAATAATGCATCATGTGTGTTTACAAAGTTCTACAAATTGTTCTCGTGTGTTTTAAAACGGATCCGTATTTTTTTTTTTATATATAAAAACAAAAGAAGGCATTCTTATCATCGTTGGGATATTCTTAACTTAAGTTTGATTGATCTTAATATTATTCTTATTCTTATCATCATTTGAATTATTATTAACTTCAGTTTGATTATTCTTAAATTCAGTTACATTATTCATAACATTATTTTGGTTTTCTTACATTATTTTGTTATGTTTTATTTTGTTCTTACATTATTTTCCCTTCCCCCCTCCCCTACTTTTTATTTTATTCTTGAATGCTTATCGTGACTGTTGAAATAAGTTTTTATTGATTAAAAAAATAATAAAAAATAAATAAATAAATAAATAAATCTGATATCAGTTTCAAGTAAAGTTATTATATTATCAGTTTCAGGTGAAATTAATATAAAGTATTCGTAATTTTATCGCAGTTATCATAAAGATTTTTTTTTATTATTGATTTTAAAAGAATTGATTACTTTTGTTTTCTTTTATTATTAGTTTTAAAATAATTGAGTACAGTTTCGATATAAATGTTTGTTCTTATTTAATACTGAACGTAAGTATTTAATTCTGAGTTCTTGATTTATTGAAAAAAGCAGCATTGGCTGTGAAATTTAAAAGTGAATGAGTAAGTTATGCAAGTTTTGTTGCTTTGATTTTATTAAGGTAGAATGTAGTTGTACTGAACAAAACTGATATTAAGTTGTCTTAGTAATTTAAAAATAATATTTGTTGAAAGATTAATTATTCTGTTATGTGTTTTTATCTCATTTAGAATATTATTTAAGGGACAATTATATTATTCAGTTATGTGTTTTGAATCCATTTAGAATATTTATTTAAGTGACAATTATTCAGTTATGTGTTTTGTTTTCATTTAGAACATTATTTAAGTGACAAGTATCGGTTTTTGTCTCATTTGAAATATTTTGAATGTGTCGCGTTATGAAATTCAATTTATTTAAATCAAAAGAGATTTAATGTTTGTTCTGTTTTGTAGTAAGAGTTCATATTATGGTTAAAGCTCACTGTTTTGTTTTATTAAAAGTTTATATGATTTGTAACGGAAAAGCTCACGTCTGGGGTACGGTTTAAACGAATTTTTGGCATTTAAAGGATTTTCGGCTAGTTGTTTTGCTAAAATTTAAAATGTCTGAACTTAATAAAGCTCGCAAAGAGGATTTGTTCCAGGTTGCGTTAGAAATGAATTTAAATGTGCAAACCAGTATGACCGTTGTCACATTGCGGGAAAAAAATTAAATCCACCCCCTCGTTCGATGTTGATTTTGTGAATTCATTAGTCAGGAATCCAATTGCAACTCGAGAAGAAGAACAACGTAGGCGGGAATTAGAGGATAAACAAAAAGAAGCAGAGTTAGAACAGCATAAGCTGGAATTAGAAGAGAAGCGTAGGGCAGAACAGATGGTGTTTAAAAAGCTTGAGATGAATTTTGAGCTTGAGAAGCTTAAGCTACAGGCTCAGAGCCAAAGTGTTTCCAGTGGAGTGGTAGGTGCTAATGCGACAGGGTTAATATCTCACGCGGAAAGTAAGATAGATGTCCAAAGTTTGTTGCCTACATTCAGGCCAGAAACAGATGATGTAACTTTGTTTTTGGTGCTCTTGGAACGCCAGTTAAAGCTCTCGAAGGTACCTGAGCATCTATGGGTATCGTATTTACTCACTGTTGTCTCATCTTCTATTTCTACGCTTATCGCTCGCGAATCGGAAGAAAACGCTTCAAATTTTTCGCACGTTAAAGATTTACTTCTAAAACGGTTTAAAATTATTGCCAAAAAATTCAGGAAGCTGTTCTTTGCTCATCGCAAGGTAAAAGAAATCTCTTGGCGAGATTATTACTTCGAACTTCCAGCTTATTTTGAAAACTGGCTTAAAGAGTTAACTGTAACATCTTTTGAAGCACTCCAGGATCTGATCATAGCTGATCAAATGAAAAGGCGCGTGCCTGTTGAATGCAAACAGCATATGTTAGATGACTGGGAAAATTTAAATTCGCCAGTCGACCTCGCCGAAAAACTAGATGCCTATGAAATCATAAGAAGTACGTTCCCTAAAAGATATCCGATTGTACCCCAAGTGAATAAAGATATTTCTCGTCGAGATAATAATTGGAAGCAGAGTAAGCCTCCAAAAGAAGACAGATCTCCTCCTAAGTTTGGTAATCGACGCTTAGAATCAGATATTGTTTGCTATGGTTGTGGTAAACTGGGATTTATAAAGAAGAAATGCCCAGATTGTACACCTTCGGTTAAAAAAGAAGATGTGCAAACACATTGTCTTAAATTGTATAGTTTAAACACTTCAACAGTTTCAGCTCCAAATGTGCCTATCACGATCTGCAATAAGAAAGTGTTAGTCTGTGCAGATATGGGAGCGAATCGTTCCATTGCGGGAGAACGTATGTACGCGCTATTTTTAAAAACTGGTCTTGCACTGAAACCTCATACTCATGATGTCACGTTGGCTGACGGAATTACAGTAGCCAGAGAAACTTTGTCTTCTACAGTTCCAGTAGAGATTGAAGGTCGAGTCTTCAAAACGGAGTTCATTGTATTAACAAATGCTAACGGTAATAGAACGCTTTTAGGAATAGATTTTTTGCACAATACTAACATGGTGTTAGATACTGCCAACAAAACGCGGTATTTCAGTAATAAACCTCAGAAAAAGTTTCATTTTGTAGATGAATACGTTGAAGAAAATAATTCGTCAGCTGGTGCGGTCGAAGTCAGTCCATACGCCTTACGTGAAAATGAAGACAAAAAATTAACTTCTAACGAAAGAGAAAAACATAATAGTCTTCTAAAAAGATATGAAAAATGCTTTCAACCAGGGAGAGAGACAACCCCATATGTAGAGCATCGTATCAATACAGGTGATAGTGCTCCTATTGCTGTGCCACCTTATCGGATGACTCCTGCTAATAAAGAAATAGATAATCTTCTAGCTCAGGGAATCATAAAGGATATCAGAGAAGCTCAGTTGCAAGATGAAAATCTTAAAAAGATTATAGATTGTTTTGAAGACGAACAAAAAAGTGAAGGTTTCGCCAATATGGACAGATAGAGAATTCCTGATGAATCAAGGTGTGCTTTACCGTTATGCTCCTGAATCAGACGCCGAGGAAGCGCAATTTGTCATTCCAGTACCAAAAAGACAAAACATTTTGTAACTTCATCATGACGACCCCTCAGCCGGACATTATGGTGAAGCAGGCACTTATCAAAGAATTGCTAAGGGATATTATTGGACAGGCATGAGAACATATATTTCTGAATACGTGAAGAAATGCCCAGAATGCGCTGGGTATAAATCAACAAATCAGAAACAAGCCGGTTTATTGCGAACACCTACTTATGCTCAGCGTTTTGAGACCCTCAGCATTGATCTCTTTGGACCATTGCATCTTAGTAAAGATGGGCACCGATGGATTTTTATAGTAGAAGATTGTGCGACTAAATGGGTAGAATTGTTTGCCTTAACAACTGCCACTGCCCAAGAATGTGCGACTACGCTGATTGAACAGATTTTCCTTCGTTATTTTATCCCAAGAAGATTCCTAAGTGATAACGGCCCTCAGTTCGTGAGCGCTGTTCTACAACAAGTTTGTTACATTCTTGGAATTGACCAATCATTGACACCTTTGTACCACCCTCAAGCCAACCCAGTCGAACGAAAAAATAGAGACTTGAAACCTCTAATAGCAATCCTTGTTGGGGATGAACACGATTCCTGGATTGATCTTAATATTATTCTTATTCTTATCATCATTTGAATTATTATTAACTTCAGTTTGATTATTCTTAAATTCAGTTACATTATTCATAACATTATTTTGGTTTTCTTACATTATTTTTTTATGTTATATTTTGTTCTTACATTATTTCCCCTTCCCCCCTCCCCTACTTTTTATTTTATTCTTGAATGCTTATTGTGACTGTTGAAATAAGTTTTTATTGATTAAAAAAATAATAAAAAATAAATAAATAAATAAATAAATAAATCTGATATCAGTTTCAAGTAAAGTTATTATATTATCAGTTTCAGGTGAAATTAATATAAACCTTTTATATTAATATAAATTCCTTTTATTAGATTTGCTATGAACTCTGCCAAATCTGATACAACAGGCCAAACTGCTGCCTATCTACATTTTGGTCGAGAACTAAGAACACTCGATGATGTGGTGAACGATTTTAGAGCAGCTGTTGAAAATGACAATTTTGTTCCTTTAATAACTCCCTATCATAAACGTCTTGCAGATGTCTCAAAAAGAGTGAAAGAGCGAGATGAAATAAAACAAGATCAGCGTAAGAAATATTATGATAAATATCGTAGAAGAGTTTATTTTACACCTGGTGAAAAAGTACGGGTTACCTTACAGCAAGGCAAGACCCTTTGAGCAAGGCAAGTAACCAGAAAACGGCAAAGTTTATGACTAAGAGGGATGGGCCATATTGTAATTTTGACTCAAAAATCACAGGTGACATATGACATTACCAGCTTAGACAATCCTACTCAGCGAATTGGGTCTTATCATGTTTCAGCCTTGACACCATTCCAAGAAACTGAAACTACTCCAGTTGCACCTCTGAGAAAAAGACGGAGACCCAGAAAACATCCTGTTTCCTCTCCGAGGCGTATGTCGGTAACAAAGGGGGAGGATGTAACGCAGAAAGCCCCTTCCAGAAAAATATACCCGGCGAAATGCGCAGCGCATCAAGTGTTCTGAACCGAGACGTTTCATCAGTAGACGCGTAAGCTGTGCCGAAAGAAGTATGTTTTTTCGAAGAGCGGTGATATAAATAGAACGTGTGTGTTATTTTGTTCTCCGAGAATGTAAACCTAAAGTGTCAGCCTTATATATACGTGTAGTGTGCCGTTTTGTTATGTGTTTTGTTTCTACAAGTAATAAAATTTATGAAAATGCCAGTAAAGAATGATTTCTGGTCTTATAAAAGAACTATTATTTCCGCCCCGAGATACTAAAGCTATAATTATTCGACAGTATTGATACAATATTCCATTCTTAACCCCGAGATCATTCATTCACTATCGTGAATATTTTAAAGGAGTATACCTTAACTGAAGTGTCGAGTCTACTGTGCGCTTTTATATCAGTTTTGAACAAGGTCTAGTCTAGCCAGGGATCGCTGGAAGCTTACATAAGGGAAGTAGATTATTCATAAATTTAGTTATTTAATTTTTATATTTCATTTAGTAGCCATCATATTTTCTAACATTTTTCAGTGGTTAATACATACAAAAATTCTCAATTTTTTTAATCACATAATACACAGAAAACGTTTAATTCAAAATTAATGCCTTTAATGTATGATATCATCCAAGTAAATCCGACTAGTAAATTCTTATTTACCCACTCAAAATATTAGAGTTTTCACCGATGGCTCATGCACTAACACTGCCGTAGGCGCAGCTTTATGCAGTACGGAAGGGAGTGAAATGTATCAGAGGTGAGCCTGTAGGCTGAATGACAATAACAAGTCTATTTTCCAAGCATAACCCTTTGCCTTAGAGTGGATTTCTCAACAAAACGTATTTTTTTTTTCATTTCAATTTTAGCTATATGTTTTCCAGACTGTATTCAATCTATGCACTTAGATCAACAAATCCTTAAGTAAATGACTTCTCAAAATTATTTTCTGTAAAATATTTTTAGGCTACTTTTCAGCCAGTAAGGGTATATAGGGCAGTGAAACGACGGATATATTGCCAAAGAAGGCAACCTTTAGATTATAAGTTCATTTATCACTTCTAGTACCGCACTTATACATCAAAAGACGTCTTTGGGCTCATTTTATGAAGCAGTGGCAGGATCTCTGGGACTTCACATATAGGGATACATATATCCTCAATAAAGGAGACCAGGAGGTAGATCTATGCCCTATAGACTTGATTTCGTAGTCTGAGCAGTCCCTCTCGGAAAGTCAAACTGGGTATCATGAGATTAATTCACAAGTATCAATAGAGAAAATTAAAAAGGAAAGGAGAAATAAGAAATCTGGAATAGTAACTGTCACAAACGGCTAAGGAAATATGAGGCAATGTGTGATAGGAAAAAAAACTATAGTTTTAACACATTAATGATTGAATTAAAATCAAAACAATAATAACAAGTAAAAAATAGTGTGTCGGGGGGAAATGGTGCAAAAGTCAAGAGATAACCCTCGCATTCAATTTGACAGTATGAAATATTGATAATAAAAAAACATGAATATTTTCCATGGTATACATGGTCATACACTTTAATAATCACATTATTATTTGCATAAAAAATCATATCTACACAAAAATAACCCAACCAGAAATCCTTAATTGTTCATCAGTTGTGAAAATAAGTGATATTGATGGAAAATTTCTATAAGCGATCAAAACTTATTAGAATGCCTCATTGTAAATGAAAAAATAATGTGAATACCTTTAAATTGTTGTAATACAAAAATAGATTAAAGATTCACTTTAAAAGTTTAGAGCGCCACCTAACGGAAACTGATATTCAGGAATTATGTAAATCTTTGAAAATTAAGTTAAGTGAGTTTAAATATGGTGTATTAAACAAATGAGCCAAAGTTAAATTCATTCATTAACATTAATGCAAACTTTCCATAAGAGATTGCAACCAATGTGAAACGTTTAGTGTAGATGAAAAGAGGATATTGATTTAAACTAAATTTTGAAAAAGTAGCACGATATCTAGAAGTAACAGAAGTATATTTACATTTATGAAAATTATGTTGTGACTTTTCAAATGAACCTTAAAAAAGTGTTAGTAGAAAAAAAATAATCAATTTAAAAAAATAGTTTCAGGAGTTCCATAAGCTTTCTTGGAAAAAACTCTTATTGGGGCGTAAAATCAATTAATGCACAGTAATAAAATCAAAGTGATCAACATAGGGATGTAACAGAATGTTTTACATGGGGGGGGGCAAAGAAAAATGGAAAAGGTAATAACACATAATCTAAATAAGATAACAAAAGTCACTATACCTCAGTTTAAAGCTAAGTGTCCCCAGTATGTTATCAAACACAATATATTAAAATGGCAAGTATGAATAATAACCAGTGAATTTCTCATCGTGCTTTTTACTTTCTTCTATCTAAAACTAGTCGTTGGGGGCCACCGTAATACTTACCCATCATGGATATGCAGAATGTAAAATATTAAAATAAAAATGTGTAAACTACTTATAAAGTGCATTGCAATTCAAATAAAATCGTGGCTTGAGGACGTCACAAACTTTAAAGTCTCGATTACTGAATTGCTGGAAAGAAACATCCTTATAACTCCTAAAATAATAATCCTATTAACTAGCAGTTTATTGCATCTGATTAAGCGTCAAATTTCCAATTAAAATATATCTTTGAAGTGAAATTTGGATGAAATACAGGGTCATGAAAAATCGAAGAGTGTGGAAATAGGATTCCAAATATCTCGGCAACTAATCATCCGATCAACATCATGCTTTATGCAAAATTTATGTTTTTTATTGTCTTTTATATTCATTTCTTAAAATAAACAATTTCGAAAATTTTTATATACCTTTCATCAGAACGAATATTTCGAGAGTCCGAAAAAAATAGTTCCGGTTAATCGAGGTTATTGAAATGAAATAGGCTTCTTCCCATTATTACATACTAAGTACATACCAAATTGCAAGTCTCTATCTCAATCTTTTCGGGAGATAGAGCGTTTACAGACACACAGACACAAACACAGACACACACACAGACACACAGACGGACGGCAAATTTTTTTTCTAAAAATATGTTTTTCGGAATCTCCAGTGTCTGAAACGTGTAAATCCGTCAAAAAATTTTTTTCGATTTTCAAAACGATTACAAGACTTACCCTATACTACGTATGATGGGTAAGTAATAGAAGAAAGTATTGTAATCGAAATTTTTTTCAACTTCCAGTTTTCGACGGATTTACACGTTTTAGGGTTCAGAGATTCTGAAAAACATGTTTTTACAAAATGTCTGTCTGTCCGTCTGTCCGTCTGTGTGTCCTCATTGTATCATCGAAAAGTGTATGAAGTTATACTTCAAATTGAACCTAATTATTTTTCAATCTTTCTGGTTATGGTAAGCAGGTTCTATTAGAATTTGGGGATATTTCGACGAAAGGGGGCGCTGTGATCGATATTTTGTTCCATTTTCAATATTGTACCATCGAAAAGTGTATGAAGTTATAATTCAAATTGAATCTATTTTTTTCTATGTTTTGGCTATGACAAGCAGGTTCTATTAGAATTTGGAGATATTTCGACGAAAGGGGGCGCTGCGATAGCCATTTAAAGATTTCAAATTCAAAAAGATGTGCAAATTCAAAAAAAAAAAAATTAGAAATCCTAAAACTTTTTTTCGTTAAATGTTCGGCCTTGATCTGGAGAATCCGGAACAATTTTTGTTTTGCCTCTATCTTAAAAAATGGCTGAGATATAGCGGTTTGAAATTTTAGGGTGGCTGACATTTTCAAACAAGACAGCAGAATTCATCCATAAACGGGTTTAATTTATGAGTTTTAGTTAACATGGTTTCGGCAAATTTTCTTACATTGTTGTAACCATTAATCCTATTATATGCTTATCACTATCTCTATAATAAAACCGTAAGTCATGTGACTGTCATCAATAGTTCCGGAATGTCCGTTTCACTTTTTCATATGCCAGGCGGCCATTTTTATTAAAAATTATTTTTTCGAATAAAACTTCATAAATGTGACATTTTTAGAAAGATCGTTCAAAATAAATTAATATTTGAGAGATGACTTACGTTCAATTATGTATAGATTCTCCAATAACTTCAGTTGAAATTAGCTTCGCAGTTCAAATTCTCTATCCATGAAAGTAAACAAAAAAAAAAGATTCATTCGTCGTGAAGGTTTAAAATATTAAACCATTAAACCATGGAGATAATCGCTCGTAAAGTTAGTGTTCCGTGAAAGATTTTTTGGAGCGCTGCCTGGTGTCAAAAAAATAATTCGTACCAGTGACACAATCAAAGTTTACCATAATTATGTGCTATACAACTCAACTTCATTCTTTATCTTTTCTTGATGTAAGCTGAATGTAAATAAATACAACTCATGTAATGATATTTAATGAATCAAATTTCGAAACAAATTGTCAGTTAATTTGGTATTTATGTATTATACGTGAAAGGAAGAGAGACCACCGAAAATGATTGTTAATCACCAATCATATTTACCATTATTAATGACCAATCGCTTTCAAAACAGTAATTTAATGTACATTTACAAAATACATAACATCATTAAGTACTTTTGTGTTATTTGGGCGCAAATCTCGCCAATAGAATTTTTAAAATCGCCAATACCAGCTTTTATTTTTCGCGTGTGCAAATTAGAAACGATACTTTTATTTTGAAATCAAATGTTCTGATGGAACAGCTGTCGTAGACGCACCGGGGCACTATATTAACTATAGAGTTGCAATATAGAGAGAAAAAACGGGTTGCTGTAATTAGAATTATAGGCGGTAATGTTGGTGTGACATATTTACGTGATTATCAAAACTGGCTTCCAAAAGTTCAATCTTTCACCAAACCATACTCGAAAATTACGTGTTATAATATGCACTCCGATTATGTCACATTATTCAAGACGTTTTAAATGAGAATAATGATACATTTTCTTCTTGATTCTCCCGTAATCAAGTCTACAGCCAAAGTTAGCGAGAAACAAACAAACAAAAAAAAATATTGGCAACAATATGGTTCAGTGTAAATGGTGGATATCATTAAAGACTTTCACAAAATAGACTTCATTGCACCAAATCGTATTAACTAAAATATGCCATTTGGCAATGGATCCAATTACGGAAAACTACTTAATATGTTTAAGAATCTCCTCATTAGCAAGCATATTGCAACTGATAAGCAAACGGATATGAAGCATAAATGCTTAAGTTGGTTAAGCGGTTTTTGTCAAGAAAGATGAAATACATAACAACAAAAAATATGCGAAATGCTACCATGATCGCAAAAGTTTTTGATTTGTATATTAGAATCTTCCGGTTTGGCGAAGGATTACGGAAAAAAAATAAATTATGAATAAAAGTAACGTGTTACAGTGCTTAACATACATTTAAGGGAGACCAAACTGGTCGCCAGTGGCGGCTAGTCTCTATAATAAAACCGTAAGTCATGTGACTGTCATCAACAGTTCCGGAATGCCCGCTTCACTTTTTCATATGCCAGGCCAGGCGGCCATTTTTATTCAAAATTATTTTTTTAAATAAAACTGCATAATAGTTACATTTTTAGAAAGATCGTTCAAAATAAATTAATATTTGAGAGATGACTTACGTCCAATTATGTATACATTCTGCAATAACTTCAGTTTAAATTAGGTTCGCAGTTCAAATTCTCTATCCATGAAAGTAAACAAAAAGAAAAAGATTCATTCGTTGTGAACGTTTAAAATATTAAACCATGAATTTTTGGACCGCTGCCTGGTGTAAAAAAAAAAGTAATCCGCACCAGTGAGGCAGTCAAAGTTTACCATAATTCTGTTCTATACAACTCAACTTCCTTCCGGATTTTTTCTTGGCGTAAGTTGAACTCATGTAATTATATTTAATGGATCAAATTTCGAAACGAATTGTTAGCTTTTATTTTTCGCGTGTGCAAATTAGAAACGATACTTTAATTTTGAAATCAAATATTTTGATTTATGATATTATTTTTTATTTATCGATTTTCTATTTTAAAGAAAAATGTGAACGTCATGTACTTTAAATTGGAACGGCTGTCACGGACGCACCGGGGTTGGTGCGATTTTTGTTTTGCTCCATTTTGGCGAGAAAATCCCATTTTCAGGTACCTATTAGAGATTACTAAAACAGCATGTACTTTTATTTTATTATGAAATCGTTTATTTTACATTAAAGACGCACAATTTTATTATAAAACACACACAATAATTAATTTATTATAAAGTGAGTTAAGCGGTTTTTGTCAAGAAAGATGAAATACATAACAAAATTATGCGAAATGCTACCACGATCACAAAAGTTCTTGATTTGTCTATTAGATTTTTCCGGTTTTGCGAAGGATTAAGGAAAAAAATAAATTATGGATAAAAATAATTTGTTACAATGCTTAACATACATTTAAGGGCGACCAAACTGGTCGCCAGTGGCGGCTAGTATATTTATATTAGCCAACGTCAAATTCTCGCCAAACTTGGCGACAGTTGGTGCAATATCGTCAAATTTGGCGACCAAAATAAGTTGCCATAAATGAAGCCAACTTGGCTGTAGAGGACTAATTTGGCGATATTCTCATTCAAATTCAATGTTGACGAGAACTGGAGTTGAATCTTCTTTATTTAGGTTCCACGCATTTGAGCTTCGTGTTTTCCATTAAAATTAGCTAAAATCATAAAACTAGGGAATAGGGAGGCTATCTGTTCCTGCCGGTTCAGGCCAGAAGGACTTTTCGTAGTTTAATATACATCGGTTGTTCGCATCCCTGTAACCTGACGATTCGCAAGCAGCTGACATACAACAGAATGACGAAAAATATTGATTTTATTGGCGATGTGATAGTGAATTTTGAAGTATTAACATGACTGAGATAGAAGAAAGTTTTGGGATTGGCACATCCGACTAGTTTCAAGTGTAAACCGACAGAATGAAAAATGTCTCTAGCCGGGAATCGAACCCGTGTCCTCAGAATTGCGCTCAGATGTTCTACCACTGAGCTACAAGGAACGATATCTCAACTCGGCATTTATCAATCTTATATATGTCGGACCGGCTGTATCCGCAGCACAATATTGAAATGTCATCATGAAGACGCAAATTTCTGCGGCAAACATGAGACGACAATACCAAACCCAGCATACGACAACACATAGTTAATTTTTAATTAAAAATCAACTATGGTAAGTGTGCTTAGGCACGAGGTTAAAAATCACAATAGTAGTTCTTGGCAGGTGCAGAAAACAAATATTCTTTCTATTAATTTTTTTAAATAAGGTAACTAAATATATTTGATAATGTTCACATGTAAATGTACCTTTCAATTAAGATGTTACTTATCAAAAAATCTATAAAGACCCCCTATGGAACCTGTGGCAGAGAAACCAAAGTAACATGGAGAAAAAGTATATTATGAAACACAATTTCATACAAGTAGTGTAAACGAATTAGTACAGGTACACAAAATATGATATAAATAATTAAAAAAATATATATCATGGAACATAACTTTTAATATTATATTATATTTGTATAACATTTTTCTATACAAAAGCACTCATAATTTTCATAATTATTTTTATATAATATATAGTTTTATACAATTTCATATACATTAACTATGCTAACTATTAAGCTATGTGAATTCATTATAAATAATATTAAAAAATATTATTTGACACTATACAGGACATTCTTGATATATTTTGCAGTTTGTAAATAGTATACAATTATGGATTGTAGTAAAAAAAATGACATATTCTACATGTGTTTACATTATAGTTCATGGTATCTTAATTGTCATTTAATATAAATTCTATAACCGATGAACATATTTAAAAAGTTGTCCACAATGTTTATTGGATGTAATTTTCAAAAGCTTGTAATAATTTTTTTCCACTATGATACGTTTCAAATATCGTACCAGACATTAATTAACCACGTCATTGCAAAGTTTTTTGCAAAATTAATTTCAAGAAACAGATCATCAAACATGAATAACAAAATAACTTTTAAAACATATTTACAATTCATAAGGTTGAAAATTACAATTTTATTCTTTGCCAATATTATTGCCTATTTGGCAAAAATATCGTTTTATATATATATTTTAATATTTATAATGTGATTAAATCGCATATTATCTAGATAATGCATTGGTCCTTTTTATACAATATTTATAAAAGAAGATGATGAATCTGACAGAGAAATACTGGTAAGTATACTTAATAATACAAATTAAATCAAAATCATTCGAATAATCAGAACTTCTTTCTTCCTGTAAATAAATGTATTCATGATTTGTTTGTTATTAAAATACAGTAATGTTAAAAATGAAATGTTTGTATTTATTATTACATTTGCCATTTTTTTCTTTTTATGCCATAACTCAAATAAATAACATATCAACATTTAATTAGTTTTATTTTTTATTTTATTTTTACTAAAGTGAATTAGATAAATAAATGGTATGCGTTTAATTAAATTTTGATAACATCAGAGGCCATTTACATTTTTTTCAATTAATGTATTAGCCACAGATCGTGCTTAATTAACCAGTGTTATGTGTTAAAAAATAAGGAAACGAAATTTTAATTCGAAAACAATGCACATTCATCATAAACAACAACAACAACAACAAAAAATCAAATATCTGTTTAAATGTATTTTTCGTAATATTTTTTTGTAAATAACAGCTTCCAATTTTGAAGATAAAATAATATTATAAAAATCTATTATGAAAACAAAAGCTTAATTTCTCCATTACAAAACATTAATTAAAGAGTAATTTATAGATTATACTGTTATTTTTCAATGAATAACTTCTAATTAAAAATTCCTTTAATTATATAATTTCAATTTCAGAAATATGTAATACAATAATTAAAAAGAAGTTATTTGAAATTTGTAAATTAACTTTTAAAAAAAAACAGATTTTTTTATTGCATTAATTGAACTTAAAAAAAATTCTTCTTAAAAGTATACATGCATTACTATTTTGCAATTAAAAAATTTAGCATTGGGGAACTTTGTAATATTTTTCTATTGAAAAGTTGTAAGTGTAATTTTGAGGTTTTGTAGGCTTTACGAATGTATAATTTTACGTGTTTCATTAGCTTAAATGACATCCATATATATACAGTATGCCCACTAAAGTCCCTTGCCACCCTCTTAATTTCGGAGCGGCTGCTGCTATATTCATAAAAGTAGTGTCTAGGTATAGTAAAGTAGCCATGCGCTACTCAGTGAAACCGCCTACGGCGCCACCTGGTGGAATGGTGCGGGGCTAGCATTCCTATCCTGAAAACGGAAAGAGATAGAGAAAAAAAGTGATTTACAAACTTGTAGAGCATCATCAATTTAGTACGAAAAGACACATTGTGGACATTAATGCGAAGAATAGAGCGGTTTTGTCTTTTCATGATTTCCTACACCGTGACGTTACAAAACGATCTTAGGAAGAAAAAAGCAACTAGTTATAATAATATACCTTTATTTTAGATTTTCAAACTACTCACCGTCAGCTGCAATGCATATTTGGATGCTTGTTCGAATTTCAAGTTGCACACGTTGGAGCATAGATGGTGACACGTTGGCACAAGCATCCGTAATAGTGTCGTTTAATGTTCTGCAATGTTTGTGGAGGGGTCGCACAGACCTGCTGTTTCATAACTGGTTGTTTCTTTCTTTCTAAGATCGATTTGTCACGTAACAGTGTAGGAAATCACAAAAAAACAAATGCGCGTTTTAACCGTTCTATTCTTCGCATTAATGTCCACCAGGTGTATATTCGTACTAAATCGATGGTACTTTACAACTATGTAAATCACTTTTTTTTCTCTATCTTTTTCCGTTTTTGAGATAGGAATACTAACTCCGCAGCATTCCACCAGGTGGCGCTGTAGGCGGTGAGCGCATGGCTACTTTACTATACCTAGACACCACTTTTATGAATATAGCAGCAGTCGTTTCGAAGTTAAGAGGGTGGTAAGGGACTTTAGTGGGCATACTGTATGTATATATATATATATATCTACCCAATATATATAAAATCCTAATGAAACGAATTTGTGAAACGATTTTATGAAACGAATTTATGAAACGATTTTATGAAACGACTGATTAAACGACTGATTATGTTTCAAGGCTATTTTTAATAAAATATTAACACTTGATGGTGAAATTAATACCAATTGTTTATAAAAATCCGCGGATGTCAAAACTGGTAATATAATTTTGAAATTGGAATTAGTTTTCGAGATATTAATTTTTTTTAATTTTAATGACATTTCTGTAATGATGGCAACTAATTACTCAGTTTTTTTGTGACAAAAAAGGGAAAAAAATTGAAAAAAACCCGATAGGGATTATTGATTTCTTTTTATTCGTCATTTTCAAATTGAAATTGAATTTATCTTTTATTTCAATCGATAATGAAGACAAGATTGTGATTAAATTATGTTTTTCAGGAAAATTTGAAAAAAAAAATCACATTTCTATCGTCAGGATTCAATCGTCTGTCAGCATTTAATTTAATTTATAAACTGAAAATATTTAGAATAACTTCGTCCAAATGACGTCATTTAGGTAAACGCAAAAGAAAGGGAGGAAAAGGAATTAATAGTAATTATTATTTATTGATATCATTTTGTTATTTTTTTGTAAAATTTATCTAAACGAATTTATAAAATCATTAATTCGGATATTTGAAACTAATATATAAAATAATAATTGCCCAATTGAACGGAAGAATAAAATATCCTGCTTGGTTTTTTCCGCCAAGCTTTTTAAAAAAGCGTCAAGACCCCTATAATAGAAAAGCACCAAAAGTTCATTGGGTTTATTTTCATAACCTTTGGCAACAAATCTATGTAAATTAACGAATCTATCCCTTTTTGAAGCTCGAATTACGCCAAACCTAAAAGCAAAGTATCCTATAATGGAAAAGTACCCGATTTTCTTATGGACAATATTCAAGTGACAGAACATGGTGTAAAATTACCGCGGATAGCAAATTTGTTTAAATATCTCATCAATTGATGCCGAATAAATGCAGGCATGCATGCACAAAATATTTAATTAATTTTGTATGATAAATAATTATTAGAAAATTCGTATATACATATTAATTAAAAAAAATAATTTACATATTTAAAAAAACATGAAAATATACATGATGGTGCACTAAAATAGAGAGAAAATTAAAACCTGTTACTGAAAATGTCTATAACATAGTATTTTTCAATACCGTGGTTCTTAATGTTATTCACAAGCAGATGGAATTTTTCTCATCCTTAAACGCAAAGGAAGAATAGAATAGAGATTGTTGTTATAAAAGTCCGAGAGGTAGTCACAATTTAAACCTAACCATTTTATATAAGCTGGTTTTCAAGTAGTAATTGATTTTACTTATCAATCCCGAAAACAGTCGTCAGTTGTCGCAACAGCTGTGTATGAGGCCATGATAATCGAAAAATGTCCCATTAAAATGCTAAAAGCATGGCAACCCAATTACAGATTTACCAATATTTTTAAAATAAAGCACGCTGTCATGTTTTTAGAGGCCTCGAAGTCTGAGCGGGGGTTGGCGAGCGTAGCTCGCAGGGGGTAGGCCCCCTAGTATAAATATAATAAAATATCATATTTATTTTTATGTTATGGATTTTTTATGTATTAGATTTCATAAAAGTATGTGCGCAGACATATGAAAACTAGATTTAAAATAATATTCAATTAAAATTTGTTTGGAATTTAAGTCTAGAACTAAAATTCTAAAATTCTATGATTATAATTATTCGGTCATTTGAAAATTGAGCCTCTACTTTTGCAGTTTGTGGTATAAACATGGCGTCATTTCGATGCACGCATTGAAAAATAATTCATTTTTTATTATATAAAATAAATACGCTCCAGAAAATATGTGATTTTCTCCTCCTAAAGCTTTCCAATTTGAAGGCCTCATGACAAGTTTGAACGTTACTTATTTAAAATATTATTAAAATAGTTTGTTTTTTAATTAAAAAAGTGGACATCAACAAAACGTCCTATATGAAAATCCTATAATTGTTTCCATTTTACTAAATTTTTCGCAACAGTAGAATAATATGGTCGTTACCATAACAGAAATTGCTTTAATTTTAACAGATTGCATGCAAATTATACGATGTATTCCTCAATAACCGTTAACACTGTATCAAATACAAGGATATTTAGCCTGACACTGTAAACGATAATTTATTTATTTATTTATTTATTTATTTATTTATTTATTTATTTAATTTCTGCACATTCCGTAGCCGTCATTAAGGAATTTGAAATTATTTCAGTACATGTGATGCTTTGCAAAATAATAGCACTATCGTGAATACTTTATACCACCATTTTATTAATTTACAATCAAAACATACTTCGGATCTTTTTTTAACACTTTCCAAACTATTTGAAAAGTGTTTATGACTTCGGTTTGTCTGCCGTATGGCTGTCTGCCGTCTGGCCGTCTGCCGTCTGGCCGTCTGGCCGTGCTCTAACTCCCGTAAATATGGTCGGATTGCCCTGCAATTTTTATGTTATTGTCGTCATCTATAGCATGTTCCCTATTTCAACTGAAGTGTGTAGCACTTATAGTTTTTTACAGGGACAGTCAAGAGAATTCCGTTACATTACGGTCCATGGGGAAAAATCCTTTGCTGTTTACTTTAATGATGCTACACAATTTCAAACAAATTTTAATTGATATATATCACTGAGGTACATTACAAGAAGCTTAATATGGAATAAGGTGTGCATAGCACTTATAGTTACTTTACAGGGACAGTCAAAATAATTCTGTTACATTACGTCTATGGAGAAAAATCGTCTGCGGTTTATTTAAATAATGTTTCACTCTTTTAAACGCATTGAAAATTATATATATCACTAAGGTGCATTACAAGCGGCTTACTACTGAATATTGTGTGTATAGCAGTCATCGTTCATTTACAGGGACACACAAAAGAATTCTCTACTGTCTGTTAGCAATAATTCCTAGAAGTGCGTTTTAAGTTGCTGAACTCGATTTTAAATTTAACTCACATTTTCTCTATTACTTGGTGTGTATAAATTCTGTAGATAATATACAGGACAGCACAAAAGTTCGCTAAAACATTTCTGTTTATTGACAAACTCCAGAAGGAGAATTTTAAACTGTGCTACGCGTTTCCTAACTGAACTAAAATTTAGCATCCTATGTAGTATATATACAAATCTATAGATCCTATACAGGGCTGAATAAAAGTATTCGGATATTTTTCCGAATATTGTATATGTTAGAAATTCCTGAAATTACGTTTTTAAATATGTTATGCGTTTTCCAAATTATTTACTTAGTTGTTATCTTTCAGCTTATTAAACGGTAATAATTCGTAAAATTATTTTGGAAGCGTCTGAAAGTGTTACATAATCTATGCTTGACGCATGATTTTTCGCTCTTGTTCTTTTTTGATAACGTTTTAAAAGTGTTTTTTTTCACTAGAGTGCTTTTTTACGGTAACTTACTCAAAGAGAAAAATAGTCACATAAACGTTATTAACAAATGTATAAATTTTTAACTATGCATAGCAGAAAAATGTAAAGGTCACTAACTTGTTTATGGATAACGCTGGCGTCATATTCCCGTTGGTAACACCTGACGTTTATATTGTGATTTATATTATAAAGGACAAACCTATGCCCGTGAGTAAAGCGGGCGTTATTTGCTCGTTTGTAACACCTGACAATTGAATTACGCTTTTACTGCATTTTTTTGTAATTTCTAAACATGACACAATTTTAATTTTAACACCGTATAAAAGGAAAACAAATCTTTCAAATGCAATTTGTTTCAGAACTTTCTCACAATTTACTGATTTTGTATAGTTTAAAAAATAATTTGGAAGCATGATTTTTTTTTATCTATCATTACTATCGCGCGCAGATGAATGCAAATAATTAACCCGTTTGCACTCAAAATAATAAAAAATATTGATCATTTGTTTACGGCTAATATTCTATAATGAAATTAAAACTTCATGAATAAATAAATAAAATAATATAAATAACTAACATATTTAACAACCGTGTAATCGAACAACGCGCCTAAACAATTGAAATTATCAGAATAAAAAAAAGGCTGTGGAGGTAGCGGAATCTTTGGCAATCTCTTCGGTGATAGCATTATATCACTGAATATATCTCCCCTGAACAAGAATATTTTATGATTTTTCCGAGAAAAGTATTTTAAAGAACTAATTCAATTACATCATTCGAACGATTATTTCACTCGTATTTCAACAGGTATGCTTTTATTATTTGAGAGACGAAATAAGAAAGCTTAAGTGGATATTGTGGAAAGATGATTGTGTTATAATAAGGTTACACTTTTTGTAACAGTTTCTTTTTTCTCACGGCATGACATTTCAATAACAGTTTAGTTTAATACTGATGATAGATTTAGTATTCATTATTAGAATATGTATGTTTCGTACTTTTTTATATTAAAAACGAATTAAAAAGAACGTCAATTTTATCAAATTATATTTTTTATGGTGATTAACAGCGAAGTAGTAAAAATGAGAAAAAATCTAACAGAAAAATACACATTGTAGAATTCTTTTAACTATAGATATTTAGATACATTTGCTGCGTGAATGTAATCGATAGTATAAGTGTATTGACCTCTTTTGCCTAAAAATAATATAAATGATAAAAACAAAGTATGAGACTAATTTCGACAAGAGAAAGGATAGAATTGGAAACTAGGGAAACTAATTACAGAAAGCAGTGTTCATTTATCAAAAAATATATTAGAATCACATATTGTGAAAAAAAAAATCATACACGTTGAATGAAATGAATGAATTCAGCTACAACAAATATCATCAAAGACATGCATAATTTATTTCGCAAATTAAGTGATATAAATGCAGTTGTTTCATTTTTAATGTTTCGTTCATCTCACGAAACCCTATTACTCCCGCTCCGTTGTCTGTCCGTCACAGAGCCATTCTCAAAAACTATATAACTTATAGAGTTGAAACGTTGTGTATATAGATGAATACCAGCTGTAAGGAGCTCAAAATATTAAAATTTGAAAAATTCGTATTATTTTAATAAATAAAGATTAAAAACCAAAATTCTAACTTTTCCTATTAAATTTAAACATTTTTCGTTATAGCAGATGCCAAAAATTTTAAATCCACAATGAAATTCTTCCTACAATAATTAATTTTCTATCAGACGAATTCCACGTAAAAAATGAAAATGAAATAAAAAGTTTCACAAATTGAAAAAAAGATAAATATGAAATAAAATTGATTGACGTCATAGTGGTAATAAAACGGAAAATGTCTATGATTTCTCAATAATACAAGGAGTATGAGTATGCGTATGTACACAAAGGAGATTAATATCACGTCATTAGAGAATTAAAAAGAAAATATGACATCCTATTGGAAGTTTAACGAATTTTTCAAATGTTTGAGAATTAGACAAAGAGAGTATCAATATGCGTAATAGAGAATAGTAAATATATGAGTTTGAGAAACATATTGAATCGTGATAAAAATCCGATTATGGAAATATTCGCATATTTTAACATTTTGAAGGTGTACAATTTGTTTAATTTTGAAATTATTTTTTTTAATATTGCATTTAGTCGAATATCTAAACCAGCGAATATCTAAACCAGCCGGATAGCGGGCTTGGCCCGCTATCCGGCTGGTTTAGATATTCGAAAAAACGAAAAAATAGACCGGTAAATTTTTACTTTATAAAAAACATGACTTTTGTTGTTGTTGTTGTTGTTGCTAAATGATATTTATTTAAATTTATTAAAGAAAGGATAAAGTTCTTTGAAAGGAATATTAAACGAAACCCTTTGAGCGATCTTTGATCACACTTACCCACTTGTTTTTATTTCCTCTCGTTATTAATTGATAATTTACTCATCTGTCTTATAGTTTCGAATGTTAAATTATACAATTGAAAAAAGTCTAATGTGTAGTTACTATGCCTACAATAGATCTTTGATAGGATAATTATAAGAAATGTCGAATTATATGGAAAAATATTTACAATAATTAATTATTTAAATATTTATTAGTTAATAATCTATTTTTCCAAACTTTGGTAATAATGGTACCTATGAAAACTCATTACAGAAAGCAGCATTCATTTAACAGAACTCACAATATTGATTAAAATAAGAATAATACACGTTGAATGAAATAAACGAAATTTATATATATATATATATATATATATATATATATATATATATATGACATTTGTCATGCTTTAACTCTTGTATTTATGAACCGATATGAATGTGACTGATCATGTGTACAGAACATACCAAAGTCTCGACCAAGTTTGTTGGCCAGCTTTATGCGCTATCTTGTTTCAAAATGTCAGCCAGTTTAAAAAAATTTTAATATTTTAAAATTCAAAAAGAAGTAAAAAAATTATAAATTCAAAAAATTGTTTCCGCTAATTGTTAGAACGTGGTACAAGGATTCTGGAACATTTTTTTGGCTATATCTTAAAAAATGGCTGAGATAGGGCATTATGAAATTCTAGGGTGGCTGAGATTTTGAAACAATGAGATATTTGTTATGCTGTAACACTCATTCTGAAATTCGCATTAAAATTCAGAATTAACAAAAACCGGGATTGAATCCTCTATAATCGTGTTCCAAGCATTTTAGTTTCGGGTGTTTGAGTAAAATGAAATGAAATTTTAAAAACATGGACTATGAAAGGTACCTTTGCCTCCTGGTACAGGCCGGAAAGACAATTTTCATTTCCATTTATTTTACTATCACCAAAAAAGCAGTACTTGCAATTTATAGGCAAAAAATTGTAATGCCAAGCTTGGCGAATGAATCAATATTTGTTGGTTTATAATTTGAGCCTAGAAAAATAAAAAAAGTTCCTAAAATTCTGATTAGATAAAATTTCTACCATTAGAAAACAAATTCGGTTTGACACACAGTCCAAGCAGCTAAACTTGGTGATAAGTGAACGATTATTTTCGTTATTGCGGTTGCTACCGGCGGGTTGCTTCCGGGAGAATCCGACTCGACCCCTTACTTGGGAAAGATGACCGGAAGCTCGGAATTGTGAGCTTTCTCCACTGGATAACTCCGAATCGTCTCCTTAAGTGGGGAAGATGACTGGAAGCTTGGCACTGCGAGGTGTTCTTTGACACGATGGGTGTAGAAAAACGGCATCGCCACCTCAACGTGGTGCGCCGGTAGTAGAGGGGCGTCCGAAGAAGCCTGAGGTGCCACAAAGATTCGGTGATGTGGGCCATTGAGTCTGGGCTTCCCTCTCATAAGCACAGATTTTCTGTGGCGTGAAGACACGTCCAATGTTGGGAGCCTCCACCCTGGGTGGTGGAAGAACGCATCGTAGGCCAATCTCAGTTGCTCGAACGGGACCCTCGCCTCGTGTAAATGCGGTGACGCTGAGCAACGGCTAGCGAACGGCGATACTGCCGTTTTCCACAATTTATCCGTGGCGATGACAGAGGCGAGATCGAACTTCGAAGCTCAAGGTGCGTGATGGCGATGAACTCACTAACTACATTGCAAAAATAAATATAAAAATAAATTATTTTATGATACATCTTTATATACTAGCATTATGTAAAAAAAATAACAAGCTTGAAAAACATTTTTACTAATTAATAGTTTTTCTTCTTGTTTTAGAAGATGATATAGAACAGATGTGATAAACAACATGTTCTTTACATGTATATATATTTTTATACCTAGTTGCTATTATAATTGAATTGAGATCTATTCATAGAATTTGTTTTTTCAAAATAGTTAGAAACGATTATGTTTTTCAAGATATATGAACATTTTCATGATATACAATTTTTAAAACATATATTTTCAAAACTGTCACAAAACAGATTTCATGTAACACAACAAAGCGGATAATACAGACGCATGTATTTTTATTAACGAAGAATCGATATTTCTTCATGAAATGTCAAATATCATTTAATCGATCTCAAAATGCAATTGTATTTATGTACGTATTATTTAATAAAAATATCCCCACTACATAAAATATTCTATTTCTATAAATATGATTAGTGAAACGAAAAGGAATATTTTGCATATTTAGGTAAAAATGGTCTATAAATACACGGAAAGTGATATATTAAATTTACAACCCATCAGACTTTATACAGTAAATTACGCGATTAAATTAAGGATTTGATTTAAAAAATTATTATCTGGTTCAAAATGCACAAATCGTTTTCTATTGCAGCAATAAAAATTGGGATATTAATCCCATACTAAACCCCATTTTAAAAAAATAAGTAAGTACATCTACAACATATTTAATACAATTCTATTTATAATAATAACATTGAAAAATCTTATTTTCAAACCTGTTTTATACAATCTTTGAATATGAAATTCAATTTTTGCTAGATAAATAAATCAAAATTTTCAATTAAAAAGATAAATACTTTCTTTATTTGGAATGGTTTAATAGTTTATACTTAAACAACAATTCCATTTTAAGATAAAAATGGCATTCAGTGTTTGAAATAAAATAAAATAAAAATTTAAATATATTTTGATAATTCATAAAGTTAATATTTCTTCAAAACAAAATCGAAGTATAAAAACAATTATTACAATGCGTTACGAAATAATTGAAAAATGAAAATTTTTCATTCAACAGAGAACAGTTTATTAAATTTATACAAAAAATACATACATTAGAGATATTAACAGTTTCATAGAGAATTTTTTATTACAAGCCAAATATTTTAGTGAATATTTACCCAAGATATAATCAAATTATAAAAATAAGTATTTACGAAAGATTTATGAAAGATTTACTATATAATATTTCAACAAATTCCAAAAGACGAAGGTTTTATTTATTAAATTTGATAACGTAGAAAATTATTTACGTTTATATAGGGTAAGTCAAAATGAATATAGCGATTACAAACGGTTATAACTGTTTAATGGAAAAGAGTTTATCGATAAGATTAACTCAGAATGTAAACGGAACTTCAAAATTTTGTATACATACGTCAAAGACGTTCTATGTGACTTCCCGTGGTCATACGGACAACATCTAGACGGTAGTCCATTTCACGCCATACATTCTGAAGCATTTGTTCAGACTTGACCTGTTCTGATTTGTTCTCCGGACTTGACACCCTGCGATATTTTTCTATGGAGTTAAGTGAAAGACAGGTGTAGTGCCTCCCATGCCCAAAACAATTGAAGAACTCAAAAGTACGCATTTGTAATGCGCTTGCGTCGGTGACTGAACAAGTGCTTCAGAATGTGTATGGCGTGAATTACATATTTTGTTTAAATAAAATACTTTAGATATATTTCACACATATAATCCACACAATTCCTTAATTTTATTAATCTTGCTGCATTTTTTCTTCTGTTTTGTTTTATAAACCAGAGAAATCCATAAAATACAGAGCAATTTATAAATTAAAATGGTCATTGGTTCATTAGATATAGATAAATTGTTGCATAATATTTTAAATTTATTATCCGTCCACTTTTAAATGTAAAGCATAGTTTTTCATCATTCTAACAATAGTGAATTTACATGAGTGAAAAAATTTAAGATCACAAATATAAACTCTGTAATAACTGAAAAAAATAATTTATCGTAATAAAATTTGCTACGTCGTCTAAATGTTCTTCGTGTGACCAAGGGAAGTCACATAGAACATCCATGACGTATGTATACAAAATTTTGAAGTTCCGTCTACATTCTGTGTTAATCTTATCGATAAATTCTTTTCCATTATATAGTTATAGCCGTTTTTAATCGCTATATTCATTTTGACTTAACCTGTATATCAAAATTTACATTTATTTTGCTTCATAATAAAATCAAGTATAATGTTAGATGAAAAGAGTGTATGGATGTACATTTTAAAGAAAATATTCAACAGCAATCGGAATGTTGGAAAATGATGAAGTCGTTTGAGGAAAAAGAAATCAGTGTTTCCGAATATTTATAAGATACTTATATGAAGGATTTATTATACACTTTTTTAAAAATTTAAATACAAATGGCAGATGAAAATATAAAGTGTGCTGATACAAAATAATTACATATTTTGTTTAAATAAAATACTTTAGATATATTTCACTTTTAAATAAATCCACACAATTCCTTAATTTTATTAATCTCGCTGCATTTTTTCTTCTGTTTTGTTTTATAAACCAGAGAAATCCATAAAATACAGAGCAATTTATAAATTAAAATGGTCATTGGTTCATTAGATATAGATAAATTGTTGGATAATATTTTAAATTTATTATCCGTCCACTTTTAAATGTAAAGCATAGTTTTTCATCATTCTAACAATAGTGAATTTACATGAGTGAAAAAATTTAAGATCACAAATATAAACTCTGTAATAACTGAAAAAAAAAAATTATCGTAATAAAATTTTCTACGTCGTCTAAATGTTCTTCGTGTGACCAAGGGAAGTCACATAGAACATCCATGACGTATGTATATAAAATTTTGAAGTTCCGTCTACATTCTGTGTTAATCTTATCGATAAATGCTTTTCCATTATATAGTTATAGCCGTTTTTAATCGCTATATTCATTTTGACTTAACCTGTATATCAAAATTTACATTTATTTTGCTTCATAATAAAATCAAATATAATGTTAGATGAAAAGAGTGTATGGATGTACATTTTAAAGAAAATATTCAACAGCAATCGGAATGTTGGAAAATGATGAAGTCGTTTGAGGAAAAAGAAATCAGTGTTTCCGAATATTTATAAGATACTTATATGAAGGATTTATTATACACTTTTTTAAAAATTTAAATACAAATGGCAGATGAAAATATAAAGTGTGCTGATCCAAAATAATTACATATTTTGTTTAAATAAAATACTTTAGATATATTTCACTTTTAAATAAATCCACACAATTCCTTAATTTTATTAATCTCGCTGCATTTTTTCTTCTGTTTTGTTTTATAAACCAGAGAAATCCATAAAATACAGAGCAATTTTTAATTTAAAATGGTCATTGGTTCATTAGATATAGATAAATTGTTGCATAATATTTTAAATTTATTATCCGTCCACTTTTAAATGTAAAGCATAGTTTTTCATCATTCTAACAATAGTGAATTTACATGAGTGAAAAAATTTAAGATCACAAATATAAACTCTGTAATAACTGAAAAAAATAATTTATCGTAATAAAATTTGCTACGTGAGTTCATTAATGTGAAAGAAGACATTATATGGAAAAGTTACACCATATAAACAAATAAAACTTTAGTAACAAGTGAAAGAAAGTAAGTGAAGTGACAGACGGCAATGTAAGTGAATGACATGCGAAAACATATAGCGCATCATTTCCCAATAACATAGCAACCCTGCTATATAGTACAGGTAAAATACTGTTTTTTATTTGTTTTTTTTTTTTTTTTTTTTTTAAACTGATGGTCATTCCCCAAAATTTGGGAAGAACTTCGTTTTGGCACTAGAATTGAAGAGCCGATGAGTCCCCAATAAAAAAAGTTGTTTTACCCTGTTTTGGGGGGAACATTTCGAAACAAAGCTTACAAGAAATATATAGATACCTCAAAAGAATATCTTAAAATACTGGATGCACAAAGTAAAATAGAGACAGATGTACAAATATACACGAATGGCTCGAAAACTGAAATCGGCACGGGTTATGCCTACTGCGTATTTAAGGAAGAAGAAATAATATATACATATCAGCAAAAAATACAGAAAGAAAACTCAACGTATCAAGCGGAACAGCTGGCGATCTTGGACTCAATACAATGGTCAAAACAATCAAAATATCGCACAATAGTTATAAAATCAGATAGATTTTTTCTAGTGCCAAAACTAACGTCTTCGCAAATTTTCGTGAATGACCATCAGTGGTTTCTGTAAATCTTATAATAAATCCACTGAGGTAAATCGACGACTTTGTTTTTGTAAAACCGGGCGTAACTTTGAAACGAATCATGTTATCGATTTGCGAATGGTGTCGTTCGATTCATAATTAAAACATTCATAACTAACTAGACCCCACTTTACCTATTTAAAAGACTGATTTCCCCCTACTTATATTAAGATTCTCCCTCCCCCCCCAAAAAAAACAGAGTAAAATAACTTTATTTTTGGGGACTCATCGAATCTTCATTTCTAGTACAAAAACGAAGTTCTTTACACATTTACGTTAGTGGACGTCAGTTGTTGTATTTTACTCAATTTTTGATCTATTTTACCTGTATTGTGATAGGAGAAGGGTTACTTACGGAACAATGCAGGTCGTACAATGAGCCCTCGTAAATGACATTGTTGACGACAGCTTGAGGCATCCTATTCATATAAAAACGTACATTTTAAAAGTTTGATGATTCTTAAATAAAGATGCTATTGTGCTTTCGCATTTTCTTTAGATTCCGGATCCTGTTCACTGACTTTAGGATTTGAATGACTTTCTGATAATTTCATTACATGAATTAATTTTCTCTAATGAAAATCCTTATCAAATAGGCTCGTTCTGCTAACAAATAGACCTACATTATCTCCCATATCGTCTGGACCTACACAGTCTCGGAAACATATAGAAATAAATTCCAACTTGAGACATCGGATAATTCTTAAAGTCCACTCTATTAATAAAAACATAGCTAAATGTAAAAAATTATAATCTTTATTTTTTTTTGTTTTCATTACAAACATGAATGGAACATTAATAACGGAGCATTATTTGAAATAAAAAAAATCTAAACACATAAATCATACAAAAATAGGGGAGAAAATATTTTGTTTCCCTTCTTGTTAAATAAATATTTGGAACAGTACTTACATATATAAAACAATAAGACAAACAATTTAAAACAACATACAAAAAAAAGGTACTCGTTATTAAGAGTAATTATTTATATTTTCGTTATAAATATTAAATATATGCTAAATATGTAGAAACAATAAAGAGGTTGAAAAGTAACAAATAGGAGAAATGTTTTACCTTTTAAATGTTTTTTAATAATCACAATTATTCAGATTTTTAATAGATATATTATGGTTTGTTACATACAGAAATGTTACAAACTTCCACTAAGGCCGAGTTTTGATTTTCTATAGAAAATAAATATCTTTTGAAAAATTTCGCAAGAATAAATTGATATTTTACTCATCTCCTTACGTTTATTGATTCGTCCTGGAGAAATTTTTCAAAGATTTCAATGGTCTATGATGCTTAGAGAAAAAAACATTCTTTGTAAGATAATTATGCAGAGAAACCCTTTTGGTTAAACTTTAGAGAGTACAGAGGTCATTTTTCTGCTCTCGAGATATCTGATAGTTCTAACTTGCACCATAACTTTTCTTGCTCTTTGTCGTTAACGTAAATTTTGCTGAAAGTCCAATTTTCTGTTCCAAAGTGCTTTTGGTGCCAATTAAAAGCAAAACACTCTCCAAGATATTTAATGGTACAATCGGTGCATTAATCAACGAAAGCAAGTTCTGTTTTGCCAGATGGACAAATTCCACAGGGTTCGCACAGTATTACCACACATTTTTAATAGTTTTCTCCGCTTTATTTAACTGCGAAAAATATTGCTAATTCTGTGAATAAACGCGATGGTTACGAATTCTGTGTTTAAATAAATTAAATAGAAACATTCTTATCATTAATAGTGGTGCCAGACTCCTTACAAAATATAAGGAGTGTGCGAACCCTGATTCCAGGCCAAACTATAACCATATGCAGCTTTTACCGTAATTCGATTATGACAGACGGACTAAGAGCATACTGCGATCGAATTCAATTTGTATATCAATTGTGAGCCAGTTAGCTTGTGAAAAGTTTAAAAAACACTTTGCCATTGATTTACGTTCCGTCTCATTGTTGCTATCCACTTCTGAAATGTAGCATTTTTCATACTCACTGTTACATTCTGGCACCGTTTCATTGGTTCTATCAATTTCTAAAATATAGAATTTCTCATACTCACTGTTACATTCTGGCCCCGTTTCATTTCCTTGAACTGGTATCCAAAAAACTGTTTTACACTTTGTCGAACCGTCTCCAGTTCGATGATCATTTTCTTTTGCAATATCATTTAGCGATATTTTCTGAATATGCCTAATCCCTAATCCCCTTTACGGTCACTTACAGTTTTTATAAAATGTTTGTTATTCGTTTTTATAACTTGACCTAGTATTCTTGATTATGGACAAGTTAATGGAGCGGCATTAAGGAATCCTATAGAGTCTAAAATAAAACCTTCAGTAGCTGAAAGAACTCCCACTGAAAATATGATGCATGGCCCAAAAGTGTCATATGAGGATCGCTTTTTATTAGAGACCATTATCAAAAAGCCTAAGCAACCTGTTTTTGTGAGCTCCGATGTTTATTTCTCAAGTCGATATAATAAAAGTTTAGTGATGCAGTTTATTAATGATTTTTAATTTCGATTTGTAGTTTGCCCGAATCTTTTTTTAATCAAATTGTAATGTTTAATGTACGCCCATATACTATTACTATGACCCCGAAGATGAGGTTATAAAAAAGTTAAAATCTTCAATAAGAATTACAACAAAATTAATTATGCGATGTTTTTGCATTTCAACTTTAAAATTTTGCAATTAAATTATAATGTAATTAATAAATCATCGGTTTAATAAAATGTTGAGATTTAAAAATACGGTATTAATATATTTCATGTTATAAAATTCTCAATATCTACGGTTAAATAAGATTTAAACTCAGTATTACTCCGGTTTATAAAGTTTGCGGAGCAAAATAATTTCAATTTAATTTTGAAAACTTTTACAAATCCTGAATCTCTAATGTACGAGCATCCTCATTAAAATTAGGAATGTCTGCGTTTTCAGTATAAAATTCAAACCTGATTTTCTGATTAAGAGAACTCATAGATAAAATATCCGCTTTGCTTCGTGAATTCTTGTTGAATAAAATGAAAATGTTATTGAGAGTATTGCACAATTTGATCATTTTTAGTCATCTCTCTGTTTTTAAAAATAAAATTTGTGAGTTCATCTATAGGAGGTAAAATATATTTTGCAGATCGTTGAAGCTAGAATGTTATTGATTGATACGCTACAACGTGTTATTGTTTTTTGTCCTATCTATGCAGTTTGTTGAAATGACAGTGAGAGAAGTTTCAATGAGAACGTGTCAAACAAGGAAAGAAGAAAGACGAAAGAAAGATGGAAATCACTTGTATAGTAGTATTTGTAAAGGAGTAACGAAAGAAAGTTTCTGTGTAATTATATGAACATATAATCGTTTTCTTTGATTCATATATATATATATATATATATATAGATATATAGATATATATATATATATAAACAGGATGTATATGAAATGCTTCAACAAACTTAGAGGGATGATAGTACTAATGAAGACAAACAAAAAATGCAATGGAACATGGGGTCTCAAATGACGTTTAAAGGATGAAAATCGAGAAAATGCGTCTGGAAATGGACAAACTGAGACAAGAAAGAAATACTTGTCTCAGTACCCTTCAGTACACTTAGTACACTTACAACAATTGTTCAAAGTGTCGTCCGCGGACATTATTACACATAGCGTGTCCGCCAGTCGACACTTTGAACAATTGTTGTAAAATATTTGTTTTCTCTGGATATCACGAGCTGTGTTGTACCTATTCTGTGCAATAAATAATTTTCTGGAATGTTTCTTTCTTGTCGCAGTTTGTCCATTTCCAGACGCATTTTCTCGATTTTCATCCTTTAAGCCTTTCAGGGGCAAAGTACTTCTAGTACTAAAATGTTGAAATAAATGATTGGCACCGGAATTTACATAAATATTTATTTTTAAACAAGAGAAAGGCTATATTTCACATACATATTAAATGGAAATGATTTCAGCAAAATTCTGGTGCCATTGTGACGTTTTGGAATTAAAATTATGTGGTTTCATAAACATACCACTGCCCCTGAAAGGGTTAAACGTCAATTGCGACCCCATGTTCCATTACATTTTTTGTTCGTCTTCATGAGTACTATCATCCCTCTAAGTTTGTTGAAGCATTTCAGATACACCCTATATATATATATATATATATATATATACATACATATGAATATATAATACCCTACATTCCGGCGTATAACGTGCCCCGTCGCATTACGCGTACCTACGATCTGAGACTAAAATTTTTATTTTAGGTTTATTCGCCATTTTGTCGCACCTCCTTTTTCGCAAAGGGATTTTCATGAGATAAATGCTACAGATGTCATGACGATTTCTATGCAAAAATATTGGTGCGCGTAATACGACGAATTAGCCTAAAAATAGAAAAATAAAGTCCCAAATCGTAGGTGCGCGTAATGTGCTGGATCCCGGTACAGAAAAGAATATCGTGTATTTTATAATATAGATATAGTATTCAGCAATAACCTATCAGTCATTTTGATAACTTCACATCAACGCCTACATTCAATACACTCCAAATCGCAGAAATACAAATTGCAAGATATGTAATCATTTGTAATATGTCATGAAAAAGTTATTTCGTAATCAGACTTCATGCATAAAATGATTTTATGCTACAAAAAACACACTGAAATTAAAAAGAAGAAAGAAAAATACGTCAAGCATAGATTATAAAACACTTCAAAACACTACAAAAATACTTTAAAAAAACTTTACTGTTTAACAAGATAACTAAGATAAGTTAACATTTTATAAAACCCATAACACATTAGGAAAACGGATTTCAGCAATTACTGTCCATAGTCTGAAGAGTATTCCAATCTTTTTGTGTAGGCCTGTCTATGATCTACGGCATTTATATACACGGTGTAGTATGCACAAATTTAGTTTATATATGAAAACGGATACTATAAGTGAAAACATACTTCCAGCAATTCTCTCTAAAAAATAGTATTTCGTATACAGTTCTGTATCCAAAATATATGTGTGTCCCTCTAAATGAACAATAAATGATATGCACATTGTATTCTACAACAGATATCTTGTAGTAAACCGCTGGAATGTATATCAATTTCATTATCTTTGAAAATATATATAATTCATTATATATATATATATATATATATATATCATTATATATAAAAATTTGCTGCAAACTGTTTTTTCTCTTAGTCGAGTGGTTTCCAACGTAGGCAGACAATTTGACATTTTAAAGGGTGAATTCCAAAATCGTTACTCAACCATTCGTTGTCTTTTTTTGTATTATTTTTATTTTATTTATTTATTTATTTATTTATTTATTTATTTATTTATTTATTTTGAAAAAAGTTATGTTGTTTACTAACTGTAAAAGTCACAATGCAAAATTCCAAATTTTAAAAATAAGTTTGTTTTTTATTATTTATAAAGACGTTCACAATCGAAGTTCAAAATCAAACCTAAACTAGAAGTAATATATGAACATAATTATTATACATATTTTTAAAATAATGACACTTTTTATGTTTAAAAATTTCTACAACTTTTCTAGCAACAAAAACGTTTTACAATTTTTTGAAATTTTTTCGATCATTTATTGAATGAGCCCACCCTGTATTAAGAGGCTTGGCCCATTAAGAGGCTTGGTCTGTTCCATTCCCGGTCGTGTTTCTGCATTAATTAAATAATTTGGTGTTTACAACAGATACTAAGCAGTAATTTTGGTCAGTGTTCATATCATTTTGCCACACCTCATCCAGTTCCCTTCAGTTATATTTTGTTATAAAATATAAATATGTGCGCTATTTCTAACTTTTCTGAATCTTAAGTTACTTTTGTATCATTTTTCTTGTTTTTTTATGCTTGAAAAACTGGTTGTTTATATCATTTTGAAAAGCCACGTATGATTGGAAAAAAATGGCTACTTAATACTGAAAAATATGAGAATCCTAAAATGCTTCTCGCGTATTGCGTATTGCGTATTGCGTTATTAACAGAGAGAATATTTAGTGTCCAAAATTTTCCTCATTTTTTTACATGTTAGTAAATTCAGTTATAAAATGTGTGAATTCTACCAATTTTACTGTCAAATGTGGCGGGTCTCTTCAAAGTATTTTGTGAGGATAAAATGCAGATCGTTTCAATGAGGTAAGATGGCAAGGAACAACAAATTCATTTATTTGATAAGCTAAAAATTGCGAATTGACTCATTTTTATTACGGAACTGTTGGGATGCATCCATGTTAATAGAATTAATTTCCTACACATTTTTCACATATGTTACAGAGTGGAGGAGGAGCGTCGTGATTTTATCAATGTTTCGGTAGGGCGTGGCCAATAAAAGGTTGGAAAACACTTCATTAGACCATTATGTAACGGAATTATTTTGTATAGTGCTGTAAATATAAAACAAATCGATAGTTTGCACCCAATATGCTTCATATTGCATGTTTCACAGCACTGCATGAATACATATCAATTTCATTATGTTTGAAACGGTGTAACATCTTTCAAATGCATTTTCAAACGATTTTATCGCATTGACTGTAATGATTACTGTAACAGAATAAGTTTGACTGTTTCTGTGAACGAAATATGCATGTTACATACTTCAAAATCTATAGCTAACGTGCTGTAGTAAGTTTTGTTTTGAAAAGGTTTCTTTTCATTTGTTAAATTTTATTTTAGATAAATGCTTAAAAAATAATCATACAAAAATTGAAATGCATTTTAAAATATCAATACCACGGATTTTCTTTTTATTTCTTCTGTGTGACTAACTAAAAAAATCGGTTAATAAATTCTTTAAATATTAACTCATAAATTACTCATTACAATATCACATATATGAAGAAGATTAATTTTCTGGTAAGATTGGGCATAATAATTAATAAAATAAATATAAAATGTAAGTCATCTTAATAAACAAACATTTCTTATTGTTCATTAAAACAAATAATTTATTTCTTTTTAATTATGGATATAAAAACAATGCAGTATTTATGTAATGGTGAAAAGAAAAGATACTTCATTGGTGAATTAATTTTATTTTCAACGTTAGTTTATTCAGCGATTATTTACACGTGTATAATGTTTACAAAAAACATTTTTTTTGTAGTTTTACTGAAGAGAATAAACAAATTAAATAAATATAAGAAATTTAAATGAATTACGTCAACTTAAAATGATATTTACATTTTTTTAAAATTATTTATGCAATGAATACATCTTGTGCTACATGATACAAAGTTATACTGTGAGAAAACTATAAACCACAACTACATTTTTCAAAACATGTATATTTAATTGAATAATAAAAAAAATATATATTATTTAATTGAAATTTGCATAACTGATTAAAAAAAATAATAAAAAACTTCTATTATTGAAGATGTCAGCTTTAAATAGTTTTTTGAGACACATTTTTTGTTACAAAACGTTAATTAATGATGGCTGAAAGATGATCTAGTTTATTTTTTTCTATTGACATACGTAATTAATGATTCTGTAATTATGAAAAAAATTAAGCATTAAAAAAAAAAAAGCCTCCACTGCAATTATTTGATTTTAAAATACGTGCACCTGATTGAAAAAATTTAATATGGATTTTTTCAAATAATCATCATACAAGTGGTAATGAAAAATTCTATGATTTAAGCTTTCTATCCAGTAATAAATTTTCATAATTCGAATTAATTAAGAATTTGTAACGGTGCTTTTTTTGTTGTTCTTTTTAATTATTATTTTAAATATAGGACAAACTTATGTATATATATTTCCTTTCTGTAAACAGAGTTTAAGGAATGTGTTGTAATCATGATTTGCATGCAAGTGTTTCAGTAAACCTCATAATACACAAACTATTACGATTAAGATTGAATTTGGGGAATATACTATATACCACTATCTCAAGAACAGTGTAGATTTTCGTAAAAATCGGCCGATTGATTAGGTGTTTATTTCATTTTACGGCCAGTTCTATAGGAAAACTAGTCGTTGGGGGCTACCGTATACTTACCCATCATGGATATGCATAATGTAAAATATTAAAATAGAAAATGTGTAAACGACATATAAAATGCATTGCAATTCGAATAAAATCGTGGCTTGATGACGTCATAAACTTCGAAGGCTCGATTACTGAATTGCTTAAAAGAAACATCCTTATAACTCCAAAAAGAATAATCCTATTAACTAGCTGTTTATTGTATCTGATTAAGCGTCTCATTTCCAATTAAGATATATCTTTGAGTTGAAATTTGGATGAAATACATGGTCATGAAAAATCGAAGAGTGTGGAAAATAGGATTACAAATATCTCGGTAACTAAATATCCGATCGACTTCATGCTTAATGCAAAATGTATGTTTTTTTTTATTGTCTTTTATATTCACTCTTTAAAATAAACAATTTAGAAAATTTTTATATAACTTTTATCTGAAAGAATATTTCGAGAGTCCGAAAAAATAGTTCCGGATAATCGAGGTTACTGAAATTCAATAGTCTTCTTCCCATTATTACATATGGGATTATATTACTAAGTAATACCAAATTTCAAGTCTCTATCTCAATTTGTTCGGGAGATAGAGCGTTTACAGACACACAGACACACAGACATACAGACACACGGCAATTTTTTTCCCTAAAAGTATGTTTTTCGGAATCGCCAGTGTCTGAAACGTGTAAATCCATCAAAAAAAATGTCGATTTTCAAAACCAATTACAAGACTTACCTTATACTACGTATGATGGGTAAGTAATTATTGAAAAAGGCGTGTCATTAAATAATCTGAAAGTTGGGTAAGTAAAATGATCTAGTAAATATGACAGATTGTAATTAATAAATATTGCGTGACCATTAGCTCGAAGACGCTGCGGATTTCCGAAATCTTCATGTCTCCAGACCAAACTTTTCCAGCCTTTCTGTGTATGTTTGTTTTATTAGCTATTAATGCTCGGGAAAATGCATCAATGACCCGTCTGGCAATCATTCACATTCGAAATTTTGCAAAAAATATGTTGATACATTACGAGACATATTTTTGATCTGGTAGAAAGATGTATAGAAATTTAAAAAAGAAAAATAAGTAACAAAATGAATTCTCTTCGAAGCTCAACAACAAATTCTAATAGAATAGATTCTTCCAAACCAGTATGATGGCTTAACCCTTTCCGGCACAGTGGTACCACTCCGGGCACACCTAATTTCATTTCCAAACTTGCAATCGGCACCAAGAATATGTTAATAAATTTTTTCTTCTAAAATGAAAGCATAAAATATGGAGTTCTTATTTTCTAAAAAAAGTCGTTTGTAAATTCATGTGTCAGTCAGTAATTTCGAATTTTACTAACTGAATTTGTCTGTGCCGGAAAGGGTTAAAAATGACTCAAAATTTATATTTAGTGCACTAATATCATTTTATTTAATTTTATAATTCAATTCTGGTCCTATCAAGAATTCCTTTCTGTATCTTTTCTTTTTCTAATTATAGATCTATTTTACACAAAAATGCATACACTTATAAAAAATTAAATAGTTTTAATGCTCAACTTATTTTTATATTAATATGTATATCAACGTATGTATATTTAATTTCAATTATGTTTTGATACTAACAAGTTATATGGAGATTAACATTGTGAGCAATATTATTTTAGAAAGTTTATGTATTAAGATAATTGCTTTATAATATTTTAAAGACATTATTATTATTATTATTTAATTCAACAGTGTATTATAAGCCTTACATTAAAGCTTAATATGCTACAGAACTTTTCAGAACGTTTTCAGTGTTTAAATAAAAATTTCTAGTTTTCATAGCCTTTTTATAATGTTACATATATTTTAGAAACAATAGAAAATTACTTTTCTAATGAATAATATTTAACCTGTTCTGGACTAGTGGTGCATATATGCATCTTCAAAACAATCGTTTCAAACAAATGTTTTGTGTACCAATAATAAAAATCCCAAATATTTAGCTTAATAAGTTAAGGCATTTTCCGAATAAGTAAATAAATAAATATTGTAAAAAATCGTGGTGCAAACGAAATAAAAGTGTTTATGACACATACCATTGTATATTAATTCACTTGGTTGTTTTTGCCACGCATACGTCACCATTTACAATATGAATTCGATTTAGAATGAAAAACGTTTTTCTTCAAATACATAACCAAAAGCTTTGGTTTAATTGATTTTTTAATCTAATTTATATTAATATATATTATTTATTTTCTAAACTTATATATATTTTGTAATTTCTAATGCGAAATTTAAACACCGCTACCTCAAATTGGTTCAAACAAGATTTTTCATCCAATCTATTTCACATTCAATAAAATTAACACTTTAATTATTTGTAGATAATTCGCTGGGTTTTTTTATATATCACCTCAATTATTCTTCTGACATTCTCATCCATGAATAAAAAACATAAATCTTAATTATTCTTGGACGCAGAAAGAAAAATGCTGTCAGCAAATCCCACCAAATTCCTTATTACGCAAGGTCTTGAATTTAAATTACTTTACCAGAAGAAAATATTTATAACGATGGAGAAAAAATACGCTTCATTGAGGCAGATAAACATTATTTGGGAAAAATCAATTATTACAGAAAAAAAATATAACTTCTAGTGGCAGGAAGATTGTTCAAATTTTATTAAGACTGACTTTTATTTGTTATTTTCATTCTGTCGATATTATTATGCTAGTACGGAATACATATTTTCATAAAAGTGTAATGCGTTATTTTTTGGATAATTGTTGTGTTTTTTAAGATATATAATAATATATTTAAGATATAGTTTTTAAGATAATAAAATTAGAAAGGTAGATTTTTGTAAAAATTTTTTCTCATATTGTGTCTGCCATTTTTCTTTGCTGAATGTATTATGAAGGAAAACATATCTGCGTTATACAAAATGATAATTGTTGATTGTGATTTTTTTTTCTTTTTTATATGTCCTTGATAATCTTCGCAGTGGAAATCTCATATTCGTAAATAAGTTAGAGTTAATAAACATGATGTAAAATTTTATATTAACTTTCAATATCATGTGCATTGATCATCTACTTTGACGTCAATTTTCTACTTGACCCTGTTATTATTTTCATGCAGAAAAACGTAGATTTTTTGAATGATTTCGAAAAAAAAATCACATTTAAGTTTCTAAATAAACTGATTACCACCCTGATGACTAGAAATAAAATTTTTTACTTAATATCTTAAGTGCCGTTTAAGAACGATCATTCAAAAGTCATTAAATGATAACATGTCTATTTTTTAAATTATTAAAAATATGTTATTCTAAATTTTGGCTATTGAGATACATTGTTTTAAAGACAACTTTGTTTAACGTAGCACATGAAATCTAAACATAAAAAATGACATAAAATGATAATTATTATCAATAATTAAATTTTATTATATCACTTGCAATATTATTTGCTATCAAATTTATTTAAAATACAGATTATAGGGGAAGCGGGGGATGAATGGGACATTCTCAATATTTCAAGCAATAAACATTTATTTTTCATATTTCGTCCTATCCTCATAGATAACACTATCATAGTGTACTTCAGAACCAAAAGCGCTCAGAAACCAAAAGCTTCAGAACCACATGGCTCTTTTCAATTTCCTTCAATGTTGCATTTCCTGAAAACTTTGCTTAAAAGTAATTTTTTTTTAAATATTTGAAGTTGTTTACATATTTTGTGCATTATAAACAATTAATATATGTTATAGTTATTTATTTCAAGTTTCAATATTGGTAATTAAAATGAATGAATATTAACCATTGTGACAAAATAATTTCTGAGAAAAAATGGCTGACAGTTGAATATATGCATCATGGGGATGATTGGGACATTTCAAATGGTGATGAATGGGAGTGCTTCATTCATCCCTAGAGGATACTGACATTTTTTTAACTAAATAATATTATACAAGTTGATAAATTAATAATTTATGTTATTTATTCTTTTAACATTTCCTCCTCATTGTAGCCACTGTCGTCTTCAGTCATTGGATGTTTATGTTTATGGACCTTTGAAGGCAAAGCTGAGATCAGTCCAAGATGATTGGATGACAAATAATCTTAGAGAGCATATTACAATTTATAACTTTTCAGCTTTTGTCAAGGAGGCATTTGTAGGAGGCTTTTAGTACTAGCAACATAAACATAACCAGTGGTTTTAGGAAAACTGCCATTTTCCTTTTTACCAGCAATACATTCACTGAAACTGATTTTATACCAGCTTATGCGACTGACAGAACACATTTAGAACATTTTAAATAGACCATATTTATTGTGTTACTGATATTTGCACACCTGTACAACTTTAACTTTGTAATTCATTAAAATTTCGATTAAAATATATAATATAAATTACAGTTTTTCAATGCATAATTGACTTCGTTTTCATTTCTTAGATTACTAACACTGATCTATATAACAGACATATAAGATCACATATCACAAATATAATTACGTATAAGTATATAATTATAAATTTTAATTTGGCATCATTGAATACAGAGAGGAAAATATTTGTGCCCCATCCATCCCTGCTGTGGGGATGATTGGGACAGAGAGAAACTTTTTTTTATTTTCATAATATATTTCTGCATAATAATAATCTTGAATAAATATTGTGCATAAGATGTAGACAAACACCTAATGTATGAAATGCGATATATAATATTAATAATAATTTATAAAATATTTAAAATAAATATTTTTGTGAAAATGTTCCATTCATCCCGTGTCTCCCCTATATAACGACGTATTTCCACATCGTTTTCCAGTCAAAAACGTACACGGATAAACTTTAAAATACACGATAAATTGAAAATTACTAAACAAACAGTTTAAATAATTATAAATTGGATTAGAACACTGGTTTTAGTCTGAACAAAGTTTCCGGTGCAATGTAAATTTCTTATCCAACCTATAAAAGCAAAACACGTATGTGCATGCCCCGCTTGGGCTTTAGTTTTTAATTTATTTGTTATTTTTTTAGAACTTCTCGGTTGAATAAGGGGAAATACATGTAAGAGTAGATATGTTCATTATATATCACTCCAAATTTTGTTAATTTTTTATCACAGAATTACAACATATCCCTCTTTAGAAAAATAACAGCACACCTTCTCCCAAACCACCTAATTCGTCCCGCTTACCCTATATTACTATATTAATGAAACTGGAAATCATTTACACAGTAAATCTGTTCATAAGTATACTTTTTATACTTTTTTACTATACAAATATGGTATCTTCTTTAGATTGTAATATTATTTCGATTCCATATTTCATAAGTGTCACATGAGATATCTATAATGAATAGGGTGTTATTCGATTTAACGCTTTTTAAGTAAAGAAAATCAATAACTTCTCACCCGATGGCTGGCTTTGATGTGCCGAGCTCCTGCATTCTAGTAATGTGACTTGGATACAAAGAATTATCTTCGGAACATTGAGCAAGGATAAGTATGCGGTAAGATATAATATTTTCCCCGCAATTTATTTTTTTCTTTCAAATTGAAACTCCCATTTTTATGATCATTCTAAATCCACCTTATTCAATGCATTTTGATTATCAGTGATGTTAATGGAGAAGCTAGCTTTAAATTAAAATTTTAAAAAAATGTCCATCTTTTTTAGGCGTACAAATTATACAGAAAAGGGAATTAGATATTCTACTGAATAAAATATTATGAAAATCATATTAAGCTAAAAATGTAATTTAATACTCTCTCTCTCTCTCTCTCTATATATATATATATATATGTGTGTGTATGTGTGTGTGTGTGTGTGTGTGTGTGTATTACGGAATTTAAAATTCCGTCCCTTCTTAAAGTATTCTAAAATAAGTAAGATCATTTACAACCCTAGTTTATTTAATTATTTTCTGTCTTAAAAATATTTTAATCCTTCATTTTACCTTACTTCTACCATTTACTATATATATATATATATATATATATATATACACAATGTGACGATTACATATATTATTTAATTATCGCAATGTCGGCTTGCCCTATTACAGTATCTCAGTTCTAATGTCAAAATGCTGTATCCGAGTTAGCCTACACATCTCGAAAATTATACAAGATATGGAAAAATATTCAAATGTATTGTTGAAGATATGTATCGATGAGTTATTTTGAAACAATTTGCACAACGAATGCTACGAAGAGTATGCATGCAGCACGTGTTTTTTTATATTATTATTTTTGCACAGAATTTCTCAGAATTTTACCTTACAAAGCGCCAGAAATGCAATAATATCACTTTCGCTAAAAAAAAGTCACTATATTATTGATAAACACTACAGAATGATCAACGAAGCTTATCACACAAATGTATAACAAACATTTACACATTGACTATTTTAGTGCAAAATTAATACTTTTCTAAAGCTTTGCAAATACCCAATTTCCATTATATCGTAAAGGTTTCGAAATCGGTATACTAACTTCCTGAATCAACTGAAATAAGATGTTGGAAGTGGTATAATTCAATAGCACATGTCAGATTAACGATATCCGAACAACATTTTTAATGACTGTAGTTGTAAACGTTTAGGGGTGAGAAAGGGCTTTACTGGACACTATCATTGAAGATTATGTGCATATCTTCCGCAAATGTTTGTTTTTTTGTACTTGTTTGAAAATTTTAAAGCGTAGGATTCAGAAAACATGTAGGCTATTATCACGTTACATCCAATGACAGCTGTTTGAACTTTTAAAAAACAAAACCAATCTGACTGAATATTAGTTAATACTAAGCATACAGAAAAAAGCGATTGTAAATTTTTAATTCTACATTAAAAGCTGCAGATTAAGTCAATGTGTACTACAAAACATTTATGTGGTATACTTTTTTTTTGTTTCGTACGTTTTGTTAACATTAATTGATGGGGTTAGAATGACAGTGGAGTAAATCAAAATTTCGAAATTTAAAAAATGAAGGGTTTTGTGAAACTTGTCGTATTTCCGTTGAATTGAGTGTTCCAAATTGTTTTGCCCTCTAGTGACTCCCTAAGTGAACTATGATTTATTTGAATGTCACACGGAACATAAACTAATATACGTTCAGTGAAAATAAGGTTATCTAGATTTTTTTAAATTTTTGACTTGCTCCACTGTCATTCTAATCCCCTCAATTCATTTTAACGCTTGCGCATATAGTTTAGAAACAGATAAATTGTTTATAACTTCACTTTACCTGTTTAGCGTTAGTCCGTCAGTTCGTCTGGCCATGCCCTACACTTTCAAAACAATTTCCTCAAAAAACGTAAAAAGTATAGTCACCGAGTTTCCTGAAACCCCTGGGTCGGAAGAGATTTTTCTGTTGAAAGAAAGGTACTGACTAGAGTATGACTTTTTTGACTAGAATATGTTATAAAAACTGAAAGAAGAATGTCTAGCTTCGGTTTGTAATTTTCTCGATATGAATTTTAAATACATTATGTTTTTCTAAATTGATTATTTAGGTTTTTCATGTCATGGAATGAAAAATGAGATTTCTTAACGATATTCAGATACTGTAGGAATGTTGTTCTTAAAATATGCTTGATACATAAATTTTCGTTCTTGATTAATCATTAACTGTAAATTTCTTTATATTACACTACGTATGTTTTTGGAAGAATTTAACCTTTAATACCGTTTCTAATGTGATATTTGGATGACTAAATACATAATTTACTTTTATTTATATATAATGCCCAAAAAATATTTTTGATTGCAACATTAAAGTTTTTATACTTTGCACTAAATGCAATTAGTTATTTAAAAATCATATTAAATACAAATTAAATTGAATTCATGAAATTTTCGATTGCTACATTATTATCTAAGCAGGTATTGTGGTATATTGTTAAACATAATTAAAAAACTACTGATAAGATAAACTTAAAGTTTCTATCCTAATGTAGAAACCATTCGAAAGACTCCTTATATCTCTATTAGAAAGTTATGATAATTACACTAAATAAAATGTTTGCGATTTGAAGTTTAAAAAGTACGTTTATACAAACTAAAGTGTAGTTATAAAAGTTTCATTTTAAATAGTGTCAGTGATAAATAAAAAAAAAAAAAAATAACAAAATAAAATTTTCGAATTGTTTTAACTTATAAACTTTTGTTAGAAATAAATTGAAATTTGATTTTTCGGATTAAAATTGATTATTTGTTTCAGAAATTTTAGAAAATGGATTTTTTTTTTAGGACTTTACACATTTAAAAAAATATAATATGCTAAAAATTTATATTCATTACATTTTGTTTTTAGAAAATTATATGACATACTTTAATAGATATCTCGAAATGTTGGGTTTAGAATATATGCAACGGGGGATGTATGAATTCTGCATGCAAAATTTACTTTGTCGTGGTTAATACTGAAGTAATTTATTTTTATGAAAAATATATTTCAAACTTCTTCTATAATCTATATTTGCACTCTTCTTTTCCATACTGTATAATCATAAAGGTAAATGTTTTCCATGTAATGGAATATTTTTCTTTTGTTAAAGGAACCTCATTTTATTAATTTACCTTGGGAATACATCTTATTTTAGAAAGGATAGTTGAAATTGTTTTACCTTATACAAGAATGAGAAAGAATTAAATTTACAATTTAAATTAACTACAAAACTCCATTACGAATAAGGATTTCTTTCTAAACATCAAATAAAAAAACTTTTACCCTGCACATGAGTTAGAGAATTGAATGATTGTGTACGTAAACGTATGAATATTTTCGGAAAAGAAAATGAAATCTTTAAATAAAACAACTACTTACAAATTACGTTACGGGTTGGGCTTGAAAAAAACAAACAAAGAAAACACATGCATGTGTCTTTGAAAAATTTGTAAATAATAAAAAAAGGGACTTTAATGTAATTAACATCAATAAATTGCAGAATCGCTGAGCATTTTGTTATAAATTAAATGTTGTAAATTTGCCAATAACGCTCATAACTTGTTGAACATTCGAGACTTGCTGGAACCACTTGTTGGGCTAATCTTTTGTCATTTTAGTCCTTTAGTCCTTTGTCATCATTACAATAATCATAATAGAGTTAACTTTTTCTGCCTGGTAGTGTATTGCAAGTTACACAATTTTCTATAATTTTATAAAATTTATACTGCACATTAGGGTTGAAAAAAATCTTCATAAAATTTCTTCACAACGTTTACGACCAAAATGAAATTTTACATGAAAATGTTTCATGGCAGTGGTATGCATTGCATATGCAAAACGATCAGATCCATACAAATGTGACATTTTTAAAAGAGGTTAATTTTAAGAATATAGCTGTCAAATATCTGTGTTTTAAAAGTCTCGATGATATGTGTTCGTCAGTGTCTTGAGATTGGTGGAAGTAAAAAGATCATGAATTAACATACATATTGGATTTCAACTCAAAGCGTCAATATGGCTCATAAGAATACTCTGTATATTGTCGATTGTGTAATTACAATCAGACAACATTAAAGAGCGTTGGGCTATCTTTGTGATGTTATCTTTTTTACACATTGTAAAAGCAAATGAATTGCACTCAGTGACTATCTTGAAGATGATGCCTAGTATGCAAACGTGGATCGTTAAACCTTCACGTTAAACCTTCTATAACTGCTAAAACTTTTAATACATAACTTTAATAGTTAAGTGCGGTATCTGTGGTTCTGTCGCTCATAAAATAGACGCGGTGAAATTGGTTATCAACTGCGGACCTCTGCAGTAGAATTGCACGTAATCATTGATAGAAATATATCAATGGAGTTCTCGCTCACTATTACAGTTATAAATAATAAGACAAGATCAGGTGAAATAATATATTCCCGCTGATTAAATACTCTATCATCAAATTCATCACCGAAATGAAATTTAGTCCTTTTTCTAAGAAAATCTGTTAAGTGTTTATGTACTAAGGTGTAATTTTAGAGGACGTTTTGAAGTCCAACCAACAAAATATTCTACATCTTTTAAAATTTTTGGCTCTGTAAAATTAATATAGATTTAGTTTTCAAAGGAGATGGATGCATTTGTCGATCTTTAATGTGATTGTCTAGAAGGTCTATTTAGGTTGTATAAAAATGTATTTCATAATGTGCAGTTTTAGACCGTATTCAGATGCAATGGTAAGGAAGCGTTGCAATTTATGGAGTTCATCAACTTTAGCTTCAGCTGGAATAACGATACCATTCTGATAGCTAATGAGCGATTTTTAATTAATGAGGTCACAAAAAACATTATAAATAATATCTTTTAAACACTAATGTATATCAGAATGACTGAAATTTGTAAATGAGGACTGCAATTAGCAAAAGATTGTGACAAAATACATATATTTTTTACTACTTTCGACTATTTCTACATAGGAGAATGAATTTTAAGATCAAGAGTACTAAATACTTTTGAAGAATGCAACTGATCAATAATATCATAAATTTCCACATTTTATATGTTTTATAATTTAATTTGGATATACACAGAGAAAAACGGCTATTGTATTTAAATAAGAAACGGAAGCTATCCAAATATTTTTAAAAGAGTATAACACATTCCACTTTTCATTTTCATGTTCGTAAAAAAATACCTTTTCCGAAATCAAGTTAAGAAAGAGAAGTTTGTCCTGTAGACACACGTCTTAAGATCCGTTTTGACAAGGAGTTGTAGGGAGAAGATAGGGGTTGAAATACTCCTGACGCTCTCGGGCATTTTGGGTATTTTGAATGACCAGGTTTTCAGGCGCTTTGGCCTTGAAAGAGTTAAGTCCGTTATAGATCTAAAAAAAATTAAACAGTCCCTCACGAGCTTAATTTATATCAGTCAATTAGGTGGTTTTCTTATATATATATTGCAATTTTGGTCATTTAGCAACCAACATTATTCACGTATTTATCGGAAAACATTAAAATTATACCTCGTCTGCATGTTTTTCTCAAAATATACTCTTAAAATAAAAACTAATCATTCACTAACAAAAAACTCTTAAAAAGAGCATAAAATTTATCAAATTTCTCTTATGTTTTTTTATAAACATTTTAAGCTCATGATACTATATTTTATACTACAATTATACATAATCATTCACTACTTTGGACTTATTTGAATATTCCTGAATAAAATCAATCTGTTTGCGCAAACTGTTGGACATTCTCTATTAGGATAAATGTTTACATAGTCATTGCAATGAGGCAGAAACGGATTGGTGTTCAGGCTTATTAGCTAACAATTGGTAATTTTTCAGATAGTCTGAATCTGCATAGACACATTTCAATAAGGCTGAAAATTATCATGCTGATTGGGAAATATCTGATTATTTTCCAATTACAGAAAACAGCCATAGACTGTAATAGGCCTGAAACATATCAGGTTCAATGGAAAATGTCATATGATACTTCAATTATCTGCCTCTTTGCAAAGAGTCGATAGTTTTCAATTAGTTCATAACATTTAAATATACACTAAAAACATTTTTTATTTTGCTTAAAAGACGTCAACATAAACCTTAAAGATGTTAAAATTTAAAATTTACATGTTTCGATTTGTTCATCAAATCGTCATCCGAATATATACAAACCACAAATGCTATGTACATCAAAATACAATGTACATCAAAAATGAGAGATTAAATTAATTAAAAATTAAATACCATAGAGTCTGAACAGTCACTATGTGAAAGAAGGTACAACGCCCTCTATACTTTTAATTTTAACACCGCTCTTAGATTCATCTACAGACCGCATCCCACTATTATTCAACCACTCAACCCAAATTTTCGAAATATTAAATGACAACGTATCATTACATGCTTTCGAACTCCTTAAATAAATTTCAATAGATTCCATCACAAAAAGTTGAAAATAAAAACTGGAACAATAAATCAATTTAGCTTCATTAAATAGGATGTTGATGCTCTTTCTATTATTTAACCTTGATAAGGCAGTATTTCATCTCCCATACTTAATATCTGCAATATGCTCTTTACATCTAACATTGAATTTCCTCTGTGTTATACCAACATAATAATTTCTAACACAACTGATCATGGAATTTACATCTGAAAGGGACGTGTTGCTAACAGGCATAAATATATCATTAGCTTCTCCAACTCCATTGCTGCTCACAGTTTCTTGCTCATCTGCTTCAAAACGCTTGACATATTCTGCTGCTTCTTCCTTTTTATTGTCCTTCAGAAGTTTTAAGAACTCTTTACCAGCTCTTTCCTCTTCAATTCTATATTTAGCACAGATACCACTTGCAAATTGACCATGATATTTTGCAATCATCCATTGGCATAAATTTGATGAAGCACATGTCACAGATGTTTTCTGTTTACGGACAATACCAAGCTGATTAGGATTGTAACATTTGCTACCAGTTTGGAAGTAAACACCCCAGTAGTCACGGTGACGTGGACATACCTCACTTTCTTCATTCACAATAATACAGAGCTTTTCAATTTTCACAAATGCAGATACACGCTGTAATATAAGATCAATTTCTGTCAGTGTACTTTTTGAAGGTCCAGGGATTTGTCGATCCAAATTTTTTATCTTGAGGAGGCTAATTTTTTCTGTTCTATTTTTGCATGAAGAACAACACGAGGTTAGTGAGGAAAGAACACATGAACTATAATCTGCCTTTTGTTTTTCTTCAGCCATTCGGTTGTGCAAACCCTAGTTAACAATCTGAAAATATCTCAGATACTGAATTTAGTTTTTGCAGGTTACCTGAAAAAGTAATATCAATATCCATAATATTGTTTCTTTCCATAAGAAATAGCATGCAAATCACAATGTAATACACATCAATAGGTTGAGTTAGGTGGAGAAAAATTGATATAATGTATACACATATTCCATTTACAACTAGTTTTCTGAAAGTTTTAATGTTTTTCAGAAAAGAAATTTCAAAGGATTAATGTAAGTAATGTACTTTCTAGAGAAGTAATGTTTTCCTATAACATTTCAACTACAATTTCAATGAAAAAATATATATTTGGGACTTATAATGTGATTTGAAACTTGTTCTCAATTATGTAAAAAAAAGCAACTTTCCATTGAAAATTCCCTCCAGGTGTGACTGAAAATTACCTTCACTAATTAGAAGTATTTTTCATACTGATTGCAGGTTTACAAAAGTAATCCCTTTTTGTTTTGTTTGTTAAGCCTAACAATATAACTGTTTTATCTCACATAGTTTTTTATTCCAAATTATAAATTTATCTTTTAATTTTGTAACAAACACAAAAACATGCGAAAAGTTTATCCTGAATAATTGTTTTAGGTAATATGCTAAATACATTTTCTAAAACTTACTTTTAAAACGTACTAAGCCAGTCTTTCTCACCAAAATAACCAAGTTACCATAACAAAAGATTTCAAAATGGCCACCACTTAACAGCATTGCAACTCAGTTTGTTACTTTTATATAATTATTTTTATTCTTGTAAACACTGTTGCCATTTATATTTTCCTACATTTACAAAATATATAGTTTTATTCTTATTTATTAATTAACTAAATATTTGATAGTTATATTTTTATAAAAAAGCGAGCTTCAAACACATAATTGCCCCCATCAAAACCTGTGTACTTTATTGGACTTTTATTGAAAATGGTGGTACCTTCAAAATATATTTTTTCATAATATGAAACCACTATGTTGATGCTACAACTCCATGCAAAAAGTTTTTATGTAGGAGGTCAGAGCCAGCTACACCATTGCTTTGAAGTTACATAAATTAGCGTCCAGGTCCATGTTTGGGCCCCCATACCGAATGGCTCTGGATACCTTCAAAAAGTATTAAGCTTAAATTCACTTTGTATGGAAATGTCTAACTACATTGTGCAAAAATTTTCTCTGTATCACGTCAGAGCCAAGATTTAAATCATTCTTAAAAACTGATTTTTTACGAAATTAGGGGTATTTTGAAGGGGGGGGGGCTATTTGGGGGCTCTGACCATCTTCAAATGAATTTTCAATTTGAGATGTTAATATCAAGGTATAGTATCAGTTAGAGAACAAAAAATCTCTGAAGCACAGCAGAGCCAGTCACAATTGAGAGAATAAAGTGGGGAAAATGACACAAAATTACTTCTACGCCCCTCGTCTAGGGAACTTTGACCCCCCCCCCCCTATCTCCAAAACTAAAAGAAATATAACATAAATGTTTGAGATTTGTTCTTTCCTTGGGCAAGGCAACACAAGAAAAATAAATAAATAAATTCTGAGATGGTGATGGAAACCCCATATCTGATATGCTCATGCAATGACTCTTAAAAGCAAATCTTATTGCGATAAACTGTTTAAATCATTTTTAAGATTAAACTATAATAAAACTAGTTTCTAGGTTAAAAAAAGACTAAACTTTTATACGCACATTGGATTAGGAAAGCGAAATTACATCTAGTAACTTTAATTATTAAAAATAATTATTTAGATACAGGGGTTCTTTTTGAAAAATAAAAATAAAACGAAAGAGTTTGCATTAAAAATAATACTGCTTTTAAAAATATGAAAATTCTCAACATAGCTTTAACAACTATTTCATTGTTGTGATTAAGTGTAATAATTATGTTAGGTATAATGCACGTTATACTCTAATTTAAAATCATGTGTTTTTTACATGTATTCTTGAAATGCATTGAAGTTGCAAATAGGACCTATTTTACCTAATAACGTGTCATACTGCAATAAATATATTATACAAGATATACAGGTTCAATTTGACGTAATCTGCCAAACGAAAGGGCTGATATAAGATCCCATGTGGATCATAAATCTACATAGAAACACTTTCCTACCTCAAACCGTTTCCAAGTTATGGTAGATAGAAGAAAATCTGCGAAAAATGCGGCAAGTCTACACATACCCACGTTCATTATGTTTCTATAAAACCTATACGCAAAATAAGCACACATTTGGACAGAACATAAATTTGCCCATAAGATGACATCATTCCCTTTAGGGATATTTGGATTTAAAGTTGAGCTACAAGCGCTGAAACATTTATGAAAAGCAAATTCAAATTGTCGCCAAAATATTTAACAGGTAATATCCCAAACACTCTTCTAGTTATAATCGGTCAAATTTACTAAACCCTTGTTCATTCTACAATCTTTCGAAAAACCTGACAATAATCCAAATCAGTTTTCTACTTCAGGGGAAGTTCAGCCTTTTAATTTAAATACATCACATAAATCACTCGGAATGACATGTTGCATTTGCATATTTGCCATCATTACGCAAAACAAAATTTATTTGCAAGCCCGAAACTCATCTTTACAAACCACAATACAACTTAAAGGCGTGTCTTCAAATGGCTGGCGATCGCGTGATAGGTCCACATGTGTGTCCGGATCATCCAATACATTTTGTAGTTTTTGGAACATCATCTGCCAGGATTACTTGCTGTCATGTCTGCACCCCAACGAGCGGGAATCATTTTTCAATACCATGGGACCCCTGCATAGTCTTCAACTACTGTTTGGAATTTCCTAAATGAACAGTATTCACGATGAATAAGTCGTATTGGGCCAATTCCGTGGCCACTTAGATCGTAAGATCTATTGGAATACATGTTGAACTATCAAGCGTCCGTTAAGCACACCAAGCCAAATATGTAAGCTGAATCGCGTCTTAAAAAAATTGTTTCATCCATGGAAAGAGATTTTGTGGGAGCAATGATGCCAATTATGTAAATTTAACATGCCGTCTCGAGTTATTTCAAATAAAAGGCTAAATTTCTCTTGAAGTAGAATACTCATTTTGGTTATTGTAGGATTATTCGAAAGCTGATAGAATGTGCAAGGTTTCGCTAGATCTTCTAGATTGTAACGAGAAAAGTGTTTGAGATATTGTCAGTTAAAGGCTTTGGCGGTAATTTGATTTTGCCTATCTTCAATGTTTCATTCATTGTATCTCAACGTTAAATCCACATATATTGATAGAATGGCGTCTTTTTATTAAGCATTTTTTTCTTCATTCCATATGTATGCTTATTTTGCGTGTAGGTTTATAGAAACATCCCATATGTGGTGGTTTTCAGACTTGTCCACTTTTTGACGCATTTAAATCTATCCACCATAACTCGGAAACGGTTAGAGGTAGAAGGATTCTATCGTGTTTTATGACCAACATGGGCTCTTACATCACCCCTTTCGTTTTGCAGATTACGTAAAATTCACCCTGTATATCATCTTCTGATACATATTTTACATATCAATAATTGTAATCAAATAACATTTTTATATAATTTTTTTTAATGCATATATGTTTTATATAAAGTTTTTTAACACTAACGCTGTTATAAAATGATTGGAGATTATCCGTTAAATAATTCATTATCTCTAGATCATGGAGGACGAGACTTTTAGCGTTTGCACACCAAAAATTCACCAATATAATCTAACATTATAACGTGCTAAACTTTTAGATTAAAAAATATTGTAGAACGGTTTTCTTACACTGAGCATTGATTAACGGAATCAGTATCTTTCATTCTTTAAATATTTTAAAACAAAAATCAAAATGCTATATTTTCATATAATGTAGATTGACATTAAATTATTGAATTATTTTAATGGCATACACATAAGTAAAAAAAAATGAAATTTTTGTTTTAGTATTTTTTAACTTATCATTAATAGAACGTTTAACTTATAATGACGCAAGTTGCATAAAAGTATATAAATAATTTATTAATGATATTTTGGTACTTTAAGTTCGATAGACAATACTTTATATATTGATCATGTTTTATTATTTTTAGTAATACACATAACGAAATTAGGTCCAAAAGTCACTTTATTACCGTAACGGACATTTGAAAATCATTTCAATTAGTAATTATTTTTAAATTCACATAAAAAGGCAACATTTTTACGTGTTGAAAACTTTGCATAAAATAACTTAAAAAGAAAATTTCCTTATCGGTTAATTCGTGGGAAAATAATTCAATTATTTGTGATCATATCTACTTGTCAAACAAAATGTTATTTAGTATTACAAAAATAATACACAAATAGGCGGGTATGCCAATCCCAAAATTATCTTCTATCTCACACAGGTTTCGCATACACTAAAAAAAATCAGTACCAATTTATATCAAGCTCTAACTGAATCTAAAGTTTTATTAAATTCCGTGTATTAGTTCTTGAGATATGACTATTACTAAAATCTTGTAAATCCTGTAAAATGTAGCATATCAGTGCCAGCTGTTGGAAGATTTAGACCAAAACCTAATAAACGACAACTTATGTCAACGTCTAACTGAATCTGAAGTTTGATGAAAACCCGTGCATTAGTTCTTGAGATATAGTTATCGTAATAATAATGAAAAAAGTAGCATAGCAGCGCCACATGTTTTAGTATTTACACCAAAACGTAAGCAGCATCTATTTATCTCAAGGTCTAACAGAATCTGATGTTTGATAAAATTTCATGCATTAGTTCCTAATCTATAGCTATCGTAAAAATCATGAAAAAAGTGGTATAGCAGCGCCACTTATTGGAATATCTACACCAAAATATAATCAGCGTCTATTTATGTTTTTTTTATACCGCTAACCAGGCCCCTACCTGCCCGGCATGAATGCCTAGCTTAACGGGTTAGTACCTGGGTGCGGGGCGGAAATCGCCTGATCACAGCATGGCTGTGATCCACCTGACTATTGATTTGTTCACATCGCTGCTGTGCTTGCTCTCTTGTGATTTGCTATACCGCTATCTTTGTTTGCCGGTTCAAGGTTTCTGTTTAACTTTGTTGAATTGACAGATTTAATAGGTCTCGTAATTTAGAACCTTGATCAGGTTACGAGACCCTCACCTGACTAGGCACCCCCAGAGGTATTATTCACAGGTAACTTGGAGGGCTTTGCACCCACGACGGATTTTACATGCACCAGGTGCCATTAGCGTACATAGATTTACATATTTACCATGTCTGTTGGCTTGTCACGTTCATGGTGGGTTGTCGCTGTAGTGTTTATCGCCTCTTTTATGGGCTGATTTCCCTTCTTGTTGTATTTGTCTCTGTCAAGGCTTTTTGGCGTTTTTATAGGCTCGCCCCTGTTGTGGGTTGTTTTTTGTCTATCATTCATTGGTTTTTTGTCTCTTTCTTGATATATTTTTACCTCTAGCTTGTGCTAGAGCTGGTTTTCCCATTTTGAATCTTGGTCTTCTTTCGAGAGTTTCACTGGTTATTATGTCACTATCGTGGGTTTTGTCACGTTGTAACATTTGTTACTGCTGGTTGTCACATTGTAACTTTTGTTACTGGTGGTTGTCACATTGTAACTTTTATTACTGGTGGTTGTCACATTGTAACTTTTGTTACTGGTGGTTGTCACATTGTAACTTTTGTTACTGGTGGTTGTCACATTGTAACTTTTGTTACTGGTGGTTGTCACATTGTAACTTCTGTTACTGGTGGTTGTCACATTTCTGGATGTTGCACACTCATTTTTGTTGTCTTTGTCACTTTATCTCACCCAAGCATTGGGGATTTTGATTTTTTTTTCCCTTCGTGAATACGCTTTTTGCGATCAGTCCATTGAATCCTAATGGCTGTTTTTTATTATAAATATTTATGTTAAAGTCTAACAGAATATGAAATTTGATGAAAATAAGTGCATTAGCTCTTGAGATAGAGCTATTGCGGAAATCGCGGAAAATGCAGCATAGCAGCGCCATCTATTAGGCGATTTTCACCAAAAAACTAATTTGCACTTTTATTCTTTATCATTATTCTTTATTTTATTCTTTATCATCATTCTTATTATTTGCCTTTTATTCTTTATCAGGGACTAACTGAATCTAATGTTTTATTAAATTTCGCGCATTAGTTCTTGAGATAGAGCGCTCACAATTTTTTTGTCATATACAGACAGACAAACAGAGTCACATACAGGCATTTTCTAAAAACAGTCAAATAGTGTTCAGGACCTTCAAAAACGTATAAATCCGTCGAAATCTGAAAGTCAAAATTTTCATGAATCCAATACTTTATTCTTGTAAAGATAGAAGAAAGTAAAAATATATTTATAATAATTATTTCTTTTCTCTTTTTTTTTTTTTTTTTTTTTTTTTTTTTTGCGTGTGAGATAAATTTTCGTACGTGCCACTTCGTGAACACGTGTCACAGGTTCACCCCTTTTGTTATAGATTATATTTTCATGTATTTTGAAATAATCTTTAAAAAATATTTGTGAAAAGTAGTTAAAATTCTATTACATTTATACCTTTTTTCAGATAATAGTGACTCTCAATAAAAAAAAATAGTGTAGAAAACAATATACCTAAACCGGAAAAAGAAAAACACATTTTACGAAGATTAACACATCATTTATTAATATGATAGACATCTTTAATTCAATTTAATTAATTAATACTGATAAATCCTTCACCATGTGAAATAATATTTCATACATGATGATTATGTTAATTTAATATTGTAATGTATAGAATATTCTATATAATTTAGGATTACAATTTAATAATTATATAGAGAAACAAGATATTTTGCTTGTTCATTAGAAGCTATCAAAATATCATATTTTCGCATACAATTCGTTATTAAAAATCTGTAAAAAAAGCGATAGTATTCAGTTACATATTATGCATTTGATGATATTCAGTATAAATTGATTAACGCTAAATGTTGTCATGAGTAATTTTGCGCTGAATCTACAGTAATTAATTTGCTAAATATACTAAATTTTATAATTAATTTGCTAAATCACCTTTTATTTAAACTGTCGCTGAAACAAATCTGAAATAAAAAACATCACACATATTTGGAATTTATGTTTTATTTGTATAATATTTTAGAATATTTGAATTAAAAAAAATTACGTATAGGTAAACGTGACTGTTCATTATTATAATTGTAGAATGAAAATAAAAAATACATTAGATAATTAATTATTTCATAAAGCAATTTAAAAATTTTGTTAATATTTCACGAAAATTTCATTTTTGAAAAATATATTTTTTAATAAATATTCCTTTCTTATTCTGTTATATCAATAAATGTCACACAATAATATTTTAAGTTATGCTAAAAGAATTTTATATCTATTTTCTGCATATATTATATTAAGTTAATGCATGTTAATATAAAACTTGAAGTAACACTGACAATTTTCAATTCACTGACAATTTTCTTGACAATTTTCATCAGCACGGTACGCTGAATGGACCCAGGTTCGAGTCCTGGCCCAGGTCAATTTTTCACTCATGTTGGTTTAGTGTATTTTATTGTCTGATAAAATGTGCGTTCTTATAATATTATAAAATAAAGTAATAAAATGTAGTGCTTATATTTTATTATATATATATATATATATATATATATATATATATACAGGGCGTCCCAAAAAGGAGTACCTATTTTTAAAAATGAATAAGAAACAAACGAATAGAGTTATTAAAAAAATTCTTGTAGGAAACGGATGTGTGAAGTCTGGAATTTTGTTTAGAACACTTTATTATGATAGTTCAAAATCTGACCGACAGATGGCGCTACAGCACATTTTGGTGGCTATATGAACAAACGGAGCATGCGTAAAGACCAGACAGAAACAGACGTGGTCAGTGAAAGTTCATTCTAAGACTCCGGCATGTTATTGTGATGAATTGAGGACATATTGAAAATATTGTCATTTAATTTTCAACTATTGCTGATGAATGCAGTGGCCGCAGCGCCATCTGTCGGTAAGAATTTTAACTAACATAATAAAGTACTCTAAACAAAATTCCAGACTTCACACAACCGTTTCCTGCAAGAATTTATTCAATAACTCTATTCATTTGTTTCTTATTCATTTTTAAAAATAGGTACTCCTTTTTGGGACACCCTGTATATATATATATATATATATATATATATATATATAAACGGGTGGGGGGCTAATTCCCTTAATTTTGATCAATGGGCTTTTCATGCAGAATTATCCGATTTACTTCAAATTTTGTATATAGGTTCATAGTGATAAGGCGCTTCTCTTTAGTTTTGGGGATTAATTGGTTAAGTATAAAGGGCGTTAAGGGCGGCTAATCCTCCCTTTATTTATTGTCGATTTCTTTATTTTTCGAGGGGCAATATTCTTTGAAATAAGAGTATAATATACAATTAGTGTGAATAGCCTGTGAGCTCCATGCCATCAGTTTAACCAGGCACTTTTATTTTTATTTAAATTTCATACCATTAAACATCTATAAATGCATTACAAGTTCTAATTTATGCTATCGCCAAAATTTATTGTTATCGTGGGAAAAGTACGTTAAGTAAAGTACGTAATAAGTACGTAAAGTAAGTTATTCTTTAATTCCATTCCACAGTGTGAATAGCCTGTGAGCTCCATGCCATCAGTTTAACCAGGCACTTTTATTTTTATTTAAATTTCATACCATTAAACATCTATAAATGCATTACAAGTTCTAATTTATGCTATCGCCAAAATTTATTGTTATCGTGGGAAAAGTACGTTAATTAGTTTAGAATTATCGAAATTCAAATTCCCTTATTAATTGCGCAGAGTAAATGACATAATCATCCGTACATTATTTATTTACCAGACATTTTGTATCTGCGAACGAAAGCATACTTTATCTAATGTAACTTTATCTGATATTTAATGTAAATAAAAAACTATGTAAGTTGTTATTCACAAATTGATATGAAATATTTTTTATTTCAGAAAAAAAACCCATCAATACTTAAAACACACTGATACTATAATTATTACTAACAAAACTCTGGTCAAATACTTTTAAAAATGTATATCCCTAAGATGAAGAATTGTTTTAAATTCATTTTTCCAACACACATTTTCAACCGTATAAAATTGCGGGGAACACTTTTCAATAAAAAAATGAAAAAAATATATATATTTAAAAATGAGGTGTATAGTATAGTGATCTCTATAAATATTTTTTGGCATAAAGAAATATATAAAAAAATATTTTCTATAACAAAACTGCATTATTTAATTTTAATCAAATAGAAGAATATATCTAAATTTTGAGACAAAAAAAAAAAACACTTATGCTAGATATTAAAAAAGATAAAAGTAGTATTTTAAAATGTCAATGAACATAATTTCTTATTTTGATAATGAAATATTAGGAATTCAAAACTTTATAAGCATTTTTAAGGACAGTAATCGGAAGACATTTAAAAAGTTCCTAAAAGCAGACTGTATGAAAATCGAACAAGAACTTTCGGATTTTTAGAATTTCAGAAATTTCAGAAAATTTCAGTCTCAACCTGAGAATTTTTATTTATTTATTTATTTATTTATTTATTCATTTATTCTATTATTATTTTATTGCTTATTAATATTCTTATTGTGTCATTGTATTATGATAGTTTCACACTTATTGATTGTAAGCTAAATAAGTGTTTTAGTAACCTTTTTGTATTGCAGGGAGATCTTCTTTCGCATCCTTTTTTTTTCAAAAATTTTTAACTTCAAAATTATGATACTTCGTTATTTTTTATTGTTTCTCTTTCGCCAATGCCAGTACGGGCTCCTTCTAAACTACTTGAAAATTTATTTATTTTTCTCGTCTGAAACCGCCATTTTATAAAACAGCTTGTTCAGCCCTAATTGTTTAAGGGGGAGGGGGGGTAATATAAAAAAATTTAAAATTTATCGTGATCCGCTAAATTATTTTTATCCCATCCTATTATAAATTACTCTATAATATTTATTTCCTCCGTTTATTAATGCATTTTACTTCTATTTATTAGCAAAAAACTCATATCTAAATTCGATATTTTATTTACTAATAGTTAACTCAATAAATGGCGTCTTTATCTTTAAATTATAAAAGCTTCCTAATATTCATACCTTTAAAAACCCGCATTATTTCCTTTTTATATTTCTAAACTCCTAAAAAGTCTGTATTTATTTTAATAATTTTATTAAATGTAATTCTCAAAATCATAAAAAAATTTTCTTATATTAAAATGTAAAACATTTTATTTTAATTCCATTCTGGCTTTAATCCAAGTTCGATAAATCATTTTTCTTTTTTCCTTTTCGTGAACTTAATATTATTTCATATTCTTAAAGCAGTAACTAACGATAATCAGTTAGCTTAAAACTCTTTGGTTCATATTTAATTTATCGAACATCATAGAATATTCTCGCCTCTTTGTTTGAAATTTTCTTAATAGAAGCCACTTTGCCTCAAATTCTGGCGATTCTCGCAAAGAATCTATGTTCTTGATTGGCGCATAAGCCGTCACGTGATCCCTGTAATAATACTTTTCCTGAAATGATATATCGCTGCTCCTTGCTTCGGAGATTCATTCGAAAGAGAGACGCTGGTTCGTTGTTTCGTATTTTAAGCTTCTAATCAAATTGAATCCCTGCCCGGTGATGGCGAAGCGAGACCAGTATTCTTTTCTTCTACTACTTGAGAATGGATTTTAAAAAGATCATCATAATTATTTTTTAATGGGAAACATGTCATCGAAACTAAAAAGATGATTCATGTGAAAGCAGATCTACACCTGATTTTTTTTAGCTACAAAATAAAAAGCTTGTTTGCATTTTGGTATAAACTCCTATTATCATTCCAAACTCCTCTTCTAGCATGCGGCTAACGCTAAGCCTAATGCTGGCCTAACGTTAAGATACTGTACTCAAGGCAGTCAGGTACCTGGCTCAACCCCAAGGTTTAGCCAGAATTTATTCTTAAAATGTATCAAATAATAAATATTTCTGTAATATTTCATAAGTGGCAGGTATAATTCTTTAAAACCGATATCCTTCAAATAATGGAAAATGTCCCTTCTGTAACAGAGAGAAAATAAATAGACATTCTTTATATAAAGGAAATATACCGGCAGCAATGCTGCCATGAAAATTTGAAGGAAGTATTTCCGAGAGTGTGTGTATACTGAAATTTCCAAGGGATTGGTCACTTGTTACGAAAACTACCTCTTAAATAGTCAAATGTTGTGAGAAAACAGATAAGTAGAAATTTTAACAAGTTTGGATACTTATAAGATTTATAATGTTTGCTTTATCAACACTATCAGTTTTCAACACTAATCTGATTATCGGAATAGAATCAAACGTTAAAGCGTTATGCGTTTACATAGAAAAAAAAATAGAAACATTTCGTATCCCTTCCTTTCTTGGACATCAGTTGAAAGGAAGGTAATGCATTTAACAGCTGTTTTAAAAGGCCATGCATTATAATTATTAAAAAAACAAATAATTAAGGCAATTAGAATAATAAGAGTTTATTTCTATTTCTAAATGAAGTCATTCATATGGATTTTTTTTTTTTTTTTTATCATGGAAAAGCATTTTCTAAGCTACGTCAAAAAATAGCATAAAAAATGTTTCTATCTATAATTAGTTTATTTTTTATTTCGTTTCTGTAATAACTCGTTGCATATAGAAAATATTTAGAAATATTAATCAGTTCTTCGTGCTGAAAAGAAATCATAAATAAATATATGCAACAAATGATATCTTTAAAGTATATATCATTTTTTCAACCTAAGCAATAGCTTCAGATCGTCCTTAATGAGATATGCTTTAAAAATACGGATACCAAATTACATATATTTTTAATTCATACTTGTTACTAAAAAATTCAAATTAAATAAATAAATATATAATATATATATATATATATATATATATATATATATATATATATATATATATATATATATATATATATATATATGATATCTAGTGGTAATTTAGTGAGGTGAATTATAATGTTTTTGGATAATCGAAGTAAGTGAATTATATTATATATTCTTAATGGTTTTTTATTTCCAATTTAAATATTTCCAATCTTATTTTTTTCCAATTGTTATCTGGTAATAATTCAGTATACTTGGTTGATTCTACTGTTCTTAGCATCATGCCAGTAGAATTATGAAATACTGAATTATTTTTAAAACACATGTGGGTGCAACCAAGCTGACGAGTACATCTACATGTGTTTTTTTCATATCCAATTCTTGTTTGTTCTCTTGTGGTCCAGTTTTCCATTGTATAATGTTCATATTTGATTTATTAATCCATTTGTGTTTACTTAATAGCAACTCCAATCTATAAACTTTTTTTTTCCCTTTCTCTCTCTTTCCTTTTTAAATATTATTCAGGTATGAGTAAATATGGCCAATTACCATTGAATCACATGCTATGGTAAAATTATGATTGCACATGTTAATTATTAGATATGTGGTATTATGTTTACACAATATCATTATTTATCTCTTTGTAGATTAAAGTAGAATGATATTAGAACTTGATATGTATTTTGAAATTCATAGATATTATAATTATATATATATATATATATATATATATATTTATTTACATTTCCTGCAGAGGGATTTTTAAGTAAAATAAAAACACCTGCTATCATATCACACCTGCCAAATGTTTGCATTTAAACGTAATGTAATCTATTACTAAAAAAACTTCATATATCCGCTAGAGTACAGTTAACAAAAACCTTTAGTTTCTTCAGAAGATTTTTATTTATTTATTTGCTTTGTATAGAAAATTTGTAATATTTTTTTCCGAAGATGTTGAAGTTAAAATTTTAAAAAATACACATGGAAGTAATTAAATAAACATTCTTTTAAATTACAGGGTGATTATAATTAAAGTTTAAGTTTCAAAACGCTCTAAAAAACAAACCACTGATCAGAATGACGTCAAAATTAAAGAAGGGGAAAGAACATGAACCAAAAAAAAGTTCCAAATTTTAGTGACAGATGGCGCGACAAGCATCAGAAAATGTAAATTAAAATACCTGGCATGCGCACGGCCATTTCAGGTGTTATAAAAGCGTTGGGTAAACGGCGTTTCCTCATTTCGCGTCTCAGACGTTCGCCATGAGTGTCTCAATGAAGGACCGCGCTCTGCATGCTCTGCAGAAGTTCAGGACCCTCAAGGGTATGAAAAAAGGCGTTGGACCGATGATTGTCATGGGTCTGGTGAAAATGATGAAAAAAGTAGAAAATATAGGTTCGTTTGATGTGCAGTCTGGTAGAGGAAAAAAAAGATGTGATTCGGCGGTAGTTGAAGAAGTGGCCACAGCAGTTCAGGGGGAGTCGAGCGGTAGTGTGCAACCATGCAGTGCACGGAGAATTGCCCTAACATTGGACAGGCCTGTGAGCACGGTGATTAACATTCTACGAAACATCCTGCAATGCTATCCGTACAAAATTTGCCATGTGCAGGAGTTGTTTCCTTCTGACCTGTCAGCAAGAGAGGGCTTTGCTTTGGAATTTCTTGCTCGCATGGAAGGGGACAATGATTGACAGTGAAAAATTCTGTGGACAGATGAAGCCCATTTCCATATGACGGGATGTGTCAATACACATAATTGCCGAATATGGGCAACAGAAAATACACTCGTAACGAACCCAGTACCACTTCATCCTGCAAAGGTCACTGTGTGGTGCGGATTTACGTTATCATTTATCGTAGGGCCGCTATATTTTTTCGAGGAGACGGGTGCTTTCGGTCCTGTTACCGTTACCGTCAATGGTCAGCGCTATGAGTCTCTTCTGCGTAATGACGTCATTCCAGCTCTGAAACAGCGTGGATGTCTGGATAGTATCATTTTTATGCAAGATGGCACTCCTCCGCACATTGCAAATCGAGTGAAGCAGTTGTTGAGGCGGCATTTCGGAAATGCTAGAATTATCAGTCGTCATTTCCCTAAAGCCTGGCAGGCCCGATCACCTGATCTTAATCCGTGTGATTTCTGTCTGTGGGGTTATATGAAAGATGTTGCTGAGTACTCCGATTGCCAACGTAGCCGAATTGAAGACACGCATTGCGCAACACATTCTGAACTTGACCCCGCTGACACTTCGATCGGTTGTGGAACATGCTTTTTCCCGCTTTAATCTTGTTGCACACAACGGTGGACAGCATATGGAACATGTTTTGCGCCAGTCTCGCGAAACTTAAAAACCGATTGGATGGATGCTTTTTATGTGGTTTTTGGCCTCAGGACAATTAAAAACCGATTGGATGGATGCTTTATATGAGGTTTTTGGCCTCAGGACAATTAAAAACCGATTGGATGGATGTTTTTTATGCGGTTTTTGGCCTCAGGACAATTAAAAACCGATTTTTCCCATCCGATGTGATACGACCTTGCCGTGTTGGATGGGCTTATGTAACTAACAGTATCACACTGAACAGTACAGTTGGTTTATTGTGCAACTTACGCTTTAGCCATTGTTTTACGATTTGTCATTTGTAGTCGAAATTCTGACGCTTACTGCGCCATCTGCCGCTAAAATTTGGAACTTTTTTTTGTTTCATGTTCTTTCCCCATTCTTCAATAATACGCCCTTCAATTTTGACGTCATTCTAATCAGTGGTTCGTTTTTTAGAGCGTTTTGAAACTTAAACTTTAATTATAATCACCCTGTATTATACTTTTTTAAGATATCAATCTTTTTAATTTGGGTTGATTTATACAATTAATAGATTTTATACAATTCAAAAAAAAACCAAAATCTATGATTAATTTTTCTGTTTAATTATATATTTTCTTAATTTGTAAGGCAAAAAAAAAGAAAAAAATCACCTTTCTAAGCTGGAATTAATTTCTAATGAAAGTCTTACGCAATGGCTAAATTATGATAAAATATTTCATATATTGGAAATTTCATCAATTGTATATATTTCATCCAAAAAAATATTATTTTAAAATATTTGTTTATTCCATTTATTTATATTTTAAATCCGTTATTCAAAATTATGCCACCACCTTCACGAAATGATCCAGCGACAAGTTTTCAAAATAATATTACTCCATATATGTTTTAATTTAATCACGGTTAAAGGGCTTATAATGGTTAACTCTAAATTATGCCAGTTATTTTTCTACATTATTTACAATGCATAAAAAAATATTAAACTTAATTATTCTTTGATCCATAACAAAAAATGATGTCCTCAACTTCCCCCAAATTCCTTATTATGAAGTAATTTAAATTTAAATTTCTTCGCAGAAATAATTTATTAACAATGTCAGGGTTAGAAAATGCATCATTAGATCATATAATCATTATTTAGAAAAAATCAATTATTCAAGTGAGAAAAATGCTAGCGGCAGGAAGATTGATCAAATTAAGGCTGATTTTTGTTTTCTTGTTGTCTCCGATGAGGAGGAGTGTGCCTGAACAAAATATATATTTAAAAAAAAGTGCAATAGATCATTTTTTAATAATTGAAAACATCTTAAGTATGACATAAATGAAACAAATTATGGAAAATAATTTAGTTTATAAATTTTGATAATACGTTCAGTTTTACGGTACTTATACTCGCTTGTTTATTAGAATCTCTGAATATCTTGATTATGTTCTTGACGACAGACTTAATATATATAATGTAAAAAAGTGTTAATTGTGTCTGTAGTTAAAGCTTTTATGTAAAATTTCTTGCAATTTATCATTATCATGATAATTATTTATTGATTTTGGCATGCATTTTTTTTTAACATACTCTGAAATTACATTTTTTTGTTAGAAACTATAGTAGGGAGATTTCATCTTTTGTTTAATAACTTATCAAAAATTTTATTAAATAAGCTTATTACTATACTGATTGATATTTTGATAAAAATATAAATACGACATATCTTATAATAATAATTAAAAAAACACATAAATCAACAACATATAAAAATTAAAAAAATATATTTAAGTTTGTTAATGTATTATTGTAATTCCATTTTCATTGCAAAGACCACAAATGAAAGAGATTAAATAATTGATTGGTTTATTTTAAGACGGCCGATTATCTACTCGAGGGATATAAGCCAACTGGGGAGTGCCCTCCGTGGGGGTCTTTCTAAGGGATCCTAACCCATATTTATGGCAAGGTTCAAAGAAAACCGCGGAAACCTCCAATTGGTTAGGACGACGAGCGCGACAGGGGTTTGAACCCAGCACCTCTCGTCTACCAGCTTTGAGAGCAGAACCTTTCAGCCACTGATGGGGGTCTGATTAAATAATTGAATTTTAAGTCTTTAATATACAGATTGATTCCAAATTTATGGTATAAACTTTAAGGGTTGGTACAGGATACTGTAATAAACAATTTTTGTATATGAAAGCAGGGTCGGGAATATAGTCAAAAATCCAGTGCGTCTCACCCCAATCCGAAGTGGCGTTTTCGTTTATAACTTTAACAGTAGTGGATATATTTTAATGAAATCCTTACAATATGCTTACGATTCATGCAAAGATGAGTCTGTTGCAAATTTTATTGAAATATCTTCACTGCTGTTAAAATTATAAACGAAAACGCTACTTCGGATTGGCATGATACGCCCAGTAATTTTGACTAAATAAATGACTTTCTGACCCTGATTTCCTATGCAATAAATATATTTTACAGTGATAAAAATAAGAATATGTGATACAAATAAGAATAGATGATACAAATAAGAATAGATGATATAAATAAGAAACAAATTATGGGTTTTCTCCAATAAAGCTATTTAATAATACTGAAATATAAATAATTAAACAGAAATCATTTATTTCATCGAATATTAAAATGTTTTCTTTGGCAATTTTCTACCATAAATGATATATTATACAGAAAAATATTGATAAAAATTCATCTTATGATCTTAAAATATGATAAATCTGAAGTTCACAGCAAAACATTTACTTTGATACCTCTCCTAGATGTATCAATTTCATATAGCATATCTCCAGCAATAATTAATGAAACTGTTCACAATATAATATAGCAGATAATATGAAGGTATATTTTTTTCCCTGGTGCCAAAATCGTGTTTTAGCTATGCGACATTTTCCGTCTCTATTTTTTTTATATATTAAAAATGGCTCATAAATTTCGTTTAATTTAAATGTTTTAAAAATAATGAAATCTTCAATAGCATGATATTTTCCCGTCTTCACCTCAATAATATCATATCTAAATTTCCTTGAAGTGTTTGAGTGTGTTGATATGACTGATTGTAAACTTTTCGTAAAGAGTTTATAATTTATAATTTTCAATCATATTTTTGATACGTTTCAAAAATGAATATGCTTAACTGTGATGAATCTCTCTATTTTAAAATAGTATCTAGTGCTACTTCTGCTGGAATTGAATCTATTTTGACGTTGTTACTTTCTACGCTTATCGATCAAAAACAATTTTATATAAAACATGAAAACTGGTTGTTTTTTAGATAATACTTTGGTAAACGCTTTTAAATAAACATTTTTTAAATCTAAGAATTATTAAAATCGCTAGATTTTAACTTTGTATAATTTTCTAATAAAGAAAGATACTAAAAACTGGAATAACCCATTAATTATACATATAAAAACTAGTCGGATGTGCCAATCCCAAAACTTTTTTCCATCTCACACAGGTTTCACATACACTAAAGAGAATCAGCAACCAATTTATATCAAGGTCTAACTAAATATAAAGTTTTATTAAATTCCGTGCATTAGTTCTTGACATATGACTATTGCTAAAATCGTGTAAATCCAGCAAATTTCAGGATAGCAGTGCCACCTGTTGGGAGATTTAGACCAAAACCTAAGCAACAATAACTTATGACAACGTCTAACTAAAACTGAAGTTTGATGAAAATCCGTGCATTCGTTCTTGAGATATAGTTATCGTGATAATAATAAAAAAAGTAGCTTAGCAGCGCCACCTGTTGGGCTATTTACACCAAAACGTAATCAGCATCTATTTATCTCAAGGTCTAACAGAATCTGAAGCTTGATGAAATTCCGTGCATAAGTTCCTGAGATATAGCTATCATAAAAATAATGATAATTGTGGTATATAAGCGCCACCTGTTGCGATAGCTACTCCAAAATGTAATCAGCGTCTACATATGTCAAGGTCAAACTTAATCTGAAGTTTGTTGAAAATAACTGCATTAGTTCTTGAGATAGAGCTATTGCGGAAATCTCAAAAAGTGCAGGATAGAAGCTCCACCTGTCGGGCGATTTTCATTAAAAGCTAAGCGGCACCAACTTATATTAAGGACTAACTGAATATAAAGTTTTATTAAATTTCGCGCATTAGTTCTTGAGATAGAGCGCCCACAAAATTTTTGTCAGATACATAGAGACGGACAGACAGACAGACAGACTCACAGACAGACATTTTCTAAAGACAGTCAAATCGTGTTCTCGACCGTCTAAATCGTATAAATCCGTCGAAAACCAGAAGTCGAAGATTTTCATGAATCCAATACTTTCTTCTTGTAAAGATAGAAGAAAGTAATAAGACAATTCTTTATGGCACCGAACACTGTAACTTTTAATTATATTTTTATAAAACTTTATTTGTTTCGTCATAATAACAAAATGAATTTAAATTCAATAAAAGCATTCACAACCATAAAGGCTACAGACTTGCAAAACTCCCTTGTACTAAAAATCTACCAATAAAAATATTTCGTTGTTTGTTATGACAAGAATCTAATCTAAGTTCTCGCTGCCAGTCGCCATTGCACCAAAACACGACAAAAAAAAACATTCATTTGGCGAGAGAAAAAAGAGCAAAATCGCCAAAATGCGAAAGCTTTTTCTTTTTTTTTTCTTTTGTACAGATGATATTTTTATCCACGTTTCTGAATGACTAATGTTTCTTAACGTGTTTAATTGTACAATACCATATAGAACAATATAAATCTGTGAAAATCTTCGGCATTTTGCTGAAATTCAGCTTTGAAAACTGTTGAAATCCCCCCCCCCTCCCACACATACACTCAAAACAAAAGTTTATTTTGCCCACAGTTAGCCAACACAATGTTCAAAATCTTTAAAACTTTTCAATTATTTAATCATTTTCAACACTATTTTTTTTAGCACTTTCCAACCTAGTTGAAAAGTGCTTATGACTTCGGTTTGTCTGGCCGTCTGCCGTCTGGCCGTCTGTCCGTGCTCTAACTCCCGTAAATACGCTCGGATTGCTCTGCAATTTTTATATGTTATTATCGTTATCTATAGCATGTTCCCTATTTCAACTGAAGTGTGTAGCACTCATAGTTTTTTTACAGGGACACTCAAAAGAATTCCGTTACATTGCGGTCTATGGGGGAAAATCATTTGCGGTATATTTAAATAATGTTTCACTATTTTAAACGCATTGAAATTTATATATATCACTAAGGTGCATTAGAAGAAGCTTAATATGGAACAGGGTGTGCATAGCACTTATAGTTACTTTACAGGGACAGCAAAAATAATTCCGTTACATTACGTCTATGGAGAAAAATCGTCTGCGGTTTATTTAAATAATGTTTCACTATTTTAAACGCATTGAAATTTATATAGATCACTAAGGTGCATTACAAGAGACTTACTACGGAATAGTGTGTGTATAGCAGTCATCGTTCATTTACAGGGACACGCAAAAGAATTATCTACTGTCTGTTAACAATAATTCCTGGAAGTGCGGTTTAAGTTACTGAACGCGATTTTAATGTTGACTTGCTTTTTGTCTATTACGTGATGTGTATAAATTCTGTAGATCCTATACAGGGCAGCACAAAAGTTCGCGAACACATTTCTGTTTATTGACAAACTCCAGACGGAGAATTTTAAACTGTGCTACGCGTTTCCTAACTGAACTAAAATTTAGCATCCTATGTAGTATATATACAATTCTATAGATCCCATACAGGGCTGAATAAAAGTATTCGAATATTTTTCAGAATATTGTATATGTTGGAAATTCCTGAAATTATGTTTTTAAATATGTTATGCGTTTTCCAACTTGTTTACTTAGAAGTTATCTTTTAGCTTATTAAACGGTATGTTTTGTAAAATTATTTTGGAAGCGTTGGAAAGTGCTACATAATCTATGCTTGACGCATGATTTTTCGTTCTTGTTTTTACTTTAAGTTGAATGCAAAGATATGACCCATGTATGGCGGTTTATAAAAGCACAATTTTAATTAATATATTAGAAAAATAATCTATAAGAAAGTTTCTTGATGGCCACAGAATAAAAATTTTAAGCTTTTATGTTAGTCAAATGCATCAACTTGTTTTTTTTTTTTTTTTTTGGTATGAAACGCTCATAACACCACCGTAGTTTTTTAATATTAGTTAATGTGTGTATCTAACCGTAAAATAATTTAAAAAAGTAAGATGATGTTATCAGCGCTTCATATAATACAATCAAATTGATAAAATTTTAATGCATTAACATCTGCTTAAAAATCGATGTTTCTCAGCTTGTGTAACACATTTAAACGACCTTAAAAAAATCAATAAGAGAGGCTGTAAATATGCGTTCTAAATTATATTAAAACAATCAAAATATCTTAGAAAAAATTTCCCAATCAGGAAAGGGGAATATGAAACTTATAATTCTATTAACTTGCATCAAAAGACAAAACTATAACACTTAAATAACTAATAATAATCAAACGCTTCCTTGCACAACTCTTAGAATATCCAGAAATCCAGACTAAAATTTGCGAGCGTTACACAGAATAATTCATTTCAAACTTCTTGGAAAGTCCACCATTCAGATGTATTTTTTTTTCGATTAGTGTCTGGATTTTCTGCTTGAGGGGTACACATATGCACGATCTAAAGTTTAAAAATAATTTTCTTTATGGTAATATCAACGATAAAGACATTGGATATAAGAAAAATACATTACTAAATATATAAAAATATGTAACTCCCTCAATACTACTAATTTCGAAACTATAAAAATAAATTTTATGACAATAGATTTACATATATGTAATTTTCCTAAAAATACTTCTTAATTTACGATACTTAAGAATTGCCTGCAATATGAAGCGATAATATGAATAGAAGTAAGATGAATAAAATCCCATGATGGATTACCAAAAATAAAAAGCAAGAAATGCACCTTCACATTTAAAAAAAAAACTAAATTCAGTAAAGTTTTACCAAATGGCTTCCTTTGATGTACCGAATTCAATAAACGCTGCGTAGATTCAAAAGACCCACATTGAAATAAAGCCGGGATAAGTATGCGAGTAAATACAATATTCCTCTTCCACATTTTTTTCTTGTCGTCTTAGAAGCCGCGTCTCCCACTATGAACATTCTAAACCTTTTCCATTCAACTTTCCTTTGAAATGAATGTATGTAGACGATGAGTTTAGCTTTGAATGAAAATGGAAAATGTTAATGATTTCTAAATTTATGAAATAACAAGAAATGATAAGATTTTATATTGAATATACTTTGAGATACACCTCTGTTTGAGAAATCGAAATTTCAAACATGTTTAATTAAATATAAATCTTGTTTTTGTTGCTATCTCACCTGATGTATGAACGGAGAATGAAAGAATATTTGAAGGTATGAACGAAAATATGAAGAGAACTAAAACGAATAAAATCTCATAATGAATTAACAAAAATGAGATTCAAGAAATACACCTTCATATATTTTTTAATCTGAATTCAATAAAGGTTTACCAAGAGGCTTCCTTTGATGTACCTAACTGAAGTATTCATTCCATCAAAGCTGCATACAAAAGACGCACATTGAAAACATATGTTCCGATAAGTATGTGAGGAAATATAATATTCCCCCTCCACAGTTTTTTTTATCTGAGAAGTTGAGTCTGTCATTTCTATGATCATTCCAAACTTTATTCTTTCAAGTTTCTTTTGAAATGAATATATGTAGATGTAGACTTCTGATTTGAATGCAAATGAAAAATATCAATCCTTTCTAAATTTATGAAATAGAAAAAAATAAAGATCTTACGTAAAATATATATTTTAAGATACATCTTCATTTAAGAAATCAGAATTTCAGACCTTATTAAGTAAATATACATATATGTTTTGTCGCTAACTGTACTAATGCATGAACAAAAGAAAAGAGAGGTAGAAAGATACAAACATATAAATTGAGGTTTCTAAACATTTCATTTGCTTAAGAAGATCATTTCAGTACATTCGGCAAATGGTTCCTTTCAGGAAAGAAGTATTTTGATGTCAGGGATATTATGAAACAATGACAGTAATATAGTTACATTCAAAATAAACTGTTCGAAATTCCAGAGAACTAGAACAGCCTGGTTGAATATTCTTTTACAATACCCCTCTGAGAAAAAAACGTACTGTAATATAAAAGATAGTTATGAAGAGTTGACTTAATTTATTACATGCTCAAAATGCTCAAAAAGAAATTGTGCTTAATACATATTTTTATTTTTATGTATATATTTATTTTTATCTGAAAACATTTTTTCCGGTCGTTTTTTATTGCAATACTAATTATTGTGTAAACCATTTCTTGAAAAGTAAATTTTACATGATAAAAACCCACAAATTTAAATGACATGAAGTAGACATTCTAATTCTCTTTTAGTTATAAGTTAGTAATTTATACAGTCCTTTTTAACTTTGAATGTTACGATGTAGTTGTAAAACAGTCGTGTGAACCTCGATTTAAAGGAAAGTATTGGTCACCAAATTAATAGATAAACAATTAATTTATTACAGAAAATAAACAAAATGAAATACAATATAATAAATTATAACACCTTGCAATAATATATTTATTTTAAATGCTAAAAGGTGTAAATTAACAACATACTACAAATTAAAATAACTTTTATTAGGTTGTTTTACATGTTTCGATTCCTTATAAAAGTTATTTTAATTTGTATTATGTTGTTAATTTACACCTTTTAGCATTTAAAAGAAAATTGAAATACTTTAAACAGAGTTGCCAAGTCTCCGGCTTTTTGCACACCAGTATTTTATTACAGAATATGTTGTTCTTTTAAATCGCATTGTGCTCCGATTAAACAAGTCAACATTTTCTGTATTAAAATACTGGTGACCAAAACGCCGGAGACTTGGCAGCTCTGCTAGCAAGAAATATCTATCTTTAGCTATTTTGATTATGTTTAATACATTGGCATGAGCAATATGGAATAAGTTATCAAATTTTGAAAAAAATGCATGCTTTTTAGTTTCCTTTCTTCTTCTTTAACCAGTCTTCATTCTTCAAATAATTCCAGACATTTACATCTTTATATCAAAAAATTATTTTTGGATAATTAACTTAATAATTACATTTACAAATGCTTTTATGGATTTGATAGTGTGCATAAGTGACTTTTTAATCTATTAAAATAATTTTATTACTACTGGGATAAGATATATTTTTTTCAAGTAAAAGGAGAAGAAAACAACAAAATGACACCAAATTATGAAACTTATGCTTGCTTGAGCTACCTATAAATATTAGTTTTTAGTTATTATATTTTACAAGAATTATTTTTAGATATAATGGAACAAATTTAGAGGATGAGAGCAATGAATTTTAAAACTAAATATAACGAACAAAAATAACGACCACCCTAATATATATATATATATATATATATATATATATACACATAGTTTTTAACACATTTGGACGAAAGTTACAACAATATAATGTTTTACTGCATTTTCCTCATGGAGTAATGTGTCTTGAAATTATTAGGCATCAGCTCTTTTTCTTTCTGTCCCCTCCCTCTTTTCGCTACCCCTCTAATATATATATATATATATATAAATGTATATATGTATACTATATATAATAAACGAATAACGACATTTGTCATGATATATTGACATATTCAATAGTTATAGAGTCAATAAATTAAGAATTGATAGCACTGAAGAAACCTATATTCTGTTTTAAGAAAACTAATACATACCTTATTGTAAGTACTCGTAAAGGTTTTGGAATATAACTGGCAGCAAAGAAGATTTGTTTTTATTAAAGGCTACTTTATATCTCGAAAATGTATTGGTTTCTTAGATTTCATGTAATAAGGAATTTTTTTCGGAATAGTTAGTAATTCAGAAGAGATTATTGTATGTTTTGTTCGTGATCATATTATATATTTCCAGATTTAAAACATCTTTTTATTATTGTTTTTTACAGTGTACTGTGTCATTTTGTTTCAATATCTTAATGGTCATGTTAGAACACAGATTGTTGTGCAATATGCATACAAGTGACTTCAATAGAATGACATTTTTAATTTTTACATTTAATTTTCGCGAAAATTCAATAGGTTTGATATTTTCATTTGTTGGAAATGTAAAAATTATACTTTTTGCAACCGCACTAGGTACTTCTATATATGCACAAGGGTAGCGACTAAATAAATGAACGTTTGAAGAATAAAACGACAGTAAATGAATTTTTTAACCGTAAATAATTGATTCGGATTGCCATGACAAATATAAAAAAAATTAATAATGTATAGAGACAAAGCATGAAAGGCACCTCAATGTGTCTAAATAAATCTTACAAATATTTTTTTTATAAATTTAACACTTTGAGATAATATCTCATTGTATATTTTAAATGTAATAGTTAATAAATATTTTTTCGAAGTTTAAAAGCACAAAAAGGATAATCAAGGCGATTTATGGCATTTATAAAATATAGTAAATGTTTTAAGAAAAACATTCAGGCTAATTGCTCCATTCAAAAAGTTTCATAAAAAATATCACTCCATAAAAATTTGGACTCAATTGTGTCTAAATGGTTCACTGAAATATTTTCATATTCATTCTACATTCTTTTCAAAACATAAACTATATAAATCTTAATTATTCTTCGAACCAGAAAGATAAATGTTGTCCAAAATTTCCATGAAATCCCTTATTACGAAGTACTTTGAAGTTGAATTTATTTCGTTGAAATATTTTATAGACAACCATTATAGATGTACATTATAGATATACATTATAGATGGAGTAGTTTCATTGAGGCATATAAATTTTATTTAGGACAAACCAATTATTCAACTAACAAAACTACTAGCGGCTGGATGTCAATTCCAATTTTATTCATACTAACATTTTCGTTTTGCTTCCTATGCGTAAGACAATTAATGTTTTTTTTTTTTTTTTTTTTTTTTTTTTTTTTGTGCAATGCATCAATTTTTGGATAATAAATGACCTACTGAATATGACATAAATTAAATAAGATACGGAAAATAATTATTTCATAAACTTTTAAAATAATTTATCGGTTAACTTTTTTTTTCTATGTAAAGAGTTGCGAAACACAACCCAGTCATTTTAATAGGTTTTTTTGTCGATTTTGATTATGTTTCTGTTGCCAAACTTAATAGTGATAATCTAAAAAAAATCATAACTGCGTGAGTAATTATAGACATGATGTAAAATTCCACATTAATTATTAATGCCATGTTGCATTATTTATCGATTTCGATGCCCTGAGAGTACTATTTTGTTAAACGAAAGAAATTTTCATTATTTCGTTAATAATTTATGTATATATATATATATATATATATATATATATATATATATATATATATATATATGTATATATATATATATATTATATTTTGAAATGATTTTTATGCGGCTAAACACTCGAATAATTATATAAATATATTAGACAACATATAGAGTAATAATTTTAATAATCAACACACAATCAAATAAAACACTAATGTTTATAAAATGTTTAATTTCGTTAAAGGGACTTCAAATATATAATTTTTAATACATTTTTCGTTGAAAAGCGGACGGAAAAATCAATGAAATTAAAAAATAATGAAAATTTTAAATTTATATTATACTTTATTTAGTGCAATATTATTTCCTACAAGACTGATTTAAAGAATGACAATATTTTTTTATATCGAATGAAGTTGTTTTGCGTATATTTTTGTATTTTATTTAATCTTATTATTTATATATTTAATATGTATTTCATAATTTTTATACCAATAATATGTTTTGAGTAATGGATTTATTAATATTTACTATGTATCATATGATGATATAAATATAATCGATATTTTTATTGAATCATATCAAACAGTTAACATTAATCGGCAAAAATTCGACGATTTTCATAACACAACAGTACAGGAATTATCAGATTCGGATTTAAAGGACATGGTTGAAGGCGATCTTAAATAAACTGGAACTACAATGAGGATGATGATGAAACAAGTGAATAGGTCGATATTGCTGAAATGAAAATAAACATAAAATTATTCGAAGAAATTCTCCAACAACTGTAAATGATGAAAAATAAACTGACAGGCTCAGATCTTAGTACAAATATGCATGTTTATTGATATATATTATAGTATCTATTTATTTAACGTGGTAATTTTTCAGACAATTGCATGGACACAAATAATGAAATTTTAATGAGATTATATCTATTTGTTAATTCTGAAAAATACCTTATTAATTAGGGAACAGATTTATTTCCAGGATTATTAAAATGATTTCTTTGGCAATTTTCTATCATTAGATATATTTTTTTATTCAAAAGCATTGATAAAACTTGTAATAACTCAAAGTCTCACTACAATGTATTTATTTATTGACACTAACCCTAGAACAAAACCAATTTCAACTTGCAATAGCTCAAGATTTATTCAAAGAAACTTCTCAAAATGAAATATATCGGTTAATTTGATGCTTTAATTTTTTGTTGGTGTTATAATTATCTTCAAGATTGAGAAAGATTATGTGTAATAATATTTATATAGAAATGGCTTCTGAATTTCATTTCATTATAAAGTTTTAAAAACCACAAAATTCATTAATAGTTTTCTATTTTCATTGCAATAACCTTATATTTAAATTGCTTGATGTGTTCTGTTTCTTTTACGAATTTTATATTTTATGATAAAGATTTACCTTTTTATCATTTATCATCTGTAATCTTATTTTTAACATGTTCACACATTTAGTATTTTCAATCCTAATATTTATCTCCTACGTCTCATACTAACTTTATATTTTTCATCCATTATTACAGAATTTATTGTTTCTTAAAATATACGTAACTTCAAAACAGTTCCGAATATCTTCAGAACAATTTAATTTATCATCGTAAAAATAAATTTTAAGATTTCTTCTTGGTATATGATTGTTTTCTACACTGTTAAAAATTTGCAGCAAACTGTCAAGTCATTTGGCCGTTTTTAGATAAAACAGTTACATAACCGTAATTTAACTCTATTCTGACCAGATTATTGCCCATATTATTGTCAGAATAGAGTTAAATTACGGCTATGTAACCGTTTTGTATAAAAAACAGTCAAATGACTGGACAGTTTGCTGAAAATTTTTAACAGTGTAAAGTCAAAAATTATAAATTGTGGCTGAGACATTTTACGTTACTTTCTATTTTGATACTAGGGCTTCTCACAAAGAAATTAGTCTGAGCGATATTGCTGAAATCATAGAATTAATAATTTTGGACATGAAAATAGCATGCCCATTTTGCATAGAAGGATTTTGTGATTGCCCCGCACTAGTTTGGTGATATATTCGGTGCTGTTTTTTGGAGCATTTAATGAAAAGTCTATTTTGTGTAAAATATTTTTTTTATATTTATCTAATATTTTTAGTATTTCTTTGTTATAGGGACCATGACATTATAAATCAGTCTAAAGGAAGTGATTTTCGCTCCAAATATTATAAACAGTCTCGAAAGTGAAACGATGACTAGTAAAAAAAATTTATCTTAAATTTCTTATTTATGTTATCTATTTTAATTCCATAATTACGTTACTTATTTATATATAAATTGAATTTATAAATTTCCCTGTGCTAATTTAAAAATTATAACACGAAAGAAAAATCATGCGTCAAGCTTAGATTATGAAGCACTTTCCAATAATTCCAAAAGAATGGAAAGGAACTTCACCGTTTAAAATGATAAAACTCGAACTCAGCAGATTCCATCTATAGCCGGAAATTGACACGAATGCTTTTATGTACCCCAGTATATAATCAGCTAACATTTAGCTTAATTGCAAAAAGCATAACACAGTCAGATAATCAGATTCAGAAATTTTCAGAAATAGACGGAAATGTGCTCGAAAAATTCTGTACAGCCCTGTTTATTATCTACGGATTTTTATACAATCCTCATATTAAAATATAATTTAATTCAGGGAAATAACTCCCAATACAACAGGACTACTAACTTCTTATAATAGACCACAATACTGTTACTTGCGTAGCTCTGTATATGCATTTATTTATATTTTACAAAAATTTCTTATTATACTAAATATAACTCAGCTGGAAAGTGCATAGTTCAATTTAAAAATATCCTTATGCTCTTTATGCTTATATAAAGTTATACATACGATTTATTATGTTTAGCCCTGTATATAATATATGGATTTTATATACCTCACACAGTATGCAAAAATTTAGTTAAGAGCCTACATCAGTCACGCGAAAAAACGAGCAAGCTAATATTAAGTCTATGGAAAGGTTCTTGCGCGATTTCTCGGTCGCATTTTAATATTTTTAAATAATTTTTTTGCATAGGATAGCTGAGACCAATCCCTAACGTTAGCTTTCACTTTTTCGATTTTGGTTCCAGTTTTTTTTATATAAGGGTACTTTCACTTTCAGAACCGGTTCCAACCGGTTTCGAAATTAGAAATATCCGCTTATAAAAAAACTGTAACTAAAATCGAAAAAGTAAAAACTAACAACGTTATGGATCGACCTCAGTTATTCCTATTTAAAAAAAATCATTTAAAAATATTAAAATGCAAAATAAGAAATCGAGCAAGAACCTTCCCATAGACTTAACATTAGCTTGAGCGTTTCTTTGCGTGACTAGCGTAGGCGCTTAAGAGCCTACATCAGTCACACGAAAAAACGCTCCAGTTTATGTTAAATTTGAAAATATTTAACAGAATTCTATTAAGCGACCTTGGAAATTAATGATAAATGCTTTGCACACTATATTATACTGAAAGAATGTTTTAGTGCATTTCATACTGGTTTTAGGGCACTTCATACTGGTTTTAGGGCACTTTATATTTAGTTTGTAGAGCACTTTTTTAGTCACAATGCATATTGATTTCGTTATTTTTGAAATAGTGTAATATCTTTAAAATTCATAGAAAACGATTTTTCCCCATTGGCGACAAGTTAACGCGATTCTTCTCAGTATCATTGTAAACGAACTACAAACGCTAAACCATCCATGTTCAATAGTGAACACCCCATATTAAATTTCAATAACATATATCAATTACATTGAAATCGGAGTATATTTACAAGAGTTAGAACACGGACAGACAGACAGATATCAGACATACGACACACAGACAGATGGCAGACGGCAGACAGACAAACCGAATTTATAAACACTTTTCAACTATGTTTGAAAGTGTTATAAAAGCGAAAGAACACATACAACTAAAAGGAGAGCAGTCAAAGTATATACACAAATAATTTTAATTTTGTGTCATTATAAATGTTTTAAATATATCGTAGGATAAGGTTTTCACAAGCTATTTTATTAATATTATTGACATTTCTTAAATGTAGAGAATGCTACTTTATTTTTAATTTTTTATTTGTTTCTTGACTCACTTTTATTTTTATTAACTAATCGCACGAAAGTGTAATTCAAAATTTCTACGAATTCATTTACTTTTTCGGGTAATGAACAAAACATATTGAATACGTTTAATTTATTTTCTTACTATTTTTTTTTATCACAACTTTTCATAAACTACAATTTTGAGCGTGACACTATTGCTGAGGAATAAAATTGAAAATGATTAATGAAATAGAATGTGCACAAAAGTAGTTTTATTAATAGATTAGGGGATAAATGATTTTTACTTTGTTCATTCAAATTTAAAATTAATTTGTACATTACATATAAGTAAATTTAAAGGACTATAGTAAGAAATGTTCTCTTTGGTTTATTATATTGAAATATGTATGTATTAAAAGTGAAGGCAATCTTTATAAAATTTCAATAGATTATTTGATATTTAACAAGACATATTTGATTATAAAAATATGCAGAAATAAATTCATTTTCAAAGAATATATTTGTAAATTTAAGCGAAAATGTTTGTGCAGTATTTATTGACAATAAATGAACAAGGTAAATTATGTAGGATATATTTAGATAAAGTTTCATTTGGAAACTCTTATTAAATTAAATTTATACCATATTGGGAAAAAAATTGGATAGTATAATAGAATTTGATATCGTTTTTATAAAAAAAAAATGTCATCTGCAGAAGATAAATAATTATTTATTTCTGTTAGTAACTTGGAGTACATGCACTCACCTGGAAACAGAGTAGTGAATTGTATTAAAAAAAAAAAAACCTCCATCAGTGTTTAATTGGTAATTATGAGGATATTTTCCTTTTTATCTCCAGTGTAGTGACAACTGTACGCATCCTTTGAGTTAATATTTCACTGTAAACAAAAGTTTTTTTTTTCTTGGAACACATTTTTGATGAGATCTCATATTCGAAAAATCAATTTCTTAATTTTATGAAGAATATTAAATTGGGGCAGTTAAGTTTGGGATGCCTTCAATATACATTCATTAGATCTTTGTTAATCATTTCCTTTATTTTTTGTTTTCTTTATTAAAAAAGCAATTTTGATTTGTTCATAATATTAAAGGGTGCTTATAAATTGACATTTTTAAAAAATTTAATATTAGAAAAACCACATTGTACAAATACCACATTTTTTTCAACCGAGTATTTATGAACAAGCCACATAAAAGCAATCTAATGAATGTACTAATTAGCATAACCTAAAGAATATCAAATTAATTTGTTTCATTGTCTGGTATTTATCGATTGACATGATAGATAGTTATTTATACTTAGCTGAAAATATTTTAAAATTTCGGAATTTTATTAATTTCAAACAAAATATAACATTACATGTTATTGTTAAAAAAAGTTAATATAATCTAATAAATTGTTTAAAATTATATATGTATACTAAAAAGCTAATTACAAAAGCTAATTACTAAAACAAAAATAAAATTACAGATATAGAAACATGTCCTTGCTATGATTTATTCTTGAGATATTATTCCATGCTTAATGATCAAAGATCGCAATTTATTCAACTAAAGTGCATGTCTGTATTAATGGAATAATGAATGTAGAGCACAACAAAATGTGTTGTGGGGTTCGATTTGGAATTTTTGAAAAAGAACTAGTTATTGTAAAATTCGCATTGTTATTGAAAACTGTTTTTCTTGAATCATGAAATCATATATATATATATATATATATATATATATATATATATTTAATACTAAGTGTTTTTTTTTATCATATTATTTTTTTAACTACTCAAATTTTAACTGCTTAATAGGCGTATAGTCAACATGAGTGAAAAAGTACCCAAGCCGGGACTCTAACCTAGGTCATCAGTATAGCGCATTGACGTTTTACCAACTGAACAACTTGGGAAAGATACTCAGCCTGGAACTTTCTCACTATAACATGTTAGCAATACTGGTGACTCGGGTTCGAGTCCCGGTTTTGGTACTTTTTAATTATGTTGGCTATACGCCTATTAAGCAATTAAAATTTGATTATTATAAAATGCAAGGCGTGTGAAACTTTCTATGGAAAAAGTTCCAAAGTATTAAATATGGATTTACTTCTATAAAATTTATTTAAATTTCTTTAAAATACAGAGTCATTCATAATTCCCTCCGGGGTTTCGAAACGTTATAGTAAAAAAACGAAGACGAATATGAAAAAAAGAAACATATGAAATTATTCCGAAACTATTCAAGTTTTACTTACATACATTACAGGTGTTCTATGTGTGAACCCTTGGTCACACGGCATACATCCATGCGATAGTCCAGTTCCTGCCATACTCCGTTTCTTTAAATTTCCGGTACCACACATGAATTGTTTTGTCAGTTGGTCCCTGTTTTCGATATTTATTACGAAAGGCTCGTTGAACTGACACCACTGATTCAGATTTTAAGAAACGGAGTATGGCAGGAACAACTGGACTATCGCATGGATGTATGCCGTGTGACCAAGTGTTCACACATAGAACACCTGTAATGTATGTAAGTAAAACTTGAATAGTTTCGGAATAATTTCATATGTTTCTTTTTTTCATATTCGTCCTCGTTTTTTTACTATAACGTTTCGAAACCCCGGAGGGAATTATGAATGACCCTGTATAATTATTAGTTAAAATGCAATACATTTAGACTAAACTTATTTCCTTCAGCACAACTGAAAATTATCCTACCGTAGTATTCAAGCTGAAAATTATCCTACAAAGGATATATGCTGGTTACACAGAGTAAATTGCTCAAAATTCTTCCTCTCGACTAAATACCTCTTTTAATATCTGTCGCGAATTTCTTGCTTCACTACTGGCATTTTTGGAAAATTTCATTACAGCGTAGAAGAACTTTAAAAGAGATACTTTATTTTAAAATCAGTTCTAAGAGAAGTTTCTTACAGTTCTTGTTCAACTTCAGAATCCTATTCTAATATTTCAAAAGTACGTATGTTGGTATTTTTGATGCAACAGAACTATTTTCAATTTAAAACTTTTCATGACTTTCAAGCTTCATCATTAGGCCAGAGTAGCTTCACTTTCAATCATTCTAACACATCGGCTGATAAGTTCCCAGTCTGGCACACAGATGGCGTTGCAATAACCGAACCGATGCTTTTTTTAGTAAATACTAACCTTTAAAAGGTAGCAGAAAAAATGTCATGGCGATTCGCCGTGTGGATAAAACGCTAGAGTGGTTTTAGTTGAACAACTTTGTTGATAAACAAAAAATGGATAAACAAAAATTTCAAGAATTGTTATTTGATGGGAAAAAACACTGTTCAAACAAAAGTTTGGCTTGATAAGCGTTATCCTGACACTGCACCAGATAAATCAACCATTATTGACTGGTTTGCTGAATTTAAACGCGGTCGTACGGACACCAGTGATGCACCACATAAAAGAGGTGGTTACTACGGAAAACATCAAAAAAGTCCATAAAATCGTTTTGGGGAACCGTAAAGTGAAGTTGCAGGAAATAGCTCAGACTCTGAAGATATCCAAGGAACGTGTAGGTTTTATTTTGAATGAACATTTGTCTATGAAAAAGCTGTTGTCAAAAAGGGTGCCGCGCGTGTTGATTTTTGACCAAAAACAACAACGAGTCGATGATTCTAAGCACTGTTTTGAGCTTTTTCGTTTAAAAAATTATGTTATTTATTATAAAATTATTATTACTCTTCATTTTTTAAATTATTATTATTAAATTATTATTATTAAATTATTATTATTATTATTACTATTATTAAATTTATGTTATTTATTAAAGTTATAAACCCAGCTAGAAAATGTTTGCACTTTTTTTGCAAAAAAGTTGCAATTGTGTACAATTTGTGCAAAAAAAGTGAATATTTTTGAATATTTCAAAAAGTGTACACTTTGTGTGCACATTATATGCATTTTTTATGCATACAAAAAAGTGCATATTTTTTGTTTTCAAAAACTGTGCAAATTTTTTGCATAAAATAACTGCCTGTTCCGTGTTCGCAAAAAGTGTGCATTTTTTATGCACAAAAGTCTTTACTTTTTATAGATGTAAAAATTTCTATATTCCAAGTTTTGATTATTTCTATGCATAATGGTGCCAATTCAAATCTGTAAATTTTTTCAAAAGTGCATGTATTTCCTATGAGAATACAATATTACCTAAAAAGAAACACTTCAACGTCACAGATTCGTGCCCCCCTTCCAGCAATATTTTCCTCCCTCACCCCCTCGAGGGATGTGAAGGTGGGGCTGGGGGGGGATAAAACATATTTCACACTTTCTGTTCTTCTATGACCTGCAATTTGACTAATAATATAAGATTAAATTCTTTTTCAACATTTTTTAATAATAATTCAATGGGGGGGGGGGGGTAACCCCCTCATTGAATTGGACGTATGTACATAAGTATATATTATATAGATATTATAAAGAAAAATACAGCTTTAAAACACATATTTTACTGTACATTATTTTTTTTTAATAATTTTTTTTCAAAAAAAAAAAAAAAACTTTTGTTAAAATTTTAAGTTTTTAAAAATTACAAACTTAAATGAGGAATATCTCAAAATTTTCTTCTCGGTAAATTTTCAAAAATTTTAATTTTTTTTTTTTTATTTAATTTTTTAAGATTTGAAATTTTATAATTTTACCCCTCTCAAATGCACAGTTGGGGTATTCTACATCTCCCAGAGACAGTGAAAAAGATCTAAATTACATAAAGCATATATTCTAAAACTAATTAAATAAAATTCCAACTGCTAATTTTTTGAACAGTGTGACAGGCCGACAGGAGTGGAGGATATATTAGTTTCCATCTGCGCGTGCGCGGTGCCTTTCCTTCTGTTGTCGAGATACATGAGGCAAGCGTAAACAAGAATTGTATATACAAGATTCTAACCCAATTTTTCTCGCCTGATGTTGTCTATTTTACAGAAAAAAAGGTAAATTATTCAATTTTATGTTGTAATGTTCTCTAAAAAACATTGTAAATGAACGTTTGTTTGGAATAAAACCACCCTAATCCTAGTTATAAATGTTAGGCTTAAATGCTACGGCTTTTGGGGGGAAAAAAATCTTTTAGCTGCTTTTAGCGGTAGTGCTTTTATCAATTTTCACAGTAACTTGTGATTTTCAGTTTAACTATAGCAGGGGTCATACAGACGCCTTACACTACTTAGAAACTCCATAGAAATTAAAAAGTTTCCAAGGAGATACTTAAACTCCTTAAATAAACAAAACAAAATACTTCTTAAATTATCACAAAGTATAATTTAGCGTTCAACAATGATTAAAGAAAGTAAAATAAGTCTTCCCATGTTTATAAAAATGAAGTTCAAGTAATTACTGTCCTTCTAAGAAAAAAAAATAATCAAATTGTGTTTTTGTTTTGTTTGTACATACCCGTAAGTTTTCCCTTCAAAATTTGGTTTTTAAAATCTATCTGCATGTGATGTATGATGAGTATTTGAGAATTGACTGTCCTCTGTATCTGTAATATATGACTAAAGATACTTGTTTTTATTTTACTTTAAAGTTAATATGTTTAAAAGAAAGCTATGAACAATATTAATATGATTATTTATTGAACTTCAACATGGGGTACAGTGGACCACCCACTCCTGGGGCACAGTGGTCCACAATCCACTCTGCTCCTGTAATGCAGAATGTTCAAAATATTTAATAATTGCTTATTTTCTATAAATAAAGATTGTTTTAAAGTAGATTTAACTGTAAAATAAAGTAAACAAATAAAAATAACAATTTATTTAACATAGTAAGAAATATTTTGTTTTGTATTTACTGCCTTTGATAAATATAACTGTACTCTAATTGTTGATGATTTTATTCAAGTAAGATTTATGAGACGCAAATTGAATGGAAATCAGTTTATTTCTTCTGAAACTGTAGATGAATCTGCTGTTGATGTCAATGATTTCATAATGTTGCTCTCAGACCCAAAATTATTTCTTGAAAATTCCAGGCTCAATCTTACTCATAAGTACTTAAGAATTTAATTTGCAAATTTTAATGTGAGCGGATTTTTTTGTACTTAAGTAATAACTTCAACTAAATTGCAATTGTTCCTGTATTAATCTGTTATTATTTTCAAAATATAATTTTTTTGTTTTTGCTTCAAAATTTATATTACTATGTTATTTTGTGGGTGAAGGGGCAACAAAAAATAATTAGATTAATGAAAAATAGATTTATATTGTATTTTAGATATTACCTAATAGTGGTCCACTGTACCACGGTGGGTGGACCACTGTACCCCGCTTCCGGGGTACACTGGTCCACTTCACAAGTGTATATAATTTTTTTTTTTTTTTTTTTGAAAAATGTATTGAAAACTATTTTGTGAGAAAATTATGATGGATGTAAGAAGGTTTAAGGAATATTCAAAAATATTTTCATACAGATCGGTCAGTCTGTTAAAGAGAAAAAAAAATGTTAACTGGAAAAGTGGTCCACTGTGTACGGGTCTCCCCTACATAAAGTTTAGAACAGAAGCAGTATCTTATTAGTTATTCGAGCTTTTTATTAATCTTTCAATCAAGCGGTCTTGGAAACCAAAACCACTCACAGTATGTATGCAACAGTTTTTGTGAAAGCAATTAACTGCATAAAGTAATAAAGGAACAGCTTTGTGATTAACCTGCTGTGTGCCATCTTGTTTTTTAAATCAAGACATATTTGTTTTGTTTCTCATTTCCTTTCATCCATATTTACTTATTATAAACACATTATTTAATTTTATTGGCTAATTTATTTATATTTAATAATATAAGTTAAAATGTTTTGATTTAAAAAATGAGATTTCTGACCTTGAGCGATAAATCAAAACATTTGTTTAGTTTCTGACATAATCAATAGGGTGGGTCGAAATCATTTCTATTACCGCTGCAGAGGCAGTCAAAATTTTGAAAAAAACGGCAAAAATTTCAATTTTTCGTTTTTTCTAGAGTTTTTAACTTTTATTATATGTCTAGAATTAAATAAATTTACATTATAGCTTGTAATAACTTATAAATGTGTAGTAATTTTGATCATGAGCATTGCGAACCAGGGGCGAGAGAGGCCCGTCCCCCCCCCCCCTAAATTTGAGAGAAAGGGGTTTTTTGAAGTGATTTTCCGGAACGTTTTAGATATTTTTTGTTGGGAGGGGGGAGAAAAAGTGAAAATTGAGGGGAATTTATGTAAGATTTCTTCCTACTAAAAAAATCCTTAAATTTACCATAAAATCGCAAAAATTTCTTCAAAAACCCCTTTTTTCCAAAATTTAAGAGGGGCGGGGCCCCTCTTGCCCTTGGTTGGCAATCCCCATCATCAAAATTACTAGACATTTATTAGTTATTACTAGACATAATGTAAATTTTTTTAATAGTAGACATATAATATGAATTTGAAAAAAAGTAAAAAACGGAAAATTGAAATTTTTGCCGTTTTTTTTCAAAATTCTGGCTGCCTCTGTGGCGGTAATAGAAATAATTTCACCATAATGACATTTTATTGGAACATTACTAACATCTTGATGTAGCTTTTGCAATCTATTAGAAATTGTATTGGTATGGTTGGATAATTTAATTTAAAAAAAAAAAAAAAAAAAAAAAAAAAAGCGATTTTTTTAAACTTTGCCCTCTTTGCGACGGTAAAAGATATTTAAAAGATATTAACCATTTGGTGTAATATTTTGTGAATTTATTCCTTATTACCAATGGCAACTTTTCCGCACTATTACGTTTCGATTATATAAATTTCGTTTTTTTCGACCCACCCTAATAACCAAGTTAAATCAAAACATTTTAACTTCTATTATTAAATATAAATAAATGATTCAATAAAATTAAATAATGTGTTTATAATAAGTAAATGTGGATGAATATTATTTTGGAATTATTAATTGAAAGTAAACTAAAAAATTATTTAAAATATATAAAATATGCTTTGATTTTGTTTGTCAAAATTTGTTGGGGGGGGGGGGAGGAACTCTACTGCAGGAACCCTCATTCAATTCCAAAACTAGCTCTTTTTTTTTTGGTTCACAAGAGGTAAACATACTTTTTGAAGCCCCCCCCCCCTTAATTTTATTGACTAATTTATTTATATTTAATAATGAAAGTAAAAATATTTTGATTTAAAAAATGAGATTTCTGACCTTGAGTGATAAATCAAAACATTTGTTTAGTTTCTGACATAATCAATCGGGTCGAAATCATTTCTATTACCGCTGCAGGGGCAGTCAAAATTTTGAAAAAAAACCGGCAAAAATTTCAATTTTACGTTTTTTCTAGAGTTTTTAACTTTTATTATATGTCTAGAATTAAATAAATTTACATTATAGCTTGTAATAACTTATAAATGTGTAGTAATTTTGATCATGAGCATTGCGAACCAGGGGCGAGAGAGCCCCCCCCCCTAAATTTGAGAGAAAGGGGTTTTTTGAAGTGATTTTCCGGAACGTTTTAGAGATTTTTTGTTGGGAGGGGGGAGAAAAAGTGAAAATTGAGGGGGAATTTATGTAAGATTTCTTCCTACTAAAAAAATCCTTAAATTTACCATAAAATCGCAAAAATTTCTTCAAAAAGCCCTTTTTTCCAAAATTTAAGAGGGGCGGGCCCCTCTCGCCCTTGGTTGGCAATCCCCATCATCAAAATTACTAGACATTTATTAGTTATTACTAGACATAATGTAAATTTTTTTAATAGTAGACATATAATATGAATTTGAAAAAAAGTAAAAAACGGAAAATTGAAATTTTTGCCGTTTTTTTTTCAAAATTTTGGCTGCCTCTGTGGCGGTAATAGAAATAATTTCACCATAATGACATTTTATTGGAACATTACTAACATCTTGATGTAGCTTTTGCATTCTATTAGAAATTGTATTGGTATGGTTGGATAATTTAATTTAAAAAAAAAAAAGCGATTTTTTTTTAAACTTTGCCCTCTTTTCGGCGGTAAAAGATATTTAAAAGATATTAACCATTTGGTGTAATATTTTGTGAATTTATTTGTTATTACCAATGGCAACTTTTCCGCACTATTACGTTTCGATTATATAAATTTCGTTTTTTTCGACCCACCCTAATAACCAAGTTAAATCAAAACATTTTAACTTCTATTATTAAATATAAATAAATGATTCAATAAAATTAAATAATGTGTTTATAATAAGTAAATGTGGATGAATATTATTTTGGAATTATTAATTGAAAGTAAACTAAAAAATTATTTAAAATATATAAAATATGCTTTGATTTTGTTTGTCAAAATTTGTTGGGGGGGGGGGGGGAGGAACTCTACTGCAGGAACCCTCATTCAATTCCAAAACTAGCTCCTTTTTTTTGGTTCACAGGAGGTAAACATACTTTTTGAAGCCCCCCCCCCTTAATTTTATTGACTAATTTATTTATATTTAATAATGAAAGTAAAAATATTTTGATTTAAAAAATGAGATTTCTGACCTTGAGTGATAAATCAAAACATTTGTTTAGTTTCTGACATAATCAATCGGGTCGAAATCATTTCTATTACCGCTGCAGGGGCAGTCAAAATTTTGAAAAAAAAAACGGCAAAAATTTCAATTTTTCGTTTTTAAAGTTTTTAATTTTTATTATATGTCTAGAATTAAATAAATTTACATTATAGCTTGTAATAACTTATAAATGTGTAGTAATTTTGATCATGAGCATTGCGAACCAGGGGCGAGAGAGGCCCGTCCCCCCCCCCCCCTAAATTTGAGAGAAAGGGGTTTTTTGAAGTGATTTTCCGGAACGTTTTAGAGATTTTTTGTTGGGAGGGGGAAGAAAAAGTGAAAATTGAGGGGGAATTTATGTAAGAGGTCGCCCCTACTAAACAAATCCTTAAATTTACCATAAAATCGCAAAAATTTCTTCAAAAAGCCCTTTTTTCCAAAATTTAAGAGGGGCGGGCCCCTCTCGCCCTTGGTTGGCAATACCGATCATCAAAATTACTAGACATTTATTAGGTATTACTAGATATAATGTAAATTTTTTTAATAGTAGACATATAATATGAATTTGAAAAAAAGTAAAAAACGGAAAATTGAAATTTTTGGCGTTTTTTTTAAAAAATTTGGCTGCCCCTGCGGCGGTAATAGAAATAATTTCACCATAATGACATTTTATTGGAACATTACTAACATCTTGTTGTAGCTTTTGCATTCTATTAGAAATTGTATTGGTATAGTTGGATAATTTAATTTAAAAAAAAAAATGTGTTTTTTTTTTTAACTTTGCCCTCTTTGCAGCGGTAAAAGATATTTAAAAGATATTAACCATTTGGTGTAATATTTTGTGAATTTATTCCTTATTACCAATGGCAACTTTTCCGCACTATTACGTTTCGATTATATAATTTTCGGTTTTTTCGACCCACCCTAATAACCAAGTTAAATCAAAACATTTTAACTTCTATTATTAAATATAAATAAATTATTCAATAAAATTAAATAATGTGTTTATAATAAGTAAATGTGGATGAATATTATTTTGGAGTTATTAATTGAAAGTAAACAAAAAAATTATTTAAAATATATAAAAATATGCTGTGATTTTGTTTGTCAAAATTTGTTGGGGGGGGGGGGAACTCCACTGCAGGAACCCTCATTCAAGGCCAAAATGCTGTTTTTGTTCACAGGAGGTAAACATACTTTTTGATCCCCTTCCCCTCTTCCTCCTCCACAAAGTAAATAATAGCCAACTTATTTTAATCATAAAGTACATAATATTTAACTATGTAATCAACTTTGTCAAGTATTTATTTGATAAAACCTCTGAAACCGGAATCTAAAGGAATATTAAAAAATATCGCAGTATATGGATTTCCTTCTTGGGATGTATAATTGTTGATACATATGTTTTAGCATATTAGTTAGTAATCTGTAACTTTTAAAATGTAATTAAGAAAATTTTAAAAGCTTATAAAGTAAATTTAAATTACTATAAACTAAGGATGCACTGAATAGCGATTTTGGCCGAATACTGAATATTCAGCCCACAAGTATACCGAATATTCGGCTGGCCTAATATTTTTATATTTCAGACTAAAGTATTAAAAGTTAAATTATAAAACAATTTTACATAATATTTAACACAGATACTGCCATTTTATGAACCAGACCTTTTTACAAGAAGCCTTTACAGAAAAAAACAAACTGTGCTTTAGCTTTGAGTTATAACTTAAAAAGAGTATAGTCTTAAAACTTTTTTAATTAATTTAGTTAAACTTTGATTAATTAAACTTTGTAGCTTCTTCTGTGAATTAAAATAAATTTATAAAATGTTCTTATATTCAGTTATAAGCCATTTTGTATTGGGTTGTTATTGATTTTCTTCTCTTCCAGAGTGGAAGCTTAGCTGCTAGTAAAATGTGGTTGAACAGAGACTTGTTGATACATCTCATGTAAGTATTATTTTATAATTTAATAAATCTTATTACATTATATTTTATTACAGTGTCCAGTTTAATTGGGTCATTTTCAAAATATTCATACCTATAACTGTCCCCACTTTATGTCAAGTCCGTTACCTTACAATTTTTAATAGTTTTATTGTCATATTTATAATTTTTTTTCTAGCATTTTTTAATTTATTATGAAGATTGGATAACTATTAAATATTTCTATAAAAGTTAATAATTTGCAGATAATTTTTCTAGCTTTGATAGAGGGTCATTTTCAATAAATGCTTACAATTCTGAAAAATCTGACTTGTATGCCTTTTATGAAAATGATCCTCTATCAAAGCTAGAAAAACTGTCTGCAAGTTAATAACTTTTATAGAGATATTTAATAGTGATCCAATCTTCATTATAAATTAAAAAATGCTAGAAAAAAATTATAAATATGACAATAAAATATTAAAAACTGTAAGGTAACGGACTTGACATAAAGTAGGGACAGTTATATGTATGAATATTTTGAAAATAACCCTCATAAAAATTATACCAAAGGCTAAAGTGCTTAATTAATTATACTTACAGACACATCTAACATATACGCTATTACCTATTTCATATTTAATGTGAAATTTAAAGTATTTTTTTCGGTTTCTGATTTTCAGAATTGTATGAATTTTTTAAAATGACCCAATTACGCTGTTTAGGAATTTTGTTATCTTCTTGTTATCTTGCGGCCCTCACAATTACGATTATGCCAAGGTTGCAGCTATGTAGATATGCCATTAATGGACACCTCCTTCCCAATGTTTTTGGTTTAAAAAAATAACCAATTAATATTTTGCTTTTTTTTTTCATCTCATAACTCCCCATTGCATGTTTTACAATCTGGAGTATTGTTGACACTCTAAAAAATCCTGAATTTCGTCGATCGACCGCGTAAAAATCCTGAATTAAGTTATGTTAAAAAGTTGTGTTTTCTTTATTAGACCAGGAACTTATATGCCCATGCGTTAGTACAAACTTTTTCCCACCGAAGATTTTCATATCCGTTCTATTGCCAATTTTTAACTACAATAACATAAAGTTTCTGACTTCTTTCTTCATAATTAATGCTGCATTCCTTTCTTTTATTTCTTTGGCATTTAAAACTTGTTACATATCAATTCAAGATTGTTCCAGTAATCGCTTAGCCAGTTCCATTATTTAAAGCCTTATAAGAAAAGAAAACGAGATTTCATGGACGTCAAAAAATCATCCAAGAAACGATTCAGTCTGAAAACAAGTTAAGAAAACCATTTTCGAAAACATCATAAAATAAGTAGGATTTAAGCTCAAGCTTCTCTCTTATCCATCGATGACGATAACAAAAAATACCATGCCTTGCACATCAATAGCATAAAGTTTCTGACTTCATCCTTTATAATTAATGTTGCATTCATTTCTTTTATTTCTTTGGCATTTAAATCTTGTTACATATCAATTCAAGATTGTTCCAGTAATCGCTTGCCCGTTCCATTATGTAAAGCTTTGTAAGAAAAGAAAACGAGATTTCATGGACGTCAAAAAATCATCCAAGAAACGATTCAGTCTGAACACAAGTTAAGAAAATCATTTTCGAAAACATCATAAAAGAAGTAGGATTTAAGCTCAAGTTTTACTCTTATCCATCGATGGCGATAAAAAAAAATACCATGCCTTACACATCAATAAGTAGTTCATGGATCTTTGAAAACAAGTCAGTATAAATGCATTTCATTTCGTAATAATTTGCCTCTGCTCCGAATGTTCCTAAATTCAAATAATGTCTGAATTGTAAATTTATGTAGAGGAAAGGTATTAGGACAATTTTTTCGAAATTTGTACAAATTTTGTACTTGCTTTTGTTTAGGTTAACTCAACAGCAAGGATAAGTAATAAGTCCAGTTTCAATATTGGTTTCTGTTGATAGGAAACAGAGCAAAGTAACATTTTTAAATAACAGTTAGTATACAGCTGATTAATCATTTGTTTTATTCAAATTTTTAGCTTTACCATAAATCTAAAAAAAACAATGTTTACATTACGTCCTTTGACGCAATTATAAAAAAATTATGATGATAAAATATAGGTTTATGACGTTACTTGTTAATGATGAATGTGTTCCGCCATTGTAAAATTATGGTCCCAAAACTTTTAAGGACATTATTTTGTAAAATTATGTATACTACAAAATTTTTTATTTCACGATCACTGAAATTGAGAAACTAATATCTAAAAAGCGAAATGATGTCGACCGAAAAATTCTGTCATATTTTAATAAATCCTTCATTTATAAAACTTATACAAAAAAGGAAGAGGTATGGGAATTTTCTGTTTTATTCAGGTTTTGCTTCAAGTGCAAGCTGGCTGCTTTCTAACATATTCATGAAGAGATTTTTATTCGTAAACGTATAAATTGCTCTTAAAAAATATATTGAAATTATAACTTTGAACTCTGCGTACATTGATTGAATTCTCATCATGATGGCCTATTTTTTTAAATCAAGAGCTGTTCGATAAAATGAGCGTTTTAAGGAACTTAGACTGTCATAATATTTTTGGTGTTACTTATTTTCTTTTTGGCTTGTTTCATATTTACGATAGATTTTATTTTCGGGGTAGGTCTGATAATAAGAATATCCTGAAAACTCATGCTAGTTCTTATTTTAGAGTTGTGTTTTACATAAAAAAACGTGGCATAGAATGGATTTTATAAAAAAAGTTTGTTTATAAAATCCATGACATAGAGAAAATAAATTCATTTAAATATACATCGTATATATTTCGTATGTATTGTATACTTAGGAAAAACTTTTTTTTCTAAAGACAAAAATAGTTTGCGTTAAGATAAATAGAAAATTTATATTTATTTTTCTATATACAGTAAAACAATCATGATGGATTTTTGGGTTCCTAATTGCGGACAAAACTATTTAGCAAACCCTCTTCCGCCCTATTACACATTTATGTATGATTGTATCTATTAATAGCGTCAAATTCCGCAGTCTCAAGTTGTCCGTTATTCATAGGTCTTAGTGTATTTATATAGTGTTTATGTAGAGGAAAGCTGATGATGTTAGATTTTGTACGTATATTTTTATTTTCTCCAATTAGAGATAAAAAAACACAATAATTTAGTACTCCTAAATCATTCATTGCAGGATTTGTTTCGACTTTTAGCATTTAAAATATAACATTTCAACGGTTCCACATTTCAAAGGTTTTGGCTAGATTTTTTTTTAAACAGTAATCTGACATTTTTCACATTAAAATTTATTAAATGACTAAACATTAAAGGTTTCGATTTAATTGCAGTAATACGGTAAACCGTAGCGTTTATTATAGTGTTAGTAATTATTACTAAATTTAAAGCAAAAAAAACATTTCTTTTATTTCTGTACTTTCAACGACGTAAATTGTATGCTACTGCTGCTTTAGTTAGATGGAATTTTAATCAAAGAGATTGATTTAAGCTCTCGAATGTTAATTCTTAATTAAATACCTTTCGATGAATGAATGTTTCTCCTTTTTCATGAATTTGCTATTAATATATAAATATTAACTTGAACATGATATTTAAACGCATGTGTGTTGGAAAAACTTTCCTGGAACGCTTCCTTTTTGAATATACTATTTATATGATATTTGTTATTGTACGAAAAACATCTCTCTTCGTTAGATAAAATTTATCACAAACGGCATTCAATTTCAAATATTTCATCCACTTTTTTATGAATTTTTCAGATGTTATCTGATTTATAAAACTAACTGTATAAGAATATGTTCTTTAGATGAATTTTATGTAAGAGAGAGTGAAGAACATTTGATCCCTTTTCAGAATTATATTTTTTTTCTGCTAAATTTTCATGAAATTCTAAAATAAAAACATATATTTATAATGCTCTATCCTCTGTAAATTTATATTCAAAATAGTAAATAGTTATTGTAGAGGAGGTTGGTATATTAAATGCTTTTTTAAACCAGTTCAAACTGGTCAAATGAGCCACCATGAGGTACCTGTGATTTCCTATGGGGCACTTTTGATAATTTAGTTGAAATAAAATAGAATACATTTTTAATATGACTTTATATTTTGTGAGTTCATAGTTGGATAACAGCAAGGAGATATCTATTTAACTATACATATTTATTATACATATTTACAAGCCGGTCAAGCAAACCGTTGCTTAGAACATCCAGGCTTACACTGCCTCTGTACATCTGGTACCAATCACACTCTTGCAAGATATAATCAAAATGCTGGACTTGTAGCGCAATCTATGATTACAGATTAACCTTCTCACCGCCGCGACCTGATATATGCGTTCACTATGCTATAGGTTTCACAGCAATACAAGGTTTGTTTAAATTAATATAATTTTACAAATATAATGCATTTTTAAAACATCAAGTAATGATTGATACTGTCAAGGATTATACTTATATACGTAATTACGTTTTTTATCTCAAGTTTGAAAATTCAGATTTTTTAAGCATTTTAAAAAAATTACAGAGAAAACAACATTACAAATTTGCCCTTTTGCTCGGCGGTCAGGGGGTTAATACTAATTATTGAGATATGACATCCCTCCCCTCGTATTTCAAACGACTCACTGGTTTAATCTGTCTGTTGCTTCTTCGAACAGGTTGATTGTCCTTTTTACCAGTCTTTATACGTGTACTCTTCTGTATGTCCACATCATTCTTTGTAACGGAATTGTACTTTACATTTTTATCCATAGTATCACCACAATTATTATTTACAACTGTACCTGTTACATTATCATGTGAAAACTGAGATTGGTTAGATTCTTCAGCATTCTTGGCATTAATTTGCTCTTTATTATTTACATAATATCCAGAAAACTTGTTTCTTTTAACTCTATCATAACTATCAAAATCATTGTTTTGTTTATCAAACTGATCCGTTTTACTTTCCTCTGACGTTTCATCACTTATTTCTCTGTTGTATCACATCTGATTAACATGACGTTTACATATTATTTCGTCATCTCTATTTGCTAAAACTCATCTACTCCCCAATAATTTTATAATTTTTCCCTTATTCAATTTCACCCATTTTTCAAAGTTTTTAACAAAAACTGATTCATGAAGATTGTATTTATGTAAGGGTTGCTGTATTTTAGGTTTGGATGGTAATACCAATTGTAGAGCTGTTCGAACTGACCTTCCAAACATTAATTCTGCGGGACTCTTACCAGTGACAGAATGTGGGGTGGAATGATTTTCCAATAAAAATCGTGTATTGACAAATTTATGTCAACCTTATCTAGCTTTTTAAGACGATTTTTAACAGTTTGAACATACTTTCTGCCTTTCCATTCAATGATGGATGATATGGCGGAATAGGTGTATGTATAATTCCATTTGATTTAAGAAATTCTTGAAATTCATAACTTATAAACGCACGTCCATTATCACTGACCAATTCAACAGGCAAACCAAATGTAGCAAAAATTCTACTTAGTACTCTAATAGTTGATTTACTATCAGCACTGGGTACCACCTGTACCTCTAACCATTTAGTATAAAAATCGACCATAATTTAAAAAAAAATTACCCTCAAAAGTATCGGCAAAATCTATGTGAATTCTTTCCCAAGCAAATTCCGATTCCCATTTTAAAGGTTTCATTTTAGGATTATCCTTAGCAAACATTTTGCATCTACTAGAAGAATTAACCATTTGTTCAATTTCTTTGTCCATATTAGGCCACCAGATCACACCTCGAGCTTTAGCTTTCATGCTAGACATACCCTGATGAACCGAATGTAATAATTGTAACATTTTTTCGCGACCATCAATTGGTATAATTACTCTATGTCCCCATAATAAACAATTTTCTAAACACGAAATTTCCTCACGTCTACGAAAATATGGTTTATATACCTCTGATTTAACCGTCTTTGGCAATCCATATAACGCATACTCTAAAATTTGTTTTGTTACTGGATTTTCAGTTGTCCACTTTGAAATCGTTTTAGAAGTAACAGGCCAACTATTAGAAACGAACATTATTTCAGATGGATTATTTACTACATTTACAGTTACTGGAAGAGGTAATCTACTTATGCATCAGCTTTTTTATTATTTTTACCTTTGCAATTGTATAGTCATAACCTGCTAACATTAACGACCATCTCAGCATTCTGGGTGATAATATATCAGGTACTTTTTTTACAGGATCAAAAAATCGAATTATAGGTTTGTGATCAGTTATGATTTTAAACTCTTTACCTGCTAAATATTGATGAAATTTAGTTACACCAAAAATTACAGATAAAGCTTCTTTATCAATCATGGCATAATTTCTTTCAGTTTTATTCATCGTTCTAGATGCAAAAGCTATTGGTTTTTCTTTACCCTGAACAATGTGACTTAACACACAACCGATACCATATTCAGATGCATCACAGTTTAAAACAACATCTTTGTTTATATCATACAATTCTAAAACAGGTGATTTACATAAAATTTGTTTAACTTTCTGAAATGCTTTTTCATGCTTCTCTGACCATGCCCACTTTACATTATTATCTAATAATCTATGCAGAGGTTCTAACACATCTGAAATATTAGGCAGGAAGTTTCTATAATAAGAAATTAATCTCAAAAATGAACGTAATTGAGAAACTTTAGTAGAAAAAGGAGCATTCAAAATAGCATCAACTTTTTCTGGTATTTTTCCTTATTTAATCTTATACCATGCTCAGAAAAGCATTTCATAATACATTCAACTCTTTCAGAATGTTCGGATTCAGATATAGCACTTATAATTACATCATCTAAAAATACACTAACATAATCAAACTACTTTAATATATTTTCAATTTTTCTTTGAAAAATACCTGGTGCACATTTTACACCAAAAGCCAGTCTTAAAACTTTAAGTAAACCGTTATGAGTATTAATAGTTAAAATTTTACTACTTTCATCATCAACAGGTTATTGTAAATAAGCATCTGTTACATCAAACACAGTAAAGAATTATCCACCTGCTAATTTAGCAAATAATTCTTCCATTCTTGGAAGAGTATAATTATCATTTTCAGTGTTAGAATTTACTGTTGCTCTATAATTACCACAAATTCGAACAGTACCATTTGGTTTTGGAACAATTACCACAGGACTAGCCCATTCAGAATAATCAACAGGTTTTAAAATACTCTCATTTGTTAATCGCTCCAATTTCAAATCAGTTGCTGTTCTCAAAGAAAAAAGAACAGGTCGAGATTTTAGGAAAACTGGTTTTGCAACATTTTTCAAATTTATTGAAACGAGAGGACCTTTGATCGTACCAATCCCGTTAGCAAAAACATTAGGAAATTTTTTTATTAAATCATCCTTCGAAATACATTTTATCATGTTTACATTAGGCCAAAATATTTTTGATGCTTTCAACCAAGTTTTACCAATTAAACTCGGACCTTCTTCTTTAATAACTAGCATTTAAAAATTAGGTATACAATTATCATCAATCGAAACATTTACATTTAATTCAAATAATACGGTTAAATAATCTTTAGTATACGTTTTCAGCTTAATATTAGATTTAACCAAAAGAGGCTTACCTGAAAATAATTTATCGGCAATATTTTTACTTATGATCGTATGAGCTGCTCCTGAATCAATTTCGAAATTAACTTTAATCCCATTAATTGTAACACATTTTTCCCATAATACATTATTGCACTCATCCCTCATAACATTTAATGAATATTCTTGAACAGTTTTAATTTTACTGTTCTTTTTCAGTTTTTGATTCAGTGTAGAGAAGTTGCGGTAACGGCAACAAAATTTTAAATGTCCATCTTTATGGCACAAATGGCATTCAACTGATTTAAATGGACACTCAACAGGTTTGTGATTTCTTGCACAACGATAACAAGGCTTCTCTTTATAACTGTTTCGGTTTCCAGGTGCGTACATATCTTCTTACGGCTTCGGCGAATACTGGTGTACTTTCATTTTTTCCATTCGGGCATCTTGAACTTTATTTACCGTTGTTCCTCCATTAATCTGTAGCGATTTTACTCCAACTTCGGCAGATTCGAACAATTCCGCAATATCCACAGCTGTTTGAAATGTTAGATTTTTCGTATCTAACAATTTTTGTTGTATTTTCTCATATTGAATTCCAAACATTAGCTGGTCCCGTAGGCGATCACTTAATGTATTTTCAATGTTGCAGTATTTGGATAACCGACGTAAATCTCTCACAAAATTTGCTATACTTTCCCTTTGCTTCCGTAATCTTTTTTGAAACATAAAACGTTCAACTATTTCACTTGGACACGGTGAAAAATGTTCTTTCGCACTCTTTAAGAGATCACCATAACTTATTTCTTTCAGCAGAGTCTGTACAATAATATCTCTATCAATATGAAAAAAGTTGCAGTTCCAACAGAGCTTAATAAAATATTTTTCTTCTTTTCCGTATCTTTAATATTATTAGCTGAGAAGTAAAAGTCGATTTTTTCAACATAAATTGACCTGGACACGGTAGAATTATATTCTTCCAGACGTCCCAGAGAAATTACTTCCGTTTCTGTCATTTTCTTTGTTTTGTTCTTCTTTTCAAAAAGTCTGCAACATTTATTTAAAATCTTGGGTTCTGTTCCGCTTCGTCGCCATTTAATATGAATTTATATTTTGTGAGTTCATAACAGCAAGGAGATATCTATTTAACTATACATATTTATTATACATATTTCCAAGCCGGTCAAGCAAACCGATGCTTATAACATCCAGGCTTACACTGCCTCAGTACATCTCGTATTAGTCACACTCTTGCAAGATATAATCAAAATGCTGGACTTGTAGCGCCATCTCTGATTACAGATTAATACTAATCATTGAGATATGACAATTTTAAACATACATGTAACACACACATATATATATATATATATATATATATATATATATCACCGAGTCTTACTTCATGTGTATGTAAAAGAAGGCAGATAAGAAGCAGTCCATTTCCTTTTTTACTTTTATTCGAAAAGTCAAAGATGAATCGATTAGGCTTTACTCTATTTGAATCTCACGCCATACTTGCTAATTTTAATATCGTGGCATTACTTGATGATTAAACTTTAAATATAAGAAGACATCTTGGATCTTAAAACAGAAGACAGTTGTTTTTCGAATTTACCGGCGGCCAAGGAGAACATTCTATGATCAGGCAGGCATGTCGGGGCCGCATACACCGCCGAATCCCGGAACCTTCTGCCGCAAAACGCGGGAAAACGCCGTATATCATTTTCTGAGCGCTCCAGAATACATTTTTACTAAGAAGTCTCTCGACCAATCAACGCTCACGGCTTAATTCCTTCGGCGCGTTAATATAGAAGTAATATTATCGTAAGCTGGAAAAAAGCGCGCCAAACCAATGTTCTAGAACAAACTCGAAATCTAATTCCTTCGAATAAATAAGATCAAAGAGAAAAGAACTACATATGTTTTATCAAGTATGGCAATATGCCAAAATAATTTTTACATTGAGACTAAAGTCTTTCATAATTTGAGAAGTAATATTTTGTCAGGAATTGTAGGGAAATAAAAAATAAAGAAAAGAAATTCATAGGTTGTTATTTCAAAAGAGTAAAATATTTTTAGCTGGGAGATTGGTGTTTTTTAGAAGAATTAAATTCTAGGATGCATTTTATTTAAAGAAATAAAAGTGCGTAATTTTAATAGAGCATCTATCAGCGCCATTTTTTTAAGAGAATGAATTTGGAATAAACTATATTTTGCTAGATGTAATTTTGACAATCGAAATACTGGAGCGAGAAAATAATTTAGAATAATGGGATTTACACAGAATTATAGTTTTAATGAGGTCAACGGCGAAAAATTTTTTAAATTGTTTCATATATATATATATTAAGTAAATATACATAATAAAATCCAAACTGTACTACTGACTTGTGCAAAAACTATGAAATTACTAACTATCAAAAATATTTATAATTTTTAAAGAATGTTAAATGCACCATTCACAGGACTGTATATTTGGACAAGTGTATGGGAAATATCATTGCTGCAACTGCCCAAATAGTTCTTCCTACAAGTGATTGATGAAACAATTGTCACCATGGCAGATAAATTCTCTTAATCTCTCGGTCAAAAGGAGACCAATTTCATTTTCAATTTTTTTTTATGATACGTTTTCCTTATACCATGAATGGTGCGCATTTCAAGAGTAGTTGAATTTCAACATTCGAAATATTTTTCTGAAATTTTAACATCCTTGATCCTAAATTTTGAATTTCAATTAAAATTCTCATTATTATACATACAGGGTGGTTCCAACTTGGGTCCACAATAATTAATATTTTACGTTTTCATATGTTAAGTTCATTTTTTGTTTGTATACGTTTGTGACAATTCGAAAAAAAGGTGAAAACATAAAGGAGTGGATTTTGAGGCAGTATTTTTAAGCGTAAAATGCCAAAAGATTGAACACAGTACAATTAAAAAATATTAAAAGGTCTTGTGAAGCATAAGGATTTTGAGAGAAACCCACGCACATTTGAAGAAATTAAGGATTTCATGATGGAAGATTCTATGATAATTTATGAAGATTGTAGCAGACCAAATACTTGAGATTACTTGAATATCATTTCTAATATTGAGACAGGGCGTTTCAAACATTTAAATGATTACATACAGTTTCTAACGTATTGATTTTAATATTCAAATACTAAATTTTAATGTTTGTAATTTGCCATTATATTATTACTACATACTGAAAATATACCTACCTGTTATATATCTACATTTAAATAAACTTTATAATTAAATATAAAACCTATAAAAATAATAAATAAAATAAAATAAAATAACTGAAACAAAAAAAAAAAGATGTATAAATTGTCAACTAAGCCCAATTATTTAAATCTGCCGTGTGGATAATGTTTTGAGGTATTAGGTACATAAGTCGTATTACATTAAAAATAATATGTATAAATTATAAAAAATAAAATTCGAAAGGGATTATTCAAAAAGAGGGATATTAATGAAAATATGAAACCAGCTTTACATGAAGAGGATTTCATTTATATATAAAAAAAAAATTAATTGTATGTGGTGAAAAATACCACATTAAAATTATTCAGTGAAATAACATACATTAGTTGCTAAACGTATTGCATCTAACGTATGAGAAACGTGCTTCTAGAATTAAATAACTCATTTTCATTTTTTTATTTAATTTTTTTTATTAGTTCTTAATCTATGCATTCCTTTTTTTAGTTATGATTATTAAGATTCAGTCAAAAAACATTGCCATTAGTAATTAATTACCTTCATTACAGACAACTATGTGTTAAAAAAAGGAAAATACACATGCAAAGTGTAAATCTTGCTAAACAAAATATAATATTTAAAACATTTTTTTTTTATAATTAACAGACTGTTCTATGTTATAAAGTACTGTATTTTATTACTGTCTAATACTTCTTATCTTAAATAGTTTTTTATCATGTTTTTTTTTTTTTTTTTTTTTTTTTTTTTTTTTTTTTTTTTTTTAGCGAAGTGAGAGTGACCTACAGCATGATTAGTAAAAAACGTTAATTTTATAAGATTACATTTTTTTTGTATAAATTCATTTAAAGAATTCATATAAATAGTTCATGCTTCAGATTAAAATAAATCTTATGGCGATAATATGTTTAAGTGTTGTAATGACATTCTAAAACTAATTTATATTTTTAACTATATTAACCACATATTGCGATATTCTTTTCGTTTAGGAAATTACATTTTTAAATCAAATATGCAACATACAAATTAGTTATTCGTAACGAAGAGATCTTTTGTCGAAAGTAAAAGCAAATAGAAATTAAAATATTGCGTATTAAGAATCAAAATTAGGAAATTTTCAAAAATTTCTTCATAAGAGATTTATTATTAATATAATGTCTAATAATATTTAACGAAGACAGAAAGTGTAACATAAAGAGTGTCTTATATTTTACTTCAAATTAATATTTTGCGTTTATTACATTTGTATTTGAAACTCAAGGAAGTTGCAAACAGTATCTCATTTACATAATGGTTCTCTATCATGTAATCAATTACTTCTATCATATATATATATATATATATATATGTATGTATATATCACATATATATCAACATATATATCACATATATATCAACCTAAAATAATATTTTTCATGTATTAGTAATTAAAAAAAATACATTGAATTGTCGACCTATTTTTTTTTTAATATAAAGCACATCTAATCTTATAAAATGCTTGGTTTATTATTATGACAATGTTTAATAATATTTAACGAAGGCAGAAAGTGTAATATAAAGTGTGTCTTATATTTTACTTCAAGTTAATATTTTGCGTTTATTACATTAGTATTTGAAACTCAAGGAAGTGGCAAACATGATCTCATTTACATAATGATTCTCCTTAATGTAATCAATAACTTCTATCACACACACATATATATATATCAACATAAAATATTATTTTTTAAGTATTAGAAATTTAAACAAAAAAAAAAATACATTGATTTTGTCGACGCATTTCTTTTTTTAAATATAAAGCACTACTACTCTTATAAAATGTTTCATTTATTATTATAATAATGTCTAATAATATTTAACGAAGGCAGAAAGTATAATATAAAGTGTGTCTTATATTACTTTCTTCTATCTTTACAAGAAGAAAGTATTGGATTCATGAAAATTTTCGACTTCCGGTTTTCGACGGATTTATACGTTTTAGAGGATCCTGAACACGATTTGAGACTATTTTTAGAAAATGTCTGTCTGTGACTCTGTGACTCTGTCTGTGACTCTGTCTATTTGTCTGTCTGTCTGTATGTGACAAAAATTTTGTGGGCGCTCTATCTCAAGAACTAATGCTCGGAATTTAATAAAACATCAGATTCTGTTAGTTCCTTATATAAATTGGTGCTGATTAGTTTTTGGTAAAAATCGCCCGGCAGGTGGCGCTGTTATGCAGCCTTTTCCGCGATTTCCGCAATAGCTCTATCTCAAGAAATAATGCTCAGAATTTAATAAAACTTTATATTCAGTTAGTCTCTGATATAAATAGGTGCTGATTAGCTTTCGGTAAAAATCGCCCAGCAGGTGGCGCTGCTATGCAGCATTTTTCGCGATTTCCACAATAGCTCTATCTCAAGAACTAATGCTCGGAATTTAATAAAACTTTATATTCAGTTAGTCTTTGATATAAATTGGTGCTGATTAGTTTTTGGTAAAAATCGTCCAGCAGGTGCCGCTGCTATGCAGCATTTTGCAGGATTTACATGATTTTAGCGATAGTCATATCTCAAGAAATATTGCACGGAATTTAATAAAACTTGAGTTTCAGTTAGACCTTGATATAATTTGGTGCTGATTATTTTTAGTGTATGCGAAACCTGTGTGAGATAGAAGAAGGTTTTGGGATTGACACATACGACTAGTTTTACTTCAAATTAATATTTTTCATTTATTAAATTAGTATATGAATGTCAAGTAAGTTGCAAACAGGATCCCATTTACATAATGATCTCCTTAATGTAATCAATAACTTCTGTCATATATATTTCAACCTAAAATATTATGTTTTACGTATCAGTAATTAAAACAAAAAAATACATTGATTTTGTCGACGTATTTCTTTTTTAAATATAAAGCACAACTACTCTTATAAAATGTTTGGATTTCAATTAAACCTTTTATGTAATCTAGATTTTATTATCATTATGATACAATCTTAAAAAACTATTTGTTAGATATTCATGAGTTATTATTCATTTCATGAGTTATACCAGCAAATAAAATCTATTTAAAAAATAGAGTCAATTTTCACAATATAACGCCAAGTGGGACGTAAAAATGTTATTATAAATGAACTTACATTTTATTAATCTGTATTAATACTTTTAATTTAAAAAGTTACTAATTATTTATCATCATGTTTCATCATTTTTCATCATGTTTCACTTTTAAATTTTTAACATATTTCATTTTTCAATATTCTTCATACACCATTTGTGAATATTATGTACATAAATAAAATATTGAAAAGTGTAGCAGATGTTAGATAACTGGAAAGAGAAAAAAAGTCACACTCTACATGTCCATTAAAAAATCACTTAACATTTAATTACATTTAGAATAATTTTACATTTTTGTATCAAGTAGTTTCATGTATTATCGATAAAAATTCGCATGCATTTTAAATACATGACTTCAGTTTTAAGAGTGCAGGGTGATGTATCACTCTACTACAACTGAGCTGTCATTTACACTACTAAATTTACAAACTCAAATTAATTTAATTATAAATATTGCACAATACGTATAATTGACCGTTAAGCAAACAAATTAATAACTAGTTTCAAACGTCATCGAATGGAAATTTGTTACTAACAAATTTAAGAGTTGTATTAAAAATATAGCAATCAAGAGTTTTAAATATGTCAATAATTATACATTATATATATCACCACCTGTAAAATGTTTGAAAGAGAAAAAGGATTATTTGTAATGCAATATTATATTAAAATTAAAATTAAATGTATATTTTTCCATGATTTTGAAGGTGACATTTCAAACGCGAATTGTGTTTTCATTTGTAACGTATAAATGTTTACGAAACATTTAGAAAAATCCTTTTTTTAAACCAGAAAATTTTAAAAATTATTATTGTGAATGGAAATCCTTACAAAAAGATTTATGTCGAAATTTGGATTTTATATTATATTATCCTATCTTTGCAAGAAGAAAGTATTGGATTCGTGAAAATTTTCGACTTCCTGTTTTCGACGGATTTATACGTTTTAGAAGGTCCTGACCACGATTTGACTGTTTTTAGAAAATGTCTGTCTGTCTGTATGTATCTGACAAAACTTTTGTGGGCGCTCTATCTCAAGACATTATGCACGGAACTTAATAAAACTTTAGATTCAGTTCGTCGCTGATATAAATTGGTGCTGATTAGTTTTTGGTGTAAATCGCTTAACAGATGGCGCTGCTATACCATTTTTTTCAAGATTTTTATGGTAGCTACATCTCAAGATCTAATGCACATAATTTCTTCACACTTCAGATTCTGTTAGACCTTAACATGAGTAGACTATGATTACGTTTTGGTGTAAACAGCCCAAAAGGTGGCGCTGCTATGCTACTTTTGTCATGATTTTCACGATAGCTATATCTCAAAAACTAATGCACAAAATTACAACAAACTTCAGATTCAGTTAGATGTTGACATAAATTGTTGTTAATTTGATTTTGGAGTAAATATCCCAACAGATGGCTGTGCTATGCTGCATTTTTCTGGATTTACACGATTTTAGCGATAGTCATATCTCAAGAACTAATGCACAGAATTTAATAAAAGTGTAGATTCAGTTAGACTTTGACATAAATTGGTGCTGATTCGTTTTTGGTGTTTGTGAAACTTGTAGGAGATAGAAGAAACTTTTGGGATTGGCACATCCGATTAGTTTCTATTTATATTTACTTCCTATCTCACCTGACATTTTCAACAAAACGCTTCATATTTCTGAAATATATTTGTGTTTTCCTTTATAATAGAATATTGTAACATTATAGAAATTATAGTTGATATATACGTATTGTATATATCATCTTTAATGTGTACTAAGAGTTTTAAAGGTCATTAAATAATTGCAATTAGTGAAGTATGTATGCTGTAGATATAAATATGAATAAAATTTGAAAATGTAGATATTTTCAACTAAAAGAAATTTTGCAAAAATCAGAAACAGCATTTGCTTTTTAAAAGTTTTTTAAAAAAGGCCAACTAAATTTTGTGTATTAATGTACATTTAATATTGATATTGACACATGAGTTCGAGGCATTAGATCATTTTAACCCATTAATCACGAAAACTATAAGGGGTTAAATTTTTTTATACAAATAATATTGGTTATTTATTTGAACATATATAACATTAATTTATAGTAAAAATAACAAAACGTGGTTTACCGTACGAAGTGTTTCGAAGTGTTAAGTCGAGTGTTACGTTCGTGTAATGTTAGTGGAATAGGAGTATTGATGTTAAGTGAGTTCAACGGAACATCTGCAGGATTTTCTTAGAGTTGATAACTAGAAGATTTTTTTTAGCTTTGTTACGCTTTAGGATGCAAACAATCACTTTACCAGTAATTAATTTATTATAAAATATAATTTATTTTTCCTTTACAAATTATTGATTATATAGTGAAATTAGTTTCAAGAATGAAAATATTCACTACAATATTTATGTAAATCAATATCACAAACCTTGTATAGATAAACAGTCTGGCTGCGACATTGTTTATAACGGAATCTTCTGCTGTTTTCATATTTGGCTATTAAATGCCTTCTCCATGTAATGGCTTTTACATGTTGAGCTTACAAGGACTTCCTGTGGCTGATCTGTTACTGGCTAACTCGTCACTTTCAAAAAGTGTTTACAAAACACACAATGGAACTTCACATATGAAATCTAAAAAAGACCTTTCATTTTTAGAACACAATCTTGGTATTTTCCACGCATTTGTCAAAGTTACATCAATGTAATTTGTGAATAATTTCCCCCACTAATTTTTACAACGAATTCTAATTCTGTAATTGGCAACTAAATTGTCGCATAAATCGATTCATCCTGTTATGGTGTTGTACTGTCCAATAAGATGAAGTTGTATGACAAATACTTTTTTATTTTGCGTCCTTGAATGACGGGAAACATTTTTTACAGGATGATTTTTTACAAATGTTAAAGGAAGATTCAGAACAGAGTTGTTGTTCCATCTTTTATCCTGTTTTATGTGCATTTGCTCATCAGTGCTCAAGGCATGCGAGAATATACCAAATTGTTGAAACTTTCTATTTAGCAAGTTTACGTATGATCTCAAATTATATAATTTATCAGTGCTATCGATTCTACATTTATATGCAAAATGACAATTGTGTTTCATGTTCCTGACTTCAAACGTGACATAGATTCTCCGACAATAAAAGCAGAGACGTACTTATCAAGACATCAGCGCATTACTTCCTGAAGTAAATAACGATATCCAGTAAACAACAATATTCCAATGAATCGTCTCATACAGGCTTCAGATGTTAAAAAACCTGAACGACTTTTCTGCTGGCATATAAATTTGTCTGATGAAATTTGATTTGCCGAGAAGTCTAAAAACCTCTGAGAGAAGATCAAAATTCTCTGAACTAGTTTCATCTTGTATTACATATGTTTTTATAGTTTCTATTTTATCTTTACCTTTATTTGAGTAATATTCATTGGTTAATTTTTTATCCATTTGAGATCTTCAGTTTATTTTTGTCATGAATCGCATTGATTTTTGAGGGCACAAACTTATTTCTTACACAAAATTAAACTTCACAGGCAGTATCGCATGGTAAAATATCATTCTCATTAGTAATTTTATATTATCATTTCCTTATTTTTTATCACTAGCTTCTGTTATTTCTAGTGGAATAACAATAATATCATTTTCGTTCCCGTCATCATTATCTGGTTCGTCATGAAAAATTCTTTGAAGAACTTCCTCTAGCGTAAGATATCTAGTTTTAGGCATTTTTATGAGCACATATTAAGACAAAATTCCACAGAGAACGACACGAGCGAATCAATTAACTACCCTTTTCTCGCTAACGAGGCGCAAAAGCAACACCTTTTGTCTCTTTCTGCCGCACTCAAACAAAAGGAATTGATTTATGTAATGTTCTGATGTACTTTAATATTAACTAAAAACAGAAAACCTCTAAAACTTACGTTCGCATAGCTATATTTCTTCTGCGAAATCGACTACGTGAAAGTTTTCGTTTAAAAATGCTTCAAGTTCGGTACTCGTTATTAAATAATAATAATAAAAAAAACTGTTGAAACGAAATTATTAAACGTAATTATAAAGCATAATATTCCTTACTTTAAAATTACTGTTAATATAAAATTCATATGACAGCTAATTTTTTATACGCAATTATTTTGACCGCTGCGTCAACTCAACACCAACAGTTAATGAGTTAATAGGATAATTTTAAAACATCGCATGCGCCCTGACAATTATAATCATACGTATTGTTTATGATGTTAGCATCCCTTTTTCTATGTATATAAAAAAGCACAACGATAAATTTGGTTTAATTCAAGGAGTTTTCGAATAGGTTTTTGACATATTTCACTCACATTTCATTAGGACAAGGTGTTTGATTAAAAAATATAGTTAATTAAAAACTAGTCGTTGGGAGCCACCGTAATATTTACCCATCATGGTTATGCATAATATAAAATATGAAAATGAAACATGTGTAATCTATTTATAAAATGAATTGCATTTCGAATAAAATCGTGGCTTGATGACGTTATAAACTTTAAATGCTCTATTACTCCAAAATTGATAATCATATTAATTAACGGTTTACTGCGTCGGATTAAGCCTCTCATTTCCAATTAAAATATATCTTTGAATTGAAATTTTAATGAAATAAGGGGTCAGGAAAAATCGAAGAGTGTGGTAAATACGATTACAAATATCTCGGCAACTAATTATCCGATCGACTTTATTATTTATGCAAAATGTATGTTTTTTATTGTATTTTAATTTTTTTTCGTTAAAATAAACAATTTCGAAAATTTTTATATACATTTTATCAGAACAAATACTTCGAGAGTCCGAAAAAAATTGTTCCGGATAATCAAGGTTACTGAAATTCAGTAAGTTTCTTCCAATTGTTACATACTAAGTACATATCAAATTTCAAGTCTCTATCTCGGTTTGTTCGGGAGGTAGAGCGATTACAGACACACAGACACACAGACATACAGACACACAGACATACAGACACACAGACACACAGACACACAGACAGGCAGACGGACGGCAATTTTATATTCTAAAAATATGTTTTTCGGAATCTTCAGTGTCTAAAACGTGTAAATCCGTCAATTTTTTTTTCGATTTTCAAAACGATTACAAGACTTACCCTATACTACGTCTGATGGGTACGTAATTATTGAAAAAGGCGTGTCATTAAATATTCTGAAAGGTAACACTGAGGAAACCTATACATTAATTTTTCAATATTAAAGTTTGATTCCTAGGAAAAAAAAAATTACTCTTGAATTTTCCTTCTTTTTATCTAAACGACTATGCACAGGTGGCGTTATAATACGACACCTTAGATCGATTGTATTTGCAGTGAATTGTTTAAAATATTAATGTTAAAAAACCCCACCATTTTTTTATTCACAGCTCACTGCTTTCAAAACATTGAACAGCTCTAGTAATAAAGCATAATTTGCATATTAATAGAAACTATAGCTTTCATGCCCTATAATATAAAGTAATTGAAAGATAATGAAAATGCATTTGTAGAAAATAAATTTTTAGTAAATGTTCTTTTATGTAGCAGACAGGATAATTAATTCAACTGAGATAAGCGAAGTAAATACACATCAGTACGTCCTTTTGCAGTACAACATTAAATAAACCATTCCTAGAATGTTCTGTTAGCAGATGCTGATTATAAAATGCTATATCCAATTTTCATATGTCAACAAAACCGCCAGAATAGAAAGCTGGCTTTTGAAGTCAATTTTCTATCATATAACATGAAATAACCAGTACTTTTGCTATATTAATTTAATGTTAGATTGTGTATTTTAATAGTTCACTTTTATTTTTTTTTTGTGTGTTTTTATGTTAACATTGCAAAATGTTTTCTTTTATTATTAGATACAACATAAGATACATCATGTACACAAGATACATCATGTTAGAAACAACAACATGATGTACCTTGGGACAGTTTGTAATATACAGGTTAAATCCGTAACATTATTTTAATTTCAAATGTTTGAATTGCAAAAAAATATACTATTGCGAGATATACAGTAAGAAAAGACAAATGCTTATAACCACAAAGAAAAATGTACAAAAAACTCAAAATAGTAATCCACAACTCCTAAAAGCATTCTTTGTTTTTAGAAACCTCAGAAACTAATATATTATTGAATTCAAACAAGTATTTATAAAAACAAAGTTTATTTAGCTTCCACTGATTTTCAATATAATTCTTTCGGATGCTATCAATTTCCAAGTAAATATTTTCACGTTAAACAGACATGTTTTACTTACAAACATGATTAATTAACAGCATTATCTTTAAAATTAACACTAATATTATTGTGTTACAAAAACAAGTAAACAATCATTATGCAAGTCAAAATGTTTAATTCGGAATTGATAGCATAAAAAAACTGATGTTTTGGTTGGAGAAAATGATTAATACACTGTAAAAAATACATGAAAACGTTTGCAAAAATCAGTGCGAGAAAAGGAAACTTTTATTCTACACTCTAAAAACGACATTTTCAAAACTGAGCAAAAAATACTCAAACTTGGGTATGTCGCATAGTCAAAATGGCTCCGAATCAAAATTACTCAAGTTTAAAACATGTACTATATACTCATTTCTGAAAACATACACACACTCAAGAATAAAACATCATGTGCTTACATTTGAGTATGTCTTTGTTTCCAAAATGAGTATGAACTAACTTCTATGTGCTCATTTTTGAGTATTTCCATATTAGGTAGCTTTCAATACAAAAAAGTATAAAGATACCTATTGCAGCCGTTCGGAGGAAAGCAGTTCCGGAAAATTTCGATATATTTTCACCGATCATGACCCCCAGACCCCAAAACCACCCTCCGTTCAAATGTTGATTTATATATATATATATAGATATATATATATATATATGACCTATGTCATACAATAACGCTCGTATTTATAAATCAATTTTGATGAAACTAATTGTGTGTATTAAGCTCACCAATGCCTCGACCGAGTTCGTTGGGCAGCTTCGTCCGCCATTTTGTTTCAAGATGGCGGCCACTTAAAAATTTAAAACTAAAATAAATATACAAAAAAGTTAAATTTTCAAATTTATTTTTTAATTAAGTGTTAGGATACGAGAATTCCAGAGCATGTTTTGGTTTACCTCTATCTTAAACAATGGCTGAGATAGAGCAGTTTGAAATTCTAGGGTGGCTGACATTTTGAAGCAAAACAGCACATTAACGCGATTACTCGCAAATTATTTTCTTTCATTGTTGTAATAATTTTCCCAATCATACGCATAAAACTATATATTCATATCCGTTAGCGCCAAATTATCGTCAAACTTGGTGACACTTGGCGAAATATAGCCAAATTTGGCGATCAAAATAAGTCTTCATAAATGAAGCCAATTTGGCTATTGCTCAATAATTTGACGAATTTCTTATTCAAATTCAGTATTAACGAATCTTTTGTAAACGTTTCTTCGCATTTTAACTTGCAGTTTTCGTGTAACATTAGCTAAAATTTTAAAACGAAGATATAGGAAAGCTACCTTTTCCTCCCGGTACAGGCCGGAAGGACTTTTTCAAACATGAGTTTGAACAGATTCTAAAAATTTTTGAGTATGTCCAAGTCCATGTTTCAAAAATGAGTATGAACTGACACCTCATACATATGCTCAGTTTCCAGTATGTCCATGTTTCAATATTCTGAGTATTTCTGGTATTTCAGAATTGAAAGCATTGGATCGTTATATTTGAAACAAAAAGTTTCGTAACAAACTGAAAATATCTATTTACTTAGATTTGAAAGCGTCATTTTTATCAGTGTATATAAGAAACATTTGCTTTAATTTTTAAAGGTATAAATATTAGTCCTTGTTTTTACATTTTATATCTAAGATTAGTGAAATTTAAAAATTTCCTTCTGTAGTATTAAATGAACTTCCCTATTTTATTAGAAAATATTATATTTTAAATTTCTTAAAAATACGTTTATAAATAAATATATATTTCTTATTTTACCATATCTATAAATGCTACTTAAAATCTATTAAAAATATGTTAAACATATCTTATAACCTATTATTTTTTTTAATTACAATATATTATTGAATTCACCATCAACAATTTTTCAAAATATAAATCGCACTAATTTTTTTAACTCTGTACAAGGTGTTTTTTTTTTTAATATTTGCAATCGTTTGCCATGAAACAGTATTTACGCATCTAACATATTAAGTTATATTTTACTTAATATACATACAATATATAATCGACGTATAACCAATTTGCTTCTAATTGATTCAAAAATACACAAATATAAATATTATTTATATTATTTAGTATGTTTACCACTAGACAAAATATTTGTTCTGAGATCAATTTTATTAATAAAAAAAATTCCCACATATATATTCCTTGAATTTACGAATAAATGATGATAAACACGTTTAAAGAGGAAAAAAAACACATTTTTAAAATTCCATCTCATTAAACAGGTATCAATCAATTACACGATCAAATATTCTCTATCAAGAAAATTGATTATTATCTTGGGAAAAGTCCGTTAATTAGTTTTAAATTACCGCAATTAAAATTCTGATATTGATTACGCAAAGTAAATGACATAATCAACCATACGATATTAATTTGTCAGAAAGTTTTTATCTATGCATTACATAATAATTTCGCTATTGAGTTTCACTATTTATATTCAATGTAACAAAGAATCTAATTTATGTACACATTGATATGAAATATTTTTTTTGTCTAGATAAATCTAACGAATGTTAAAATATATTGATATTATACTTAATATAGACAAAACTTTTGTCAAGTACTTTTTAAAATATATATCCTAAAAAGCTGAATATTTTAAAATTTATTACCGTAAAAATATTTACAACATAATAAAAATTAAGTAAATAAACACTATTTAATAAAATGTGAAAAATATAATATATTAAAATTTGAGGTATAATTTTATCAGCATAGAACTACATTAAGTAAAAAAGAAAATAACTATAAAATATAATTCTGTATCAAAACTGCATAGATTAATTTAATAAGATGCAACTGTTCACCAAGTACTTTGAATTAAAATAATAAGTGTCATTTGTTACATTTTAAAAAATACAAGAATATTAGCATCAAAATACCAAATATATTTAAGTATTCTAAATTTAGTAGAAAAATGTTATAATTAAATCTACTACAATTATTTAGTACTATAATTATAAAGTACTACAATTACTTAGATTAAACACAATCAGTTTTGGTTCATATTTCTTAAATAAAACAGTGTAAACATTTATAATTTTGGAAACAATTTTTAACTACAATCTACAATGTAAAAAACAACAAATGTTTCTAACAAAATGTATTATAAACACTAACGGAAATATACAAAATATACAATAACCACTTCCCAGTTTCCCGTTATTCCGAAAGAATTCTTTATTTGTAAAAACACCAGAAACCAATATATTTTTGATATTAAGAGGAGCAGCTATAAAAACAATGTTTCTTTTGCTGTCATTGATTTTCTGAAATGTTTCCGGTTTTTATAGTGTATTATTCAGTTTTCGCAAAAGGGAATATCTATTTTTAGGATGGTATTAATTCATAATTAAACATTTTCAGCTGCCTAATTGAATGTTTGCATGCAAAAGTAACACAGAAAATTTATTTTTAAAGCTAATATTTATGTTATTATTTCATCTTGTTTGTCTGTAAAACACGTTTGTTGAGCATGTAAATGTTTTAAAATAAAATATCACATTTAATCAGACATAAAAGATAAAATTACATACAATACAATTAAAAAATTGCATGCAAACGTTTCGGAGTACAGCTTAGCCCCGCATCAGTGCCAATACATTCGCTGACTGGATAATTTTCAATTACGTTTACAGTCACTAGTCTAACCAGTTAAAACTTGAAAACTTCAATGAACCTACATTAGAGTAAGATCATATATTAAGGTGAAACAACACAAGATTCATTAATTGGCGAAGTTTGTTAATGAATTAATGAATCTTGTGTTGTTCGACCTGAATATAAGATCTTACTCTAATGCATGTTCATTGAAGTTTTCAAGTTATAACTAGTTAAACTATTGACCATAAACATGGTTGAAAATTCTCCGGCCGGTGTATCTAATTGCACTGTTAAAGGGCTAGGCTATAGCCCAAAACGTTTGCATGTATTTTTTTAATTGTATTGTATGTGATTTTAACTTTTATGTCTGCTTAAATGAGATATTTTATTTAAAGACATTTACATGCTCAACACACGTGTTTTACAGACAAACACGTAGAATAAATAACATAAATATTAGCTTTAAAAATAAATTTATTTTGTTAATTTTGCATGCATAAATTCAATTAGGCAGCTGAAAATATTTAATTGAGAATTAATACCATCCTAAAAATAAATATTCCTAAAAATAGATATATATCAGACGTTAAAAATGTTTAGTTTTGTAGTATCTAAATGTTTACTTGAGAATTGATATCATCTGAAAACCTGTATTACGGGTTTAGAAAACTGATTAATACACTATAAAAACTCTTCTAAGACGTTTCCGAAAATCGGTTGGCAGAAAAGAATATATATATATATATAATTTCTAATAATGCTTTGCTAAATATCGAAAATATAATGGTATTTAAGATACTCGCCCCCCCAAAATATGCTTTTCGAAATCGTGGGTAACTCGGAAAATGATATTGTACATTTTCGTTCATGGTTATATTATTTTATCTGAGATTAAGAAATATTTTTTCATTCTTTATAATGTAAATATTTCAGAATGAATATGTTTCATAGCAAGATACTTGCTTAAAATTTAGAAAATATTTTTCGTACATTCTTAAAATTTAAATTTTTCAACTATGCCAATTTATCAAATGCCGATAATTTTGTAATCAATGTCAGCATATTGTTTTCATGCATTTTATGATAATATGTAAAGTAAATGTAAAAAATTAAATCAAAAGTGTACATGAAAATTTATCACAACGATATTTAATAATTGGTAATTAATGAATTCCGCGGTTAGCCCTTTATACCCATTTTTATTTCGAGCAAATTTTAATGGCAAATTACTATATCCAAGCATTAATAATTCCATACCGAACAGAGTTATTAACATCTGAATTTAATGAACTAAAAAATAAAACATACTTTATATAAGTTTGCTAAACACAACCTACAAATATTTTAATATGTTTTCATTAACATAAACGCAAGAAACGAGATAAAATAAAATTATTTGAAAAAGATATATTCTAATAAACATAATAAATGTGATTTCAAAAACTGTTGTATAAGTTCATGGGAATTTGCCACGTATCTCTTTTATATTTCTAAAGAAGATATTATTTTCTATGATTAATTCTACGCTGTATCTAGATCAAAATAACCGGTTTTTAAACCTATGATAAAATGTACCGTATAATTTACTGTTGTCCGGTACACTATATATATATATACACTTACATTGCGATCTAAATTCATAGATTATTAGAAATTGAAATTGAAAATAGAATTGAACATAGAAATTGAAAATAGAATTGAACATAGAAATTGAAAATAGAATTGAACATAGAAATTGAAAATAGAATTGAACATAGAAATTGAAAATAGAATTGAACATAGAAATTGAAAATAATAATAATAATAATTTCTACTAATAAGGAATAAAGAATTGCACAAAATTGTACATAAAAATATATCCAAAGGATATTTAAAAATTGGTAATTAATGAATGGCATGATTGCCACGTCATATAGGATTTGTATCTATATATTTAAAACGAAAAGCGCATTCTGTCAAATCCACATGCAAATCGTCTCTTTTCGCATGCGTCAACGTTTTGCTTTTTTTTTCTTTTAAGCTTCTATCCTCACAAACGGGAAACCTGATTGACTAATCCAACCCTCACCTGTTTAGCCTAACGGAGTTGAAAAGGGTTGAATGAAAACGGATGAAGCTGTACCATTGCATTGAAAGCATAGACTTTCTAATATATTTTTGCATTGAGGTTGAAAGTTAAAGCTTTTTTTAAAGAACTCATGTATTCACTACTAAATATGCATATTTTTTCGCAAAATTTTAAAGGAAGCTTGGATACAGTTATATTTATAACCGATTGAAATGTCAGAGAGTTCGGAAGATGAGAACTATATTTTTTATTGCTGTATTAAAGAAGCCGACGCGAAAACAAATAAACAAACGAAAGAGCGAGAAGAAAACATTTCGTTTACAACTAGATAACAATATTTTTTCACGAAATTTTTACACGGGCTGTAAACCGTTTTATTTATTACCAATAAAAATTTTAATTAGTTCGGACAAAAAGAACTTTTTATTTTAAAACTATGAAACAATCTTGGGTTTAAAAAAAAAAAAAAACGCTATTATCACCATATCAATATTTTTTTGCGAATTTTTCATTTAAAAATGTCATTTCCTACAAAATCGAGTTAAAGATATGAAATAATAAAAACGCAATGTTTATTTATTTATTTATTTATTATCACGGGCCTGGGCAACGCCGGACGGGAGTGAATTAAATTTCCTGGCAAAATAATCTATCTTTGCTAATAAAATCTACTTTTATAATAAATAATCTACATTTGCATATTAACCACATAGCAGAAAATTCTCACTCAATCTTTTCTATAAATTTTTAGAAATGTTTAAGAAATTTGTCTTTCAGGTAGCTTTCATTACAAAAAGTCCCTCCGGCCTGTACCGGGAGGAAAGGGTAGTTCCATACACCATGTTTTTAAAAATTCAACTCTTTTTACTCAAACACCAGAAGCTAAAATGCTTGAAAACCGATTATAGAAGATTCAATCCAGGTTTTCGATAATACTGAATTTGAATGCGAATTTCATCATGAGAGTTACAGCATAACAAAAATAAAATTGTCTCAAAATATCAGACAATCTAGAATTTCAAACAGCTGTATCTCAGTCAATTTTTAAGATAAAGCCAAAACAAAAAAATGCTCCGGAATCATTGTATCATGATCTAACACTTAATAAAAACAACAATTTATAATGTATAATTTTTCATACATCTTGTTGATATTTTAAAAAAAATAATAAAATTATATATGACTCCCATATTGAAACAAGATGGCGCATAAAGCTGGTCAACGAATTTAGTCAAGAACTTAAGAAATCATACACCTTAACATTAAGAATATTAAGAACACACAACCTTAAGAAAATTGTATATTCACTAAAGTATGCAGTAATGTTAATCTATAGATCAAAACACTTATCAAAAACTGATGAAACTTTTCAAGCGAAAATAGATTCATTTTCTACACAAAAAAATGTAAAGATCAGCTGATAATTAAATTAGTTCAACAATAATTACAAATTGTACTATGGCAATTTAACAGAAGAGACTTTAAATCTATAACTCATTATAGATCACATAAAATGTAGAATAAATAGGATACAAAAACGTCGAATTCTACTAACATAAAAAATATTTTACGAAATCCGTAATATAATTCAATCATTCAAAAATATAGGAAGTATTGTATTACTTTTTCTTTTCTTTTTCTCTGATATCCTTAATGTTATTGAGTAAGTATAAGCATTCTTTACATGCTATAAACAGTTAACTTAATTTGTCTTAATCTAGGATTTTTAACAACTACTTTATTTATTCATTAGTTCCACAAAGTTTCTCGGAGTTATTTTCCAAACCTTATCTGAGTTTTTAAAATTGTGCAATTCACAAAACATCTTGAAAAAACATAATGTGAATTTAGTTTCCGAGACGTTTACAAACAATTTTATCAGTAATCCAAACACGTCCTCATTAAGGTTAGAATCACTATGTTTTTCATTAAAAGTTTAAAATTACTTTGAAGAATAATAAAGTTCACTGATAAAAATGCTCATTTGGTTCTTTAATGTTTTTAAAAGGAAGGGAACAGGAAATTAAGAATAGTTTTATGGTATATTCTACGTATGTTTGGCAAACCATTGGCACATTTTTATTTCCAAAGCTAGACTGTAGAAAACGATTTGTATTTCTTGAATGAATTTTATTCTTTTTCAAACTTTTTTATGGAAACAAATAAGTCTAACGGACGAGAAATTACAAAAATGATATATTTTGATAAATTAATAATCACGTTCAAAACTGTATTTTATAATAACTCTAGAAAAGTCTTTAAGTTTGTTTAATGGGACATTTGGATATGTTTGATTAGCATAAGCGCAAATAGAAAAATAATCCCTTATATTAGTAACATATACATTAAAACCCTCTCACTGAAAAGCCTATGTTAATACGTTCACTAAGGTTCAGGTTTCACTGCAATATAAGCATTATTTAAAGTAATAAAATTCTATTGATTTAATGCATTTTTAATGCATTTTTAAAAAACTGAGCAATGAATAATACTCTCAAGGATTACATTCATATTTGTAATTAAGTTTTTTAGATTCAAAGTTGAAAATTTTTTTTCTTAGCATTTAAAACAAAATCAAGAGAAAAAAAACAGTAGAGATTTGCCCTTTTGCAAGACTATCAGAGGGTTAAAAATTGATGATCTATAATGTATTAAGTATTAAAAACACATAAGGCAAACAGATGAAACTTTAAAGAAAGAAAAAATAATAATTTCACCCCATCCAAGAAAATCTCAAACTCACCTGACCATTGAATTATTTCACCAGTAATTATGTTTTATTCATTTGTTAAAATATTTATTTTTACTTCCAGTAATTTATTAAAATAACTTTTAAACATATTTATTTATATTGATGGCTCCAAAAACACAATAATTCGAAGATAAAAAATTCAAATACTGATAACATTATAAAGATTAAAATGTATACGTTAATTTAATTAATTCATAAAAAGTTGGAAATTCAATACTACAAGATAACATTTTAATTAAATAGTACAACTATTTTACCTGGTACCTGACTGTTACGTTATTTCACCTGTATATGATTTTGTTCCTGTTTAAAAAAATTCTATATCTCTTTATATCTAGTAGAACACTAAACAAAGACATATAATACTTAATCTACAAAAATATGATATAAACACGTACGAAAATATACAGTACCCACATCCGAGTTTAAGATATACCACATCCAGTATATGATTTCTGTTCTTCTTTTTAAAAAAAATATATCTCTTTAGAACTAGCAGAACACTAAAAAACGACAAATTATCCTTAATCTACGAAAATATAAAATAACCACGAACGAAAATATACAATACCCACATCCAAGTTACCCAGGATTCTGAAAAATAGTCTTTATCATTGGAAAGATCAGAAACCAATATATTTTCGAGATTTAAATAATAATTTATAAAAAGAAAGTTTATTTTACTGCCATCGAGTTTTGTAAACATTTCCGAGTACATTTTACAGCATATAAATTAGTTTTTCTAACCGGAATATCGCTTTTTAAGAAGCTATTTATTCTCCAATAATTAATTTCAGCGTAATTGAATTTATACATGCACGAGTAACAAAATAATATTAATTTTAATGTTGCCTTTAATTTAATATACTTGTTGAACACTAAAAAATCAACTTCAGAACTGATTTAATCCAAAACACCTGTACTCTTGGTTGAAAAAATGATTAATACAATATAAAAACACAAATGTCTCCAAAAATCAGTGGAAGCAAAGGAAACTTTGTTTTTACACATTCTTCTGTAAATCTCTAAGATATGGTTTCTGAAGATAAAGAACACTTTTCTGAAACCTTAATAACTTGGAAAAGATTATTGTTTATTTTCGTTCGTGGTTACATGAGAAGCTTTTTTTTTCAACCTCTGATCAAGCTTCTAAGCATCCAGACATGTCATAAGATATAAGGATGCGCGGAGGGCGACTGTCTGTCTCCCTAACTATAGCCTCTGCTAATACTGACGCCAGTTCATCATTTTGAGATAAGCTGTCGACACGTAAACATGGCTGGTACGATTGATGCTGCCACCAAGTGCAATTTATGTAGTGTTATCCGCTTTCTTCAAGTAGAAATTCACCAACGAATAACCCAAGTGTATGGAGAAAACTTTCTAAGTGTAACCTGCTGCTAACCAATGCTGCTGTAACCAAATAACTGTTGGAGCAGTTTAAATTGGACGTGTTTTATCACCCGCCGAATAATTCCGTTATAGCACTGAAAGATTTCTATCTCTTCCCTGAAATAAAGATCTGGATAGAGAGCAAAAACTTCCAGACGAATGAAGAGATTCAAGACACCGTACAGCCTCATCTCACATCACTAGCGGCAAATCTCTTTGAAGAAGGGAGCGGGGAGCTCGTCCAAAGATATGGTAAATGCTTCAATCTTCATGGCAATTATGTATAAAAGTATTCATATGTGTACATAATTTTTGAAAATACATTCCTTTTCATCTTTACTTTTTTTTCTATGGTACATCGGAGGTTGAAAAGAAAAACTACACTCGTATTATATTTTCTTAGATTCAGATTGTTACTTTGAAGATCTAAGTACATAGTCTAATATCCAACTCTTAAACTTGCAAGTAGAGGATGCAATTACCAAATTCTGATAACATTAGGGAAGTGCAAAACAATAATGTAATTGTCTTCAGAAAGTGTGGGAAACAAATTAATTTTTACCTTCTCCACTAATATGTCATTGATATAAGAAAAATCTCCAATCTTCTGATTAAAATATCACATTATTTGTTTGATAATGTACCGTATACTATGATTACTTGAACACAAGCAAATGACACTCGTTATACATTTCTTGCATACGATCGCATTCAAAGCTGATAACGCCGTTTTTACTATTTGTCTCGATTTTCCACCTATTTCACAGTACAATTTTAAATTGTATATATATAATAAGTTATTGAAACTTGAGTTGAAGTAACCCCCGCATTTGGTGACTTTGATCGAAAAGATTTTTTGTCATTAAATCGTAATCATATCTTGAGATTGTAAAATCTTGAGAACTTCGCTAGACTTGTTTTTAATAAATGTACCATAGATTCTGGTAACTAGGACCCAAAAACATTGCATGCATTTCGTACATTGGTGTATCTGCAAAACTTTCTATGTGCTGATAACCCAGTTTTTATTGTTTTTAGTGGAATTTTGAGAGTTGTTTAAACATAAACACGCTTATTTGTTCCACGTTATAAATAGGTTTTTTGCATGTAATAGATGTTTTTCACTGTCTCCAGTACAAAACATAAAATAAAATACAATATCAGGGATTAAAATTATATACATATATATGCATTATTTTATCTGCAATAACTGCAATCATTTCAGAATTTTTAAAAAGTTCTTACTATTGAAATTAGTTACATTTTGACTGATTTTTTTTTTTTTTTTTGGAAATCAGTTGCTTCGTAATGATGAAATTATAAATTAGCTAGCAACACAACAGTTTGAAAATGAAAATGGAGATTGCTTTAGTAAATTTTTAGAAAAAAGCACAGGAAACAGGAAAATTCTTTAAATTACGTGAGAAAAACATAAAAGACTGATGTAATAAAATACATCATACGCATAAAATAAGTTTCATCTTCTAGCACAGTTTGGTTGACCGAAAAATCGCTTTATTTCGTGAATATTTCATGCTGAGACAACGATTACATTGCACCTTATTTGAAAGTATTTACTTTGCAAATTTAGTCACACACTTACATGTTTTTTTCTAAATCCATCATTTATTTACTGCTAAATGAATATCGTTTTCCCCTCCTATTAAGAAATATTTTAAACAAAGAATACATTATTCTTAACAACCCCGACTTCATTAAAATAAGGCCAAATGTACGGATAACATTTGAAAATGCATTTAAAGGTGATACCTTATTTATAGGTCGTTTTAATATGTAACATATGATATGCAGGACATTTATTTGAAGTTTCAATCCCAATTAACATAAAGTAATATCGAAACCTAATCTATACGATTACCTTGGTGTACTTATATGAGAATACCCGTGCATCAAAATCGTGAGTAATGCCCGCATTAAGGTCATTGCTTACTGTAAATCTAAGCAATGAGATATAATTGATTAATTTTTATAAGCGGTTTGACCAAAGGGGTTAATTAATTCACATCTTTCTAATCTAGATGTCAAACGTATACAATTGAACTCATTCAAATAACGTAATTACGTCATTGTTTTTGTATGTGCAATTTATTAAGTGTAAATTAACAATTAAAGAGCGAAATTGCGCAAAAATGTATTTCAATGATATAATGAAAATCTATGTTTACATCGCATTACATTTTTCAGTGTAAATAAATTTTCTGATATAATTTGTAGGAAATTTAGTATATAATAGTTATGCTTTCGTACTTTTTCGATTCCCCTTGTTAGCTCATATTTATTAAAAAATAATATGCATTATTGTTTCAACATAAATTATAAGGTCATTGCTTATTGTAAATCTAAGGAATTAGATATAATTGATTTATTTTTATAAGCGGTTTGACGAAAGGGATTAATTAATTTACATCTTTCTAATCTAGATGTTAAAACGTCTACAATTGAACTCATTTAAATAACGTAATTATGTCATTGTTTAAGTATATGCAATTCATTAAGTATAAATAAACAATTAAAGAGCAAAAATGTATTTCAATGATAAAATGAAAATCTATTTTTACATCGCATTAAATTTTTCAGTGTAAATAATTTTTTTTATAAAATTTGTATGAAATTCAGTATATAATAGCTATGCTTTCGTACTTTTCCGATGCCCCTTATTAGCTCATATTTATTAAAGAGTAATATGTATTATTGTTTCAACATACATTATAAGATTTGTGCTATTTAAAATTTTAGTATTTTTCTACAAATATTTTTAATTTCTAATAAAATTTAAAATTGTAAATACTATAATCGTTTTTAACACTTTCCAACCTAGTTGAAAAGTGTTTATGACTTCGGTTTGTCTGCCGTCTGCCGTCTGCCCGTCTGCCGTCTCTCCGTGCTCTAACTCCCGTAAATATGCTCGGATTGCGCTGGAATTTTCATATGTTATTGTCGTTATCTATAGCATGTTCCCTATTTCAACTGAAGTGTGTAGTACTTATAGATTTTTTACAGGGACACTCAAAAGAATTCCGTTACATTACGGTCTACGGGGAAAAATCATTTGCGGTTTATTTTAGTGATGTTACACAATTTAAAATACATTGTGATTGATATATATCACTTAGGTGCATTACAAGAAGCTTAAAATGGAATAGGGTGTGCATAGCACTTACAGTTACTTTACAGGGACAGTCAAAATAATTCCGTTACATTACGTCTATGGAGAAAAATCGTTTGAGGTTTAAATAAATAATGTTTCACTATTTTAAACGCATTGAAATTTATATATATCACTAAGGTGCATTACAAGAGGCTTACTACAGAATATTCTGTGTATAGCAGTCATCGTTCATTTACAGGGACACACAAAATAATTCTCTACTGTCTGTTAACAATAGTTCCTGGAAGTGCGTTTTAAGTTACTGAACGCGATTTTAAATTTAACTCAATTTTTGTCTATTACTTTGTGTGTATAAATTCTGTAGATCATATACAGGGCAGCTCAAAACTTCGCGAGCACATTTCCGTTTATTGACAGAATTTCCAGAAGGAGAATTTTAAAGTGTGCTATGCGTTTCCTAATTAAACTAAAATTTAGCATCATATGTAGTTATATACAAATCTATAGATCATATACAGGGCTGAATAAAAGTATTCGGATATTTTTTCAGAGTTTTGTATATGTTGGAAATATATGTTGGGAATTCCTGAAATTACGTTTTTAAATATGTTATGCGTTTTCCAAATTGTTTACTTAAATGTTATCCTTCAGCTTATTAAACGGTAATGATTCGTAAAATTATTTTGGAAGCGTTGGAAAGTGTTACATAATCTATGCTTGACGCATGATTTTTCGTTCTTGTTTTTAAATATTGTTTACTTTTTATATGGATTCATTGCATAAAACTGTCATTCCCGATACTCATTCATATTCATTCCCATATTCATTTATATTTAAACAATTACATCGAAGAAATTTAAACACTCACTGTTAAAAAAAATCTGAAATTCACGGGTATTTTTTTCCTGAATTTCACAGAAAAAGTCCTTTTTTGCGACAAAAGGGTATTTTCCGTTAAAAAACAGAAAATTTCCTCATATTTCCTGAAAACAAAGGAACGGACGGAGACGAAAGGGGATAACGGAGATATTCCGTTATCTTATCTGCTGCATATTTATTTTCAATGTTTAAAAAACTGACATGTTGTTGCACAGAAAAAATAAAAATTTAATAAATTAAAATTTCGAGTTTATTTAAAAAAAAAAAAAAAAAAAAAATAGTACTTTCGAATTAAAAAAACTAATAATTTTCCCATTCTTTTAAAATTATTGCAATTTATTTTTTAAAGTTATAAGAAAATATTCGCACTTAAAATATATTCTAAACAAGCAGATTAAAATATATATATATAATAGTTAAATTAAGTGAAAAAAAATCTATTTTACTCAAAAAAGCAACATACAAAAATAATGCTTTCAAATAAAAAGAAAATAATATTTTTCTCATTCCTTTAAAATTATTCGCAATTTAGTTTTTAAAGTAATAAAAAGTACTCGCACTGAAAATATATTATAAGCGAACACATTTAAAAAATATATAATAGTTGGAAAAAAAATCGCTTTTCTTAAACAAGCAAACATTTTTTATCGAATTTAATTCAAATATAATATTCATATTTTACATCTAACAATCAAGTTAAGAATATATACAATTCATGTTTTTATCCTGTATTAATATTACAATTTTAAAACATCAACATCATCTCATAACGAAATCTCCTCGCAATTAACTTCAAAATTACCAAGCTTCTAAACCCTAAATTATGTCTGTTCTAAGCCGCCATTTTGAGAATTTCCAAATGATCCGTTCAAACTGCTAATCTAGCAAGCGCCCGCTGGTCAAACCGGCAAGACGCTGTACTCGAGGCATTATCAACCCTGGTTCAAAACCCAATGTCGACCAAAAGCTGTTCTTGACGTATGTCAGATTGTAAATACTCCCGCAAAGTCGACAGAGGGCAGCACCAAGTGAGATGTCAAGATTTTTTTAAACCGAGTTTATCTAAAACGGAAAATGTCCTTTTCTGTCAGTTCTACGAGGAATATTTCCGTGATTTCTGAGAGCGTTAACGGGAAGTTACCGCTTCTGCAAACGGCGATTTTCCTTCTTTTATTTTTCAAAACGGAAAATCTACTAACGGAACGGAAAAAGTCCGGCAACTTCGCTGCCAGTACTTTTACCGTGAATTTACGGATTTATTTTTAACAGTGCTGCTTATTAAAACATTTTTTAATGGTATTGGTTGAAACATCTTTAAACACCTGTGTTAAAATATTAACAGAAAAAGCGCAGGACCGGCATTATTTTCTGGTCCTATAGTTATGCTGCATGTCCAACAGATCTGCTTGAGAAAAAATATCTCTTTTCAAATTTCAATTAATCATTTGCACTATCGCAATAGTGAATGTTAAAAACCCAAATGACCTCAGTAAAGAACCAAAATATATTTTTGAAATATCCAACGCTGTGCGATATAGTTTATGTGCTGAGGATCTTGCTGTCAGTGATTTAGGACGATTTCTCATTCCCGATAGCTAACGACTGTAAACAGAAAACTCTCAGACTGTATGTATCCACAAAGCATAAGTCCACCTCAATGGTTCGTATAAATCTCATTATGTTTGAAATATTGTAACGTCATTAAAATGCACTACAAATAATTTTACCTATAAACCATAATGTAATGGACAAATTTTGCTTGTTCCTTTGTTTAAATAAACTATAAATGATTCACGTTTCATTTTTTATACCAAACAACAGTTGTAAACACCAACAGCATATTTAAATTACATGGCAAGTATTTTTGCGTCAGTTAGAGAACTACCAGACAGACAGACGAACAAACAGAATTCATAAACACGTTTCAAATATATTGGAAATTGTTAAATGCTCTCGAAAACTTTTAAAACAGACGACGTAACCACATACAGAGTAATAAAGCAGATCTGTAAACAAATTAAATATATTAAGAAATACCATTTTCTTAAGCGAATAGTTTGACATTATCTTTTTTAACATAATTATTTTGTTTATTTGTGTAATTATTTATTGCAATTTTCAACCTTAGGAATAATAAATATATGACAACAAATATCCTCAAATTGAAATCTGAATTAATATTCTGGTATACTTTAACATTTAAAAATATTTCTACTCATTTTTTAAATACCGGTGTATTTTCAATAAAGTTAATTAAAGATACCAAATAATAATCTATTCAACTGTTACATATTTTATTACCATCTACATACTTGCTTATATATATGTAAAATGAAACTGTAATAACAATTATGCATAGTTACACATTAAATCAAATTACTTTTGCTTTTTAATATTTGTTTGCATTTCCTGTATGAAAAATTATATGCTTTGATGTCATATTTCTGAGAGTTCATTTAATTGTTACTCTAATCAAGGAAATAATTTTTGAAACGCTTAATTTGTTTTCTATGTTTTACGCAACATTCAGAAAATTAAATTTTCGAGAATCTCCTTATTGCTTAGGAAGTCAATTGAAAATATTCATTAAAATGGAATGTGTAAAAATAATTCCATTAGTAGATTTAGAAGAAAATGATTTTTATCCTGTTTCATTTAAATTTGACGTAAAATGTTATGCTAATAATTTTATTTAAATTAAATTAATATGACTGTTGTTGTTTTCATAATTTCAAATTTTCTTTTTTTAAAAAAAAAGTCTAAGTTAGATATTCAGAATTGAATTTATTTGAAATTTATAAATAAGTTATTTAATTTCAATTTGCTTTTCAGGATATCTAGAATTAAAAAAAAAGTGTTTCTAAATTATTTAATAAAGACAGCAGAGTGTGATTTCAAAGAGATATGGAACTACAGGGTGATCGAAAAAATGTATATATATACACTGTATAACGGGTCATAACGTTCTAATTTTTCTTTATTTTTAGGGTGTAACTATGGAAATAATCTGCGAATCAATATTAATTTTTGAAAAAAGAAAATTAATTTTAAAATGTTATTGGAAGTATGAAAATGTAGTACAAAAACAATATCGCAGGGAGTTTCAGATACCTACGCTACTTTATTTGGATAAAATATAAGTTTGAAACGAACGAATTTTCATAGACAAAGTTTCGAAAGAGCAGGAATGCATTAACATATTTCTCTGCTTTCTTTAAACTCGGCTAAATACCTGAAAAATCATTATTTACTAGCAGAAGAAAATATATCTTCTTTTCTAAACTGAATGTTAATTGACCTCTGACAAAAGAAAAACTCAATTAATATGTTAATTATTTTAACCAAGAAGAAGTTTTGAATTAATTTATTTAATTGTCTAATATTTATTGATAGGTATGAAATATAATTAGTTAGAGGAAGGTGGCCTAAAATGATCCTAGCGGGCAAAACGATCCACATATGTTTTCTTCCAGACAGATCGCGCTATCTACAGGGTAACACATAAACTAGTTGTAATAAGTGAAGAAGAAGCGATAGCGGTATTCAAGCGCTCGTAGTATTACGCGTCTGAATATAATTCTTTGAAAAATTGATTTTATAACTTCTGTTGTAAGGTAAGCACTAACTTTATATTATTTAGATATTTATACTGTATTTATTTAAATATACAGTCTTTCATTTACATAAATATGACTTGGTTTACTTAATGGAGTATAACAATATAATAAAATTATAACATCTTGTAATAACATATTTCTTTTAAATGCGAAAAGGTGTAAATTAACAACATAAAATAACTTTTATTAAGTTGTTTGACATGTTTCGGCTCACTTGTTCATCACTATCTCATTTTACTTACCCATCATACGTAGTATAGGGTAAGTCTTGTAATCGTTTTGAAAATCGAAAAAAAATTTTTTTACTTACCCATCATACGTAGTATAGGGTAAGTCTTGTAATCGTTTTGAAAATCGAAAAAAAAATTTTGACGGATTTACACGTTTCAGACACTGGAGATTCCGAAAAACATATTTAAAAAAAAAAAAAAATTGCCGTCCGTCTGTGTGTCTGTGTGTGTGTCTGTGTGTCTGTAAACGCTCTATCTCCCGAAAAAATTGAGATAGAGACTTGCAATTTGGTATGTACTTAGTATGTAATAATGGGAAGAAGCCTATTTCATTTCAATAACCTCGATTAACCGGAACTATTTTTTTCGGACTCTCGAAATATTCGCTCTGATAAAAGGTATATAAAAATTTTCGAAATTGTTTATTTTAAGAAATGAGTATAAAAAACAATAAAAAAACATAAATTTTGCATAAAGCATGAAGTCGATCGGATAATTAGTTGCCGAGATATTTGGAATTCTATTTTCCACACTCTTCGATTTTTCATCACCCTGTATTTCATCCAAATTTCATTTTAAAGATATATTTTTATTGGAAATTGGACGCTTAATCAGATGCAATAAACCGCTAGTTAATAGGATGATTATTTTTAGAGTTATAAGGAAAAACCTCTTTCAAGCAATTCAGTAATCAAGCCTTTAAAGTTTATGACGTCATCAAGCCACGATTTTATTTGAATTGCAATGCATTTTATAAGTAGTTTACACATTTTTATTTTAATATTTTACATTATGCATATCCATGATGGGTAAGTATTACGGTGGCCCCCAACGACTAGTTTTTAAATGGCTTGGAGCGAACGGAAACATGTCAAACAACCTAATAAAAGTTATTTTATGTTGTTAATTTACACTTTTTAGCGTTTAAAAGAAATATATTAATGGAGTATATTTTTAGATGTGAATTACACTTATGTATTGTCATAATTACTTTTATATCCTTTATTTTGCTGTTAAAAAACAATTTACAACTATTTTTAAATGAAGGATCATTTTTCCCTTTTGGTGTGGGTAAAATGATCCTTTGGACACATTTTTAAAAAATCTATTTTTTTTTTCATTACTCAATTTGGGCTTAAATTATAATAAAAATATGTTTATAATGCAAAATATAGTGTAAAACATTCTAGCAAAGGGCAAAAGATTTATTTAAACAGTTATGTTATTTTACACAAGTTTTTTTTTCCCTTAAGGGGAACATTTTAGGCCACCTTCCCCTACTTTTAAAATAAGAAAAAAATTATAAAATCTTATTTTTAAAGAAATAGCCTCAGACTATTTTGATGCACATATAAACTGGCACATCGTATTGCAGCTAGAAAATACTTGGAATATGACTTGAAATCGCAACATGTTCTTATTTCAGCAGTTTAATGATAATGAACATATTGTAATAGATTTGTGTACAGAAATGCTTTGTTTGAAATTGGATGGTATCAGAAAACATGTTGGAAAGTACCACCATTCTCGTCTAAACAAAATTGAAATGGAAGCTGAATCGTACGTATTGTAGCTGATATTATGTATGGTTTCGTTGACCGAATTACAGCATTTGCAGTACGTTTATTTGTATTATTCTAAATCATGAATGCTAATCTGGATTCGCTAGGATGTGAATGCCTTTTTGACTGAATGATAAAATTTTTAGCCTAGTTTATTATTATTATTATTATTATTATTATTATTATTATTATTATTATTATGTTTTGTAGTGTCTTATACATGCATTTGGATTGCATAAAAAGAGAAAACTACTAATTGAAATTGCATAAAAAAAGGAAACTACTAATTGAAAAACACGTATTTGTGTTTATATACTCTATAAATTCTCGAAATATAAACGCGAAATGTCATAGATAAACACTTCTAGATATATATTTACAGATTTTTAAAAACTATGAGGTTTAGGAGTCAAGAATGAGGCATTTTTCAAAAATAACTTTATTGTTTTTAGTAATAACATTTCGATACTTAAAAAGATATTGGAAAAATGTAAAATAAATCAAACTATGAATAACTGTACATTTACTTTCATGTATAAATTTACCATTAAGTGCATTCGTTATTAAAATAAGTTGCTCTTCAATATTTTTTCCCATATTTTTTTCCTCAACATAGTCTCTTCAGTCTTGGGTACGATTGATCTATAACTATATTTGGTGTTATATGAAACTAAAATATTATCATATACAATGTCCTAGAAATTAGTACAAATCCGGTTGCCAAAAAAAAACAAAATTCTAGTCGCCAGTTAAATGTATTTATTCTCCATACACCATCAATTTTTGTATTTTAAATATAATCATTGACTTTCAAAAAACATAAAAGTTTGTAAGAATTAGTCAAACAGACTAATAGCAAGTATAGTTCAGAAAAACACTTAATTTGTATAGATAATATAACCTGATTTTTCTAATGAAACTTATCGAAATTATATAACTTTGGAAGAAAATTTATCACAAAAAAATTAAATAACCGGTATGATTGGAACAAGCTGATTTTTGGATACTTCAAACGTCCGTATAGCAAACAAACTGGCTTACAAAGACATCGGGAGGAGGGTGTGTAGGAAATAATGTAACAATGAAGCAGGAAAAAGAATTCGCTTACTCTCCTAGCGAAGTAATTAAATAATTCTGATTTTATTATTTTAATATTTGAATTTGACTAACTTATTTTTCCTGAATTAATATATATATATATATATATATATATATATATTTCAATATATTTTTTAGTTTATTTCTTTATATTTTCTAACCTTGCAATATCTGTAACGAAACCACTCATAAGGAATTTAACTTAACATTTTAATTAAGTTGAGTAACAGATGCTGCTGTTGATAGAAATTGTAAGGAAGTAATTACCGTAAAATATTGATTGTAAAAAATAAGCCTATTTAAAACTATTTATGCGCTCATAAAATATTGTAAAAAAAAAAAAAATAGAAAAAAAAAGTTGAGCGGATGGGACTATAAAATATCTTCGTCGCCAGTGGCGACTTGGCTGCTGCATTTGTCAAGCACTGATCATATAATGCTAGTTTTAGAGAAACAGGTGAAAAAAAAAGCAAGTGTTGTACCATATGATATAAGGGGGTTAGAATGACAGCGGAGTAAGTGAAAAATCTGGATTACTATATTTTCTCTGAATGTATATTAATTTCTAGTTGGTGTAATAGTCAAATAAGTCATAGTGCACATAGGGAGTCCCTAGAGGGAAAAAGAAGTTGGACCTCTTAATGCAACAGCAATACGAGAAGTTTCACAAAACCACCCTTCATTTCTAAAATTACTAAATATTGACTTACTGCACTGTGATTCTACCCCCTCATACGACAATATTTTATGGCATAATAGAATCAAATTTTGAATACGGACGCTGGATTCTATAAGTCATAATTAGAAAAGCGCTCTCTAAGCTTTACCAAGTAAAACAGTAAAATCCGCTTTCAGTACGAGAGAAACATACCAATTTATTATACTCTAAGTTTTATGAGTTTTCAGCATTTTTACGAGTTTTTAAAAAGCAAAATGTAGTCAACACAAATTGCACAATACGAGAACCCATTCCCAAAGCAAGCATTACCCCTTCAATGTAAATAAATAAATAAATGTGGTATGTGGGTTTTATGGCAAATTTTACCCTTGTACTGTGTTGAGAAGGCCTGTTTTTTTGCATTCACTGCCAAGGGTTATGAATCAGTTTGGCACAACCACGTCATTACGATTCTTTAATTACGTCAGTGTGTAAATATCGCAGATTTTATGCAATAGGTTACTCCTCTGACATTGCAAAACCAGTAAAGCATCTGCTCAGCATTAATTGCAGATTTACATGAATAACCCCACGAATTTGGCTGCCAAATTCAAATTAGTCCTGATGCCTTCTCACTAGCCTTAACACTTCCGGATTCCAGATTTGGTAACATCTCAAAAATGCTACATAAAATAGTCGGGTAGCGAACTTGGTTGAAATAAAAGAAAGCATTACCAGATACATAGCACAACCACTCGTACAAAGTGGTCTGTTGATGAACATGCTGTGTAGTGGTTTCATTTAGTATAAGAAAAAGATGGATAGAATACTAACAAATCTTCCGTTAGTTGAAGGTGCTTATATTATATAAATTTTTTATCTTAATTTTACCGTGGATATTTTTTCTCTTAATATTTCCCTGTGTAATGTTTTAATTAAATTATTATTCTCTCTTTGCTGACTGTTTCCCTTAAGCTAAAAATATAATTGTGTTTCGTGCACAGACTTTTTGTTAAATATAAAATGATCTGTCTAACAATGTGGCATTTATATTATTTATGTGTATTTTATTCGTTTTTTTATTATTACGATGCACAAAGATCCATCTATAGGAACATCTTTTAACTATATTTTTCCTATGTCAAGAAAATATACATTTTCTTGATTAATTAGGGTGAAACGCCAAGTTGTTCTCAGCAGCAGTTTTTAAGTTACAGTGATTCGAAATTGGAAACTATGTTTATAGACCCCCGGTATAATATAAATTTCAATGTTGAAAAATTACAAAAATAAAAAATACCATAATAGTGATAATGTTTTCGGTGATTCATTTCCAAAAATTAGAAAATGGCCTGTTTTTTTAAATTCCTTATTATTTTTTATTTTTTAATTTATATTTAAATGATTGAAATTTTTGGAATATATAAATATTTCGGATACATAAAATATATTGAATTATGTTTTTCAATTATTTAGAATATATTTTTCTTTTTAAATAGATCTTTGTTTAAAAATCATTTGTGTTAACACCGTACAGTGTCCATTTATTCCCGTAAAGCTTACATATGAATGGAAGAAGCCACTAAGATAATATAACACTCTGTTACGTTTTACATGAGAAATTTCTAACACAATTATACATAAGTATATTCTGTATCTTACATGTGTCTAATTACTAAACATTTTACAACAGAAATTTCAGAGAATATTTAAGATAATTAAAAATGGGAAATGTGAAAATTTCTGCTGTCAAATTTCCGTTTAAACAACTTTTCAATCTGATAATTTTTGTAAACACATTAAATATGTCTTATATAACGAAGATCTGAAAATGTGTTTTGGTGCAAAATGATTCTATGTTACATTATCAATATTAGGAATAGAGATGTGTATAATCTTGATAACATTTGTTATTTTATCCAACAAAGGTATTGTAAAAGCTAATTACTTTATATTATTCGCAGAGCTGCCATGTCTCCGGCTTTTTAAATTCCAGTATATTGCTACAAAAAATGTTGTTCTTTTAAATCTCAGAAAAATCCTATTAAATAAAACAAAAAATTTTGTACTAAAATGCTAGTATTCAAAAAGGCGTTGATTTGGCAACTCTGTATTCGTATTTCAGTACAATGTGGTCATGAACAAATATATTATTCGTTGTATTATATTCAAAATGATTAATAAACTGTTACATTAAAACAATTGCGGGATAATCAGCTTAGTAACTATCTATTCATTTTCATGAAATTATATATTTCCAATTCCATGAAGTGCAAAAGTTTTAAACGCAGCCTAATTTAATAACATTTTAACATAAAAGTTACTTTTAATATGTTGAACATACATTTATGCATTTTTTTTTTTGTTTTCTTTAGATTTATTTATCCAGCATCGTTTAAAATTTTAAAATTTTAAAACTAAAACAATAATGTTATTTAGGTATTAGGTCTCATAAATTTACTTTTATGTTCTAGAGGGTGACTATAACGTTAATTATAATGTTTGTAATCAGTTGCGTTGAAATCGGAAAGATAGTTGCTGACTTATGGAAACGGGGCATAATTAGAGAAAAAAACCTTGAAGGAGGTGCCGGGGATGAGCGAATGTTTAAGTTCACTTCAGTAAATTACTAATTACGAGGACCACTATGCATCTTTAAAAATTCGTTCGTTTGGTTAAGATAGGAACTTAATTAGAAATTTGTCTTACATTGTTACTCGGAAATAGTGGTACCCGCTGCTCACAAATTTATTTTATGATACAGACGTTGATTATTAAGTTAAATATTATGTTTGGAATCAGTTGCACTGAAATCGGAAAATTAGTTGCTGAGATATGGAAACAGGGTACAGTTAGACAAAAAATATCTAGGGAGGGCCGGGGGGATCGGATGTTCAAGCGCCTTCAGCAAATGATAAATAAATAGAGCCACTATATGCATCTTTAAAGATTGATTCATTTGGTTATGCTAGGAACTTAGTTTGAAATTTGACTTAGACTATTATTCGGAAATACTGGTAACTGTTTTCTAGAAGTACACCCGGAAGCTATGAATGCTGATTTTTATGATAATTTTGCAAAATGGAACTGGTTTGGAGAAGTTCGGATCATAATTACCTGAATTCTGGAAATAAAGCACAGTTAGAGATGAAACCTTGAGGGAGGGGGCCGCGAGGAGGCGCGCGGTCAAGTGCTCAAAAACAAATTACTAACTTTGACTGTTGGTATGCATCAACTAAATACGGGCTCTGTACTTTTATTAGGAACATAAATTTAATTTTTACGAAAATTGTTATTAAAAATAGCGGTATCAGCTATATAAAACAGCGATTAAACGTTACGGGTGAATAAAAAAAATGTTAAATTTGTTAAATGTAATTAGTTCAGTTGAAATCAGAGCAGTAGATTTGGATTTATTAATAAAGAGGGCCAGTTAATGAAAAAGTCGCCACCAGGTGGCGCGCGGTCAAGTAAAATATATGTGATATTTAATAAAAAGTCGCTTACTCCCACCCCTCCACATCCCCACAAATTTAACAAATAATCTGTTAAATAAAGTTTTCTGTATTAATAATCTCTATCATACTAATATATGTCATGTTAAAAAACCCCTTAAACCCAGCTAATTATCATTCATTAAGTCGATAAAGCTTTTAAAATTAAGTTTTTAACACTTTCCAACCTAGTTGAAAAGTGTTTATGACTTCGGTTTGTCTGGCCGTCTGCCCGTGCTCTAACTCCCTTAAATATGCTCGGATTGCCCTGCAATTTTTATATGTTATAATCGTTATCTATAGCATGTTCCCTATTTCAACGGAATTGTGTAGCACTTATAGTTTTTTTACAGGGACAGTCAAAAGAATTCCGTTACATTACGTATATGGAGAAAAATCGTCTGCGGTTTATTTAAATAATGTTTCCCTATTTTAAACGCATTGAAATTTATATAAGGTTCATTACAAGAGACTTACTACAGAATATTGTGTGTATAGCAGTCATCGTTCATTTACAGGGACACACAAAATAATTCTCTACTGTATGTTAACAATAATTCTTGGAAGTGCGTTTTAAGTTACTGAACGCGATTTTAATTTTAAATCGCTTTTTGTATATTACGTGGTGTGTATAAATTCTGTAGATCCTATACAGGGAAGCACAAAAGTTCGGGAACACATTTCCGTATTATTTAACTCCAGACGGAGAATTTTAAACTGTGCTACGTGTTTCCTAACTGAACTAAAATGTAGCATCCTATGTAATATATATACAAATCTATAGATCCTATACAGGGCTGAATAAAAGTATTCGGATTAATTAGATGTTATCTTTTAGCTTATTAAAGAGTATGATTCGTAAAATTATTTTGGAAGCGTTGGAAAGTGTTACATAATATATGCTTGACGCATGATTTTTCGGTCTTGTTAGCATTTCGCAACGGTCAATAATTAAGTTGGTTGTCTACATCTCATATAATCTCTGATCCATCGATTTTAAACACTCGACTGGGAATTGCAATCATCCCTACCTTGATTTATTTAATTACTTCTGTGGAAATTTTATACAACCAACCAACCGAAGATAAAAAGCGTATTTTTGTTGAGATCTCTTTGTGGATAGATTTTAATTAATATTTAATCTATCAAAAATCTATTTAAAATTTTCGAATTTTTTGCCCCAATCGTTCATGGGCCCCCTACCAGCTACCTGTGTGCAAAATTTCCTAGCTCTGCGCCCTGTGGTTTTCTAGTTTTTGAGGTTACGTAGATAGATACGCGAACGGTTTTTAGTAGTATAGATAACTCGATCAATTTTAATCGTAGATGAATGGGGCTTTTTTTATCTTACTTGTTAGTGTCACTGTAATTTTTTACTAAGTATCACTTATTGGACCAGGGGACCGTATAAAAATTTAAATTTCGTAATTTTTTAATAGATGTTTTTCTTGACCCAAATCGCTTTAAAAATAATTCTTTACCTTATTTAAAGCATTTTTGTAATTCGAAGTATGCATCTTCGACCAACGGTTGCGAAAATAAAGGTCGGTCAGGTTATACGCGGACACCCTGTATATAGAAAATAACAAAACTCTACAAGACGAAGTGAAATTTATTTATAAAAGTCTTAGAATCACAACTTGTGAAAATAAAATTGTTTATATTATATGGTGAAATACACAACTTTGGTTATAAAAATAAAAAAATGCAAAGAACACATGCTAAATTTATTTTTGGAATTAAGTGACACAAACGTATTTATTATTTTTTGTTTAGCGTTTGTTATTAAATTTGAATATAATTTTTTTAGCTTTGAATGTGAGATTACTTATTCCATATTTTCATTCATTACGGAAAAGCACAGATTCTTAAAGAATAAACATATGTAAAATGTAAATACCTATGGAGAGAGAAGTGAATACATTAAACATTTTTTTCTATATACAATAGAATGTAGCACATAAAAAGAAGAAAATAATAACATTTAATTTTACTGTATTTGTATGATTTTAAGTAATAATTCTTAGCGCTAGATGGCAGCACTATGAAAGAAAAGCTATTTAAAAGGACTTTTCGAACCGATATTCTTACATCATAAATTGACTATAAAAAATAACATTTTATTAACTCTATTAAATGTCCACAACCTTATTATTATTGTGTTTTAAAAATTCTATCATAATTTTCTGTTATATATTGTATTAATTATCTTTCATTTATTTTATTTAGATTTTATAAATTCTTCGAGTCTGTGATGCGGGACTGCGAAGTGAGTCCGAGGCTGTTATTCATGCTGATGTTGTATTCTGAACGTAAAAGTTCTATTATGTTTTTTTGAATCTGTATTTAAATTCAATTCAAGTCTTATACTTTATTAGTGATGTAACAGATTGATTCTGTTATTCTGCTGTGTGTTGATTCTGAGCATAAAATGATGCTGTTTTTTATTCTGAATTTTGATTGTTTGTAAAATTCTCAACTCTTATTTCGAAGTCAGTCTACTTATTAAAATATGTGAAAAAGATAACCTGTCAAGTCTGATTAGCTTCAATTTTATTATTGGAAGCAAGTAATTCTTAATGATTTAGAAGCTACTATTAATTTTATTATTCAGAAAATATTCTTCAAATGCTAGAATTAAAATTCTAGTTTTGATTTAACAAATATTGAAGTCTACGAATAAGAGTATTAAACTAATCGGCTGATTTTGAAATCATGGAATCTGGGCATGACACAAATCGCAAGGTACGTAGATATTCTTTTTATTTATTTATTGAGTTATAAAATCTCAACTGTGCTAATTCTTGAATCTAAAGATTCTACATAATTATTGGTCCGTCGTAAGCTGGAGTCGGCTGGTGATAAATCAGTTACATCTTATTCTAAATTATAATAATGACGAAAACGAAAGCGGAAATCGCTTCGGAATCCACATATGTGGTAATTTTACCACATTCAGGTTCCGTATAGCGCAGTTTATTTTTTGTTTTCCCTTCTCTCTCCTTTTATTTATTTATTTTTTATTTGCCTGGCAGACTTTAATCATAGTTTTCCTTTTTGTTTAAAAATTATTATTTGATTAAGTTATCCTATTTAGCCCATCGGCTTCAAAACGTTTATTTAGTATTCTTTATTTTCAATTTCGTCTTTGTGACGTCAGGTTGATTTCATTTCATTTTTAACAAATCAGATTCATATTTTTTTCCGTTTGTTTTAAATTTTAATTATACCCTCCCTTTGGCATATATTTAGCCCTATGTTGGCATTCCTTTTTTTTTTTTTACATCTTCTCAATGAAGCTTCCGTGCGTGTATTGGCAGTTGTCATCTGTTTGGCGAGTTTTTCCATGTTACGGCAACCCTGTCCTTGCGCCAATGATAGGTTCACATTTTCCTTTGAATTTCGGAGTTGTTCTTTGGTTTTGTTGTTGGAGATGGAGTGTATTATAAAATACGTAATTTTGTGTGTCATAGATGCATCATATACATATTAGATTATGTTATGTCAGCTTGTATATTGTAATAAGTATGATGTGGACCTCAATCTGGTTAATTTTGTCTTGTTCGTCGAATTTTCAAGGAAAAAATGTTTAAAATTCATCAGCTTTCCACTGGTTAGTTACGGGATGGAATTATTGATAAATTAACATATATATTGGTCCAGTTGAAGTGGATATAGCCAAACTAATATTGGCATATCACGTTAAAAATTCTCACAATTTGTATTAAGAAAATAGTGGTAGCAACATGAAGATTATTGATAAGTATAATTTTTCTTGTTCTTATTTGATTTTACATCGCATTGATATACCTTTTTTTTTTTTTACAAGTTAAATCTGTTTCTGTCGCACAAATAAAGCAATTGGTGTATTATATATAAAAATATATTTTACTTAACCTTTTATTGTTATTCAGTGAACATATTTTTGAGGATAAAATATATCTATTTTCGTCAAAAGAAAAATAAACTGTTCCTATAGTTAATTAAGTCTCCCTTTTTTTTTTAATGTAATGTTGTTGTTATTTTGTGGATAAAAATTAAAAAATATATTAATCAACTAAGTTATTTTTTTTGAGCATAGAATCCTCTGAAGAAACAAAAATAGAAAATATATTCTGTGTGCTCAAATAATTAAAGATATATGTTCTTAAAAAAAATAAAGAACAGATACCTGGGTATACTAGAACATTATGAATTATAATGCAGCTCACCCTTTATTCTTTGAACTAAAAAAAAAAAAGAATTTAATAAAATCACAACACTTGGTGCCTTGGCCACTTTCTTTAGAGGATTTATTATTATTATTTGTGTGCAAATACTGAAGAATTTTTTTTTTTTAAATGAAAACGAAAGTTGTTCTCATTGATGATGGAACATGGATTATTTTCCATTTCAAGATCATTTTACGTTTTTTTTTTGTGCCTGGCTTCTTAATAGAAAAATGTTCTTCCAATATTTTTTTTTAGAGAAAATTTGTTTATTTAGGCTGTGCTCTTGAATATAGTTGTGTTCTTAATAAATATACATATATGAAGTAGAACCGGTATTAATCTAAGTTTAAAAAAAAAAAAATAAAAAAAAAATCTGAGTGTTTTATCTATATTTCTGTTTTAATTCACAAACTTTTTGCAACATGTCGAAATCCAAGAACACTATTAGTCTAAATATTCAACCATTTGATGGTAATCCATCTACTGTCGAATTTTTTTTCGACCAGCTTGAAGACATTCAACAGCTAAATAATTATAGCGAAAAAGAAATGCTAGCACTGTTTAAAACGAAACTCCTTGGCCCTGCTCTTCATTTTTATTTAGATTCACAATTTAATACTCAAACTAAAAAATTGGCAGACATAAAAACTGAATTTATCCAGTTTTTCGCTTCAAAGGAGAACAAAAATTTGGCCTTTCGTTCATTAGATAAGATGAAATTGGAACATAATGAATCAGTTAGAAATTTCTCATACCGATTAAACAAGAATCTAAAGTTAGCTCATCCAACAGTTGATGATGCTTCGCTCCAAATTTTGAAATTCACATATTTTATGAATGCTTTACCCAAAAATATTCACGTAAAATTATTAGAGGAAGGTATTTCTGACTTTACTAATGCTCTTTCAAGAGCTGAACAATTACAAAATATTTACAACTTCACTGAATCACCAACCACCCCTGCTCCTGTCACTTTACCTGTATATAATATGGAACATTCAAATAATTCGTTCCCTAATCCCGGTGCATCTGATTATAAACATTCTGAAACTAAAAATAAACGAAAGTCATTTTGTGATAGAAATTTCTCTTCCTATGGCAAACATCATCCAAAACAAAATGTTAACCAAATTACGTTTAAAAAACCATTCTATAAAAGAAATCTTCGTAATTCATTTCGTCATAGGACTGTAAATCAATGTGCTTTTTGTGGACGCCAGGGGCACTTAATGAAAACATGCTTTGAATTTAAAAATTTTGTTCAAAATATGAACCAGGCTAACTCTCATAATGGTGTTAACATGCTTCAAAATACTGCTAATGAATACCAAGCTAATCAACAAAATACTCATGAATATAATGATGGATTTTCTAAAGATAAGCGTTTAAACTAATGCAGGAGGCAGATCTATCTGGCACTCTGTCCTCCAATACTTCACATTTGCCAGAAAATACCTCAAAAACTCAATTATATAGAGTTACTTCTCAAGGAATTTTATCTTCTGAGAGTATACTTAAAAATGACCAATGTTTACCAAAAAATGGTATGCTCAAAGATGCAGAATCACAGACTATTTTTCAAAATGAAAATACTTATGATTATATTACGAATTCTGGCAATTGTTCTCAAGTCGATAACGCAAATACTTTAGTTGCTGAATCCCAAAATGATAGTGATGCCATTGAAAACTATGTAATTTATAGCACATTTAATTACAATGACTCTCTTCCTTGTATTACCTTAAATGTACAACATCATAATGTTATTTCTTTGTTAGACACTGGGTCTATTATTTCTTTAATTGATCAACAACATTTCAATATGTTAAAACCCACTATAAAATATAAATTTCTCTCTCGAAAAGTATCTATTTCGACCATAAACTCCCAAGTTGAATTTTTTGGATGTATTCGTTTGTCTTTCAAAATAGACAAATTGTTTTTCAATCATGTATTTTATATTACTACCATACGTAATAGAAACTTTGATATCATTTTGGGTTATGATTTTATTTGTAAATATGGTATTTCCATAACACCATCCTTTAATTCCATTCTACTGAAAGAAATTCTTGTTCCGTTAGTAAACAAACACCAGATATCCAATGATTCTCATATGGATCAGGCACAAGTATTTATGTGTCAAACAAATGACGTTCCTAATACCTCTACTTGTACTATGGACCCTCAAAGTATAAATATGTCTGCACCAGTAAATGATTTTAGTGAACATCAGCAAACAAAAATTGACAGCTCTGGGATTGTTCATGAAAGTTCAAATTCCCCCCAAAATGAGTTAAAAATTTCAAACTTTCATAAAGTAACTATTCCAGCCAACACATGCATGTACATGCAAGCTCAATATTCTTCACAACCTGAGGAACATTTCATGTTTATTCCAACACTAAATAACCGTAATATTGTATTTATGGAATCTCTCCATTCCTTATCAGCCATAAAAAAAAATTCTTTTCTGATTGTAGTACAAAATATTTCAAACAAACCATTTCACCTCAACAAGGGAACTGTCTTGGGTGTATATGAAAATATTGATGAAAAAGATATTCAGCCTTACGATTTTAATGATGAAGCTGATGAAATGTGCAATTTAATCCAACCATCAGAAGACATTATAAAAATGAGAATAAATGATTTAAGTCCTACAGACTTTAAATTAGAACATCTTGATAGCAAACAAAAAGAGACTCTATTGTCCTTGCTATGTGGAAAAGCCCAAGCATTTTCGAAGTCTCTGCGTACTCTTGGTCATACTGACCTAGTCATTCCACAAATAAGTCTACTTAATTCGCATCCTATAAAATCTCTTCCATTTCCGGTGCCACAAGCATTAGAGGAAGAAGCCTTAAAACAGATTAATGAGATGTTAGAAGCTGATATCATTGAGCGTTCCAATTCATCTTGGGCATGTCCCATGTTATTGGTTAAAAAAAAGTCAGACCCATCAAAGCCTCAAAAATATAGACTCGCCTTAGACCTCCGTCTACTAAATGCTGTAATTATTCCATCTACCTATCCTTTACCTAAAATTCCAAATTTACTAGTTCAATTGTCTAAAAAGAATTTTTTTACAACGCTGGATCTCCCTTCTGCATATTGGCAAATAGCTATGCCCAAAGAGCTACAAGATAAAATGTCGTTCACAACTCCATTTGGCGTTTTTACCTATAAGCGATTAATGTTTGGTTTACGCACAGCAGCGTCTACATTCCAGCAACTTATTGACACGATAATTCAATTATCTGGTGTAGATGCTTATGCTTATCAAGACGATATTATTGTTGGAGCCAACTCATTTGAAGAAATGATCCATAATTTAAAATTACTTCTTGATACATTCATCAAATACAACATAACATTATCACCTGAGAAATGCTCATTTTTTCATACCAGCATAGACTTTTTAGGTTTCCACATTCAAGAGCATAAAATTTTTCCTATTTCCAGCAACATAATAAAAATTACATCTTTTCCTCATCCCAAAACCAAGCGACAAGTTAAAGCTTTCATTGGTGTATGTTCATTTTATCGATCACTTATTCCATACTTTGCAGATCTAATTAGCCCTCTACTCGAGTTAACAAAGCCAAAAACTAAGTTCAGTTGGCAATCTGTACATGAAAATGCCTTTCAAACAATACAATCATTATTTTTTAAGAAGCCCGTGTTAAATCTACCTAATTGGGATAAAGAATTTATTGTTAATACCGATGCTTCACAAACTGCGATTTCAGCTGTCCTCATGCAGGAACAAGATAATTTAAGGGTACCTATTTCATATTTTTCAAAGGCTTTGTCTGATGCTGAAAAAAAATTCCCTGCCATAAAGTTGGAATTGTATGCATTATACAAGGGTATCACCTCATTCAAGTATTACCTTTTTGGAAGACATTTTCTCGTTCTATCTGATGCTAAACCACTTGACAACTACAAAAGTTCTTCTTCTCCTGCAGATGTCACGACCAGATGGCTCATGGAGCTCTCTCAATTTTCTTTTTCGTTTGCTCATATACCAGGCAAAGAAAATGTATTAGCGGACTTTCTTAGCAGAACTGCTCAACCACCTACACAGGACTTGACATCTAATCCTGAAATTATAAATTCTGAAGAAGTTCTACCAGTAACGATGAATATAAATGATCTACATGATGAAATAGATGGTCAACTTCAATCAATCAAATCACTAGTAGAATCACATCCCACAAAGCTGGATAAAGTACCACAGCAACAGGAAGATAAGTGCCAAATTAATTGCTTGTCACAGGCAAACTCATCTACTCAAGATCCATTATTAGAAATTTCAGATGCAACAATAGCAAGTGAACAAACCAAAGATTCAAATTTAAATAAAATAATACTTGATTTACAACAAAATATTAATCTCCAGAAACACAAGGGTTATTATATCAATCCAAATAACAATATTCTTTGCTACAATAATTTTTTTCCTGCTGAAGAAATTGATCTGCATCGTGCTGTCTTACCCACCTCATTGATTCCCAAAGCACTTACCATTGTTCATATTACTCATCCAGGAATAAACAAAACCTTACAGAACCTCCGAAAACGTTTCACATGGAAAACAATCATTGCTGATACTCAGAATTATATTAATTCATGTGAACTATGTCTTATTCACAAAAATCGCAAGAAGAAAATTGCTCCATTTATGGCTGCTCCTGTTCCAACTGCTCCAAATCAAAAAATATCATTAGATATTGTTGGTCCTCTCAATAATCACTCAAATGTCCTAACAATAATTGACCACTGTTCTCGTCATCTAGAATTGGCTACTCTTAATAATATCTCTGCTCCAACTGTGACCAATGTTCTTTTAAACTACATTGCTACCCATGGTAGACCTGATATAGTATTGACAGACAAAGGATCCCAGTTTACTAGTGACATATTCTCGTTTTTTAATAAAACATTAGGTATCAAGCTGAATCACATCACAGTGGCCCACCCAGCCGCAAATGGCCTTTCAGAGAGGGTGAATTCTCAAATCAAATCATCACTGAATACTATGACTTCACAAGGTTTTGACACCAAAACTGCTGCCAAGATACATCAATCAATATACAATGCTACAGTACATCCTGCCACCAAATTCACTCCTAATCTTATTCATTTTGGGCGTGAAATTAATGATGTTTACATGAATTATAAAGGCCACCCCTCTTGGAAAATTCTTGACACCGCCCATGACATCTACAAATTAACAGATCTCTTGGATAAAATTTATTATCAATCCTATCTCAATAATGAAACAAATCGTCAGAAAGTCTATGAAAAGTCTAGACAACAGCACAAATTTTCAGATATAAAAGTCAATGACACAGTATTCATTACACTCCCTAATGTATTCAAGAAAAAGCCTCAAGGTCCATTCATAGTGCAAAAGATAATTTCACCTGTTTTACTGCAAATTGTGTCACAAAAAGACACCCGTTCCTCACCTATCCTTATACATACCAACCGAGTAATAAAATTACATCCTAGAGCTCCTAAACTACAAGATACCACACAAGCAATTCCACAAACTGACAGTAACAATAATAATCAAGCTGCAACTACATCTCAAAATTTCTCTTCTACCAATCAACAGTCCAGCTCCTCTTATGCTCTACGACCTAAGCGACCAAAATTTGTGCCACACAGTGATGAATTCCAGTATTATTAACCTTTTTTTTTCTCTTTCAGCTGTTGTCCAGTCATGCCTGCTGATAGTGTTTGATCGCGCGCCTTAAACACTATCGAACTGATAAGAAATATATTTTTTTCTGCTGGTCAGAAAGCCTTTTTACTCCTCTTATCATAGACATGTGGACTGCCTGCTGTATAAGTATTCTTTTTTTTTTCCCTTCTAATTATCCATCAACAGCCCACTTAACTGTATAATGTCAAGCTCTGCATTTTGCACTTTCTGAATAATAAAAATTTGTAACTTTTCTTCTTTTTGAAATATATAATTCATATTTAAAATATGTTTAAGCTAAAATTGTAATAACAATACAATAGCATTTTGATTTATTGCATTTCTTTACATAATGTTGCTTGCTATAGGTCACCATCAAAATATATAATACATGTTACTATTTAACTCTTGCAATATTCTCATAGTTATTGTGTTTAAAAAAAAAAAAAAAGTATGGGTGAATTATTTTGTTAAAAAATATTTAACAATATCAGTTTGTCACCTATTGTAATTTACATGGTTTTCTCAAGTGGATCATGTTACTAGTGGAATTGTGAAAGCACAACTTAATGGTACATTATGTATGGTATGTACATAACTTTATTGCTTTCTTTTGTATATATATATACATTATATTATGACCTGAATGACATTTAATTAAAAGTCCTAGGCAAATGTTGTATTATGAATAAGGTCTGTTTAGTACTTTGCCAATTATGTTAGATTGGTTTTTCTCTAGAGTGGCCACTCATTCAAAAAAACTTTTTGAAAATAATTAACTATGGTATTTTGTGAATATTTATAACTTTTATATTGTTTGAATGTGTATTTTACTGTTGTTTATATTTTTGCATTGATAATGTGTATTGTGAAATTAGGGTATTCCATCTCACTTTGGATTTTTGTGTAATAACTATTAGCTACATCTTCATAAAAATGTGTTGGTAAAAGTTGAGTTTTTGTTATTGTATTATGTATTGTGTATTATATTAGATTTCTTTAAAAAAAAAAAATTATAGTTATAAGTTTTATATAGTGTTTGCATAGACAGAAATGAAAGAGCATAAGTTGGTTTTACTTGACATAGTTATGTAATTGTAAAAGCAAATATTGTTTCTGTCAACATGTTACATAATTTATGACTTATAAAATTGGGTACAATTACTTTATTCTTTTTCTCATTATGATACAGGATATATACAAATATGTTGTGGTATGTTATTTTCTTGATATTTTATGCTGTATTTGGACTCCATCATTCATTCTGCCCCTATCCATCTCTGGCTCAATTAAAAAAAAAAAAAAAATGGCTTGTGAAAGTGCTTTTAGTGCCTCACACTTCCCCTTCTCCATTTTTTTTGTGGAGGTGTGGGTGAGTGTGGTAATTTTACCACATTCAGGTTCCGTATAGCGCAGTTTATTTTTTGTTTTCCCTTCTCTCTCCTTTTATTTATTTATTTTTTATTTGCCTGGCAGACTTTAATCATAGTTTTCCTTTTTGTTTAAAAATTATTATTTGATTAAGTTATCCTATTTAGCCCATCGGCTTCAAAACGTTTATTTAGTATTCTTTATTTTCAATTTCGTCTTTGTGACGTCAGGTTGATTTCATTTCATTTTTAACAAATCAGATTCATATTTTTTTCCGTTTGTTTTAAATTTTAATTATACCCTCCCTTTGGCATATATTTAGCCCTATGTTGGCATTCCTTTTTTTTTTTTTACATCTTCTCAATGAAGCTTCCGTGCGTGTATTGGCAGTTGTCATCTGTTTGGCGAGTTTTTCCATGTTACGGCAACCCTGTCCTTGCGCCAATGATAGGTTCACATTTTCCTTTGAATTTCGGAGTTGTTCTTTGGTTTTGTTGTTGGAGATGGAGTGTATTATAAAATACGTAATTTTGTGTGTCATAGATGCATCATATACATATTAGATTATGTTATGTCAGCTTGTATATTGTAATAAGTATGATGTGGACCTCAATCTGGTTAATTTTGTCTTGTTCGTCGAATTTTCAAGGAAAAAATGTTTAAAATTCATCAGCTTTCCACTGGTTAGTTACGGGATGGAATTATTGATAAATTAACATATATATTGGTCCAGTTGAAGTGGATATAGCCAAACTAATATTGGCATATCACGTTAAAAATTCTCACAATTTGTATTAAGAAAATAGTGGTAGCAACATGAAGATTATTGATAAGTATAATTTTTCTTGTTCTTATTTGATTTTACATCGCATTGATATACCTTTTTTTTTTTTTACAAGTTAAATCTGTTTCTGTCGCACAAATAAAGCAATTGGTGTATTATATATAAAAATATATTTTACTTAACCTTTTATTGTTATTCAGTGAACATATTTTTGAGGATAAAATATATCTATTTTCGTCAAAAGAAAAATAAACTGTTCCTATAGTTAATTAAGTCTCCCTTTTTTTTTTAATGTAATGTTGTTGTTATTTTGTGGATAAAAATTAAAAAATATATTAATCAACTAAGTTATTTTTTTTGAGCATAGAATCCTCTGAAGAAACAAAAATAGAAAATATATTCTGTGTGCTCAAATAATTAAAGATATATGTTCTTAAAAAAAATAAAGAACAGATACCTGGGTATACTAGAACATTATGAATTATAATGCAGCTCACCCTTTATTCTTTGAACTAAAAAAAAAAAAGAATTTAATAAAATCACAACAACATATGATATGTTAATGACGTTTTTGGAAAGACATGCACGCAGTTTGCAAAGTTGTAATGCTGAATTTATTAAATATGAAACTAAACCTAATTATAAATTTAATTTTAAATCTCAACAAGGCCCAAAGAAATCTCTTTCAAATGCAGTTGTTATGGACAATGTGAACAAATCTTTAAAGCCCTTGTGTCCGAAATGCAATGAAGGGCATGCACTTTACAAATGCCCAGAAATTCAAAATTTAACGGTTGATCAACGATAGCAGTTAGTAAAAGAAAAAAAACTATGTACGAACTGTTTAAGAGCTAATCATTTTGTTGCTAATTGTCTGATTAGCACTGCCTGTAAACATTGTAAGGCTAAACATCATTCAATTCTGCATCACGAACAGTCTAATTCTGCATCAAAGAATTCTTTTAGACCGCAAGAGCGGGTTACAAATCAAAATAGCGGAAGTAATTCAAATGCACAAGTGGATGAATCCAATTGTTTAAGCAGTCAAACTTTGACTGAAAATTCCCAAACATTACTGGCTACTGCCATTATACATGTAAAATCCAAAACAGGAAAATGTATTCCTTGTAGGGCTATGATTGACAGCGCTTCTCAAAAGAGTTTGATTTTAAAATCGTGTTGTAGAAAGCTAGGTCTTCCCTTGAGATCTACAATTCATAAAATATCAGGAATCAACAATTTGGTCGCAGAGACAGCTCTTCAGGAAGTGTCTTTAACATTTTCTCCGCATTTTAATAACGAAACTTTTCAGTTAGATGCTTTAGTTGTTAATCAGATCACAACAAATTTACCGAACTTTCTGATTACTAATAAGTATTGGCCTCATATTGAAGGATTAAATCTGGCGAATCCCAATTTCCATGTGTTAGATTCCATTGATGTACTCATAGGTGCAGATTTGTTTGCTAACATAAAAATTGGAGAGTCCATTCTGGGTCCTAAGGAAACACCGAGTGCTGTTAATACGAAACTGGGTTGGATATTACCTGGAGTAATTTATTCGAATCATTCTAATCATAATTCTTCTGTTAATTGTCATCTTACGAATCAAATAAATTCTCAATTGCAAAAATTTTGGGAACTCGAATCAATTCCTAGTTATGATCCAGTTTCACTAGTAGAAGATAATTATGTAAAAACAGTATCACGCACGGAATCAGGAAGATATATCGTGGATCTTCCATTTAAATCTAAACCTGTTCTCGGAAATTCTAAATCTCAAGCTTTAAAGCGTTTCAATTCCTTCGAAAATAAACTTCAAGGAAATTCCGTACTTAAGGAACAATATTCGTCATTCATTTAAGAGTATATTGATTTGGGACACATGGAACTCGTTCCCGCCGCAGAAATTTCAAATCCAGATCATTTTTATCTCCCCCACCACGGGGTAATAAGAGAGGATAGTTGTACAACTCGACTTCGGGTAGTATTCGATGCATCCGCAATTGGTTCAGAAGGTCGCTCGTTAAATGATTATTTGGAGATAGGGCCGAAATTACAACCGGATATTTTTCAGTTATTATTAAAATTCAGAATGCATCCAATAGGCTTTAGTGCGGACATCGAAAAAATGTTCAGGCAAATTCTTATCAATTCAAAACATGTAGATTATCAACGTATTTTATGGCGGTTCGATCCTAAAGAAAATATTCAAACCTATCGGTTGTTAACAGTAACCTATGGCACTGCTTGTGCGCCATTTTTGGCAATTAGATCTTTAAATCAGTTAGCAATAGATAACGAACAAACTTTTGAAAGGGCTTCTAAAATTATTCGCGACAATATCTACGTCGATGATTTGTTGTCGGGTTCAGATTCCAAAGAAAATGCTAAGTCTCTAATCACAGAACTCATTAAGGTGATGAAAGGCGGAGGGTTTAATTTACGAAAATGGTCCTCAAATGATCCTGAAGTACTCGTTCATTTACCAGATGAACTTAAAGCTTCAGCAAAGACAGTAATCAAAGAAGATGAAGCTGTTAAAATTCTGGGTTTATTCTGGGATTCATCCAATGATATGCTCAAAATAAAATTTAATGAGTTCAAAGATGTCAAAAATAAAAGAGATCTTCTCTCGGTAATATCTACAATTTTCGATCCTCTGGGTCTCCTTGCCCCGATCACGATCAATTTGAAAATCATGATACAAAACCTCTGGAAGGAAAAAATCTCATGGGATGAGGAAATTCCAAATTCAAATTTAATTAGTTGGAATCAATTTTTGGCAGAAATTAATTTATTAGAAACTATTGAAATTCCCCGGTATACTAATTCATGCCATAAAAAGGATTGCGAAATTCAGCTACATGGTTTTTGTGACGGTTCCGGAAAAGCTTACGCTGCTGTCGCATATTTACGAGGCATCACTCCTAACGAAATATTCGTCAATTTAATTGCGGCAAAAACAAAGGTAAATCCTATAAAGCCACAAACTCTATCATGAATTGCACTTTGCGCCGCTCTTTTATTAGCAAAACTTTGCTCAACTATCGTCGATACTTTATCCACGAGCATAAATAGTGTATTTTTATGGTCAGATTCCCAAATAGTTCTCAGCTGGCTAAAATCGCCCCCTTTAAAAGGAAATCAATTTGTATTAAATAGAGTACTACAAGTACAAACATTATTGCCTTCAGCCGAATGGAACCATGTTCCCGGAACGCTAAATCCTGCAGATGTAGCCTCCAGGGGTATTCCACAGCGAAAACTCCTCAACAATAAGATGTGGTGGCATGGGCCTCCATGGCTGTCGTCAAAAGAGCCAATTCCAATCCCCTTATACAGTCCTATCACTGAATTAGATCAACAAGCTAACTCTGTCAGTAACATAACAAAAATAAATATCTTACCAGACTTTATTCTAAAATTCTCAAGCTTCAATAGATTAGTACGCGTAATAGGATGGTGTTTGCGATTTATTCATAATTCTAGACAGAATTCTACAAGAAAGATCGGAAATCTAAATGCACAAGAAATATCTAGTTCTATCATTTCTATAGTGAGATTAATTCAAAATTATGAATTTCATGCAGAAATTAAATTTTTAAAAGAAAATAAATCCTTGCCAAGCAATAGCAAATTGCTATCGTTGAATGTCTTCTTAGATTCAGCTGACATATTAAGAGTGGGCGGTCGTTTATCGCAACATGAATCATTCAGTTTTGACAGAAAGTATCCTATTCTTCTTCCTAAAAACAGTCTTTTTACAAAATTGTTAATAAAGGATGTACACGAAAGAAATTTACATGCAGGTACACAGTTAGTGCTTTCTACAATTCGCCAGAACTACTGGTTTGTAGATTGTCGTTCAACAGTGCGACAAGAGCTCCATAAATGTGTACTTTGTAAACGCCTTAAGGCACAAGCCTGCCAACAAATGATGGGAAACCTTCCCGTTGAAAGAATAACTCCAATTCGTTCATTTCTCAAGGTGGGCTTAGACTTTGCTGGTCCCTTTTTGGCAAAACCAAATATGCCAAAAACCAAAAAAGCTAAAATCTTATATCGCAGTTTTCGTTTGCATGTGCACGAAAGCGGTTCATCTTGAACTGGTATCTGACTTAACTGTACAAGCCTTGCTAGCAGCATTCAAACGCTTCATCGCACGCAGAGGTTTGCCCTCTGATGTCTTCTCTGATAATGCCAAAAATTTTATTGGTCTGTCCAATCAATTAAAACAGCTTTTTAAATACCTGAGGGAAAGAGACTTTCAAGAATTTCTCGCCAACCAAAAAATTAATTGGAATTTCATACCTCCATATGCACCACAATTTGGTGGTCTATGGGAAGCAGCTGTGAAACTCACTAAAACTCATCTTGTGAGAGCTTGTAAATCAAGCGTACTCAATTTTGAAGAGATCACTACTTTACTTTGCCAGATAGAAAGCTGCATAAATTCCAGACCGTTTACGCCGTTGTCTTCCGATGCTTCTGATCCTCCTGCTTTAACGCCGGGTCATTTTCTAATAGGAGCACCTCTTCTTGACATTCCAGAATCATCGAATCATCCTAAAATATCGTTAAATGCTCGCTGGCGTTTAATAGAAAAAGCTAAAAATCAATTTTGGGGCAGGTGGTCCAGCGAATATTTGCAACATCTTCAACAACGTCCAAAATGGACTACTCCACGTGCAAATCTCCGAGAAGGCGATTTGGTGATAGTTCACAGAAGATTACAGCCCATGAAATGGAAATTGGGTCGGATTCTAAAGACTTATCCTGGAACAGATAATCTTGTGCGGGTTGTCCTGATTAAGACAGTTGACGGTGACATCAAGCGTCCTATATCAAAGGTGTCCCCTCTCCTGCCGGGGGCGGAGGATGTATGATTTTAAGTAATAATTCTTAACGTTAGATGGCAGCACTATGAAAGAAAAGCTATTTAAAAGGACTTTTCGAACCGATATTGTTACATCATAAATTGACTATAAAAAAGAACATTTTATTAACTCTATTAAATTTCCACAACCTTATTATTATTGTGTTTTAAAAATTCTATCATAATTTTCTGTTATATTTGTATTAATTATCTTTCATTTATTTTATTTAGATTTTATAAATTCTTCGAGTCTGTGATGCGGGACTGCGAAGTGAGTCTGAGGCGGTTATTCATGCTGATGTTGTATTCTGAACGTAAAAAGTTCTATTATGTTTTTTTGAGTCTGTATTTAAATTCAATTCAAGTCTTATACTTTATTAGTGATGTAACAGATGGATTCTGTTATTCTGCTGTGTGTTGATTCTGAGCATAAAATGATGCTGTTTTTTATTCTGAATTTTGATTGTTTGTAAAATTCTCAACTCTTATTTCGAAGTCAGTCTACTTATTAAAATATGTGAAAAAGATAACCTGTCAAGTCTGATTAGCTTCAATTTTATTATTGGAAGCAAGCAATTCTTAATGATTTAGAAGCTACTATTAATTTTATTATTGAGAAAATATTCTTCAAATACTAGAATTAAAGTTCTAGTTTTGATTTAACAAATATTGAAGTCTACGAATAAGAGTATTAAACTAATCGGCTGATTTTGAAATCATGGAATCTGGGCATGACACAAATCGCAAGGTACGTAGATATTCTTTTATTTATTTATTGAGTTATAAAATCTCAACTGTGCTAATTCTTGAATCTAAAGATTATACAGTATTTACATCGCAAATAATTTTCTGTCATATTACCGTATTTGGACACTTCATGTGAATAAACAAAGTATGTCCCACAAAGTGATAATATGCTCTTTTACAATTCCTACTATTAGCTCACAACCTCTATATATTTATATATCTTGTTCAAATTTTCAATCGTTAATTAAATACTTTTTATTCATCCACTCAAGTTCAAAAACATTTTTTAAAACTTGTAGTGGATGGCACTTGATGTTAATACAGTTTTTTCAAATATTAATTCATTAATTAAATTTAATTAATTAAGTTTAGATTTATATGGGAGAAATTATTTCAGACATTAGTTTCATTTAAAAGCACTCCCTCACATTGGAAAAAAATTCTTTTTGACCTAAGTAAGAATTGACTTATTTTTTTTATATATTACTTGATTTTTTAATTAAAAATGTATAGTTGATATATAATTAGAAATTGAATATAATTTACTTAACAGAAAACAAAACAACATGAAAATAAAAATCAGAAAAATGCATCACAATAAGTAGAGCTAATTTATAAAAATATTCGAATCGCATAAGGAAAAAAAAAAAAAAAAAAAATCCCTTTTTACACATATTTAATCGAATAAACGACTTCAATAACGAGAACAAAAAAGAATCCAACATACACTTAATTTTTTTCTCAAATTTGATGTTGCAAACGTATTTTGACTAGTTTTTCTTACATTTTTTATTAATTCATTATTTTGATAATTTATACTTTTTAGCTTCTACCGATAGATTATAATGCAGTTGAAAAAAATAATCAAAAGAATATTTTCATTAATTATAAAAGATCATTGGATAATAATGAGATAATTATAAAAAATGTGTAAATACCTAGGGGCAGAATTCGAAGAGTTGAATCTTATAATACTTTTTTTCGTTACTACATTGATATTTTTCTAATATCCTAAATTACTTTCCTTTATTATTTCATAATGTAAAAAACTTTGTGTTAGACTATTTTTTAATATCAGTATTTATTTTGTCGCAGTTAAAATTCTCTTCAGACTTTATTGAAGATGCATTATGTTTTTATGGATAATTTTTTTCCGAACGGAATTAAACAATATCTTTTTCTATAAATTGATTTTCAAAATATCTTATAAGTAATAAATGTAAAAGATGAATATGATTCCTTTCAAGAAAATGAACGATACAAGTGTAAAAATAAAATACTGCATAGTACAAAGGGATTTCATTTATACAAATTATTATAGTCAAACTTTATAGATGAAATTATTTTTCATACATGTTAAATCAAATAAACAAATTTAGATTTGTAAAATTTTGCACACAATATGCATAATGAATGTATATATATGAAGGGGTTAGAATGACAGTGGAGTAAGTCAAAATTTAGTGATTTGAGAAATGAAGGATCTTGTGAAACTTATTGTATCGCTGTTGCATTGAGTGGTTCAACTTGTTTTACGCTCTAGCGACTCCCTAAGTGAACTATTATTTATTTGACAGCCACATCGAACAGAAATTAATATACGTTCAATAAAAATATTGTTATCTCGATTTTCAAAATTTTTGACTTACTCCACTGTCATTCTAACCCCCTCGTATAATGAATGTATTTCTGGAAGAATATGTGAGTCCCAAAAACATTTACCAAATGTTGACAGTGACAGTGGAGTAAGTCAAAATTTAGTGATTTGAGAAATGAAGGATCTTGTGAAACTTATTGTATCGCTGTTGCATTGAGTGGTTCAACTTGTTTTACGCTCTAGCGACTCCCTAAGTGAACTATTATTTATTTGACAGCCACATCGAACAGAAATTAATATACGTTCAATAAAAATATTGTTATCTCGATTTTCAAAATTTTTGACTTACTCCACTGTCATTCTAACCCCCTCGTATAATGAATGTATTTCTGGAAGAATATGTGAGTCCCAAAAACATTTACCAAATGTTGACAGTGACAGTGGAGTAAGTCAAAATTTAGTGATTTGAGAAATGAAGGATCTTGTGAAACTTATTGTATCGCTGTTGCATTGAGTGGTTCAACTTGTTTTACGCTCTAGCGACTCCCTAAGTGAACTATTATTTATTTGACAGCCACATCGAACAGAAATTAATATACGTTCAATAAAAATATTGTTATCTCGATTTTCAAAATTTTTGACTTACTCCACTGTCATTCTAACCCCCTCGTATAATGAATGTATTTCTGGAAGAATATGTGAGTCCCAAAAACATTTACCAAATGTTGACAGTGATAGTGGAGTAAGTCAAAATTTAGTGATTTGAGAAATGAAGGATCTTGTGAAACTTATTGTATCGCTGTTGCATTGAGTGGTTCAACTTGTTTTACGCTCTAGCGACTCCCTAAGTGAACTATTATTTATTTTACATCCACATCGAACAGAAATTAATATACGTTCAATATAAATATTGTTATCTCGATTTTCAAAATTTTTGACTTACTCCACTGTCATTCTAACCCCCTCGTATAATGAATGTATTTCTGGAAGAATATGTGAGTCCCAAAAACATTTACCAAATGTTGACAGTGATAGTGGAGTAAGTCAAAATTTAGTGATTTGAGAAATGAAGGATCTTGTGAAACTTATTGTATCGCTGTTGCATTGAGTGGTTCAACTTGTTTTACGCTCTAGCGACTCCTTAAGTGCACTATTACTTATTTGACAGCCACATCGAACTGAAATTAATATACGTTCAATAAAAATATTGTTATCTTTATTTTCAAAATTTTTGACTTACTCCACTGTCATTCTAACCCCCTCATATAATGAATGTCTTTCTGGAAGAATACATGAGTCCCAAAAACATTTACCAAATGGATTAGGTTATCTAAGTTTTCATTTTTCTTTGCTTTGGACGTTAGGTAATACGACCACAAATGATTCAAATGAATAATTACATTCATTAACTGAAAGCAATGGATATTTTATGAATGTGCAAATATCGTGAAAAATAACAATAATATTGTATAGTAGGCAGTTTTTTGCAGCATCAAAAAACCTATTTCATTATATGTAACTGTGCAATTTTTGCTCTTGCATTGTTCTTTTAATAGGCTACATTTCATTAAACATCTGGTGCACCATAGCATACAAATAAATATTACTCTTCTTCTTCTTCTTCTTCTTCTTCTTCTTCTTTTTTTTTTTTTTTTTTTTTTGTAATATTGGGTTTTCTGGAAAGTTCGTACTGGTTGGGGAAATCAATAACGGGCAGAATTTTCCGGTACCAAAATGATTTTCCATGCCTGTCTATCTCTTGCTCGATAACTTCCGCAAAAAGGGTTCCGATTAGGTTGATTTTTGATGTTTGTGTTTGCGAGGTACCCGGAATTAACTTTATAGTTTTTGGTTAAATTTGGTTCATTCGTTCGAAAAATATAGAATATTTTATTTTAAGTCATAATGCTTTTCAATAGGATGTCAGACGATTTTTAACTTTTAACATTCATCCAGTGGAAAATGATGTATTAAATTATGGATACTGAATTTCCGGATTGGAGATCTTAAATTAATACGATCGCTTTAAAATTTGCCAATAATTTCTCAGAATTTAGAAATTAATTGCATAAATTATTGGGAAATTTTGTGCATCTATTGGAGAGATATAAAATGATTTTAATTTCTCTTTTTTTTACAAAAAAAGTCATGCATTTACTTTTTTCTTTTTTTTTTTATTTAATGGTTGCATGGAACGTATTTCGGTATTTGAAAGAATATAAAAAAAAAGAAAATTCGAGTAAATCGCATTACTTTGATGCAAAATTTTATTAACAAAATAACTGATTTTCGGGAGATTTTAGTTTTTAATATGCTTTTTTTAATGAAAGAGATGAGGGTTTATTTTAACTTCTAAAGAAAGATTGCCAAATCGCTTTTCCAAACGAAAATTATAAAAAGGTTGAATGTGTAAATTGAACATAAGTATCATAAATCGGGTCCCAAAATTTTAGACAATCGATAAAATTTGCATTAACATAAAAAGTAATAAAATACAATTAAAGTTAATGAGATAGGTAATAAATAAAAGCAGTTTTGCTGATATTCACATATAAATTATGATCAAAGGTTTGAAATTATAAAATATACATTAAATTATATAACAATGTGTTGTCCCAAAAGTATAGACACAATACATCATTACATGTTTTCTTTTACATTTTTGTTCACAAAATAAAATATTTTTTTTTTGTCTGCTTCTATAAATGCGGAATAATTTTTCCCTTTAATTGAAATATCGTGAAATATCGTGAAATATCATGGAATCAAATGAGTTCAATGTATTGTTTTGTTTGCGATTCGGAAAAGACATTTTCTGCATATTCTGATATAAATGCCACGTTCTAAAGACATTTCTGAAGATGAAATTATTAAGATTTTACATTTAAAAGCGCAAGGACAAAATCCTGTACAAATATCGAGAATAATAAAGAGATTCTTGAGCAGTATTTATAGAGTTTTGAGATCAGGTGGAACATGGAATATTAGAAAGCGAGTCGGAAGAACAAAGAAAAAAATGTTACGTGATGATTGGATGTTATTAAAAATGGCTTCAGTTGATAATTTTTCTGTGCGTGAAATTGTATCAATTTTCAGAATTTCAAAAAGTACTGTATATAGAAGAATTAAATCTTCGACAACTATTGTTTACAGGAGAATGAAAGCAAAGCCTTGCTGAAAGCAGAGACATAAAGACGCACGTCTACAGTGGGCTAGAAAGCATATGTCATACTGTGAAAAATGGATTTCTGTCATCTTCAGTGATGAAAATGAATTTAGACGTCCCTGATTGTGATAAATTTTTCTGGCTTGACCTAAGAAAGGAACCCAAGTACTGTTTCAGCAGGCAACAAGGCGGAGAAAAGGTAATGACCTGGGGAGGGTTTTCCTTCAACGGTTAAACATTTATAGGATTTATGGACAAAAAATGAAATCAGTGGATTATCAGAATATTTTACGTACCAATTTATTGCCAATTAAGGATTTGCTAGCAGGACCGGGCTGTGTTTTCCAACAAAGCCATCCATACCTACACATCATCAAAAACAGGGTTTAGGCAAAACAATATCACACTATTAGACTGGCCAGCACTTAGTCCAGATTTGATTCCCATGAAGAACATATGGGGGATCTTATCTCGTAAAATATATGAAAATGGAAAGCAATATACATGTGTAAATGACTTAAAAATTGCAATTGACGAAGCGTGGTATGAAATACCTCCTTCTACAATGTAATGCTTAGTTAATTTTGTGGAACAACGTGTATTTCATATTATAAAGTGTCGTGGCAATACAATTAAATAATAAAAGTAAATTTTTAGTTATTTTTATAAATGTAAAACCAAAAAAAATATATGCAATCAGCAAAATGGCTTTTATTTATTACCTATCTCACAAATTTTAATTGTACCTTATTACTTTTTATGTCAATGCAAATTTTATTGATTGTCTAAACTTTTGGGACACGGTATAAGAGGAATTTACATTTGTATAAGTATATTTAGTACACGAAATTCTATCAATTTTAGTAACATATGATGATTCTTAGTAGTTTAAAAATAAGTGTTCATTTAAGAATAGGATAAAATATCCCGTGCCAGGAGATGGTTAATCTAATGAAATTACAACAGTAATTGCATCCAGACATATACTCGAAATTGCACAATTACTGGAAATTGAGAACATAAAATTAAAGTGACAACGGGGGGTTCAGGGCGGAGCCCCCCTGAAGGAATGTATTCTAATTCTGAAAAAATACGGTAATAAGTAGTTTATCATATCATTGCATAAAATTTTGTTTAATGTGATACTTCTAAAATTTCCGGAAGTTCCGATAAATCTTATATGCTTATAAATGTGTAAATAAGTTAACAAAACTGAATTTTAATATGTCAAAAATTATGCAGATTATAATAAAAATTAGTGAGATTAATGAACAATGATACGTAGGTATGACGTTGAGGCCTCTGATCTGTAGATTTACTAGTATTATTTCAACCAGCATAAACTCACACAAAACATTCGCATGCAGAATATCCACATTTACTTCTGGAAATTCCACCCAGTTCTAAATAAATTTACATAAGGAAACACGGTATTATACAAAACTATTAATGATAAAGGAAATAAGTTAAACACGCACTTGCTTTCAGTTAAGTAGTAATCTAACTTTATTTATCATACATTATTTTTTTGTAGAAAAATTCGAAAATATTGCGTTATTGTTTTTTTAAACGAAACTTACGAAATTTTAAGGACGGCGTTAAGCATAGGTCAAAACAGATTTTTTTTTTTTTTTTTTTTTTTTTTTTTTTTTTTGCAGTTTTCTGATAAATCTTTAAGTTGAAGTGAAAAAAAGATGCAGCCTGCTCGTTCGTACTTAGCATTAAATAGCTTTTTTGTCTACATCCCGTCGTATAAAATACGATGAGTTATCGATATATTTTTATTAATGCTAAAAATAACATCAGAACATCCGATATTCAAATAATGTTCTCTCCATTTTAACAAATTAACAGATTGATGTGTAAAACCCAAATGTGTAGCTGTAAACTTTTAAGCTTTTTTCTTATTACTATAATTTAATAGTAAATATCGTCTTATTTAACACCAATTTTGGTTATAAAAAATATTAAAATGTTTGGTAACTTTTAATGAAACAAAGCAAAAAAGTTTACAGCTATGCTAAAATGGCATTTGATATATTTTCATTCGATGAACGTTCGTACAAGTTGATAGATAGTAGAAACAATTATTAACGAAAATACTGAGTATGCTTTCTAAATTACATTATACAAAGTTTTGATCAACCTTATAAACACGTCACTTTTTTTACAATTATATTTATTATAGCAGATGTTACTATGAGATTTGAAAGTTCGATTTTCCTTTATTGGACTCTTAGAATATAATTACACCCAGAAAAAAGTTTTGTTGAATCAACAAAAATTTGGTTGACCCAACAAAACTTTTTGTTTAAATATAGGTCAATGAAAATTTTGTTTGAATCAACATTTTTTTTTTTTTTTTTTTTTTTTTTTCAATTCCAAAAAAAAATTGTATCGTCAGCAAAAAATGTTTTGTTAATTCAAGTTAAATGGTTCAATTTTACTTGAATTTTGCTAAAACAACCAAAATGTACTCAACAAAACATGTTTTGTAGTTTTAATCAATTCCTTTTTCTGGGTGTAAGAAATTTGTACACTATGCCTTTCCATATTTATTGTAATTCTTATTTGAAAGCAATTCTATTATAGCTTTTCAATTTATCAAATGCTGTATATAATTTTTTTTCAATTTATAGAAATTCACATCAATCAACAGTAGTGAGAAGTTTAACACAAACGCAGTCACACCTTATTTAGAACGCAATATCTCGAATCTGTCTTTTTGAAGCTGGTGTCTGCTGCAGAAAATGGAAAAAAATTATATTATATTAGTAATTGTCAGTGAAGTTAAAAAATCGCATTTCAATGCATTTTTACCTGTTTTCATCATTTTAGATGTGTATTAGAAGGGTAAAAATGAAACAACACTAGTGATTGTGTCGTGGTCTTTTCAACGAGTTTTCACTTTATTAGCCAATATATGCCTCTAAAAAAGCAGGAATGTTTTGGATTTTCCTACTGTGAAGAAGAAATATTTAAGGTCAGCTACAGGTAATTTCACAATAATATTTTGAAGAAAAATGCATTCATGGGATGTTAAATGATATTCTCAATATCAATTTAAATTTAAAAAAAAAGACACCGTACTTGAAATCAAATTATTTATTAATAATAAATTCACAAAAATGAGCAAAACTAATACATTAAAAATGGTCAGAGGACCCGTGCGAGTATTTCGCACTGCAGTCTGAAAATTTTCAACAATATATAATATTTTTAAGATGCAGGATTAAACTTCTGAAGAAAAAGTAAGGATAAAAATATATGCAAACAATGTCAGTCAAGCCAGATTATCGTCTCATTTATTACACCAAAGTTATATCAAGAACTGATTGAAGATAGCAAAAGACAATGCGAAAAAAATTAACAACCATTTTTTAACTGCATTAGAATATAATGTCATCAGCTTCTTGAAAAACATGGAACAAAGAAAAATAAGTTGAATGCATTTAAAATACAATTTAATATAATCTAACAAAGCAAACCTTTTATTATACACGTGAAATAGGACTGCTTCGATTGATTGATGGTGTCTTTTCTTCTAAACATTTCATTTTCAGTTTTGCTTTTAAAACATAAATATAAATTAAATCCGTGAGGAGAAATCATACTTCATCGTTTTGTACATGTTTTTTTATTTATACAATTTATTGTTTTTATTTGTTGAGCATCATTTAATGCGGTGTTTTATTTTTGTGCCAACAGTAATCTGAGAAAACTTTTCATTTCATTTATGAAAATGGTGCTGATTTAGTTTCAGTTAACTTCAATTTTTTATCAAAACATGTTTTAACGTAATGTGAGTGTACTGTGTTAGTAGCCTTTTCAAAATCCTTTCGAATGATACCTCATTCGTAATTGTGATTTTTGTAAATGCATAGAAAAGTGCATGTTGACAACAGAAATAATTTATCTGATTTTATAGATATTTAAATTACTTGAAGAGTGTCAGGTTCTACATATTGAATAATGTTTCACGTGTTGCAACACAATTTTTAGATCATTTTTACTTTTTTCCTAATTCCTTAAAACGTTATAAGACGTAATTGTTTGGTACCAGATAAAATTCTTCAGTATACTGGAGCCCGTTGGAGTAAGTACACCTTCACTAATAATTGCATTTTATTCCTTTAAACGGATCTATCAATTTTTATTATATTCGAGTCAGATTTATATCATACACAGGATTCATTTTTACAGTTTTCACTAAACTTAATGTTTTAAATCATAACTGTTGAGAAAAGGATTGTAACTGTATTAAATGGCATTAGAATTCGAGCGAAACATATATTGGCATAACCATCCCCTTAGAAAGTGGATAAATAATAATCGCATTCAAATTCAATAAATTTTACACCTATCTGTTTCTATCAATATTCAGAAGTTTTATGAATGACCGCTTAGAATTCACATAAAATTTATGTGCAAAGCAGAATAGTTTGAAAGACCCGAGTTTCAAAAGTTCAAAGAGCGATACATAATTTATGTGATAAATGAGCTGTCATTTACACAGATAAATTTAGAAAATCAAATTAATGTTATCATACATACTACCCATTAAAGGCTTACCGACCTATAAGTCAACAAATTATTAATCAGTTTGTAACAACAGTAGTGATATCAAAGTTCAGTAATGTGCCATTATGGCATACATAAGCCATTCATATGAAAATATTATGTATCTACATTTATCTCTAAAGAATCTCAACAGTTATTTATTTTGATATAATTGTTTGTATGGAACATATATTAATTTTATTTTATAATTTGAAACTCTTATTTCACTTTAATGTCGGAAATACCCTGACAAAATAATATTTTCTTTACAAGAAATGCTACAATTTTTTTTAATAAAATGATACAAATATTTTACAAATTTTGAACGTAGAGTAAGTCGTATAAAGAAAAGTATAATCCATTCTACATCTCTTATAAATCATAGTATAAAAATGTAACTGGTAATAGATTAAAAATACCAAGTAATAACTAATGCTATACCTTAATTTTGCTTACGAAGTCATCTACATACAAGAATTGTAACAAACTTTAGAATTCACAAAACTAACACGTAATTATGACATCATATTTGGATTACACTGTAAATTTTCCTTAGAATAAGAAAAAGGAATTCATTCGATTAAGTCATTTAGGAATTATGAAGGTTTAAAATATGGAACTACTAATGTTAAATTTCTTTTGAATTGTCCAATAAGGAATTGCCACGCTGTTAGTTTTTGAAATGTAATTCATAGCATACTGGTCGGAATGCGCTGTAATTTTTTCTTCAAATATTTGAAGTTTCTGGAAATCCAATTTCTTTTTTTAAAAAAATCATAGGTTAAAAATCAAATTTTTCTTTGAAAATATGTATATTTTTAGATTAATTTTAAAAATAAACTACATTTCTAAAGCTTTCAAATATTCGAATCCAAAATTTTTGATCATCATGAAATTAATTTTTAAGTTATGCTTAAAAAATGCCCGCATTATAATATATTTTGCAACGATTTACAAGTAATTCTAATAAAAAAAAATCAACGCTACTTCAAGTGATTTTTTAATTATAAACGACTTGGTTGCAGTTCTGCAGAAACATTTTATTAAATTTGCCTATTTTCTATTTACTGGTTGATCTCTATTTGACTACATTTAAAGAGATTTATTCGACATAATTGGGTATTTTTTATGACAACCACATTTAATTAATCTACGTACTTGCCATTGTAGTGTCTTTATAAATAACACAGTGGCAGAGCACGCATATAGTGCATGTTCGGATTTTTTTTTTTTGGTCCATACCTTTGAAAACTATATTCCACAACTTGGCAATACCTACCTTGCGATGTTCCATTAAAGGTGTGAGACAAGTTAATAAGCTTCAGCTTAGTAAAAATGGCAGCCACGCAAAGTTTTTCTCTGAAATAATTCCGACCAATCTAGTTTTATTGCCCGTATAGGCCCAGTATCATATATGTAACGTTACTACATAATATATATATATATATAAAGACAGTCTATCAGTTCATGGCTCATGATTTCACCCAAAATCCAAATTTAGGAATTCCGCAGTGTTCTAGAAATATTAATAGTGTATGTTTGTAATACGCTGTATAAATCGTAAACATATTTGAACAAATTATTAACACAAGCATTATTTTATTTTTAAGAAATCAAGTTTCCTATAATGATTATAAAGTCCGTAAAACTGCACAGCTGGCTATAATTTAGAGTCACTCTAAAAATAGGCAGATAATCATGATGAAATTTAATATACTCAAATTAAGAGCCTTTAGAAATCAACTTCTGTTAAAATATCTACAGTGTGATCACTAAAGTCATGTTCATCACCACTAACATCAGAATAAAGTGTCTATGACTACTAAAGTGAATATGCGCTAAGCAAAGAGGCCAATTAAAGAGTTGATTTTTGAGTTTACACCCTTATCTTGATTCAGTGCGACATACGAAAACACATTCAAATGCAAAGCTGTAGATTCACCTCCATTTAGCATGCAAATATGCCTTAAATATAAAAACAACTTTATAAGAAGCATTTGAGTATAATTTATTTATATCCAATTATCAGTTTAAATACACCAATAATTGTGTAAACAAAGCTGGCATATAACGCAGATGCACATTTACAGATAAAATTAACATATGTATGCAAGATATAGTTTATTTTTTATAAGAAAATTAAGTTATGTATTATCAATGCATTCACCATCTTCATCAACGCTTCATGAAGTCTGCACGTGTTCCTATTGTTGACACATTCAGCGTACTTAGCATGATTGTTTTAATAAAAAAAAATCTTGCTTACATGTGTTAGTTTTAATAGTAACTGTAGGCCTATTTTATAATGTCACACCTGCTTGGAATTTGCATCGCATAAACGCTGATAACAGTACGTACCAAATTTACATTTCAGTGTTTCCAATAAATTTCTTTTTAAATGTAATACTAAATCGGAGTATCTCTATATCTGTGTACGAAATTCTTCTACCTCGTACTGATTTTGAGACAGGAAAACTAATACCTTAGTTGACTGGTAGATGGCAGTATGAGTGGTTCTCATCCGTATTTCACTGATACAACAAGTTCAGGACTATAGCAGCAGCCGTTACAAAGTTAAAGGCGATAGGCAGGACTTCATTGGACACCTTGAATACGTTGCAATTATTTTGGAAAGTTAACTTCATATTTCAAATTTCATGCCTACAAAAATCCCGAAAATCACATAATATGAGTTTTCGTAATGCTAATGAAATAGAAAGGACAAAAAAAGTATAAAATAAATAGTACACCAGATATGACTGAAAATAATTATTAAAATTTATTTTATTCTTAGTCGATTAGAATATTAGATTTTTATTAATCCATAAACTATTTTAATGCAGCGCTTCGAAATTACCATCTGATTTTCAAATTTAATGTAGAATCAAAATGTGTGCGAAAATTATTTGTTCTTTAATACTGATGCTATTAGCTTGGTTTATTCCTAAACAATTGAAGTAGTCTCATTTCTTAATCAAATGCATTTTACCACCCAATTGTGACAATTTCGGCGATCGAGAAATCGTTCTTTATTTATTTTGGCGAACAAAACTAAGAAACAAACTACAAATCAAAATGAAACAAATTAATTAGGTGCTTTTCAACATGCTGTTATTTAATAATGTCTTAGTTAATCCCGTCTTATTTTTTAAAAAAAGAAATCAGACCATATTTTTATTCTTGAATATCTATAAAACTCTACACATTGAAAAAAATGTATATACAGGGTGGTTATAATATAAGTATCTCTATTTGGAGCTGTCTGTAGCTCGGAGGAATGATCCGAATGAAACCAAAATCGGTACACTTACTATTCAAGAAGGGGGAAGCAGAATGGAATAAGAATAAAAAAATAATTTCAATAATCACCGACAGGTGGTGCTACTGAGAGTGAAATGTAATGTGTAATACAAGAACAAATAATTAAGGCACAGGCCGAATGGCACACCTAATTTATTGAAAAATGTCACAATTAACGTGGTTACTTTTTTGCATGGCGGTGCCGTGATCATGTTCAGGTTCCACTGGTCATTGTGGGAGAACACAATCCAGGATGTGCAGAACGTGCTCAACTGCGGAATGTAATGCATCAGGAGTGATGTTTTGTACATATTGTGATATGCAGTAAAGTCATTGAGCAACATTAAAGAAGTGAATATAAAACATCACATATTTTTACTGAATTGTGTATACAAATTTAAAATTTTATACATACATTAATATTAAAAATATCGACGTTTCGACCACCATCTATGGTCATCTTCAGGAAAATTCCAGCATTGTAGAAATCGTCCAGCATTATATTAAAGTCATTGAGGTTTGTGACACCTCCACGGTACACAATATTACACATTACATTTCACACTCAAAAATGCCATCTGTCGGCAATTATTGCAATTAATTTTTTTATTGTTCCATTCTTCTTCCCCCTTCTCGAATAGTAAGTGTACCGATTTTAGTTTCATTCCTGTTATTCCTTCAACCTACAGACAGCTCCAAATAGGGATATTTATTAACCACCCGGTAGATACTATAAAAATAAAAATATGTTTTATTAAATAATACAGGAAAAATTATAAAGAATTTCATGTAAATGTATAAAATCTTAGAAATTCGAGGATGTACGCTGTGGAAGGCTGTGAGGACCACAACATTCGTTTCGTTCGGAAAGAAAATCGTTTAACACTAGAACGGTGGTAGGGGTCATTTTGACAACTGAGCACTTTTGTCCGTTGATTACTTTTGTTCTTATATTAGTTACATTTGTTCTTACTTTTATTATTGGTTGGAAGAAATTTTTGACTTTTCCTAAATAGATAACAAGTATTTAGAAAAAAGATTCAGCATTCTAGATTTGTTAGTTTTTAAGATATTGGACAATATTGCATATATATATATATATATATATATATAGGGTGTATCTGAAATGCTTCAACAAACTTAGAGGGATGATCGTACTCATAAGACGAACAAAAAAGGCAATGGAACATGGGGTCGCAAATTACGTTTAAAGGATGAAAATCGAGAAAATGCGTCTGGAAATGGACAAACTGAAACAAGAAAGAAATACTCCAGAAAATTATTTATTGCACAGAATAGGTACAACACAGCTCGTGATGTCCAGAGAAAACAAATATTTTACAACAATTGTTCAAAGTTTCGACCGCAGACATTATTACACATAGCGTGTCCGCCAGTCGTTGCTCCATAGATGTACTCTGGCGTTTTGGAATTAAAATTAAGTGGTTTCATAAACATACCACTGCCCCAGAAAGGGTTAAACGTTAATTGCGACCCCATGTTTCATTGCATTTTTTGTTCGTCTTCATGAGTACTATCATCCCTCTAATTTTGTTGAAGCATTATACACCCTGTATATATATATATATATATATATATATACAGGGTGTATCTGAAATATCAATTTTCATCATCATTCATCATCTCAATATTTCAATCAATCAAAATATATTAATTTATAAATTGTGTTTTATTTTAGTTAGCATTAGTTTTAATTTGTGAAACTAATAAATTTTTATATCAAATTAATGAGTTATTTGAGTAGTTGTAGTATGGTCCAATTGATCGCCCTGTAGGCGTTACATTTACACTACTTTAAAAATTCAATAAATTATAAAGTAATATTGAATATAAATGATGAAATACACGTAAATTACATATTTTTCCGATGTATGCCATTTAAAATTGTTTTATCGTTGTTGTTTCAGTACTTTCATCGAGGTGTCAAAATGACCCCTTCCCTCCGTTCCAGTAGGTAAGAAGTTTCCGCCATTCTAGTCTTAAAAATAAAAAATAAAAACAGACCGGAGCGCACGGTGTACGCTGCTAAATTCAGTGGAGCCCCAAACTCTATGCTAGTTTGATAAAATTTCATTAAAAAAAATACAAATATACAAATTTGAAGATGTAAGCTGCCAAAGTTAATTGGTTCGTTTGGAAATATTTTAGTTTAAGTACTGATGATTAAACGTTGTTTATTGTGTCATTAAGGTTTTAATCACGGTGTTGCATGGTGCTTTACAGATCATCTAGTTAATTTATAGAAGTAAAAAAATAAAAAATAAAATAAAATCTCATGATTAAAATTATATTTGATGCACGACACATTATAAATTTGCCTTAAGGAGTAAATTTATTTAAAAATAATAACACAAGATATAGTTAATCAGACATCTACAAATTAGTGACTATACATATTTTAGATATTATTATTCTTTTTAAAACAATATACATACATGTTTACGTTTTTCCCGATAAAGATATTGTATATTTTAAAAAGAGTACAATATGAAGAAAAAAAATATTTTTTCTACAAATATTGTATTTCAATATTTTTTTAAGTAATCAGACACATCAAATTCTATCGGTTCTATTACTAATAAGAAAATATTGCAGTTACATAAAACATTGTTAATTGGATTCAGTCTATAATTCGTACAATTATCAAAATAACTACAAATATAATTTATTATTCATTGAAATTCAAATATTTAGAAAATTTCCAAATTATAGAACGTTTTATTTTTTAATCATTGTGAAAGTCATTTTATAAAAGAAAAATGCTTTCTAGCAAATGTCGCAAAGGGGTAATTTAGTAATATATTAAAAATATAGAAAAATATTTATACATAAATGCGTTATTTAATTATTACAAATATTCATTAATCAATTGTTTTACACATATTTTAATAAGAATTTCATTCTATTTTATCCTAAAAAAGTGCATTGAAACTTATTTTTGTTTTATTTAATATGATCACTGTTTAGTATTAATGAAACAAAATATGATTAATGAAACAAAAGTAAATCAATTAGATATTCCTCTTTTATAAATACTACTGTTCTAATAAACGAAAATTCACAATTATAAATTTCCATCCCATTAAACATGTTGCAATCAATTACGCGATCAAAGGGGGGATTTAAAGAAAATTTATTATTTTCTAGGTGAAAGGTCATTAATTAGTTTAAAAATACTGTCATTAAACTCCCGATATTTACTACGCACGAAAACTGCCGTGATGAAATGTATATAATTAAAAAGTAGCTAGTTTTTTGTTTCAGTTTATGTTTTATTTGTTATGTAATTTATTGTATTTGATTTATAATAAGCAAACTATCCACTCACAAACTTTTTGCTACCTTGGTTGCAAGAATTCATTGTTATAAAATTAAATTTGTACTCAGATGATAAGTCCCAATATTTGTAAAAAAAATACATTTTATATTTACAAAACAACTTTCATTTTTTTATTCAATAGTAGGACAGTCAAATAATATAAAATACTAGGGAATATTTCAAGGAATTAATCAAAATGCTTATGAACTCGGTCGTTAAAACAGCATGTTTGATTAATAATAGTATACTGTCATTAGTTTTATATTTATTGCTTAAATTGATGCAAATGTATTTCAAACACATTCTGTAATTTATATTTATACTAGCTGACCCGCCCAGCGTTGCCCGAGCCCGTGTAATAAACTGAAATCTTTTAAAAAACGAAACTCTGGCCAATTTTTCCGATGGCTTCGACACCGTATACCGGGCACGCTGGCACGCCTCGGAAAATCTTTTATTTCCCCCTTCCACCGCCAGGGGAGCAACCTCTTTCGGAAAGAACCTCTGAGCCAGGTTAACGTTGCCTGCGGTACTGTATAGTAAGCGTGCGACAAACTCGAGCGGGTTTCCAGAAGATGGGAACATTATAAGCCCAGTTATTGAAATAAGGCACAGTTAGAGAAAATAATCATGAGTGAGGTGCCAGGTGAAGGGGATGTTCAAGTGTCCTTCAGAAAATGACTAATTAGGAGGACTACGATGCTTCTTTAAAAATTCGTTCGTTTGGTTAAGCTAGAAACTTAATTACAAATTTGGCTTAAAGTATTATTCGGAAATAGTGGTAGCCTCTACTCATAAATTTAGTTTAATGTTATAAAGGGTGTCAAGTTAATTATAATGTTGGGAATCACTTGCGTTCAAATCAGAAAGATAGTTGCTGTGATATGGAAAAGGTGGCATAGTTAGGTTAAAAACTTTGAAGCAGGGGTCGGGGGGGGAGGGGATGTTCATGTGCCGTTCAGCAAATGACTAATTAGGACAACCACTATACATCTTTAAAAATTCGTTCGTTTGGTTAAGCTAGGAACTTAATTAGAAATTTGGCTTAAACTATTATTCAGAAATAGTGGTAACCGCTACTCATAAATTTACTTTAATGTTTTTTAAGGTTACTATTGAGTTAATTATAATGTTTGGAATCAGTTGCGTAGAAATCGAAAATATAGTTGACGAGATACGGAAACAGGGCATAGTTAGAGGAAAAACTTTGAAGGAAGGACCGGGGGGCGGGGGGAGGGGATGTTCAAGTTCCCTTCAGCAAATGACTAATTAGGAGGATCACTATGCATCTTTAAAAATTCGTTCGTTTGGTTAAGCTAGAAACTTAATTACAAATTTGGCTTAAACTATTACTTGGAAATAGTGGTAGCCTCTACTCATCAATTAAGTTTAAAGTTATAAAGGGTGTCTATTAAGTTAATTATAATGTTTGGAATCACTTGCGTTCAAATCGGAAAGATAGTTGCTGAGATATGGAAACGGGGCATAGTTAGGTAAAAAACCTTGAAGGAGGGTTCGGGGGGGGGGGAGGGAGGGGATGTTCAAGTTCTATTGAGCAAATGACTAATTAGGACAACCGCTATGTATCTTTAAAAATTCGTTCGTTTGGTTAAGCTAGGAACGTAATTAGAAATTTGGCTTAAACTATTATTCAGAAATAGTGGTAATCGCTACTCATAAATTTAGTTTAATGTTATAAAGGGTAACTATTAAGTTAATTATAATGTTTGGAATCACTTGTAATGAAATCGGAAAGATAGTTGCTGAGATATGGAAACGGGAAATAGTTAGAGAAAACTTTGAAGGAGGGCCCCGGAGGGGGGGGGGGATGGCGAATGTTCAAGTGACCTTCAGCAAATAACTAATTAGGAGGATCACTATACATCTTTAAAGATTGATTCATTTGGTTAAGCTAGGAACTTATTTTGAAATTTGGCTTAGGCTATTATTCGGAAATACTGGTAATTGCTTTTTAGAAATACACCTTGATGCAATGAATGCTGAGTTTTACGATAATTTAGTAAAAATGGAACAAAATGGAGAAGTTAGGAACATTATTACTGAGATATTACTGAGAAACTGAGATTTAAAATAGCGGTATTCTGTATATAAAACAACAATTAAACGCTACGGGTTAAAGTTGTTAAATGTAATTAGACCCCTACCCCTCGCCATTCCCGCAAATATATAACAAATAATCTGTTAAAGAAAGTTTTCTGTAACAGTAGTCTCTATCATAATAATACAGTCCCTGGCCAAATTATTAGACGCACTCATGTTTTTTTTTTTTGTTTTTTTTGTGTAAAATCATATTACTAGCTTCATAGAGATGATATTATTGTATAAACAATTAAAATTCAGAATATAAATTAATTGTAGGGTAAGAATGAATAAAAAGCATGTCAATAACTTTAAAATTATTTATTTTTGTAAGTCAAATTAAAATTATTGAAACTGAAAAACTTTTTACTTAAAATTCGAAAATATCAATATTTCGTGGAGCCTCCTTTGGCAGCAATCAATGCCTCTATTCGTCGTGGCATACTGTTAATGCAACATTGAATAGTTTCTTGCATGTGTTGGTGATGATACCAGACATGGAAAAAATTTTCTATCAATTGGGATTTGTTCGTTATGACCTCTTTGGGCAACTCCCTGTTCATCAGCTCCCAAACATTTTCAATGGAATTCACATCTGGTGAATTACCCGGCCAATCCAATACAGGGATTTTTCTTGTTGTAAATAAGCCTTTACTGATCGTGCTGTGTGGCAAGGAGCTCCATCTTGCATAAATGTAAAAGGTTCTCTATTTGGAAACCATTCTTTTAGTTGTGGAATCAACCGACTTTGCAACACCTCTTTGTATCGCTCTTGTTTCATAGTTCCTTTGACAATGTAAAGACGTCCACTGCCTTTGCCACTTATGACAGATCAAACCATGAACTTTGTTGGGTGCTTGACAGTTGGCACGACACAATCTGGATGAAACTTTTCGCCAGGACGACGACGCCCAAAATGGGATTTGTTTGCTAAAATTTCAAACGTGCTTTCGTCACTGAAGCAAACCTGAAATAAATAATTTTTAACATGAAGAATTTATCTAATGGTTAAAGACAGACATAATTAAATGTCTTAAGTATTAATAAAATAAGAATAACTTTATAATTACCGATTTTCAGAACTCCAATGTCTTGTGTTTATGATCTCTATTCCACTTCAGTCGCTTAGCTTTCATTGCTGTGGTTAATTTTGGTTTTTTAGCTGGTCTAAAGGCATTGAAACTCATAGCTGTTAGTTTTCTGCGTACAGATCGTTCTGACACAACAACATCAGACTTTTCGAGCTTCGATCTGATCTGTTTTCCACGATCAAATCGATTTTAAAAGCAGATCTTCTTTAAGCGTCGTTCTATCCTTCGTGTAAATACAGATTTCCTTCCACATTTATTCTTTCTTTTTGGGTTCAATGTTTGTCCAAGCCCAATTTCCGTCTTTACCCGCCTTACACTTGCATCAGAAACATTCAATTTTCTTGAAAATTCTCTATGCGAATACTTTTTAATATTTAAAAGCGCTTCTTTTCCGCCTTTCTTTTCTGTTGACAAATTTGTTTTTCTACCCATATTTTAATTACCTAAAAAGTAGTATATTGACTATTAAAAATAATATATTCTCAATAGAAATACAAGTAAACATCTAACAACTGATTTTACAATGTCACAAACACCTCCATGATCGTCGCACATAGCCACGTAATTGAAGCCTGTCATGACGTGTGTTAGTTCGGTTGACCTTGAGACAGTGTTGGAATTGGACTTGTCAACAAAAGCAGTTTCTCAAATATAGGAAAATATTTGGCGTACATTATTTTAATGAATTAAAACTATATTACCACGTTGAATTAGTTTTTAGGGTCATTACATATCAAATATTCTAATAAAAACAACTGCGTCTAATAATTTGGCCAGGGACTGTATATGTCCTGTTTTAAAAAAACCTTAAACCCAGATAATTATAATGATGAAAAACGTGCCTGTAAATGTCTTAAACAGGTGGCGTTTATGTAATTTGCCGTGAGTAGATGGCGCTGTATTAGCTTGGCTATATGCAGCTAACTGCAATCAATGTTGGCACTATTTCGGTATAAGTACTTATCTCTGCAACGTCACTCTGATTTATTTAATGTGCTCTGAGAAGATATTCTACACAACCAACCAACCGATGAAAAAAAGCGTATTTTTAATGAGAGTTCTTTGTGCATTTTAATTAATATTTCAGAAAGTAATTAAAATATTAAAATTCTGACGCAATGTTGCACCAGGAGAGGGTTTGGACTACCTAAATCTAAATTTGCAGCCTTCTAGGTGGGCTAGATTTTCCTAGCCATCGCCAACAGACACACACACACAGAGCGAAACTTTCTTTTATTAGTATAGAAAACAGCTTTATCATTTTTTCATTTGAACGACGTTCATAAAATATAGTATACTATCGAATATTTTAAGCAATTAATCATAATGCACACTTCATTCAGACGTTAAACCCACATCCTTTATTAATTAGTTTTATTAGAATTCTTTTTATATTTATGACCTAAACTGAGACAAATAAATTCTAAACAAATGCTTAATTTCCAAATTATGGGAATTATATACAAATTACCAAAGTGATGAGTAATGAGAATTATTTACATACCTCCTTAAATTAACAAATTAATCCATTTAATTCTACGTGTGAAAATATTTTTATAACATGTAATCTCAATAATCCATTTAATTCAATGCATGATGCTAATGAAGCGGCTTCATGTGTTCTCTCATAATGTATTATAATAAAGGTAACGCCTCGCAGTAATAACGACTTACTACTCACAGTGGCACTTTTTGCGTGTCTGGGTGGTCTATATTAGTTTCTGGATAGGTTAGTTTCGACAAATAATAACAACGTTTGTAAAGGTGACACATGATTTTTTTTCTGAGGATTTTTTGAAAATGTCTTTTTAATCCTTTGTGGTTACTATGCTAAACAAGTAATTTTTTTTCCTTAGACAGCACATCCTTTTACGAACATTTTTTTATCTTAATCTGCAATCATGGTTGAATACTTCAACATTTGCTGAATTTCTTCGACTTCCAGCTTTCCTTTTCTTGGATCTTTAATCTGATTCAATGAAAGCAAGTACATTTGGTTTACCTCCTTTGAAATCTCTAACATTCCTTCATTCCAATCATTTACCTTCTTCTGGAATATGTTTCCTTTTTGGAGTTGCAAACTCTATGCTCCTCAATTCCGAATAAAACAAAATAAATTTCATTTGAATCTTTTTGTTTCATCCTCATATAAAACACCTTTATGAAAAAAAAAATTGCAAAAAAATTATTTTATTTAAGTTTGGTAATTTCCGCTTGCAATATGATATCTTCGAATAATTATTTTGACACTTACTGGCCCTAAAGCAAAAAAATAAAAAATAATATATATATATATATATATATATATATATATAATAATAATAATATTGAGTATATATAAACACAATTTGGATTAATGAAATTTCTGTAGCCCTTTTTCAAAAGTACATTTGCTGCTATTTTTAAAAAATTGAAAATAAATTTAACTCGACTGAATCGTAGAAGGATAAAATTCCGTAAAGTATAATTAATTAAATCGATTTTCTTTCAAAAAAGAAATACGTATTTTTAAAAAATACTTTTTAGCGTTTTTCCTTTCCAATTATCTGAAAAATACACACTTGTGACTACCTTGTTATTATCCATAGCAATTTTCAACCGATTTCAGTTTATACTATAATTATCAATTAAAAAGGAAGACTTAGTAGGTTGGAATACTTAGATGACTGTTTTGAACAGCGTTAATTGTACAGCCGTCATTTTATAAACCGGACATATGCGGTATTTTCAACTAAAATACAAAATAACTGGGCTAGATTTCTTTTTACAAATTTGTTGCTTGGAAATTGTTACAAATGTAACTAAAAGTTTTTTTTTTTTTAATTTTGAAAATATAAAAAGGAAAATAATGTAGCAAATGCATTATTTTAAATAATGTTACATTAAATTTGATCATGCCCCAATCCGGATATTAGAGAATTGAGTAGATTTGTTCCTGATTTCATTATTTATAACAATTAAATACCGTGTACTTCTCAAAATGAATATCTTTACTTTAGAACAACAAAATGTCGAAATGATTTAAAGACGAATCACTGAGAGCAACGACCTAGATTCGACTAATAAAAAAAATCATAATTCGGTGATGGTAGGAAAACATGGTATCATGTGGATCCGCAATGCTTCATCTTTATGATGTATCTACTGTTTAGAGTTCCGTATTTAAAAACTAACAAGAACGAAAAATCATGCATCAAGCATAGATTAAGAAACACTTTCAAATACATAAACGGTACTATATTAAAAGTTCACTGTTTCGGGTTAATCGGGTGCAATCGGGTGAAATATGATGTCTAAGTAAAAAAATTGGACAAAGCGTAACATATTTAAAAACACAATTTTAGAAATTATCAACAATATTCGGAAAAATATCCGAACTCTTTTGTGCAGCCCTGTATATCATCTACAGGTTTGTATATATACTACATAGAATCGTAAATTTTAGTTCAGTTACGAAACTCAAAGCACTGTTTAAAATTCCCTTTCTGGAAATTCCGTCAATTAACGGAAATGTACTCGCAAACATTTCTGCTGCTCTGTATATGATCTAAATAATTTAAGCACACCAAGTAATAGACAGAAAAAAAAGAGTTAAATTTAAAAACGTGTTCAGCAACTGAAAAAGCACTTCCAGAAAATATTGTTAAGGCAGTACCGATTTTTTTTGTATCCCTATAAATCAACGTAGAATGTTATATACACATTCTAGAATAAGCATCTTGCAATGCACCTTAGTGATATATACCAATTTCAATATTTTTGAACTAGTGAAACATTATTAAAATAAACCGCAAAAGAATTTTCTCTCTAGACCGTAATGTAATTGACTTTTTTTGAGTTTCCTTGTAAAGGTGCATTGTACACTATATTCTATAGTAAGCCTTTTAAAATGCACCTCAGTGAAAAATATCAATTTCAATATGTTTGAAATTGTGTAACATCATTAAAATTAGGACACGGACAGAAAAACAAACGGCAACCAGACAGACAGAGAGACAAACCGAATTCATATACGCTTTCAACTATGTTGGACAGTGTTAAAAACGGAACCGTTGTAATGTCGTTGGTATGTCTGTCTGTCACAGCCGTTTTTCTTTAAAAATATTGAAAGCGGAAAGTTCAAACACGAGAGAGTTTTAAAGGCAATTGAGACACGTATTTTTATATTATTAGCCATCCACAAATATTTTTGGAACAATATTGGTGGTTAATTAAGTGACTTGAAAAAAATATCTTCTGGGATATCGTTCGAAATATCGCGTAACACCGAACACAAACATATATTTATTTTATTTTTAAGTATTATATTATCAGAGATATCGTATGAAATGTACTTCAAAAATATGTCCCCACTCCTATTTACCAATCTACTGAAACTAAAATTATCAAAAAATTAGAGGTAGTAGGAGTTTAATTAAACACTGACGGAAATATACAGCTATTATCCTAGGTCACATAGTTTTTGAGATAATTGCATTTTTCCGTTACACACAAATTTTACGTTGTGTAGTGCTAAATGTACCTATCGACGCGTAATCATCCAATGATTGTTGATAATGATTTTCGAAAAATGTTTTGTTAATTATCCCAGATATTAATTAAAAAACTACCTCGAAAAATACCGCATGGACCAAGACGCCGTTACAACTTTGTGGCCTCTTTTCGAAGCCCGAAAGACACAATATCAATTTAAAACTTTGTACCAAGTCATTGTTTTAGGTAAGGCGAGCCTGCATATCCCCTGAATGTTCTCGGTATTTACATCTATACTTTTGTACTACATATAGCTGTACCCAATCCTACGTTGTATATATTTCTTACAAAGTCTTTTCATTCTCTTGGCATCGAATTTCTTGTAATATTGGAGTTAGTAATTAATAAGTTTATTGTACGGAACATTTTGTACGCAAGTAAAACTGGTACTTGACCGATTATTCATTCATATATTGTAATTTACAAAATCGACTTTTGTCAACTCTGTTCGGAGAAATATCCCATAGTGCGACGCTCATGAATTATGATTATTTTTCCGAGAAAATTATACATCGATTTTTTTTTTAATTGAAGCTGCATATTATATCAATTATTAAAATATTTATATTTTTTATAAAAAATCAAAATGTCGGCCAACAAGTACATGAAAAAAATGCGGCCTACTGCGTAACATAAACAATTTTCATCTGATCGCATCTAAATTTTAACCACAACATATTAACACGTTATCTAGAGATTTATAGATCTTTAAAGAATATTTCTGTTTGTACAAATGTCAAACACGGAAAAAATTGGTAGAATTTTTTGTATAAAATTTTATTTACTCATTGTTTAAAAAATAACGTTTGATAAATCATTACACTTTTGAACTTCGAGCTTAGTGTTAAACTATATGTAAATTTAAGTAGTTTAATTTTTAATGTAACAAAAAATATTAAATGTGTAAAAGGGTAATTTTTAAAGCGTTTTTCGCTCTAATTTAAACATATCGAAAGCTTTTTAAATATGTGCCGGGCTTTGCCGGACCATGTTTGAATTAGAATTGTATTACTTATAGTTGAGTGCAAATTTCTGCAAAAAAATCTTCCGCATATTGTTGCCATTTTTTTATATAATTTTTTTTCGGTTAGACTACTTAAATCCCATTTTTGGCGGCAACCGAATTGAAAAGATAAAAACTTTATTTTTACTTTAGTATTGCAGGTTTTTAGCTTACAGGATATTGCCTGAGAGCTTTTGCCCCTACATATGATGTATGTATGCATGTACGTACCTATGTAAGTACTTACATACCTACGCAACTCGATACCTGTTGATAGAAATATCAGATCGGCTTCAAATTGTAAATACTTATTTACTGAAAAAAGTGTCTCCAATGAGTTTCGGAGGCTCATAGGTAGAAAATAAGGGGATAAAGGAGGGAATTAAAGAAGTCTGGTGAAGACGCAGAAATGATTAAAATGTTGTAAGTAACATTGGAAGTCATAAAAAGTGGGCATCACATTGACGAAAAAAAGTTCCAAACATCTGTTGATGAAACAGCAAGACTGTATGTGAACCTTTACAATTGCCCCATAATTCTAACAAAGCACAAGGTTTTGATTTATGGTGGCACTGTAATTAAGAAAGCAGTCGAACCCATTGGCCAATGGTCAGAAGAAGCTGCCGAGTCCAGAAACAAACACTTTAGACAGTACCGTACAAAGTACTCAAGAAAGTGCAATAGAAAAGTTCGCAATAGAGAAGTTTGCTATAGAGATGTTCCAAATTGGCTTCTTTTAAGCAGTGATCCTTTTATAAACTGCTCTAGACAAAAACCAAGGGAAAAGAGCAAGCCATACAGTAGCGAGACCCTACAACTTCTTCTTTCAGCTAGGTCTGATGGTAGTCCTGATAAAAGACAAGAATAGTGTGAAAAAGAAGATGAAAAACAGAGTTCTGAAGAATCAGATTGAAACTGGTAATCTATTAAATACACTGAAAAACCAGCATCTCTATACTGTAGAGACTCCACTGTATTAAATGTATTATCAAATGTAAATAATCTTTATTAAATGTAAATTAAATGTAGTAATTATTATTAAAGTAAATTAAATGTAAAAATATATTTTATAGATAGTACAATTAAATACATTTAATTAAACATTACTAGTAAATAAAAAAATATCAACAATTACTTTTCTCTTATAACATTAAACATTTAAGACTGCTAGTCACTCGACTTCCAAACTGCCTTCGGAAATGTTAAGTCTATGTTCATGTGATCTATTCGTATTTTTAAAATATCTACTTAGTAAATTAATATTTTAACTTCTTTTTTCTTTGTGCTCTTCTTAAATGATGTCTCTTTTTTTTCTTAGTTGTCAAAATATTTATAAAATGTATACTTATTATTATGTGAAGTGTTAAAATTTTACTTACACTTCCTCAGCTTTTCAGATATAAAATATTAAACTAAGCTATGGATTTGTATGTATACTACATAGTATACTAAAAGTTAGTTCAGTGAAACGCATAACAAAGTTAAACATTTCCATTCAGCCATTTCAGGGAATAAACGGAAATGTGCTTGAGAACTTTTGTGCAACCCTGTATATGATCTATAGAATGTATCCACACCAAGTAATATCAAAAATAAATTCAATTTAAAAATGCATATCACAACTACAAGTGCACTTCCAGCAATTATTGGTCATAGACTTCAATAGTTAAATTTTTTCTTCAGTCAAATTATTTTGTGTGTCCCTGTAAATGAACGATATATTCTATGCACACCATACTCTACAATAAGTGCCTTAATACACCTCAGTGATGTATATAAATTTCAGTACGTTTAAAATAGTGTGATATAATTAAAATACAGAGCAAACGATTTTTTCCCATAGAGATAATGTAAGGGAATTCTTTCGGATGTCTCTGTAAATGAACCGTAAATGCTATAGACTTCATTTACAATACCAAACATGCCATATTGATACCCAATAACTTCTAACAATTTCAAAGCAATCGGACTATATTTATATAGAAAAATATTTTTGTCCAGAATTTCAGGTCAAATACTCCACTGTGCGTCGGTTGTAAGTAACATTATCCCTTAAGGATTAAAGAAAGATGAATTCTTTCCACGATGTTTTAACGTGAAAGACAAAAATATAGGTAGAATGAAATACTTTTTGCTATTTATATATTATCCCTTTAGAAATATAGCATATTAATGTATTAAAACAAACTTTTTAAATGGTTAAATATACTACGTGCTGAGTTATTAAGATAAAAATAATCCACATTTCGTTTATTCATCTGTATTTTCTACAGTAACTTCATTGGCAATTCATTTAAATGCTTTGTAAACAAAGTTAACATCGGTATTTTCTTTATTTAAAAATATGTAATTATAATTATTCCTCAATTATTTGTCATATTCTGTAATACATACGACTATTTTGCTTGAAATCATAGCTCGTATAAAGTGTAGAATGTTTCATGTGCTCAATTTTAAATATCTATTGCATTTGTTTTTTATTTATGTATATTTTGTTTTATGTACTCAATTATAAGTATCTATTGCATTTGTTGTTTACGTATATTTTTTTATGTGCTAAATTATAAGTATCAATTGCATTTGTTGTTTAATTATGTATATTTTGTTTTATGTGCTCAATTATAATTATCTATTGCATTTGTTGTTTATTTATGTATATGTTTTATGTGCTCAATTATACGTATCAATAGCATTTGTTGTTTATTTATGTATATTTTGTTTTATGTGCTTAATTATAAGTATCAATTGCATCTGTTGTTTATTTAGGTATATTATGTTTTATAATTTTGTGTTTTAATTTTAATGTGTCCAAAACATTTTTAAGAGCAATTGTGATTATTTATTTATAAAATTTTCTTGGCTGAGAAAAATATCTTTTATTAAAAGAAAAATCCCCATAAAAGAAAATATATAATGGAATATATGGAGCAAATAATCATAAAAAACATTCCATTCAGTCATTAAAACTAAATCTCTCATAATTCGTTTTATCAATATTCCTTTTATATTTTGTACCGAAATTAATATTAATCATATTCATACACATGTTTAAACAGCAGATTAAGTGAAATGTATTAAAAAATAGATATAACATAATGAATAATTATTTACACACATTCTTTAATAAAGAAAATTTACGAATAAATTCTTGATGAGAAGGCTTTTTTTAAGCAGAATAATCTCTGTAATCCATTTAGTTTAATGATTTATACACTAATCAAACAGCTTAATGTGTTAGCTAAGTACGTTTTATCTGAAGGATTAAAGAGAGAGTGATTTTTATATCAAGCTTAAGTGAAATAGAAAAAAAATGTTAAAATGATAGTTTTTTTGATTTTGTTCTTCAATCCTTTTTGAAAGATAAATTATATATGCATTTTTAAAAGTCTTTTCAAACAATTTTTATAAAAAGATCTGTTTCATTTTACAAAATATGTACTACGTAAGTAGTATCTTAAAATTTTTTTAAACCAAATTATTCTTATTCCGCCGTATTTTCTATGTTAATTTATCGATAAAATGCTTTTGATAGATTGTTATTTAACATCAGTATTTTTTTTTATTAAGAAATAAATTAAATGGATTATTCTACAACTTTTCGCATACTATCTGCAATAAATCTATAAATTTGGTAAGAAATAGAAGTTTGCGAAAAATTGAGCATTTAATGTACTCTTTTGCAAAATTTATATTGCATTTGATATGCATTTTTATAGATTATGTGTTTTCTTTTTTTGTTCTTTAAATTCAACATGTAGAAAAGTGGTTAATGTCATGATAATAGCATGTTTTTGTAAAAAATAAAAAAATAAAATAAAAAACATATGTAACTGTATCTAGTGATTTCAGAAGACTCAATAACTTACATGTAAATGCACCGCAAAAAAGGCTTCTTAAATTTGGACGCATATGGGTCGGAATGTGAAATTTAAAAAAAAAAATGTCTGAATGATGATGATATGTCTGAAATTAAGACATTTAGAAATTTAGATACTTAAGTGCCTGAATTTGATACAAATGAATCATATGTGCCATGACTGTGAAACAATAGTGCCACTATATATACCAGCATTTCTGAACAGATGAATATTGTTTAAAATATTTTGCCATCCAATAAAACTTGAACTAATTAAAACAAATTCATGCAAAATTGATAATAGATGGCTCCACATATTATTAGGAGTGAAGAAATCATCAACAAGATACAAGACAATGAAATGGATAGTATAAGTATTTGTTGTGAACTAATTTATTTTTCGTTTATTAGGTAAGAAAACAATTGCTTTTCAAAAAAATGCAAAGTCTTTAAAAATTACTTGCTTTCATAGGCGTACGCAAGGAATTATAACCCCAACTGTAATTTTTTTGTAATGGTAAGATACATAGCTTGAAATACTAAGAGTCAAGAAAGAGATGCAGGTAGAGGCAATGTTTTGGAATATATGTGCCAATGGTCTATATCTGCAGCATAGTCCGTTTAAAAATAAAATGTATAATATATTCATTATATAACCTAAATTATAATTTTTTTAGTCAATGTTACTTTGAAAACAATTTGCAAACATAAAAGAGATGTTAAAATTTAAAATTAAGAAATATTAAATATTAAAATTTAAGTTTTTAACAACATCTCTAAAATTAAAGAAATGAAACTATTTTCTGTCATTTTTCTAAAAATGAAAAATTTTCTCTCAAGATACTCTGTGCTCCTGACTCCTTCGTTTAAGATGATATAAAATCACATAACATTAAAAAGAAAACACATATTAAAATTTTCTTTTAAGAGCGGTTGAGGATGAGGAATACCCCTGACAATAAATGAGTATATCCGTCTTCTGTTACCATGTAATCATTCTGCAGTCACAAGAAAAATTGATTATTTTCCTTTTTAGTAATTACATTTAAATTTTGAAACCCGGTTGGGAAGGGGTTGAGATGTCCCGCAGTGGGGCAAAATCCCGAAAAGCTGGCCAAAAGTCGAAAGATAAAGTTACTATTTCGGGAATTTTTATTATACAGTTGGCTAGAATAATATTTGGAGGGTCAGAATCTGTATTTAGAAAAAGGTTTTCGCGTTTCCCTGACAACATGCATCATTTCAAAAGTGACGCTTGGGGAAGTATCATCTGAGGTGAACAAAGAGAGCAAAACAGCGGTTCCTCTAAACAGGTGCTACATTTTCCCATATCATCCAATTTTAATTCTGTAAAATGGATTCACATGATGATGGTGTGTAAATTATTAGCATGCATTAGAAAAATTATATTACGTGCATAAAAATTAATAGTGTCATGATTATTTTTGATTAAAATATTTTTTTTTTAAATATTATTTTTTTGTTTTCAAACATGAGAAAGTTTATAAATTCCACAGTGTTCCGCGACGAAATTTAAGGTGATAATGTCCTGAATTATTATCTAATGAATAATACAAAAACCAGCTGCCAAAAACTGCCATTTTACATTTCGTGCAGGTTTTTGCAACAACAAGTAGAAATGTCACTGTTTACTTACCCATCATACGTAGTATAGGGTAAGTCCTGTAATCGTTTTAAAAATGGAAAACATTTTTTTTGACGGATTTACACGTTTCAAACACTGGAGATTCCGAAAAACATATTTTTAGAAAAAAAATTGCCACCCGTCCGTCTGTCTGTGTGTCTGTAAACGCCCGAACAAATTGAGATAGACACTTGAAATTTGATATGTACTTAGTATGTAATAATGGGAAGAAGCTTATTGAATTTCAGTAACCTCGATTATTCGGAACTATTTTTTTCGGACTCTCGAAATATTCGTTCTGATAAAAGGTACATAAAATTTTTCGAAATTGTTCATTTTAAGGAGAGATTATAAAAGACAATTAAAAAACATAAATTTTGCATAAAGAATGAAGTCGATCGGATTATTTGTTGCCGAGATATTTGTAATCCTATTTTCCACACTCTTCGATTTTTCATGACCCTGTATTTCATCCAAATTTCAACTCAAAGATATATTTCAATTTGAAATGAGACGCTTAATCCGACGCAGTAAACTCTTAGTTATTTTGATTATCATTTTCAGAGATTATTCTTTTACGCAATTCAGTAATAGAGCATTTAAAGTTTTTGACGTCATCAAGCCACGATTTTATTTGAATTGCAATACATTTTGTAAGTAGTTTACACATGTTTTATTTTCACATTTTATATTATGCATATCCATGATGGGTAAGTATTACGGTGTCCCCCAACGACTAATTTTTAGTCGCTTCAAAAATTCTGAAATCTTCTAAAATAAAAGCGTAAGTCATGTGACTGTCATCAACAGTTCCGGGATGGCCATTTCACTTTTTCTTATGCCAGGCGGCCATTTTCATTCAAAATTATTTTTTAGAATAAAACTGCATAAAAGTTACATTTTAAGAAAGATCGCTCAAAATAAATTAATATTTGAGAGATGACTTACGTTCAATTATGTATATATTCTGCAATAACTTCAGTCGAAACTAGGTTCACAGTTCAAATTCTCTATTCATGAAAGTAAACAAAAAAAAGATTGATTCGTCGTGAACATTTAAAATGTTAAATCATGGAGGTAATCGTTCGCAAAGCAAGTTCTCCGCGAATGAATTTTTGGACCGCTGCCTCGCGTCAAAAAAATAATTCGCACCAGTGAGGCAATCAAAGTTTACCATAATTATGTGCTATACAACTCAACTTCGTTCCGGACTTTTTCTTGACGTAAATTGAACTTATGTAATCTTCTAAAATAAAAGCGTAAGTCATGTTACTGTCATCACCAGTTCCGGGATGGCCATTTCACTTTTTCTTATGCCAGGCGGCCATTTTCATTCAAAATTATTTTTTCGAATAAAACTGCATAAAAGTTACATTTTAAGAAAGATCTTTCAAAATAAATTAATATTTGAGAGATGACTTACGTTCAATTATGTATATATTCTGCAATAACTTCAGTCGAAACTAGGTCCACAGTTCAAATTCTCTATTCATGAAAGTAAACAAAAAAAAGATTGATTCGTCGTGAACATTTAAAATATTAAATCATGGAGGTAATCGTTCGCAAAGCAAGTTCTCTGCGAATGAATTTTTGGACCGCTGCCTCGCGTCAAAAAAATAATTCGCACTAGTGAGGCAATCAAAGTTTACCATAATTATGTGCTATACAACTCAACTTCGTTCCGGACTCTTTCTTGACGTAAATTGAACTCATGTAATCTTCTAAAATAAAAGCGTAATAATATTTAATGAATCAAATTTTTAGCATTTTTAAAATCGCTAATACAGCTTTTATTTATCGCGTGTGCAAATTAGAAACGATACTTTGATTTTGAAATCAAATGTTTTGATTTATGACATTATTTCTTATTTATTTATTTATTTTCTATTTAAATGAAAAGTGTGAAGTATTTTAAATTTATGTAATATAAGCATTTTAGATTAAAGTTAAGTATTTTAAATGAAATGAGTGACAGGTTTATAATTTAAAATTAAATTAATGTAGTATGAATGATGGTGATGGGAACAATATTTGGCGATTTATCATCTGCTCTTGACTAACAAAAATACTCATATTTAAAAAAGGAAATAAAAATAAGTAAATGATAGTTTGATGTAAATAAATATTGATATACATATCAAAAATAATTTATAGAACTAAAAAAAAAAAAAGTAAATAAACAACAATTTCCATAAAAAAAATTTCGCCAAATTGGCGGGGGAAAAATCGTGCCAAGGTGTGTATGTGACACCTGTGCCCCAAAAATATGCGAAATGCTACCATGATCGCAAAAGTTCATGATTTGTCTATTAGAATCTTCCAATTTGGAGAAGGATTAAGGGAAAATTAAATTATGAATAAATGTAACGTGTTGCAATGTTTAACATACATTTAAGGGAGACCAAACTGGTCGCCAGCGGCGGCTAGTTGTAAAAGAGTAGTGCATATGTTAGAAGATAATTTTATTGTCAGAGTTGCTGTGGTCTTCTACAAAGCTGATTGTCAGCAGTTCTTTGTGCAAAGTTATTTTTCCAAAAATGGCAGCGTTTTTGTTTTATTGAGGTGTATAATTATATTCTAAACAAGAGATTTTTTTTTTTTTTTTTTTTTTTTTTTTTAAGAGGGTTTAATTAAAGTGTGATACAGTTCTCTTTTTTCTCTTTGTAGGGCTCGGGCTCAAAGTAAAAATTTTATTTATTTACAAATTGAAAAAAAAAAAATAGAGAGAAACTTCCTATTTGAAAAACAAGGTTGTAGTCTAAGTTTCTTAAAATGTTTTACAACCCTTTGAAAATCCGTTTGAAACGGAAATGAGTTGTTATTGATAATAATATAAAGAGAAATATTCTGTGTAATTCTTAAGCTTTGCATGGTCAAGATTATTAATATAAAGAAACCGTGAGCTATCCCTTATCTATCCTCACTTTTTATTTGAAGTTCTTTTCCAGAATTGCCGGGAAAAAGTGTTCTTGTCTCTCTGACGCAGTTGTACAATGATATTTTTAAAGAATAAGAATTTTGAGTTTTGTAAGATTTCTGCCAGTGGTTGGGTATCATTAAAAAAGTTGCCAATTTAAACCGATTTTCAGGGACATGAAAATCACGAAGCGTTGTCATGAGGGAATGTTTACAATTAATACTATTTCTACATAGGAAGAGATTTTTAAATGAGAAAATTATTCTTGAAACAATTTAAAAATGTTATTAACAATTTTTTACTGCATGCTTTCGGTATCTATGGTGATTCGTCATTTTTGCTGTTAATTTTAACTTTGGAATCGTAATTAGCATTCTTCAAAGCACTTGTATACGAAATTTCAACAAATTGAATAGCTTTCAAAACATTTAATTTTTTAGTGCGCCATATTGGATCTCCTATTTAGGTTTTTTTTTAATTGTAACTACGGAATCGTAATCAGCATCCTGAAAAACACCTGTGTACGAAGTTTCGTCCAATTTGAATAACATTTTCATATTTTGACCAGCTTTTCGGGATTTTGCCCCACTGTGCGCCGCCTGGATTCTAAACTCCCTTAAAACATCCGTTTCAGATAAATTTTTAACACATAAATATAAAAAAGCAACTAAAAAATTAATTTCATGGTGGATTCACGGATAGATGCTCCCCTCCACGAAAAATTCTTAGCTGTACTTTCTCTTAGTGTTCAATTATTTTAAGTCATCCGAAAATAATAATTTTACTGCGTTTTTAAATATTGGTCAAACATAAAATTTAGTCAAGGGTGCGCTTTTCCAGGGTGCGCTTTTTCATTTAAGATATGTATTCATAACAATATAATTGAAATATGTATAATTCATATCTGCTCCGCCCAAATAAATAATAATGTTTTACAATCTTAAATTGGCAATATCTCTCCAAAATTTCCAATTTTCTTAGCAACAAATGAATCAAACCATATTCTGACCATTTGTTCAGCTAAGAAAATTTATCTTATAAATTATATTAATCAAATCACAATCTAAATATTCATTAACCATAGAAAAGCTCTAGTAAAATATTAACCTCAATAACTAAAAGTAGTAAGTATTATGACAACACTAATAAATTACAATCTTCCCTACAAGAATATCAACTCGTGGCCGCATCACTCCATTACATGCATTCGAAATGAATCTCTCACGTGGTACCGTTGGCGTGATCGATAAAGGCGTTAGATTTCTAACCCTCAGGTGGAAAAAATAACTTTCCTGTATCATACAATCAAACAGCTTCCATAGATGGCAGCACTGGGTCTTCACATATTTGAAATCTTTGTCTGTTTGCCCGGGTAAAAAAAATGGGGCTATTTCCGACATTTCTTGGGTCTGAAATTAAGACACAGGCAAGTGTCTTAAAAATAAAGACACTCTCAAGTGTCTCTTTTTTTAACCATCCGTTTCAGACATTATATGTCTCAATTTCAGTGTAATGTCTTTAAAAGAATAATCTATATTATGAACGTTAGTTGAAAAGCCTTTGATTAATCCCCAAAGTAATAGAGATAAACTAGTGTAAGATTGTTTTAATAATCTCGAAGGATAATCGAACATTTCTAAGAACTTAAAAAAAGAGATTTTAAATAAATTGTACCTTTTTTACATTAAAATTAAACCTACAAGAAATAGCATTTTACTAATTATTTTAATTATAATTATTTCTTTTGCCTTTTTTAATATGTTTTTATAATAGTAATAAAGTCTATATATATATATATATATCTATAATAAACACACTTATAATATACTAGTGTAAACTATCATAATAAACACACTTATTTCAATACGCATAAGTAGATGATAAACACCGGTTCTGCGCCAGAGGCGTACGAGGCGTATGCTCAAGGTCGAAGGAAGGACACGGAGCCGGAAGTAGCAGGTGTGGATAACAGGCATGTTGAGACAGGAAACAGGAAGTAAGACCGGAAGGGATTAGGAGATAAGGACAGGATGAGACGTATTTTTATGGGTTTTAATCAAATTCTTTCTTGACAGGGAAAATTTGTCTGCATCAGCACAGTTCATGCAGTCAACCTCAAGGTTGAAGGAAGGTTAGCGGAAGGGACAGGTGATGATAACAGACATGTTTATACAGGAAGTGATTCCGTAAGTAAGGCCGGAAGGGATTAGGATATATCGGTAGGATGTACTACACCAGATGTACTGACCACACAAGGTCATAGGAAACGACAGATGTTGATAACACACAGGTTGTAACAGGTATCTTTAGACAGGAAGTAATTGTGGGTCTTACCGGAAACAGGATAGGAAGTGAAATGTGATAAGGCTTTCTGACTTTATAAAAGTTTAATATGATTTTTTTTTCTATAAAACGGGTTTTAATCAGGTTCTTTCTTGAAAGGGAAAAAAAATATTTTTTTAATTTCAAAAAAGTTTTTTTTTCTTTTTTTAAAGTTTGTAAATAATAGATCTTAATGATATAATAGGTGCTTTGATGTAATACAATTTGTACCATAAAATGGAAATAATATTAGCAGAATACCAACAGTGGTTTTAGTCAAGTGGAGTTGAGTTATAGGAATCCTGCTATAAAAATAATATTAGCAGAATGTTGATTTTTTTTTCTTATGTAAACATTAACTTAAATGTGAATGAGATTAAAATAGATGTGAGTGCTAAATTTTTAGAGATTTAAGAAAATTCACTGTGAGTTATGTTAGGGTTGTTAAAGAAAACGAGGTGATCGACTTTGACAGCATTTTTCTAAAAGTTTTCAGTGTGATAAGGGAGAGAGGGCTAAGGCTTAATTTTTTCATACATGTGAGGGAAAAACGGTATCGCCCTCTATCGTTGGGAAAAGGAAGTGTGAAAAGAAAAATGAAGATTGAAAAGAACGTTACCTTTGAGTTTCGAACCCGGGAACAAAATAGTCTCATGGTTTGATCATTGACGAGGGGTTGAATGATCAAGCCATGGGACTATATCGTTGCGAGACGATGTAAGCTATTTGTGAAAAAGAAATCATCTGATCTTGGGCATGTCTTAAGAATCATGTGACATTTTTAAACCAATAAATGATGCGTAGTTTGAATCGAGCGCCCTCCCCTACATGAGACTGTTCGTTTATAAAAAAATAATTCAAGTCTTTGGGACTAAACCTTTACGGGAAAAAAAGATTTGTTATACTTCTTTATGTTACATTATCTCTTCCGTCTTTTAAGTTTACAAATTTGTGCAGTAACAGAAATAAGCGTTTTTATCATACTTAAACAAGATATATTTTTAATTATATATTTTTTAAATTAACTTGTAATAGCTTTTTTTTTCTTACAGGGTACTCTCTAGGATTCTTAAAGGGTACTGTAGAATAACTTATGTCATAATTACTACATCCTTCTTTAGTTAAATATGTTTTACTTAAGACATGACAAAGTGACATTTCACATTGGAATTAACTGATTAAACAAGAAAAATATTATTTATAAAAACACAACACATAAGACCAGTGACTGGGAGGTTCTACTCTCAAAGCTGATAGACGTTTGGGTATAAACTTCTCTCGCGCTCGTCGACCAAACCGTTCGGAGTTTTCTTCGAACCTTGTCAATACGAGTTAGGATCTCTTAGAAAGACCTACAACCCAAGCGTAGATAATCGGTTTTAACAAATAACCAACCAACCACAACACATAATACATTTTAGATAATTACATAAGGCATTTTAGGATCATTACATAAGACATTTTAGATTACATTTAGTCAATAAGTGATTTGACATGCAAAATATTATTTATAGAAACATACAATATGATATATACAACACACTAAACATTCAATTTGAACGATTTTTTCCCTTTCATATGAACAATTTTTAGCGACTATTAAACTTGTTAAAGAGAGCGATTATTTTGTTTAGACTTATACGATTAAAATAAATTTTCAGTAGATTTGACTTTATACAACCAACATTTAAAAAAAAAAAGAGAATGGAATCTAGTTTTTATAAATTAACGTGCTTCAATTTTACAAATACTTCACCCCTCCCCCTCTTTTTCCCCTATTTTGGTAGACTTTATACACATAAGACATAAAAGGCGTTTTAGAATACATCATTTAGAAATTAAGCGACTTGATAAGTAAAATATTATTTATAAAAGCAATAGACACGAGAGTAATAAGGATTTTTACTTACAAATGCAAGAACTTCTGATAGGTAAGACTGTCTAAATCATTGTGCAAGAATTAAGTGTTTATTGAACTTACAACATTATATGATGAAATAATCACGTGACGTATTTTTAAACCAATAAAATGTCAGTATTTTTAAACAAATAAAAAGTTAGTATTTTTACACGAGCGCCCTCTATCATTATATAAATTTCAATGAAACGAGTTCATAACATTCTACTGGGACCTGATATCGTTCTAATAGGTTGCATTTTCCGTTAAGTTAGTTTTCATTTAAGTTAATATGGAACGAGTTATGAATTCTTATGTTGGTGATGTAACTACCTTGGAGTGTCAACTCTCATCACCAGAATTAAATAATCAAGAGATGGATTCTACACTTTTATGCAAAGAAGGACACGTTTCGAATTATGAAGTGAAACCCGCTTCATCAGAACTAAAGAAACAGAAGTTACCCCATATGTGTAAGACGTGTAACAAAGCATTTCCTCGAAAAGTTAACTTAATGTTTCACATGAAATGTCATTTAAAGGAAAAGTCCTTTCGTTGTGAGGTGTGTGCTGAAGTTTTTTCACAAAAGAGTGATTTACGTAATCATCAAAAGATTCACAAATCGCCCAAACAATACAAGTGTAGTGATTGCAACGAGATATTTTCAAGAATGGCTGACTTATTGAAACATAAGAAGACTCACAAGTCAGGAAAACAACATTCATGTACAAAGTGTAGCGAAATGTTTGATTGTGATTTAGATTTAGTACAACATTGCGATACTTATCATAAAGTTGTGAAATCACCCTATTCAAAAGATTTGTTATTTGAAAAAGTGAAACATTTTAAAAGACAACATGATGTGCGAAATATTTGTACTAAAACTATCATTATGTCCAATGAGATGAATCAAAAAGACTTTCGTTCATTTTTTAACTGTGTTCGATCGGATGTTTTAAACGAATTAAATTATCAATTGCAAATGAAAAAGGGTATGTATATCGTGAATCATAGGATGGTGACTTAGAGAGAGCAACCCCCTTTTTCCTTTCCAAAAGTGAACTGGAATTAACAGAACAAAACATACATGTGCATGTTGAGAATGCCTTTCTAAAGCTGTACAACGGCTTTGAAGATTTCACAGAACGTGTGTTTAATTGGACATTACATAAAATTTTGAAATTTTAATTTATTACAGCTCAATATGACAGGCTTATTTGATTTGTATAATTTAACCCTAGAATGCTACCCTTTGAAAAACTTACGGGAATGATAACCATTCGTCTCCCAGACGAAATGTGGGTACGCGAGCTTAAAATCAATTTAAAAGGCTAATTAGAATAAATGTATAGTACCTGCAGGTGACTTTATTACTCTCGATCTACAAGTAAGCAAGAAATCATGATTTATTTATTTTCAAAAGAAATAATTACACATGTTACATGATGTTCTCTACACATTGCTCTGGAACACGTTAGACAAAAGTTGCACGTTATTCTGCGCAAATTGTACGGGCAAAATGCAGAATTTTTCCTTTTTTTACATTGAGATTGTTCGAGTTTTTGAACGTTCATATCCAATTTCAAAAGTTCACTTAAAATTGTCCTTGTTGATCGGGGCAAAGTTGATACGCTGAGATGCTTCTTCATCCATGGAGATCTTCAAGAAGATCTTCACTTAGCTTTATCGCGAACTTTTTTCTGGATAATGCTTTTTCGATTTTTTGAGCCATGTTATACACATATATAACATGTGCATTAAATAAACTGATATTTATCATACCATAAAATACACAAAGGTGCCATCAGCGTGTCTTCTTACTACATGATATGTTATTACATATCTGATCCAATGTGTCTACGGCTCCTTTTGTGGAGTTAAAAAATTCTAGGATTATATTTCGAGCTGCTGACCTTGTCTTACTTAATTGAGGAATAGATAACCATTTTGACTTATCTTTACCACTGAGCTGAATTTTGTCTGGATAAATTATAGTCGTCATATGACTCAAACATTTTCGAAAATTTTCCAACCCATTCACTTTTATTTGATACACTGCTGTTTTCAATTTTTGTTTCGTAATTTGACTTCATATTTCCACCTTCCTGGGTTTGTTTTCAAGAATTGTCTTTTCTTCATCTTTATTATTAAAGAATTATTCATAATTTTCATCTCTATTGCTATCTGTTATTTCGTCAGTTTCAACTTCAATTAAATCTTCATTTTCTGATTTATTCCCAGAAATAGATTTTTTTTATCACTTAGTTATTTTAATAGCTTCCAGATAGTCTCAGTTTCCCCCAGGTCTACCCCAAACATTTTCTCCGATAAAATGTTTTGATATGTCACGGCAGCACAGGAAAAAAAAATAAGTTAGTTTCTCAAATGCAAACGCTACTGCTAACCATTCGTCTGCGAGACGAATATTGTTCTAAAAACACCTTGTGCACAAATATTTCGGGAAAAAAGATTATTCTTAAATGTATTATCCAAGGTCAAATTAAGGTACTGAGTCGCACGATCCATTTCCTTTTTTGGGAGAGGCAGGTAAAAGTTAATTGTTATGGGCTTCGTCCAGTAGACGAATGGGTAGCATTCTAGGGTTAAATGATTAATAAATAGTTTAAATATGAAAAAGTATAGTGTTTTTTTTTTCAGTTTATGTAAATTACTTTGAACAGTTTGACAATGCAACATAAACTACTGTTTAACATTTTGAATGTCTTAGACAAAATGGAAATGAATTTGCTGAAATTATGTAAAACATGATGAAATGAATGTGATGTATTTTTTATATTTTACATAAACTACAAGATAAATGATTGGAAATGTGTTATTTTATATCTATGATACTTTTAATCACTAACAAGGTAAGACGTGACGTTATGAATCATCGATGGGTTTTCCTTTGAATAGGTATTAATCTTACTTATTGATAAGAAAGTTGAATTTTTCTCTTCGTTTAAACAATGACACTGCATGTTTTGATAATTTTCCCTCAACAGTCAACATCAATGTTTTTAACCTAGTTAAGAAAATGTTTAACTTAAACCGTCACTGAGTTTATCCTAGATAAGTAAATTTTTATATTTAACCTACATATAAATTAAATGATTAACTATAACTATGACAGTTTTTAAAATCTAGATAAGTAAACGTTTTTATGAAACACATTCAGTGTTCTGCTGACTTTTATCGAGCTTACACCAGTTAGTGAATGCAGATTAAATTGTATAAAAATATTTTATGAAATGAATATGCGATCCCACGAAGAAGTGTTTCCAACTTCAAAGCGTCCACGCTTAGAAAAAGCTATGGAAAATTCAAATACCTGTGAGAAGGAGTTAAAAGACCCAAGAATAAAACTTTCTAAAATGGACAATAACTGTGTAACTATATCACGTGATATATCCTCTACTGAGGAGTTACCAAATATGAAACCTTAAATCGCTATGAATATTTCAAACTTTACCAGTGGTAATGATGCAAATTCTTTCGAGAATCCACACCAACAGTCAATTTTTGCCCAGGACTATTTAAATACATTTTTCAAAGACATGAATTTTGAAAATTTAGATTGTTCTACCCCCTTAACCTCGCTAAAGGATGAACCCTTTCAAGAACCTACGAATAATATCTTACAGACTACTCTTAAACATGAGGTGAACGAGCTACAAGCAAACAGCCTTTCGCAAGCAAGTGGTTAAATACAAAGCATCACTACACCTACATTTGCCACTAAAAGTGACAAATTATACAATTCACATGTGTTTCACAAAGAACTAAGTGACTGTTTCTACTTAACTTTGAAGTTAAAAAATAAACAATATTGTATACATATACGAGAATTTAAACGCAATGTATCTACTAATGAAGAAATCTTGACCAAAAACGGGGTTAATATGGATATTCATAGCTGGTACGAGTTTCAATATAAAATCATTGCATTTAATTTAAGATATAAAAGTGCATCCTTTGTTTCTAATAACACGATTTTAGTGTTAAATCAAGATTCTATGACGCGAATTAAAAATTTGAAGAATTTTTCTCATGTTGACTTAAACGAACAGCAAATGGAAAAATTAAAAGAAAGTACCTCACACTTAAATACTGTACTTTTACAACATATGTACACACAAATATTACCCTTTCTCATTAAACAGAAATGTGTGGGGAGTAACAGATCCACAGAAAAAGAACCTGTATTATGGTCTAAACTTAATACGTGTATCGAGAATAATATGGTAACAATACTTAACCAGTTGTATGAATGTGCTCGATGTATTTTTCGACATGCAAGTCAAAGCCTTCACACATGCTTCGCATTTAATAATAAGGAAAAATTTAATCAACTAGGTGAAGCTTTGTTAATGCTCATCGATTTCGATTACGTTATTTCAACGTTTTTGAACGGAGTTTATAGTATTAGTGAACGCTTTTTACATAAGCTTCATGAACAAACTGTTTATAATGAATTGTTTAAGATAAAATAAATGATTTGTTTTGTTAAATATCAGTGTGTGTTTATTTCTACAAAGTATCTGTGTGTGAATTTAATAGTTTTTCATCTAGTAGAGCTTTTAAATGAAGAGATGTAATTTAACTTTTTTTTTTATATTCCAATTCAAAAATTTCAACTCTTGCAAAAGGATTAAACTACTGAATGGAAATATTCACGTTAGAAAAACGTTTTGAAAAGATTATTAGTTAACACAAAAAATAATAAAATAAAAATAAAGTTTACAAAAAAGTTTTTAAAATTAAAAAAAATGTAAATTACATTAAAAAGTTTAAAAAGTTAACAAAAATATAGTTTTAAAAATTGAAAGTTTACAAAAATGTTTAAAAATCTTTAAGTTAATCAAAATTAACTTTTTAGTTTTAAGTATTGAGAGATTATGATTTGACTGTTTATCCTTGCAACCAACTGGTGCATATCAACTATATACTCTGAATCTGCATATTCACAGAAAAACATAGACATTTACACTAACTTGAGTTCGACTTTAAATTATTTGCCAACTGTTAAGTTTAATTACTATACACAACTCGATTACCTTTCCCACAAAACACCTTTCAGAAAAAAAACAGAAATTAACACTTACCGAAAAACACGTCAACTTCTTGTGCTTGCTTTCACTCAACTAACGTTTCTCCCTTATCTTTGCTAGAGGGCACTGAAATCGCCGTTAGAGGCGCTAGCAGTCTTCCGGCGTGTGATAAGAATAAACTTTAAATCCAACTTACACTCGCTCAGTCATTCTTGCTTCTCTTGCTAACAACCTTGCTAACAACCGTTTGCTGCTGGCTCATTGTTTGGTTGTTTAAACTTTTTGGATGACGTCATCATGTGTTTGTCTAAACTTGTCCAGTCTTGTTTTTATGCAGTACGTCTATTTAGATGAGTCATCACTCGCTTATCTTGGTTGACTTGTCCAAACTTGTTTTTGTGTGGCACGTCTATTTAGGTGAGTCATCGTTCGCTTATCTTGCTTTACTTGTTTGAACTTGTCTAGTATCCACCACCTCATGTCTTTTGTCATAGCTTGAATATACTTTACACCAATCACTTAAATGTAAATGTCTTGTCACAACTTACTTAAACTTTGATAAAAATATTAATTATTTATAAATTTCATCAAATTCTTATTTTTCTGATACATTTATTATGTAATTTTCGTTCAAAAATATAGTAAAGCCCGATTTTAAATCGAAGTCTAAGATAAATTCCCCAAATTTGTAACATTTCAACACTAATAATAAATATTGTAAGCACCGAGTACATACAAGTTTTGTAAAAATAATATTACTTATAGCTAACTCGTTCAGTCCCATGATACGAAACTTCAATATAGCTAAAATCAGTGTTAAACGAAAGTCTAATCACGTGTCTTTATATATTATTTTGAAATGTAAAGCATTATATCTAAACGAATGATATAAGGAGTAGTTAGAATAGTTCTTGTATTTTTGTTAGTAAAAAATTTATACACATTATCTTACAAGGTTGAAATATTCAACACACGGTTCACCATATTTAAAAACGATTCACCATGATTTAAAAACTTAGTAACATATTTTTAATTTATAAATTTAAATTAAAACATATTTTTATAAATAAACAATTGTAAATACTTAAGAATTTTTCACGACACACGTTCTGTGAAATCTTCAAAGCCGTTGTACAGCTTTAGAAAGGCATTCTCAACATGCACATGTATGTTTTGTTCTGTTAATTCCAGTTCACTTTTGGAAAGGAAAAAGGGGGTTGCTCTCTCTAAGTCACCATCCTGTGATTAACGATATGCATCCACTTTAACGGCTGCATACCATTTTATTGACTTTTTCATTTGCAATTGATAATTTAATTCGTTTAAAACATCCGATCGAACACTGTTAAAAAATGAACGAAAGTCTTTTTGATTCATCTCATTGGACATAATGATAGTTTTAGTACAAATATTTCGCACATCATGTTGTCTTTTAAAATGTTTCACTTTTTCAAATAACAAATCTTTTGAATAGGGTGATTTCACAACTTTATGATAAGTATCGCAATGTTGTACTAAATCTAAATCACAATCAAACATTTCGCTACACTTTGTACATGAATGTTGTTTTCCTGACTTGTGAGTCTTCTTATGTTTCAATAAGTCAGCCATTCTTGAAAATATCTCGTTGCAATCACTACACTTGTATTGTTTGGCGATTTGTGAATCTTTTGATGATTACGTAAATCACTCTTTTGTGAAAAAACTTCAGCACACACCTCACAACGAAAGGACTTTTCCTTTAAATGACATTTCATGTGAAACATTAAGTTAACTTTTCGAGGAAATGCTTTGTTACACGTCTTACACATATGGGGTAACTTCTGTTTCTTTAGTTCTGATGAGGCGGGTTTCACTTCATAATTCGAAACGTGTCCTTCTTTGCATAAAAGTGTAGAATCCATCTCTTGATTATTTAATTCTGGTGATGAGAGTTGACACTCCAAGGTAGTTACATCACCAACATAAGAATTCATAACTCGTTCCATATTAACTTAAATGAAAACTAACTTAACGGAAAATGCAACCTATTAGAACGATATCAGGTCCCAGTAAAATGTTATGAACTCGTTTCATTGAAATTTATATAATGATAGAGGGCGCTCGTGTAAAAATACTAACTTTTTATTTGTTTAAAAATACTGACATTTTATTGGTTTAAAAATACGTCACGTGACTTTTTCATCATATAAAGTTGTAAGTTCAATAACCACTTAATTCTTGCACAATGATTTAGACAGTCTTACCTATCGGAAGTTCGTGCATTTGTAAGTAAAAATCCTTATTACTCTCGTATCTATTGCTTTTATAAATAATATTTTACTTATCAAGTCGCTTAATTTCTAAATGATGTATTCTAAAACGCCTTTTATGTCTTATGTGTATAAAGTCTACCAAAATAGGGGAAAAAGAGGGGGGGGGGGGTGAAGTATTTGTAAAATTGAAGCACGTTAATTTATAAAAACTAGATTCCATTCTCTTTTTTTTAAATGTTGGTTGTATAAAGTCAAATCTACTGAAAATTTATTTTAATCGTATAAGTCTAAACAAAATAACCGCTCTCTGTAACAAGTTAAATAGTTACTAAAAATTGTTCATATGAAAGGGAAAAAATCGTTCAAATTGAATGTTTAGTGTGTTGTCCCGTACGGCATGGTGACATCACGGCGATGTCACTGTGAAGTCACACTGTGACTTTGTGACAGTCGTCGTGATGTCACGTGACGTCGATGTGAAGTCACTGTGACGTAAATGCGAGGTCGTTATGGCCGTTTTCAAGGCTTTCTGTGACCTCACAATGTGACTACTTTGTGAAGTCACCGTGCGACTTCAATGTTAAAAATGTGACGAATCTGCATCGGATAGGGTGACCCGAATCCTATACGGATTGTTCGGATCAAAAATTTTTTATGGTTCAAGTTTGTGACGTTTGTGACGACACTGCACCGGGTCGGGTGACCAGATTTTACCAGAATACAATCCAGAAACTTCGGATCGATCTTTTTGGATTTGTTTGGCTACAGAATAGATTTGGATTAGTTGTCGTGTGACCTGATTTTTGTGAACCCGATCTGACCCGAGTCGGGTATAATGTTTTTACTGTAAGTCCTGTTAAGAATAGAATCTTGCATACGACCAAGTAACCAGATTTTATCAGAAATTGTGTTACGATACAATTTCTGATGTCGGCTCGGATCTAGAGTCATGCACGAATCCAGTTATATACTTCTTGAACATGATTGAATGTCTACTTGAACATGAATGATGATTGACTGAAACTATATTTACATTCAACCCGTAATCTTACCCTAACCCAACAACAACAACAACAACAACAAAAATTCTGTAGGCCCACAACCCGACCGAACCTAATAAATGATTTCGCATAGATTCGGATAACAAGATTTCACCAAATACGGATAAGATCGTCGATAAGGATTGGATCGGCAATCATTTTTTTATGCAACTCGAATTCAAATTAAAACTTTGCATCTGATTGGGAAACCGGCTAATGTAGGCGTTAAACAAGAAAATTATAAATGTAAAAAACGCATACTAATATAAAAATAATAGATGAATCCATTAAAAATTATAATAAAATTAAATATTTTAATAATATGAAATTCTATTGTGCAAATAACCACTTTTAAAAATAACTTCGACTTCCATTTGTTTTATGTAACCACCAAAAATGTTGACAATAATTAAAACTATGCTATTTTGCTTTTAAGTATTGAAGTTTTTAAATGTGTATACTTTGCCATAATTCCCCTCGTTCAGTATCACGAAACTTTCTGACACATTGAAGAACAAATTTTTAAACGCTTAGCACTTGCATGCCTGATTATTAAAGAGATTTGGAATGAATAGCTTTTTCCATTTTTATATAAATGAAATGCTTAAGAGCAATTTTGGTCACGTTTTTTCCGTTTCTGACGCTGCGCGTCGGAAATTCGGTTCAAAACACCGACTTTGATAGTGTTTTCTGAAACATCTTTTGTCAAAAATGGAAAGTGCCATTCTATTACATATATTCTGAATAAGAACACCTGCCAATTTCATGTGTTTCCGAATAAAAATGAATTCAGAAATTAGTTATTTTGGATTTAATTACAAATTGAATGAAAATAAATTATAGATTTTTAAATAAGCATTGAGAAAAATTTATATTAGGAATCCATTTAAATAATAGATCTACGTACTGTGCGATATTATTAAATAATAAACACTGTATCAAGTAATAAAACTTTTTTTGAAGGAAATGAAATTTAAAACTTCAGATCATAAACGCAAAGAAAAAAAGTATTTTTTTTTCTTTACAAATTATTTTATTTTTAGTTTTTGATAGAATACTAAATGCAGAGTTTGAATATCAATTTTTACTATATAAAAAATTCGATAACATAACTGGAAAAATTACCTTAACTGAATAGCTGTTTTATTGTTTCATCAATATTCATTATTTTTGTGCACCTAATATTGACATATCTTGACAACTAAATTTGTAATGAGTTAAATTGTCGCAATTATTTCAAATATACCAGAAAATTATTTATCAAAACCTCCACTAGCTAAGAAATTTTCAAATTGTAAATCAAATATTAATAGTTTTAAAAATTGCAATGTTTTTAATTACAATGAATAACTATGAAAATTGAACTGAGGAAAGCAAAATATAAATACATTCCTCGTTATAAATAACACTTTACATTTAGAATATATATTGTTAGTAAATACTTTAAGCTTTTTTCCAAACTCTCTATTTAAAACATTAAAGATAAAATTTTATACAAGTGATTAAAAAAAAAAAAGATTTAAATATCTTAACATTTAAATAATGCACTATTAATGTACCATTACTAAATATGCACTATTAACAAAACTGCGACGACATTAAAAGTTACCTGCTAATCTATAAGTAAAACCACCAGTTCTAGGGATTAAGTTTTAATGGTCGTTGACTGCTTGCTTTTCATTGGAAAATGAGACTCAAATCCACTGCTTTAATTTTCAAAGTGTCCAGCTTAGGTGTGTTATAGATCTGAGATATCAAATATCACGCAGACCTTAATAACGCACCCAGCTAGACATAAGGATAGGTTAAAATGGATGATTCACTTTAAAACGTTAATTTACTTTCACGGTATAAATTCCACAATATGCTTCCACAAACTTAAATAAACACCACACACTCTAATCCGCCGGTGAAAATAATCGTCTGCCCTCAACATCTGCGATCATGATCTGCGCAGTAATGTTTACCACAAAGTAACATCTAGCAGGTGTTTCCAGAAAAAGAATAGAAAGAAAACAGTTAAATAAAGACATTTCAAATGCTTTTTAGTTTATATGGCTGACAAATAACTTCTAATAAAACTATAATATTCTGTTTTTATATGAGATAGTTTAATATTCTTGGAAATAAACTATGAAAATTTAAATTTTTATATATTTTTTTAACAGTTGCATTTGTTTTAGGCGTCCAAAGTAAACATAAATTTTAAATTAAAATGGATTTAATAGTCTTTATAAAATAATTACGACATAAATATAAATACTATTCTACAATCAGATTTCCTAAATACGATTTTTTCCATTTTTTACACTATTGAAAAGAGCAATATATTTAACAGAGGTGATATCTTATTAAGCACTGACCAGTTTTGGAATAAATTGCTATAGAAATGACATATACTTTATGACATATTTTTAATTCGTTTTTGTTCGGAAACGCATGAAATTGGCTTTTGTTTTTATTCAGAAACTCTGTAATTGAAAGACGTTTTCCATTTTTTAGTAAAATCAGAAGATCTTTCAGAAAATAATGTCAAAGTCAGCGTTTTGAACCAAATACCCGACGTAACAGGGAAAGAAAAGTGAAAAACCAGTCGTCACGTGACACGAATTGCTTATAACTCAATAAATAATTTATTTATCAAAAAATGGAAAACTCATTTCGATTCCAAATTGCTTCCATAGTCAGTCCTGCCCATTTTATGCCTTTGCGTTTAAAAATGAGTCAGAAATTATGTCAGAAAGCTTCGCGTTGTGGAGCAGGTCAGTTGAGAACCACCTTAAATATTCAGTACAAGAAAAATCTTGAACGCGTTCGACGGTCACCCCGAGCACCTCCGATGTCGAACTCGCAAAAATGGTGTCCTCACTTTTTAAACAGAAAGCTGATGATTGGGTTGAGTGGCCCCTCAAAATAATAAGAGATTGGAGATTTTTAAAATATTTTTAGTATCACAAAATTAGCAAATGAGTTCTATGCGGTGGTAGGAAAAAAAATTAAATGTTTGCATTTAAAATGCTAACAAATCTCTAAATCGCTAACAGTTTTATTAGAATGGGAGATCTATTTCTGAATTACTTTCCGACAAAACTTTCCTACGTTAATAAATTTCTATTTAAGGATTTTTACCTGTGTATTATATAGTATATTTTGTTAAATTTCATGAAAATGGCAATGAAAATTGTAAAAAAATATCTGCCTCATATATGTAGACAAATATTTATTTATTATTTTATTTTGGAAATACAATATATTTAAATAATGTGTGACAATGTTTTTATTAATGATTTAGGTACATGACATAATTCAATTCTATATTTTATGAGTTTTTTTCCAAATTCTCTCTCCGATCACACCGTGAAGTCACAGAGTATTGGCATTTTGGTCATAGGTTTTACGTGACTTATGTGACTTGCAGTGACGTCATTGCAACGTCAAAAAAAATTTTAAAGCTGTCAAAAATTAATTTTCTTCATGCCATAATATGTTCTAAAGTTTATTTTAAGTTTTCTTTAGATCTTCAAGACGTTCACATTTTGATCACAGTGTGACGTTACAAAGTGGTGTCATTTTGGTCACAGATGTGACGTGACGTACGTGACTCACAGTGACGTCACAATGACGTCACTGTGACTGTGCATGCTATGCGGGGTATATATCATATTGTATGTTTCTATAAATAATATTTTGCATGTCAAATCACTTATTGACTAAATGTAATAATCTAAAATGTCTTATGTAATGATCCTAAAATGCCTTATGTAATTATCTAAAATGTCTTATGTGTTGTGGTTGGTTGGTTATTTGTTAAAACCGATTATCTACGATTGGGTTATAGGTCTTTCTAAGAGATCCTAACTCGTATTGACAAGTTTCGAAGAAAATTTCGAACGGTTTGGTCGACGAGCACGAGAGAAGTTTATCAGCTTTGAGAGTAGAACCTCCCAGTCACTGTTCTTATGTGTTGTGCTTTTATAAATAATATTTTTCTTGTTTAATCACTTAATTCCAAAGTGAAATGTCACTTTGTCATGTCTTAAGCAAAACATATTTAACTAAAGAAGGATGTAGTAATTATGACATAAGTTATTCTACAGTACCCTTTAAGAAACCTAGAGAAATCCCTGTAAGAAAAAAAAGCTATTACAAGTTAATTAAAAAAATATATAATTAAAAAAATATCTTGTTTAAGTATGATAAAAACGATTATTTATGTTACTCCACAAATTTGTAAACTTAAAATACGGAAGAGATAATGTAACATAAAGAAGTATAACAAATCTTTTTTCCCGCAAAGGTTTAGTCCCAAAGTCTTGAATTATTTTTTTTATAAACGAACAGTCTCATGTAGGGGAGGGCGCTCCATTCAAACTACGCATCATTTATTGGTTTAAAAATGTCACATGATTCTTAAGACATGCCCAAGATCAGGTGATTTCTTTTTCACAAATAGCTTACATCGTCTCTCAACGATATAGTCCCATGGCTTGATCATTAAACCCCTCGTCAATGATCAAACCAAGAGACTATTTTGTTCCCGGGTTCGAAACTCAAAGGTAACCTTCTTTTCAATCTTCATTTTTCTTTTCACACTTCCTTTTCCCAACGATAGAGGGCGATACCGTTTTTCCCTCACATGTATGAAAAAATTAAGCCTTAGCCCTCTCTCCCTTATCACACTGAAAACTTTTAGAAAAATGCTGTCAAAGTCGATCACCTCGTTTTCTTTAACAACCCTAACATAACTCACAGTGAATTTTCTTAAATCTCTAAAAATTTAGCCCTCACATCTATTTTAATCTCATTCACATTTAAGTTAATGTTTACATAAGAAAAAAAAATCAACATTCTGCTAATATTATTTTTATAGCAGGATTCCTACAACTCAACTCCACTTGACTAAAACCACTGTTGGTATTCTGCTAATATTATTTCCATTTTATGGTACAATTTGTATTACATCAAAGCACCTATTATATCATTAAGATCTATTATTTACAAACTTAAAAAAAAAAAAAAAAACTTTTTTGAAATTAAAAATATTAAATTTTTTTCCCTTTCAAGAAAGAACCTGATTAAAACCCTTTTTATATAAAAAAAAAAATCATATTAAACTTTTTTTAAAGTCAGAAAGCCTTATCACATTTCACTTCCTATCCTGTTTCCGGTAAGACCCACAATTACTTCCTGTCTAAAGACACCTGTTACAGCCTGTGTGTTATCAACATCTGTCTTTCCTATGACCTTGTGTGGTCAGCACATCTGGTGTAGAAAATCCTACCGATATCTCCTAATCCCTTCCGGCCTTACTTACGGAATCACTTCCTGTATAAACATGTCTGTTATCGTCACATGTCCATTCCGTTAACCTTCCTTCAACCTTGAGGTTGACTGCGCGAACTGTGCTGATGCAGAAAAATTTTCCCTGTCAAGAAAGAATCTGCCTGTTATCCACACCTGCGACTTCCGGTAACCTTCACAGTTCACAGAACTTCCGGTGTCCACACCTGCTACTTCCGGCTCCGTGACCTTCTATAGACTTTGAGCATACGCCTCTGGCGCAGAACCGGTGTTTATCATCTACTCGCCTAAATTATGTTTAAATACAATGAAGCTGGATTACATTATATTGGATTACATTACAATGAAGCTATATCTATATATTAAATATATTAAAAAGTTTCTTATTAATTTTCCTATTTAAGTCTGTGATTAAAAATTTAACTGAAAAACAGTAAAAAAGGATTTTATTGTAAAAAATATAACATAATATATGTATTTTTTGGCGAATGTACATGTCGAATGAGATAATTACGAATTATACAGGTTGTCCAGAAATGACTTGTACAAATTTTAAGTGATGATAAAGATCGCTGTAACAAGTATTTTTGTATAAAAAAACAGGATCGCAAACAAGTCATTCGTCAGAAATAAAGTGTGTCTCACTCAGAGCCGAACCTAGATTTCAAATGATTAACAACGATAATTATTTTGTAAGAATATTTTTTAAATAGACTTATAATACTATGTTTGAAATTCGAAAAATTCCCAAAACGGCAAGAAATAGCCACGATCCGCATAAGAAATGATCTGCACACCCAGGGCCGTGCGAAGGGAAAACTGCGTCCGGAGCAAAGTTGCAATTTGGCGCCCTTCCTCCCCACACACACGCCTTCTCTTTGTGACAGGTGTCACAAAATGGATAAAGTGCAAAAACAGAAATAAATTCCATGGAATTCTATAAATATTTCGTGATTATTTTGGAATTTTAAAAGGTACTATTTTAATTCAGAAAGTTCCAAACAACTAAATAACATAAGAGAAAATTCCTCTTATTTGTTAGAATGATCATAATGTTTTGGGGCAGCGAAAAAAATAGGGAAGAGAAAAAAAATATTCCCTGAAAATTATCGACTTCCAAAAAATTAGTAAATGAATAAATAAAACTTGGTTTATAGTATAAATTCGGCGCACCCTCAATTTCTGTGCCTGGGGCTTGTGGACGGCCCTTAATTCGGAATGTAATTCCATGTACATTTTGCACAACTGACATAGTTACAGTGCATTACCCATATTTTTATTATATTTAACATATTTTTAAAATATTCCGTTAATTTTGTGTATAAATTATCTCCATCGTTTAAATTTATAGATAGGACTCCGTGTTTCGCTTGGATTGAGATACCCGGTATTATGACTGAATTGGCTTACGGCAGAATACCCACTTACTACAATAATCTTTTGTTGCAATATTCTCTATCACCTCTTAAATTTGTGCACGGCCTTTCGATGACACTCTGTATACAACTAATTTTTAATTAGTAAAGATATAAAAACATTATTTGCACACAAGTTCCTTTTAAATCAACTATAACTTCTAAAACACAACATACTATCCAACATTAATTAGTGTTTTTGTAGAGCAAAGCATTTTATATTAAGATGCAGAAATATCTTTTGAAAATAAATATGATTTATGTTTACTCAATTCAATTCAATCTCTCTGTCTTTTTCGGGAAAAAATGAAAAATCTCCCTATTAACCGAAAGGCTTCTGAATTTGTTTGCGCATTCTTCAAATTTACTTCTGTAATTTCAGAGTTATATCACAAAAATTTGAAAAAAAATGTTTCTTTTCCGGACAAAATGCATTTGCAATTTTTGAATCCGCATTTTGCATTCTGAAATTTAAATTAAATTTCTTTAAAGAATTAACTAACAGTTATTCTTATATATATATATATATATATATACATATAACTATAGTTGACTAACAAACATCCATATGTTGATCTTTTAAGGAAACGTAACATAAATTTAAAAATAATATTAATTATCGTATTGTTATACTTTTATTATTTATCGCCGATTACTATTTTCCATTCTAAAGTCGAAATTAAACTTTGAACTTATTAATTCACAATCATTCATTTTCTTTTGCATCTTATTTCGGTAAAATAATCAATATTTTAAATATTCTCTTTTGAGAAATCTCAACGTAAAATGAAATCAAACAATAATCACCTTATTGATGAGAAATAGTATATTTATTTTCTTCAAGTGTAAATTACTAATTAAAAAAAGCATCCTCCCCACAAAATTTCTGGTAATGTTAAAATGTTATTATTGTTTAAAGAAGGACGTGAAATCTTTTATTAAATTATACAAAATCTTTGTCTTTTCTGGTTTTAAAAACATGTGAGAAAACATAACAAAGCTAAAATTGCCTTCACAAAATAAATTTTATTAAGGAATAATGAGTAAAACTGAGCTGCACTGCCAGAGGACCCTGAAGGCGTCCGCCAGGCACGTCGACCGCCTTTCCCATGTTCTGATATACTTTTAACGAGCACGCCCAGGATAGTTCCTGTATGTTCGAAGACAGCTGGGGGCGTCGCCACCTGCTGACCACTCCCATTTTCCCAAGTGAAATGACGACATAGATCGCTGCGATTTGCGGTGTTTCTGACCCTTTTGGGAGACCACCGCATTTATACTTGGGGACAATCCACAGTCCCCCAACAGCTTCGGAGCCGAATACCCAAAAGGGAGCCTGGTCCTAGGCTTTAAGTCAGGTTTTTCCCGACCCACACTAACTACTTTACCAAAGCTCGAGGGATGTGAAAATGGATTAAGATGGGAATAATGAGTAAGAAATAAGATTACTTCAAGTAAAGCTTTTAATTACTTCCTGGAATTTAAAAAAGCATCTTTGCACAAAAATTCTAGTAATGTTAAAATGTTATTATTGTTTAAACAACGGTACGGAATCTTTTACTACATTATACAAAATCTTTATGTGTTTTCTGGTTTTAAGAAAACATGTGAGAAAACAAAACAAAGCTAAATTCGTCTTTATAAAATTAATTTTTTAAAAGAATAATTAGTAAGAAATAAGTTTACTTGAAAAAAAAAAGATAAAACATTTTGTTAAAAAAAATGACCACTTTTGATGTTTGCAATGTTCTTCAAGTGCTTCGAAGAAGTTTTGATAAATTAAATGTCTCCACATGGTGTTTCTTATAGGATGCATACCCTGTAAAGTGTTTAATAAAAAGGTGTAAAGTATAAAAAAGTCAATATTTTCATGAAGTAATTAATAAAGCTTATATTATATAAAATATGCAGAAAGAAGAAATATTATATAATAAATTTGGAAAATTCTATAAAACACACAATTTTAGAGATAAATCAAAATTATATAAGACTGTAGAAAAATGTCTTTTATTTATTTATTTTTTTAAATATAATATTATTTTATTTTTAATGTATTCAACAACATTTCAGAAGGCTTGAAAATATTGTTAAACATTTATTGAAACATCCAGATACACGTGCCGAAATTTATAAAAAGTAATTTCTCTAAATTACTATAAAAGATTAAGTATTAACATATTGACAAACAGGTGAACATTTTATTACTTTTCCAAATCTGAATCCTCGAAAATCTTCGTCTGAGAAAAAATAAATCTCTTTTCCTCTTTTAAAATTATTTAAAATTTTACGATTTATTTCTTTAACTAAGAAGCCATATTTTAAATCACCTTTAACAAATTAATATTTATATATTTTTAATTAAAAAGTTGGACTATTAATTACTTTAAATGACTAATTTTCTATTGATACATTCAATTAAAATTACATTATCTGAAGTACAATTCCAGTGCGCTCAAGCGACTACTTAATATACTCTTAATAGTGAATTTATAATAAAAACAATCACATGCTACATATTTAATTTTATATATATATATTTAATTATATATATAATAGAAACATAGCGTTAAAACATTACAGTTGAAACTTGTACTTTTAAGGAAAACAATTGCAAATATTCGTTTTCAAACGGTATTTAAGCGTAGTCGCCTATATTCAAAAGCGTAGAAGATATACAACACTATCAAGGATTTCCTCAACAATCGTCATTAAGACGTCCAACACAGAAGATACAAGACAGTGATTCTCTATTACAAAGGTACTCATATTTCACAAGATTGTTTAAGTCATCAAGAACCACGGCATCCAAAAAGGAGAGTTTAGTTTATAATTGTTATTAATCTTAAGGTTATATTTATTGCTTCATATTTCTCACGCTTCAGATTCACAGAAGTAAACAATTCAGAATACGAATTTTACATTTTCTTCGGTTTTTGCTTCATTCAGCTGATGTTGAAAGATTAGAAGAATATATGTTTTTATTTGAGTTTTTATATCACTCATTTGCGAATATATATATATATATATATATATATATATATAATGATGAAAATATATTTGTGAAAATATATATCACAGCTATATATAGAAACACAATTCTTTAAAATTAAATTTTTACATATAAAGCCTGTACTTTTCAATAGTTTGGAAATCATTCTTAGTTTTAAACTTTTTTTTAAACTAATAGTGAACTAGATTGGAGACGAAATTAAATTTTCCTAAATCCCATTCCATTGACAAGCTAAACCTATTTGTATGCGTGTGTTTCGTCGATATCTTAATTTAGTAACTCAATGAACATCGTGCCGAAACTATTTTTCCGCGCGCCACATATGACTTTAAAGAGATGTAATTTAAATATTAGAATGCAAATTACTGATTTAAAAAAAATGCAAATACAATTTGGCCTGAAATAAACTATTCTACATTTTTTATCTTATACCAATCAAACTAAAGAAAATTATGAAGGCAATTTTGAAATAAAATAGCTAACAAATTCAGAACATTTTGAATCATACCTAGAGAGATATATAGAGAAGGATTAATTATGGATTGAGTAATCATATTTGATTACCATTTTGGCGTCTTAATATGCAATATTTCGTTTTGCAAAATAATTAATTAAAGTTCAATAACAGTTTGCGGTTCAGAATGTCTAATTAAGTTAAAATTAATTAACACGTATGCAAACAATGTTTTATATCCGTATTGTAGTTTTTATGATGAAAATAGTCGTTAGTTGCAAGTACTACGTCTCCAATTGTCGTGTACAAACTTTAAGTGATCATTCAGCATATTGCAACAAACATTTATTGTATGGGAAACCAGAGTCGCAATCCAATTATTCAATCATAAATGCAGGGAGTCGAACTGAATGTCTAGCATGGATTTTCAATTTAATTTCAAACTAAGAAGAATAATCCCAACATAACCATCACATGTAAAAAATATACCAAGTCTCGTTGCACTTGAACCGTAAAAAGTTCTGAGTTCATGTAGAGCCAAGTTCATCTCTCTTGTTAACTCTAAAATTGTCATTCACAAATCATTCCTAGTCTCTACATATTGAGTTAAAGAATATTTTTTGACTTGACAATTACACAGAAAGAGTATGTGATGCATGTTGCTTACATTTTAATAATCGAGTTTATTAATAAAGTAACGCGCTTAACAAAGCATTTATATGAGCATTGAACGTATATGTATTTTTAGCGTAGACTTAATTTTACATAATTCTGTAACACAGGGTTCGAAACATCTCCTAAGATAGAGCTGGATGTCCGGAGTTTCGGATGGTTTTCTTCCGATGTAACGTGAATACGAGACCGATCCCCCCCCCCCATTTTTGCAAAAACCCAAGCCAAGGCATCCCTCCTTTCGGCTTATATCTCTCGCATTCAAAATCGGTGTAATCAAATAACCACATCCGATCCTATAACGCCCATAGTAATGTGTAATACATTCTTTGTTCTGCGTAATTCCCAAGTCACAAAAAATTCTTTAATAAAAGATTTTGCGACGAGTACTGATTTGTGAATGAAAATTTCAGAGTTAATAAGATAGTTGAACTTGGTTCTACATGATCTGGCAACTTTTTACTGTTAAAAAGTCAAGAGACTTGGCTACATTTTTTACATTTGATTTTATTTGTTGTTGGTATTTCACTTCTTTTTGTAAGTAGACCTCCATTTCTTGACTTTGGTTACTTTTTGAACATCATCCACGGTTTTCCGTCAAGCCCACTCCCTACTTTTTTGCAAAGTCCTCTAGATAAAAAGAAGTTTCTGATTCCTGGGATAGCACTAAAGTATGGGGGATCAAAATCACTCCAGGAAAGGTGCTATCTATCTAAGGCATTACTCGCAGCCTTAGATACTTGCTATTTGTCATAAAAGTAGCGTTTTAGTATAAAAAGACAAACAAAATTAAAAAATCCAATTTTTTTTTAAATCGAACTATTTTCGATTTTTTGAATTTTGTTTCGAATTGTTCGATTTTAAGTGGTTTTTTTCCGAAATTTCGGGATTTTTAATTTTTCTGTTCTTTGCATCCTACCTTTGTATCCTACCTTTAACACTACCTTTATGACAAATTTCAAGTTTCTAGGGCTAAAAATCAACTTATTTCCAATTTTTCGTTTTTTTTTCAAAGTTTTTGATTTTTTGATTTTATTTTCGAAGTTTTCTGTTTTTTATTTATTTATTTATTTTGGTATCCTAAACACTAACTACATTTATGCCAAATTTTAAGTTTCTAAGGCCACGCAATTGAACTATTTTCGAGTTTTTTCAAATTTTTGAATTTTTGTTTTCTTTTTTTGTATCCTCAACACTACATTTGTGCCAAATTTTAAGTTTCTAGGTTTACAGGATGTACCTTAACGAGAAAAGATATAAACGTTCAATTTAAAAATTTGGTCCCGTTTGCAACGTACTTTAGATAAACGAAGTTTCGGCTTTTTCTGAAACTTCAGCGCAAAGCTTTGTGGGGGGTGGGGGGTGGGGGGTTTGGAGAAATTACATTGAGTTGCTTCCAGAAAAGTATGAATGCGGCTATGCTTTCTCGACTTGGCGTAGGCACTGTTGTGCCTCCAGATTTATCAATATACACAACATAATATATTTGCTTTGAATGAAATATGATGAAATCACTGGAAATATACAGCTATATTCTAAATGAGCTAAATTCAGAATTAAAGTGCATATCTATCAGTTTTGTTTCGACGCGTATCATGGCAATTTTCTAATTTTTATTAAAAATATGTCGAATTTCATAATTATTAATTTTATTTATTATTTGCGTTTAAGTCTGTTGAAGATATCGTTACAATAACATTATTATTAAACTAAAGATTTTTATTGTTAAAGCTAATAATGGAACCCAGGGTTTGGCTTTCGGTGAGACTCCTTGTATTTATGACGAATTAGTGGTTTGTTATTCTGGTTACTTTTATAAAAAATGTTTGCTGCAGTGTGCTTTATAATCTCCTAAAGTTTTTACAAGGGCTTTCTTAATAACTGTATGAATAGTATTTATTTCATATGATTCAGCATATTATATCGTATAGAAATAAATTTATTGTATTAAGAAAAAAAATCTTTCATTTTTGCTATTAAAAAAAATCATTTGCGTAAGCAACAACAAATATATATATATATATATATATATATATATATATATATATATATATATATATATAATAACATAGAAAACTTATCAAAAGGAAGTTTGTTGCCTATTTAATTTTATTATAAAATATAAACATTTAGTTTAGACTGTAAATTTTATAAAATCGATAGAAATGTTAAAATTTTCAGGTAAGAGTAGAAATAAATTCTTAGAAGTTTCATATCATTAGATTAATATGTTGGTTTTAGTAACGTTCATAACGTAAATATTTATCTAAACCATTTTCTGTCCCTTTAATTTAAAGCACAAAAATAAAAACAACATCATCCATCAAAACGTATGTCAAATGCAATATAGATTTTGTAATTGAGTTTGTTAAACGCTAAAATTTACACAAATTTCTATTTAGAGAAAAAAACCTATAGATTAAACGCAACAGCACTAACAAATGTAGAACGATCCTAACAATTTTTTTTTAATAAAATGAAAATATTGATGATAGATAAAAATGTATTAAAAGTATTTTAATGAATTTCCAATAACATAACCGAAATTAATTAAAAAAAGAACGACTTACTACTTTTTATCTTAGGACATTAATTTTTCAGCAATTACTTTTACAAAAATGTTTAAACGACTTTTCTTTAAAAAATACATATTTATTTTACCTTTCTAAAAGGATTAAATTTAAAAACAAAAACAATCTCATTTTATCGCTTTTTCTTTTCTTTTTAATCTTAAACTTGATATAAAGATTCTTACTTTCTTTAATCCTTGAGGTAATACACACTGAACTAACTCATGGAGTTGTTTGATTAGAGTGGGAATCATTGAACTAAATGGATTACTGAGATTATTTCGTATACAAACAGTCTTCCAAAAAGAAATTATTTTATAATTTTCTTAATTAAAGAAAGTGCGCATAAAATTCATTATTCATTACTTTAGATATTTTTTAATTCAATTCGCTGAATCTGCAACTTACGCATGCATTTGAAAGTCTTTTGTATCAATTTACGTACAAAATATAAAGGGAATATTTGTAAAATTAATTAATAAAAGTTGCAGTTTGAAACCCTTAGAAAAATTTATCAAAATTGGAAAATTTTATTTCCACTTTAATATTTGCACTTTAACTGTAAATCTGTTAGAAATAGGTTATTTAAATTATAACAAAATTTTAAACGAAATAACAGCTATATTTTATGTATTCACATATATTTGCATACTTTGCTGCAGATTTTTAACAGTGTACAAAATATAAAATTTCTATTATAACTATCTTTGTGTATCTGAAAATTTGTGTTGCGTCAATTCGTCGCGTACAATTCATTGCGAAGCATTTAATCGCTAACAGTTCATCGCAGCGTTTCTTCGTGGCGTCAACTTGTCGCAGCGGCAATCCGTCGTGGCGTGAACTCATCGCATCGAAAATGTTTTTGAAGGCGATGATGATAAAAATAAAGTTAATTTAGTAAAATTTAGACAGATATAGAAAATTATAATTAACATTGCAGGTCGATTTTAGATGCAGGTATATTTTTAAATATGTAGACATATTCTTCTGTAATCAAATAAAGGTAAATATAACCTGTAATATCATGACAGCCGAATGACACGACGATTCTTCTTTTTAAAATTTAAATGCACAGTTTATTAAATGAGAGCTGATATTTACAAGATGATTATTTACATTATGTACACTTTCACTAATATTCATAAAAATTCCACCTGAACCACATTACTTCTTAAACAACCAAAATATACTCGGATGCCTTCCCACATCCTACTTACTCCGAACGAACCACCATTCCTTCTCGTCTTCTCTTCACTTCCGTTTACTTTAAAAACAAAAAAGGGTTGGAAGGATATTGGTTGCATGACATAACCTTTTATCTAAACTACCATATAATGACATTAAATCATGCAATGACCAGTTCATTCACAATTATAAGCAGAATTTTGTGTTTACATTCAGTCTGTAATTTTCTTTCATTCTTAATTTTCCATAGGTTAGGGGGAGCTGACTTGTCTCTCACACCCACGCCAATTTATATATATATATATATATATATATATATATATATATATATATTTAATTGTTCTAGCATTATTATTTGCCTCTTCTTTTGTCATCTTAGTACTTTTATCTTAAATCTTAAACCATTTTTCCGGCGATCAAAAGCAATATCTACTATATCTGTAATTTAAATATTAAATGACTTGCTCTAGTGTAGTCCGTTAAACATTCATTTCTTTATTGGTAACTTTGAAAAAGTCACATATTAAATAAACTCACTCATCATATTTTAATGAGTGATATTTTTAGACTAAAGCAGTAAAAGGCGAAATAATCTATATGAATATTTTAATCTGCATCTAAAATCGGCCTTTAAAATGTTAGTTAAAATTCTCTATTTCTGAAAAAAATATATATATAATTTTACTAAATTAACTTTATTTTTATCATCATCGCCTTCAAATACATTTTCGCTGCGATGAATTGACGCCACGACCAACTGACGTTGCGACGAATTGACGCCGCGAGGACTTGACGCAGCGACGAATTGACACTCCGAAAAATTGTGCATAACCAAAAGACACTGAACCCTGGAAATTAAAAGAGAAAAAGTAAAAATAGCGCAATCTATTGGAACTTGCAAAGGAATGTAAAAGGTACTTCATAATTGAGAACATCAGATACTCACACTTTATGCTAGCTTTGATTTCTAATTAAATTCCTACATCCATTACAAAACGGTACTAACAGTTGTCGTATAATCTTGATTATCAATTTTCAAATGAAAAAAAAATACTAATGTTAGATAAAAATCACTTAAAACTTTTAAATGAATTTTCCATGAAGATACTGAAGAAAATGCAGAAAATTAGAATATTTTGGAATATTTTTATCTTAAATATTTATTTATTAAAATTTAAAACCGTGTGAAAAGACTATTTATAAATACATATATTATTCATTTTTCTAAAGTGGTTAGATATTAATACAAAAAAGTATCTCATATTATTTTATTTTTTACGTATAAACTTAAAATAAATAATCCCCATTTATTCAATACTTTCAGTAAAGCATACTGAGATATTTAATTAGCATATAAATTCTTGAACTAAAGGGATTACTGAGATTACATAGTACAAAAAATATTATCAGACGAATTAAATGAATAATTTTGTACAATTAAGGAGGTACATAAAAGTTCCCATTAGTGGAACTAGGGGATAAATGGGATATTTTCACAAAAATATTTATTTTAAATACTAGGGGGCTCTTCCCCCTGCTCGCTACGCTCACCAACCCCCGTTCTGCTTTCAACACGTGATCATTTAATTATTATTTTAAGCTTTCATTATTGTTTTTAACAGTCTCGCGCAAATACATCTTTTATTTGAGATAAAACATACTTCTTTGCGCTGATTTAGAAATTGGCAACAATATAAAAAGAGATTTTTTCAATAAAAGATTTTTGTCTCGATTTTTTAAGGATTTTTTGAGTTTTTATTGTAAACCGTGATAATTTTTTGAATTTCTGAAAGCTTGTTATATTTCGCGTCTGGTGGTATGATTTTCGAATCCGTAGGATGGCTAGAAGAAAAGTAATAGCTCATCAAAAAAGTCCTTAGTAAAAAAACGATGAGAATAACACGGAATCATCTACGCAGAATTTGAAGAATTTTATTTAAGTTATTATTAATATTATATATCGCATTTCATACATTAGATGTTTGTCTACATCTTATGCCCAATATTTATTCAAGATTATTATTATACAGAAATATATCATGAAACTAAAAAACAGTTCCTCTCTGTCCCATCAACCCCACAGCAGGGATGGATGTGGCGCAAGCATTTTCCTCTAAGCTAAAATTTATAATTATAAACTTATATGTAATTATATTATCTTATATGGTTGTTATATATCTGTGTTAGTAATCTAAGAAGTGAAAACATAGTTAATTATGCATTAAAAACTGTAATTTATATTATATACTTGAACTGAAATTTTAATGAATTACAAAGTTAAAGTTGCACGGATGTGCAAATATCAGTAACACAATAAATGTGGTCTGTCTAAAATTTTCTAAATATGGTCTGTCAGTCGCATAAGCTTGTATAAAATCAGTTTCAGTGAATGTATTGCTGTTAAAAAGGAAAATGACAGTTTTCCTAAAACCGGTGGTTATGTTTATGTTGTTAGTACTAAAAGCTGACAAAAATGCCTCCTTGGCAAAAGCTGAAATGTTATAAATGTATGCTCTCCAAGATTATTTGTCAGCCAATCATCTTGGACTGATCTCAGCTTTGCCTTTACAGGCACATAAACAGAAACATCCAATCGCTGAAGATGACGATGGTTATAATGAGGAGGAAATGTTAAAAGAATAATTAACATAAATGATTAATTTATCAACTTATATAATGTCATTTAGATAATTAAAAAAAATTCTGTATCCTCTAGGGATGAATGAAGCAGTCCCATTCATCCCCATTTGAAATGTCCCAATCATCCCCATGATGCATATATTCAATTTTCAGCCATTTTGTCTCAGGAATTATTTTGTCACAATTGTTAATATTCATTCATTTTAATTACCAATATTGAGCTTTGAAATAAATAACTATAACATATCTTAATTTTTTTTATAAAGCATAAAACATGTAAACAACTTCAAATATAAAAAAAATTACTTTTAAGCAAAGTTTTCAGGAAATGCAACTTTGAAAAAAATTGAAAACAGCCATGTGGGCTTGATTTTGGTTATGAAGCATACTATGATAGTGTCATCTATGAGGATATTAAGCAACTAAAAAAATGTTTATTACCTGAAATATTGAGAATGTCCCATCCATCCTTTGTCCCATTCATCCCCCAGTTCCCCTACTCATTACTTTGCTTAATTCACAATTTTAGTTAATTTCGTTTGTTACCTGACTTAGTCAAATCATGATATCGATTTTTCACCAACTTCCGTCGAGCCGATTTTCCGAAAAAGTTACACGAGATTTCATTGTCAATGATAATGCAATAATCATGCATTTTCAGTTCCGTACCTCATCAGGGACAATCTTTAGGGACAACTAATAAATGTTCGCACAGAGTGAACTTCTTAGAGAGAAACGTCAAATAAGCGTGCTGGAGCAATAGACTTAAAAAAATAAACTCGCAACAACGTTTACAACAATGAAATTAATTATGCGACAAACCACACACGCTAAAATGCAAAAACAAGTTAAGGTTTTTCAAAGATGAAAAATAATGATTTGAGAAAGCATACGAAGTAGAGTACCCCTATATATATATATTATCGAAAAATACGAAATCAGAATAATCCAATATTCATTTGATTCGAGACAAAAGCGGACATAGCCTTCAAGAGTGTTTAAGAATACAATGAGGCCAAGGATGGTTTAATTCGAGTTTCATTTGAAAGAAGCTACCAGCAAAGTGGGTGAAGCTCCATTGGTATAATATATAATATATATTAAAAATGTCTGGTAAAATAGTTCATATTTACAATGTTCAAAAATTCAACTTTTGTTTTCTATAATAATTGAAAGACCAATTTATTCTGCACAATTTAGTATCACTCTTTTTGTTTTACGATAATTACATGGGAAGTAATTAAACTAATTGAGAACATCCAAACATTGAATTTTGTTAAATGCCTGCAACCGCCATATCCCCCCATTTCTTTACGCACAGTTTAAATGCCATTGGCGATTCCGAGGCTATCACGATTACTATTCAAAACATTAGTAATATTTTTACTCCATGAATTTAATGCCATGAATATTTACTCTGGAAAGTAGAGTAAAGTAGACCTCAAGCATTAGTACTTCAAACCATTCGTTTTTTTTTGTTTGTTTACATTTGTTGCTTTTTGCGTGGGATAAATACTGGGTCTTTGCTAGAAGAAGCAGCATTAAGAGTGTTCAAAAAACACAATGTAGAAAATTTTACTTCTTCTAACGGCTTGTTAAATTTTTTCAAGAAAATAAATAACATTTCTAAGAAAATTTTGTGTGGATAATCTCGTGATGTTGTTATGGAAACAGTAGATTCTGTTAAAAGACGGATTTCTGATTTGTTGGAGAATTACAAGAAGGAAGACATATTCAACACTAATGAATGTGGTTTGTTTTATCGGGGAATACCAAACAAAACATTAGAAATGACTGTAGATAAATGGAAAGATGGAAAGATTTCTGAAGGGAGAATTACCATTTTGCTTGCTTGGAGTTCAACAGGAGAGAAACTAATACCTCTTGTGATAGGAAAAACCAGAAAACCACACTGTTTAAAAAAGGTTAACATCAACAATTTACCAGTCTTGCCGTATGGAGATAAAAATTCCTGGATGAGATCCTCTATTTTTACTGAATGGATTACACAAATAAACACGCTGATGAAGCAAAGAAAAATACTATGGTTTATAGATAACTGTCCAGCCAATCCGAGTGATTTGTCGTTTTCAAATGTCAGAGTAAAGTTTCTACCACATAATGCCACGTCGCATTTACAGCCGCAAGATGAAGGAATAATTCAAGCTTTCAAACTACATTAGAGAAAGTTCTTGCTACAGGCTATAATTTCCAGAGCAGAAGAATACAAATCGGCAAATGAAATTGCTTCATGTATAAACGTCCTCGATGTCATAATGTGTGTTAATGATTCATAGAATTTGATACGTCAAAATGTTTTGAAAAATCTGGTTTTTCGCAAAAATTTTTTGAAGATATCAGTGATTCACAGTCTGCAAATGATGACAATAGCCTTTCGAATATTCAAAATGTTATAAATCAATTGCCTTTTGAAGATGAACCAGTGAATGCTGAATTATTCATGAATTTTGACAGTTATATCCCAACATGCGATGCTTTCGTTGATCAAGAAAATTGAAGCAAGAAATTTGTGATATGTTTAAAAGTGAAAAAGAACATGACGAAGATTGTGTTAGTCAATATGAAGTTGAAATCCAAGAAAATGAAATTTCCGAAGAAGAAATATTAAAGGTGTGCAAAAAAATGAAAATGAATGCCCTAAATAACTGTCCACCATTGCTGGATTTATTGTGGAAACTTGAAGGCATGACTGAAACATAATTGTTGAAAAGAAGTAAAGAATTATTTTAAGCAACGAGACATTTTTTACTCTTTTGCTATAAATGAAACTTCATAAAAGTTTGCATAATTTCTTAATGAATAGTTTATTGCTGCCAGTTATAAAAACGTTATCATTATGCAATTACAAAAAATGCGTATTAATTACTGTGTACCTTGTCGTTATATATTATTTAAATCAATCACTACAGAAGTTTTTAAACGGAATTCAGAAAAAATAAGGTGAGTTATAAGTTAATTATCTTCTATGTAGCATATTTTAAACTAGTAATTCAGTTATTATAATTGTTAATTAATCAATTCATTACTTAATATAGTGCATTTTTCGGTATGTATATTTTAATTTGTTTTATTTTTTTAGATCACAAAGAAAAATTAAAGTACCATTTTTAAAAACACTTGATAAAGTGACCACCTATATATAGTGACCATTTTAGCACTTTAGACTTGTTCCACTGGATATGCTTAATTTCATTTGAAGTGTTAAACTTTTACACACAACTGGTCAGCTTCGCTATGATTTTAACACATAAAATATCAAATTAATTATGTATTTTAGAAATGTTTTTTTCAACTAAATAGAAAGGGACGTCCTTGTCGAAGAATATAAAAAAATAAGTTAAAGCTTTCTCGGATCTTAAAAGAAAAATTCGAGTGATATCCATGCCTATGGATTTAACATTGTAGGGAGGAATTTGCGATGTGAGTGATCACTGATCAACATCCTTAACATTATTTCTTCCATTTTAACTTTGAAAAATCGTAATTCATTTCTGTATAAACAATTTTTTCAACAAGGTGCATAAATAATTAATTCGATACTCATTTTAAATAATTGAAATACGGTATAATTTTTATTTTATAAACACTAAAATCTTTATCTTTGTATGATATTGTAAAACTAATTACCCAGAAATGCAATCTGAATTTAACTTTCAAAACTTTTAGAAATGCGAGAATCTTTAATCAAATCACGTCCTCGTTAGAAGCATCTTTTTCTTGATTAAAAAGTTTAAAATTACTTCTAAGATTAACAAACCTGAATAATAAAATACCTCTTTTACTTCTTCAGTGTTTTAGAAGTAAGTGAAAAGGTAATTGAGAACTATGTTGTTTTAACATTTCACATTATATACTGATCGTTACGCATGCTTTTGCATATTTAAAGAAAAATTCAAAATTCAATTGCAAAATCAGAGGAAGATAAAGACAATGACAGATACCTAGATGTATGAACTTAAAATTTAATTTATAATTTATTGATCAGTGAAAACATGGAAACGTACTCTATCCTATCTAGTACATAGAAATGCCAGTCAACGAAGTTTAAACGCGAACGTGACAAAATATAAAGAAAGGGTAACGAAACAAAGTGATAAATGATTTGTAGAGTAGAGTAAGTATTACAGAGACTTTCACTGTATTTCGCTCCATAAAGCTCGATGTGTATAGGAAAAATTTTATTGCTCCTAACATTGTCCCAAATCAATAATTTGAGGAGTAATTTTTTTATCATATGCGATAAAAATATATCATAAAAAATATTGTTTCGAAATAGTGATAGGAATGTACAAAATGCTCCTACTTACTTCAAGCCTTGAGCTGTATGGGTAATTCTTTAAAAGGCATCCCTTTCTATATTATATAAATTATATATATTATATAAATATTATATATTATATAAATTATATATTTTATATAAATTATATATATTATATATGGAAACCCTTGCTATATTATATAAATTCTTAAAATTTAATTGTTCATGAATGATTTTGTTGACGTATTTGAATGTTACTTTAAGAAGAAGGTTGAATATAAAATTGTGAAAAATTGAAAACAAATAATAGTCACAAAATCAGTGATTGATATAAATTTGAGTTCACTTTAAATCAGTGTTTGTATGATGTAAATTCGTTGAAGCTTTAACTAATTTTTCGTATTAGGGATATAATTGAATTATCCAAATATAATAAATCACAATGTGTTGATTCCGGTTCGAACCTATCCTAATAATGGATTAGAAAAGATGGTCTGCTTCCATTGTTGCAAATAAAAGAAATAAGGAAAAATATTCAGACACGTGTCTTTTTGGACGTATATTTATTTAACTTCCAGGTCAAATTTCTTTAGAAATGTTTCTGCACCTGTACTTCGTACTGAATAAAAATTCATATTTACTGTGGCGTCACGTGATGGGTTTATTTTATCGGTACTTCTCCATTATCCTTTTTACCTCTTTTTATAACAAAAAACTATCGCCAAACTACAGGATTTAACGCCAAAAATGCAGTCCCATTCACTTAACGTCAAAAGCATTGCACTTGCTTGTTATGTCATCAAGTGATTTTTTATTCGACATTTACCTGTATTTTTCATTATGTTTTACTGATTTATTAGTTATTTCGTTAATTAAAATAACAATTGCGTCCTTAAACGGCAGTGTCATGATATTAAGATATAAAATGCATTTGAAAAATGTTGTGATGCATAGTTACTGCAATGGATCAGTTTCAACTGACGACGCCACAAACATTTTATTTAGCAGCCGAGAGGGGTAATTAAGAAATATAATATAAATAAACAAATATCCAAGATTTTTTTTCTCTTTTCAGTTATATATTGTAATTGTTTCTTATTCAAACTTACTGATGGTTGACACTTTTGTGAGTGGCTTTTCCGAATTTCTTGTGTTTTATTTATTTATTTTGATATTCCAATGGCAACATTTTTTCATTTCTTTATTTGGCGTACAGTTTGGCGCTCGTTTATTGTTATGAAAAGTGGTCAGCGGGATAATGGGGAAGTATCACTTTATCTTTATGCATTATAACTTTATTGATACCAAATATTTTTATTTGAATTCATGGAGGTTAAGCGTGAAGGCGCGGGTGAAACGTTTTCACCGGTGAAAATGACGTTATGATTAGCTTGAAATGTATTCTTACACTGATAAAGCTAAAAAAACATTATATGATTGTGCCAGCATGACGTAAGTTCCACTGATTTTTCAATTGTTAATTATAAAAATTAGAATTGGAGCATTTATTGGTTATTTCATTTTGATTGTATATATTGATTACGTGTTAGTGATTGATTTAAAAAAAATAATAGTAAATTATACGTAAGATAAATTAATTTTTGAATAAAGAATTCAGAAAAGTAAAGGATTTCCCAAAAAATAAAAATTTTAAGAGTAGCGTTATGTAAAAATAAAATTGAAACGATTACGGAATATTAATACATTTTCTCTAAAAACAATATAAATAACTCAGCATTTGTTTCCGGCTAATATACGATAACAAAATTAAGATTTCATAATAAAACACAAATTGAAAGTATATCTATATCTGTTTCTTTTTAATAAATAAGTAAACTTAGTAACTTATCCTCTGTTCTGTCATCTTATTTACACAAGATTAAATTTAGAAGAACAGCTCCAGAAGCTCTGAAATTAACATTTCAGGTAAGTAGTCCTTACTGTCGATTAATAATATCTAAGCATATTTATGTTTCTCAAAGTACAAGTCAGTAAAAGCTATTTGTACTAATTTACATTCAATTTAAATCGTTTTCCTTTCAATAATTAAGATAAGTCTGCAATTTTTCCTCTGTTTTGTCATGTTATTTACATCAGATTACAGAAATGTTGTTACATTCCAAGAGGCCTGTGCATTAATCATACCCTGAACTTAACGTTTCGTGTCAGTTTTCCTTATTGCCGATGAATAGTATATGAATATTTTTAACAATTATTTCAAATTTTAAATGAAAACCATGATTTCTACCCACCGTCCTAGGACGGGCATTTACACTAGTCAGATTATTTTCGATGAATGCAATAATGGTGCATTGTTGGGCCCTAACACGTATAATCAATGAAACCAATATTGATTTTCTACTACCGATATCTCCTTAGACTGTAGTCGATATTCTTTCCTTAGTGGCAAATCAATATTGTGTCAATATTGCTTGATTTATCTATTTCATCGGTAATATTATGTATATCTTGAATAACATTGGCAATTTTGGCATGAAAATGAGTGTTTATATAATTACTAATATTGGTGTAATATTGGCAAGAAATATCTCGTCATTTTCTCACCAATATTTCAAATTTAAAGACAGTATATCATTCGAGGTATTGCGTAATATTGAGTTCTAATACCTATAACCAGTGTAATAACATTTTATTTTTCATGATTTTAAGTCATTCATTAAATTTGTTCGACAGTGTATCTAAAACAGGGATTCCGAAAGTGTTGTCATGTATCTTTTGAGAGTACAAGGATTATGTTCTAAGAGGGAACATGACGAGTTCGTTTTCATAACGCGCATACGACGCAGGACAACGTAGGTGAGTCAGTAAAAAAGATGTTTTATCTTGTACAAACTATTTTACATATGAGTACTTTTGAATTTTTCAAATGCATTAATTTATGTGGATGGTTTTAATTTTCATATAAAAGGATAACTATAGAAAAACGAAGAATTATTAGAAAAATCGAAATTCTTTTCTAAAATTTTATATTATTGATATTAATTTTCAAGACACGCAAAATTTTCCAGTAAGTAATCTTATTAAATGGTTATTAATAATGAAAGAATCTTGGCCTTGATTAAAAAGTAGAAAATGTCTTCTCCGAGCGTCCAAGAGACCGACTAATAAACAAACAGTGTTTTTGTGTAATTTATAACTCAAGAAGTAAATAAAATTTGGGTGATGCTACGATATTATCGCATTCATGGGGTATTTCACAATATTATCACATTCATATCGCATTACTGTTTCTCCCATTTTATATGCAAAAATAATTATATAGTAACAAAGGAAATCGTTAAGAATATAAGATTTTTAAAATGAACTTCTGTTCATTAAAATACATTTACAATTATACTCTTATAAATAATGGCCTTACTCCCTTGTTATTCTCTGTAAACCTAATTATACCTCTAAATATCAACTTAAATACAACCTAAAATAAATACTTATATTTTAAGTTGTATTTACATACAATTGCATGAAATTACTAGTGGAAATTACCATTTAATTTCCTTTCAAAATTAGGATTTAGTTTTGAATAAATAATCCCATCACGTATTTGTTAACAATGGAAGCTTGTTCTTGTCTTTTTGAAAAAGCAAACTATTCCATCTCTGCGCAAATACACGGTAACTCAAAACGTAAGTGGAAGTTTGGATGATGTATTGATATGATCGAGTTTATTTATAATCTTTTACACATTTTCCTAGGAACAATTAAGTAATAAAATAGAAAATATTTAATAATGTAGTAAAAGTGTACAGGATATGCATTTCAACTTAAACATATTGGTTTTATAAAATATATGAATTCATCTGAAATTAGTGCTGCATGATTTCAATCCGATAAAGTTTTTACTACTTAACATTATTTAAAATATTACCTCTAACCCATGATTAAAATGTCCCTTCCGGATTGGTTTTCCTTAAGTATGCTTTTAATTTATCATGTATGTTATTGATTGTTAATGATTTTATTAATTTTTTAAATCATTGGGTATTTTTATTATTAGCAGAGATTATTTACCATTGTTCAAATTGTGAAGCGTAATAGCTACTGCAAAAATCGAGATAGCTTTCGCCATTTGCGGGAAATATTTCTGTAATTTTAGTAATAATTGATGCAGATTAAAAATAAAACAAATTGCGTGTATTGTGAAGTATTTACTGGTTTTTACACCAGTAAAATACCATAGAAGTAAGATTACCACAAAAGTAAAGTTACCACAGAAATTGCACGAAATATTTTAAAACATGGTTTTCATTTCCATAATTTGCCTTCTAATACTATTTCCATTTGTCCAGCTGTAAGATTATGCACCTGGTTTGCAGATTATGTGTTTCTAATTGATTAAATTTTCCAGTTGTATTTCGTATGCCATGTTGTTTAAATTAGTGTAATTTAAAATGCCCACGTCCTTTTGAAATTCTACCCTTATAAACTTAATAAAATCTTGTATAGTTAGTTTTTCAATTTAAGTTACTCTGAATTTCCATTGAATAGAATATGCAACATGTGCCTATACTTTAGAAAAATAAAAAAATCTTCAGAATAAGTAATCCAATCACGTTTTCAAAAAGTGTGAAATCCTCTTTTTCTTGATTAACTATTACAGAATGTCGTTTCTGAGTTAAGTAGACTCTGAATCACAAAACATTGTTGCAGCGCAATTTATAATTTAATAAGAAAATAAAAGCTTAGATAATGTTACAAGATTATTGCATTTATGTAGATAAGTTTGTAATTTTTGTACAGGAGTAGTTATATGCGAATTGAGAAAATATCAAAGATTGTAGTAAAAAAGCAAGTAACATTTATTACCCCAGATATTTCTTTCTCTTAATCGGTATCAACATAGAAATATATATTACTTTATATAGAGTCTGTAGATGGCAATTGTTGATGGACCGAAGAAGACTTACAAATTGAGTATGGAAATAGTATAATATAAAAAGTTTAGGAAACATGGTTGTATAACAGTTTTCGTAGACAAAAATACGTGTTAAAAAATAGAAATAAAGACTAAAACCGAAAAATGTTGATTGTAACTTATGCGTATATATTTTTTAGTTATTTTTATTAAACTTTATTAACTTTAGAGCGATTTTTTCACATCACAACAGTAGATAGTATTGCAGATCAAATATAGTAGTACTTCTAGAAGGCTAAATATTCACTTTTATAGTTTTAATGTTAATAGAAGAAATTTCTAAAAATGTTATATATTTTTCGTCAATGAAAAAGCAGTACAGCATAGAGAATAAACTGGAATTTTTCCAACCTAAAACTAGTCGGATAAGCCAATCCCAAAACTTTCTTCTATCGCAATCATGTTAATACATCAAAATTCGCTATTACATCACTAATAAAATCAATATTTTTCGTCCTTCTGTAGTATGCCAGCTGCTTGCAAATCGTCGTCGAGTTACTTGGATGAGATCATCGGATGTATACTAAACTACGAAAAGTCCTTCTGGTCTGTACCGACACGAACAGATAGCCTCCCTATTCCTTGGTTTTAATATTTTAGTTTAATTTTGCGGGAAAACACGAAGCTAAAATTTTTTTAACCGGATTAAAGATGATTCATTCCCAGTTCCCGTCAATATTGAATTTGAATTTGAATATCGCCAAATTAGTCTGCTATAGCCAAGTTGGCTTCATTTATGGCATCCTATATTTGAGGCTAAATTTGGTGATGTTTCGCCATATATCACCAACATTGTCGAGATTCCGCCAAGTGCCACCAAGATTAGCGAGAATTTGACGTTGCCGAATATAAAAGAGTTGGAACAATGGTTATAACAATGAAAGAAAATTTGCCGAAACTATATTCACTAAACCACGTAAATTAAACCCGTCTATGGATGAATTCTTCTGTCTTGTTTGAAAATCTCAGCCTCCCCTAAAATATCAAACTGTTATATCTCAGCCATTTTTTAAATTGAGGCAAAACAAAAATCGCACCGAAATCCTTGGATCAAGGTCGAACAATTAATAGAAAAACCATTTAGGATTTCTATATTTTTTGTACATCTTTTTTAATTTGAAATTTGTAAGTGGCTATCACTGCGTCTCCTTCCGCCCGAATATCACCAAATTTAACTGGGATCTGAAGGACATAGTCAAAAACGTATACATCAAGTTTGGTTCAAATCTATGCATAACTTCTTACACTTTTCGATAATAAAATAATGAAAATGGCACAAAAGTCGGTATCGCAGCGCTCCCTTTTGACGGAATATTCGCCATTTTACAACATTTAAAACATATTTAATGATGCATAAAAAATGTTCAATCATTTTCATGTAAAATAGTAGGACAAAAATTATGTATTGAAGAAAAATAAAGAGGTGGATAGTGAAAATGCTTATGGAATCGGAAATTTTATTTTTTATTTTTATTATAAATGTAGATGTTGGACTAATTTATATGAATTAATCGTAAAATATCAGTTTCAGAATAATATTATCCCTTTTATAGCGAAAAAACTGAGAAATAACAAACATAAATGCACGGAGGCATAAGTAAAATTTGTGAAAAAATTTACCCCCATTAGGCGCCTCTGCTCCCATTTTGGGAACATGCTATTTTTTCTAAATATTCGAATTTTTTTAATTTTTTTCTTCAGAAATACCTTAAAGACTTTCTATTCATAAATAAAAAACAACTGTTTCATTAAAAATTGCTTAATATATATAGCGGCGCCTAATGGGTTAAATTGATGTACAATTATTAAGCGCATTAAAACAGGATTTTTGTAAAATATTTCGATTACTCTCTTAGTGCGATAATTACAGTCTATATGTGATAAATACGCTTTCAACTTTGCTTTGTGTTTTTTTTTTTTTAACAAAATATTTGCATAAGTACGTGGTGCGCATAAATTTTGTTGATTGTATACAGGGCAACACAAAATAATTCGTGAGTATTTCTGACATAGAAGTGAATTGCTTAAGGCTATTTTTAATTGTGTTACGCATTTTCCTGCTGAAATATATTTAGCAGACTTACAGAAGTTTGCGAATTTTAAATAAATTCATATACAGGACAACGCAAAGAACACATACATTGTCTTTTATGGTTAATAAAGTTCTGGAAGTAAATTATAAGTTGCCTTATGCGTGTTTTACCTGAATTAAATTTTATCTTAATATGTTGTGTATAAAAGTCTTTATATAATATACATGGTTGTACAGAAAATTTCGAATGCATTTCCCTCGATTGGCGAAAATGACCAGATGTTAATTTTCTAACTGAACTAAATTTTATCATGCTATGTAGCATATATTCAAATCTATAGATCATATATAAGACTGCACAAAATAATTCGACTACTTTTCTGACTATGGAAGGTAATTACTATAAATGGATTTTAAAATGCGTTATGTTTCGTAAATTATGTACTACATATCTTCTTTCACCTTATTTAACGGTGAAGTTTCGTTAGAGTTTTCTGGAAGTTTTTGAAAGTGTTTCATAATATATACCTGACGCATTATTTTTCGTTCTTGTTATTAAATTTAGCTGTAAACTTTCACTGATATGACATTTTATTTGTACCTAGATTTTTAAGGAAGAATTTTTTAGTACAATGCAGATATAATTTATATTTACAAAACAACTTCATTATGTTTTTCAGTTGATCGGCGTACAGTGGAGTATTTAATGCAAAATACTGGCCAAAAAGGCAGAAATTAAAATTTGCTCAACAGTTGTAAAAAACATATTTTAAAATAGCTGACTAACTGGTTTGTCGATCTTTGTCTACTTCAGGAGTAAGAGTCATATCCGGCGGCTCCTACCCTCAGTTGAAATGAATGTTTCTTTGTCAGAAGACCTTTTGTTATGTTTCAGCTTTGTTATTGTTTTTAAATGTATATTTTGACATATGAATTTAAATAGTTTTACTTTCCATATAATAAAAAATATATAAAAAATTAAATGGGTTATTTTTAAGCTTTTTTAGATCTAGTTTATTGAAATATATTATCTAATATATTCAAAGATTTCTAAAACTGTGTCGGAGTTTGTCAGACCATTTTTGAATAATACTCGCATTGGTTATACTTTTGAAGGTAATTAAAAAAAAAGAATTTTCCGCATATAGTTGTCATTTTTAGATATCAATAATAGGACTGCAAATATATTAAAAACATTCAAAAACCAGCATTTGTATACAATAGAGACTCAACTTTCCTAAATTCTAAATGCAAGTAATATATAAAACAAACCCATCAACAATTACTTTTCTCTTATAAACAATAAACAATTAAGTAAAAATTGTATTATAAATTTATATTTTAAATAAATGCATACATTTATGTATGTATAACATTAATTAAGTGTATGTACTAATAGTAAATCAACAACAATTGTTTTAACTTTAAAACACATTATAGTAATTTTGGCCAGGATTTTGCATCAAATACTCCAATGTGCGACGTTAATAGACTGTAAAAATATTCCTGAGGTTACTAAAACATTTTTAGTAAATTTGTATTCCACAGAATTTTTTAGTAACCGGTATTATAAACCGGAATCGTTGGTAACTGTTTTCTAGTAATTGTTGCAGATTTTCTTGTAACTGAGTAAGAATACAAAACAAAATTTAGTAATTGCAAGGATCAATGAGAAAAAACTAATTTTTTTTAGTAGATCGACCCATTTTTTTTTTTTTTTTTTTTTTTTTTTTTTTTACAGTGTATTAAAATATAGTATACTATGGAATATTTCAAGCAATTAATCATAATGCAAATTTCATTCAGTCGTTAAACCTCTATCTGTTATAAAAAAGTTTTAAAAGAATTCCTTTTATATTTATGACTTAATTGTGGCAAATTACTTTGAAACATATGCTTAAATTGCAGATTATGGGGAATGCATAAAAATAACCAAGGTGATGAGTAACGTAATTTATTTACGTACTTCCTTAAATTAACAAGTTAATCAATTTCATTATTTGTGTGAAAATAAATTTAAACCATGTAATCTCAGTAATTCCTTTAATTCAATGATTGCTAATGAAACTTCTCCATGTGTTATCTCAATATGTTTTATTATAAATACTGACATTATTTACAGTTTCTGCGATATTTGACTATTTTTTTAAAGGAAACTATCCACCAGAATAAAATCTGGATTGAAGGTGCTTATGATAACAATTTTTAACGTCAATATATATTTTTGTATATAAAAAAATCTAAATATCGGTACTTGAGCTTTAGCAACAACAAATGAAATAAATCAGTCAAGTACGAGCATAACTCGAGCTCAAAGGGTTCGGTACATTACATTTATTTATTAATATTTATTAATTAATGAAGTCCTACTACCCCTAATTTTTTTCGTAATTTTTCGGAAATAGGAGGGGTGGACATATTTTTTCCAGTATACTTTCAATGATATCTCTCAAAATGTAATACCTAAAATTTAAGCAAATATATTTTTGAGTTCCATGTTACGAGATCTATCGAACGATACTCTACACGATATATCAAAAGAAAGATGTTGTTCAAGCAAGCTAATTAATATATCGGTTAATTAGCGACAATTGTTCTCCAAAATCATTATCAAATATTATTGGATGATTCTCGAGCGCCCGTGAATGTCCCCGCTGACCGCCGGAAATTAAAATCTGTGTGTAACAGAAAAATGCGTTTTTCTCAAAAACTATATTACCTAGGGAAATCGCTGTAGTTTTCTGCAAGGTTTAAATAAAATCCTACTACCCCACTTTTTTCATAATTTTAGTTTCAGTAGATTCGTTAATAGAGGGGGGCGGGGAACATAATTTTGCAGTGAATTTTTGGAGATATCTTTGAAAATATAATGCCTAAAATTAAATCAAATACATTTTTGAGTTGGATATTACTGTATCTTTCACACGATATACAAAAATAAACCTTTTTTTTCATGTAACTTAATTAGCACCCTAATTCTTTTCTAAACATATTTATGAATGGCTAATAACCTGAAAATATGTGGGTAAAAAGGCTTTGTAACTTCCCCAAGTTTGAACTTTCCACATCTCATAGTATTCGAGGAAAAGGTCTCTGACAGACACAGGAGTGATCTTATAATGATCCCGTTTTTACTTTTTAATTACGGAACCCTAAAAATGGGGCCTGCTGCATAAATTAAACAATTTTCAGTGGGTCATATCGAAATTTTTACCATATTTTACTAACTCTATATCTCGAAAAGTACACAGGATATGAAAAAAATATTGATATTTGTAAAAAAAGGCAAACATGAAATAAAAAAATGAGTACGACTTTTCGTATGAATTGTTTAAAAATAAAACATTTGATTAATCATAATCCTGTGTACTTTGCTAAAGAAAAGTGTATGTGGTATAAATGTGCAGGCAATGAAAATTGCAATGGAATTTGTTAACGTTATTCTGCATTTTTGTGATCACCATGTTGGCAGAGTTCCAGCGCCACAATTTTGATTTTTTTTAAATATGATGTACGTATGTTAATAACGATGTTCAAGATTGACACAATAAATACCTTTAACCATATTTTTATTCCTAAATAAGGTTCTGCATAATAAAAGTAGACGTGATTTTTCAGGCGTCAGCCGTAATTAGCGTTATCTCTAAAAAGTTTAAAGATAAGGGAGTGATTTAATAATATTCTTAAACGTAAAAAAAGAAGAAAGAACATTTACAATGAGATAATTTTTTATATTCATATATTATTCTTCAGAAAGATAAAATATATATAATAAATAATGTATTAAAAAAATTATTTTAGAACATTTTAAAATATGTAATTAAGATAAAAATATTCCAAATTATATTTATTCTGAAGTACTTTCCTCAGAAACGTCAATAGAAATACTTTTAAATATTTTTGAGATAAAGTTAGCATCCGTATTTTTTTATTTAAAAATGGGTAATTATGGTTATTTCACAATTGTTAGTATGTAACAATTATGTAACAAAAATATCGAAATGCAGATAGAAATCAGAATTCGTATAATGTGTTAAATGTCTAGTGTATCTAAAGTATTGGGTTGCATGTTTGGAAATATGTTTGATGCTTTTGTCTTTAAATTTCAATGTATCCAAAAACGTTGTAACACTCTAAAAGTGACTTTTTTAAAGCTGAGAAAAAAATCCTCAAATCTGAGTATGTCACGTAGTTAAAATGGCTCCGAATCAAAATTACTCAATTTTGAAAAATTTATATACTCATTTCTGAAAACATGCGCACACTCAAGAATAATACATCATGTGCTTATATTTGAGTATGTCCATGTTTCAAAAATGAGTTTGAACTGATCCTAATAATTTTTGAGTATGTCCATGTTTCAAAAATGAGTATGAACTGACCTCTATGTATTCAGATTTCAGTATGTTCATGTTTAAATATACTGAGTATTTCTGGTATTTCAAATTTGAAAGCATTGGATCGTCATTGGATCGTCAAGCAAAAAGTTTTATAACAAAATGAAAACATCGATTTACTCAGATTTGAAAGTGTCATTTTACTCAGTCAATAATTTGTATTAAATAATTTTTCTTGATTAAAAAAAAAAAAAAAAAAAAAAAAAAACTTTTTTTTTCTAATAAAAGATGCTCATAAAATAAAATATATAAGGGAATATTTAGAACAAATAATCATATTTGACACTTTTCATTCATTTTTTAAACTAAATATTCCTTAATTCGTTTTATCAGTAAATTTATTCTTACAATTTGTATCTAAATTAATAAAAGTAGTATTCAAACACATGATGAATTTGCAGATTAAACGAACTGTACTAAAATATATGTATAAATTAATGAATTATTTACACACTTTAATTATTTAACAAAGTTATCGAATAAAGTTTTCGCGTGTTGACTGTTTTTATGCAAAATAATCTCAGTAATCGATTTAGATCAATGATTTCCACTTTAATCAAAGAGCTTTTATAAGTCAGTTGAGTATGGTTTATCTGTCGGATTAAATATACCACTACATTTAAATCAAATTTAAGCGTAAATTAAAAACACAATCTTTATGTTTTTTAATTCAATCTTTCTAGATAGTTAAATTATATATGCATTTTTTTATGAAATGAATTTTCAAACGATTTTATAAATGTAAGTGCGAAGTTAGTAATATTATAAAATATAAATTACAATCCAAATTGTTTTACTTCCGCCGTATTTTCAACGTTAACTTTATTTGAAATACATTACGATTATTTTAATAGATTGTTATTTAACATCAGTATTATTTTTAACCAATAAATAACCCATTATATTTATTCTACAACTGCTAGTGTAATATGCAACCATTCTATAACGTTAGCTCGAAATATATGTTTGTGTAGTTTTTTTGTACTTAATGGTCTCTACACGATTTATATTGCATTTGATATACGATTTAATAGATGAAGTTGTTTTCACTTTTTGTGCTTTCACTTTTATTTAGAAAAAATGGATGCTGTTATGTAAATAGTATGCTTTTTAGGTGAATTTAAAAAAAATATATAACGAAATATAGTGATTTTAGAATAAGTCAATAGCGTATAACAAATTTTTGTCTGAAAAAAGTAATCTATATTATGAACATTAGTTGAAAAACCTCACATTAATCCCAAAATTCTGTGCGATGAATGAGTTTAAGAATATTTAAATATTCTTCTTAAGAACTCTTAAAAATATTTAAATAACCACAAATTATTTAAATATTATCACAGTACAAAATGAACATTTCTGAAGACTTTATGAAAATAAAATTTTAAATACGTTTTTTTTTTATTTTACATTAAACATAAAACACACTTTATTGCACAAAAAGTTTTATTATTTTTAATGTTATTGTATTCATTTATTTTTCCTATGTTAAATTTTTATAATAGGAACAAACACACTAATTTCACTACTCACAAATTATGTTTATGTACAATATATTGTTTTTCTATTGTATTCCTATTATATATGTATTTTGCTATTTAATTATGTAACTGACATTTACCTAAAAATGGTTAAAAGCCTATTTTATTGTGAAAAATACAACATAGCTATATAATTTAATTATTTTCTGAAAAGTATATGTCTAATGAAATGAATATCAACTATACAGTGTGTTTAGAAATGACTTGAACAGACTTAAAGCACTAATAAATCACACTGGAACAAAAAATGTGCATACAGGAAACCAAGGTCACAAACCATCTGTTCGTCATAAATCCAGGATGTCTCACTCCACACCGAGCAAAGATTTTCATTATTAACTTTAACAATCATAATGATGTTATAACAATATTTTCAAAAGATCTACACTGCTTTATAAAAAAATTTCTATCTTCTCAAAAATTTCAGGAAATGAACCCGATCAACATCCAAACACCGCCCAAACGAACAACGTCCAAACATTCATTTATTTAGAAATTAGGTCAAAGTACATATGAAGTCACTGACTTCATTACAGCATATTTATAATGTTTCGCCACATTTCACACAATATATATATATATATATATATATATATATATATATATATATATATATATATATATTGTTGAGCATATCGATAATTTATAATCATCGTTTTAAATTTATTTGCTTGTAGTTCAACCATCAGTATATATGATTGAATATTTTTATTGTGATTCTATCACAATACAAAAAACACCTGTTTCAATGCGCTCTATCACCTCTGAAAATTTTTACACTATGTATGCAACTAACGTTCGGTTCCATCATCCAGACTTCACTAAAGTTATAAAAAATTATTTGTTCACGTATTCATTTTAACTCAACTACACTTTCTAAACCGCATACTTCTATCTAATGTTAAATAGTTATTTTTTTTTAAGATACTGAAATGTCTTTTAACAACAAATATGATTATTTAATCCAATGAAAATATGTCTCTTTCTTGGGTACAAAAAAAAAAAAAAAAACCTCCCTATTAACGAAAGGGTTCTGAATTTCTTTGCGTGTTCTTCAAAAGTACTTACATTTATTCATTTATTTTTAATGATAAAACATACAATATAACAACATACATAACATACAATATAACAAAAATACAATATGTTTCTTTTCCGTACAAAATGTACACATAAATTTTGCAATACATATTTTATATACTAAAATTTAAATTAAAGTTCTTCAAAGCATTAACTATCAGTTACTTTTTTCTGTATATTACTTTAGCTGACTAATCAACGTCTATAAGTTCATCTTTTATGCAAAAGTAACATAAATTAAAAATAATAATAATTATTATTATCATATTGTTCTCCTTTTTTTCATTTTTGGACAAGTACGATTATCCATTCTAAAGTATAAATACATTTCTTTACGCAGTAATTAACATACTTTCATTTACTTTTGCATGTTATTTCGGTAAATTAGTTAATATTTTCAAAATAATCATATAAGGAACGCCAACATAAAATAAAAACAAATAATAATTGTCATATTTAAGAGAAAAATAAAAACTATTTAAAATTAATTCCTTCGATTGTAAATTACGAATTATAAAAGGCATATTTCCCACAATAATTCTACTAATGATAAGATGTCATCATTGATTAAGGAATTATAACGAAATCATTTACTACATTATACAGAATCTTTACATTTTCTCTTATTTTAATACAAGTCTGAAAAACATAAAAAAGTTAAAATCGCTTTTGCAAAATTATTCTTTTTAAAGATTAATGAGTAAAGAAAAAAACATTACTTCAAAAAAAGATTTAAAAAAAAATTGTTCAAAAGAAATGGCGACTTTTGATTATCGCGATGTTCTTCGAGTGCTTCGAAAAAGAAGTTTTGGTAAATTAAATCAGCATCCATACATGGTTTCTTTTAAATAAATATAAAATAGAGTGCATACTAAGTAAAATGTTTAATGAAAAAAATGTAAAGTACAAAAGAGTCAATATTTTCATGAAATAATAATCTGACATTAAATAAAAAAGGCAGGTATTCAAAGAAAATGGAATATTATATAAAGAATTTTGAAGATTGAATAAAATAAATTTCATTCACATATTAATCAAAATTAAATTAGACAATAGAAAAATGTCTTTTTTAAAAATAATTTTTTATTCATCCATTTTTCTTAAAATATTCAAGAACATTTTTGAAGTTTGAAAAAGAAAACTTGAAAAAAAGTGTTGGAAAATTATTATAAAATCCAGACACATGTGCCGAAATTAATCTGATTTTAAAATAATATTTCATAAATAGCAATTGAATTCGTTTAAAATATTTAATTTTATTAAATTGTAGAAATAATAGAAATTGTATTAATCTTCCAAATATGATTCTCCAAATATCTTTGTATGAGAAAAAATAATACTATATTACGGTTCTAAAAATTTTTCAACTTTTACATTTCGTTTCTTTAACTTACAAATTATCCTTTAAACCACCTTTTCCAAAATAATCTTCTATCGACTATATTATTAATGTTTGAAAACGACGTCTCTCTGTCTGCCTATTGTTTCTGTCTGTAACTCTAAAAACTTTTCTCACATACGGAGTAGAAAGGCACTAAAGTTATCAAAATGCGCTGGAAAATTCGAGAATTCCATTCTTTCAGGTTTCGAAAAAATCCACCGGTAATTAGAAAAGATATTAATTAAAAACATTAAAAACTCATTAAAAATTGCGCAAAAAGAACAATTTTTATCCAATCAGCTGCGTTTGATAAAAATTATTTCCAAGCCAGAAAGAGACAAAGTGTCTGCCGATAAAAATACCGAAGTAGGGTTTTAATATGGGCATGCAAATTATAAGATCTAATTCACCTACAGTTTTTAATATAACACCACGTGAATCATCTCTCTCTCCACATTAAAAGATTGTACAAATTAAGGAAATCCATCCATTAGAACCAAAGATATTAATTATTATTTCTTTAATTTGATTGGATAAAAATTATTCCTTTTAACTTGCTTCTTTCATATTGGGACGTCTAGCTGTCTAGAAGGATGAAAGATATGAAACCAGTTTAAGTGGGGTTATTATAGGCTATATAAAATTATTAAAAATATTGAATTTAAGGACTTGAAAATTATGTATCCCTTCGTAATATGAAATGCCGACTCCAAAAAATTAATTTTCGTAAAAATCGGTAAATAATTCCCGAAGATATCAATTTAAAAAGTTTTAATTTTGTGTGGCAAAAAGACGAGTTTTAATTTCGATACTGCGGCGGATGTTTTTCTCGGTAACAAACAGATCGTCTGTCAAATATTTTATTTCCGAAAGACAGGATAAACGAATTAGGGCTTTTAGGCATCGTTATTTGTTTTGTTTTTTTAATTATTGCATTTATCGATTTGAAATATATGCATCCACGTGTATTTCTGAACAAGGATTCTAAATGTGTAATTTTGGTTTTTCACCGATAATTAGGAAGGGAAATATCAATTAAAAACCATTTAACAAAGCAATTCATTTCTAAAAAATTGACACGTGATCTGATATTTCAGAGAATGAAACATTTTGATAAAAAAACCGCATTTTCTTTATACTAAGAAATTTGGGCCCTGTTATTTTTTTAATTGTTATTATTGGATTTATCTATTTTAAATTTATGCATTCATGTTTAGATTTTTACGAGGATTCTAAATTTGTAAATTTGGTTTTCCTCCGATAATTAGGAAGGAATTTACAAATAAATTAAATGCCAGATATTAAGGCCACTCTATTGCCAGATTAAAAGAAATATAATAAGGCGATCTGTTTGAAACTTTAAGATATTTTATAACACGTAATATAAATTTTAAAAATGAGGCCGCCTCGAAAAATATGGGGAGAAGGGAATGCCTTGGCCCCCCAAAGGGGGTACTTTTCTAAATTTTGAACACACCCCTCATGTGATACATTGTTATAAAGGTCTTTGGCCGCTTAATCATATTATGTATGTGCGGTGTCCATCCCAGCAATTTCCCCCCCTATGGGGGCTCTTTTCTAATTTTGCCGATACCCCTCATGTGATATATAGTTGGAAAGGTCTGTGACCGCTTAATCATATTACGCATCTCCGGTGTCCATCCCCCCACTTTGCCCCCCCCAAGGGGGCTCTTTTCTAAATTTTGCCGATACCCCTCATGTCATATATCGTTGGAAAGGTCTGTGACCGCTTAATCATATTATGCATCTCCGGTGTCCATCCCCCCTCTTCCCCCCCAAGGGCGCTCTTTTCTAAATTTTGCAGACACCCCTCATGTGATATATCGTTGGAAAGGTCTGTGACCGCTTAATCATATTATGCATCTCCGGTGTTCATCCCCTCTCTTCCCCCCAAGGGGGCTCTTTTCTAAATTTTGCAGACACCCCTCATGTGATATATCGGTGGAAAGGTTGGTGACCGCTTAATCATATGATGCAGCACGAATGATATATGGTGCCGCAGGCAGCGGGGACCCTAGTATTTATATTCATTTTAATGAGTGTAATTACTAAATTTGATATGGATGCGTTCAATTAAATTTCCACTAACTAATGTAGATTTGCAGTGAGCTCAAGCGACTATCTTATATAATCTCAATAATTTATTAATCTGAGTATAAAAATTCACATGCAACATACTTAATTTAATATAAATATATGTAATTATATATTACCTTTATATATAATTTTATATCGTTACATATATGAAAAAATAAAAAATAGCCGTAAAACATTATAAACCTGTATTTTTAAGGGAATCAATTGCAAATATTCATTTTCAAATGGTATTGCAGTCTAGTCATCGTGATTCCAAAGCTTTGAAGATATAGATAAATATCAAGGATCTCCTCTACAATCGTCATTAAGATTTCCAACACAACAGAAGATGCAAGACAATGATTCTCTATAAAAAAGATGTCTCATCTTTAACAGGAGATTGTTTAGGTAATGTAGACTTACGACTTCCAAAATGGAATCTTGAGTTTATAATTATTATCATTCTTCGGATTATTATATCGCTGCATTTTTCTCACATTTCAGATACACAGAAGTATAAGACTGATAATACGAATTCTACATTTTCTTACTTTTAACATGACAGATGATATTGAGCCAAAAGACAATTTTTATTTGACTTTTTTATACCAGTTATTTGTGAAAATAATTACTCGCAGGTATGAATAGAAAAACATTTTTTTTTCTTTATCGCAAATGGTTGCTTCTTTAATTAGCTGTGAAATTAAATTCCAAGTTCTCATCTTTTCTGTCCTTTTTTGACACTTTTTACATATAAAATCGTTACTTTCCAATATTTTATAAATATTTTCTTAGTTTAAAAATGTTTTGAACCAATATTGAACTAGATTGCAGACGATATTTAATTCCACTCAATTGAAATGCGAGAAGCTATTTTTTTTTTCAATTCCTACTATTAGCTCACACTCTCTCTATATTTATATATCTTGTTCAAATTTTCAATCCTTAATAAAATATTTTCTATTCATCCTATCAAGTTCAAATAAATTTTTTAAAACTTGTACTGGATGGCAATTGATGTTAATACAGTTTTTTCAAATATTAATTCATTAATTAAATTTAATTAATTAATTTTAATTTTATATTTCATTTCTGTTCAAAAGTATAGACTCACTCCATATTTATAGTCTCACCTTCACACGTAAAAAGATAATGGGACTGGCTGTTCACGGACGAAGATCAGGCGGCTCGCGGGCGAAGGAGACTATAAATGTGGAGTGAGTCTATACTTTTGAACAGAAATGAAGTATAAAACTAAAATTAAATAATAAAATTTAATTAACTAATTAATATTTGAAAAAAAAACTGTATTATCGTTAACTGTAACATCGCTATGGCACTTTATTGTGAAGTTTGGTAATTTTTGAAATTCAATATTTGAAAAACGGCATAATCATTAAATTTTAAATTTATATCAAGAAAAATACAATTTTTCTAACTTCCTAACGCAGTTTGTCTACCAATTTTGTGAGAAATACTTTTAGCTATTAATTTATGGTATTTTAGCTATTTATTTTTTATTAAATTTTTAATACATTTCAAAAATTTCTCTTATGTAAGATATTTAGCAGGATATAAATTTAGGAATAAATACCGTCAACAAGGCGAAGCGTGTAGATCACTGGAAAAAAATTTCTATTTGACCTAAGTAGGAATTGGCTTAAAAAAAAGTTTTTATATTACTTGTTATACATTCGTTTTTTTTTTTTTTTTTTTTTTTTTTTTTTTTTTTTTTGTCGCTATATGTTTATTTGTACTTTAATGGACATCGTGCCAAAAATATCTTTCGAGCGCCACATATGACTTTAAAAAAATTTATTATATATGAGAAAGCAAAATACTGATTGGAAATAAATGCAAATACATTTTGTCCTGAAAGAAAGTATTCTACATTTTTTATGTTATCCCAATTAATCTAAAGAAATTAATAAAGTTAATTCTGACTAAAAAAAAAGTGTAAACAAATTTAAAACATTTTTGGTAATGCGCGGAGAGATATAAAGAGAAGCGGCGCCATTGGATAGAGTAATTAAATGTAATACCACTTCGCTATCTTAATATCAAAAACTGTTTTGCAACAGCACTAATTCATATTAAATATATATATCAGGCTTAGAAGGTGTAATTAAGCTAAAAGTAATTAACATGTATGCATACAATGTTTTTTTTTATTACTATATCGACGGCATTATGCTGAAAGCGGTCGTTAGTTGCATATACGGCTTTCCGAATTGTCGTGTACAATCTTTAAGAGATGATTCAGCACATTATAACAAACATTTATTGTATGAGAAACCCGGTTCGTAATCCAATTATTCAATCATACATGCAGCGTGTCGAACTCCAAGTTTAGTACGGATTTCCCATTTAACTTCAAAATGACAAGATTAATTTATCAATATATTTAACAGAATAAATTTACTCTGTGTGTAGTATATTGAAATCACTGGAAATTTACAGTAATTATGACAGTGACATAATATGTATTGTGATCTACATTCGGAATCAAACTGTGTCTGGATCAGTTTTGTTTGAACACGGATTATGTCCAGTTCCGGCATTTTTCGAGAATTTATCGAATTTTATTATTCAAAATTTTATTTACTAATTACATTTAAGAATGTTGAAAATATCGTCGCAATAACTTTATTATTGTTAAAGCAAATTATCGAAGCTTGTGTTTGGATTTCGGTGAGATTCCATGTATTTATGACGAATAAGTGGTTTGGCTATATCAGAAATCTGTGCGAAAGTGTGCTTTACGACCTCCTAAAATTTTTACAGGGCCTTTCTTAATAACTGTATAAATGATAATTATCACACTTGACTCATCTTATTATATGCGTATTGAAATAAGCTTTTACATATTTTTTAACTTACAGTTCTGTATGTATGTGGCAGTCAAATCTTGTGCCTCAATTTTCACTCACTTCCTGTTGACGTAAAGCTTTAAAATTTGGAATATATATGTATTCCTGAGCGCAATACTTGAACTGGACATTATTTTTTTTAAAAATTCGATACCTAAGGGGGGGAGGGGGTCAACGACGGCCCAAAACTTGCATTTTCGTCATAGAAATAACGCTACGATTGTTTAATTGAAAAAAATAGCTGCATTCTTGCAACATTCATCCATGTTTACCACATTGTTACCCGCATCATTATGGCGTCAGCAATGAGCGATGCACACATTTGTGATTTATAATATAAGTTGATTTTTTGTGAATTTTAACGATTTTTTTTTTTTACATTTAATTATTTTATTATGAAAAAAGGCACCAACATTTGCTTTCATAAAAAAAAAAAAAAAAAAAAAAAAAAAAACACTAGTATAAATAAAATAAACAAATATAATAACATAATAACTTTAACATAATATTTTTAAATGAAATCTGTTGTATATTTAATTTTATTGTAACATATAAACACTTAATTTAGACTATTAGTTTCGTAGAGTCTATAGATATGTTCAGTTTTTCATGTGGGAGTATTAAAAAGTCTTTTAAAAAGATTTCATCTGAATTTTTTATATTAATATGAGGGTTGTAAGTCAACGTTTGTAACATAGTTTTTTTGCGTAATAATAATTTAAACATTTAAATTAAAGGACAAAATGAAAAAAAAAATCAAGCATCAAAACGTATATCAAATGCAATATAGATATTCTTATTGAATATATTAAGCGCTCAACTTTACAGAAATTTTTATTTCGAACACAATTTACGAATAAAGATAAACAGTACTAAGAAATGTAGAACGATTCTAACAAATAATTTTTAATAAAAAGAACATACTGTTATCAGATAGAAGTATCTGAAAAATATTTTCATGCATTTCCAATAACATCACCGAAATTAATGCAGATGAATAAAAATATGGATTTATTTTAATCTTCGGACATTAATTATTCAGCATTTCATTTTACAAAAAATATTTGAACGACTTTGCTTAAAAATGCATAGTTATTTTACCTTTCTAAAAGGATTAAATTTAAAAGAAAAACAGTCTCGGTTTAAATACTTTTTTTTTCTTTTTACGCTTAAATTTGATATAAAGATTCTTCCTTACATTAATCCTTCCGGTAGAACATACTTATCTAACTCGTGGAGTTGTTTGATTAAAGTGGGAATCTTTGAACTAAATGGATTACTGAGATTATTTCGTTTAGAAAAAGACTTCACACAAAGAATTTATTCGATAATTTTGTTAATTAAATGAAGTGCGTAAAAAAGTCATTAATTTTTTAACTTTATATAGAGTTTCAAGCAATTCATTTAATCTACAACGTAAGAAAGCGTTTGAAAATAATTTTTATCGATTTATGTAAAAAACATAAAAGGAATATTTGTAAAACGATTTAGTGACTATTTAGTTAACTATGTAATTTTAAACATTTGACTGTGAGATCTATTTTAGAAAAATGCGCAAAAATGGAATTTGTATTTCCGCTTTCATTTTGTGCATTATAACAATAACAATTTTGAAATAGGTTATTTAAAAAAATAAATAAATAAATAAACGAAATAACTAGAATATTTAATATTTTAACATTTATAAGACATATTAAAGGATTAAGGTTATATTTTACTCAAAATCGTTTTATTATACCAAAAAAAGTAAAATGAGATAGAAATTCTGAAGTTTAATAAAGCAAATATAAATTTTATAACACATTTGCAACAAGAAAAGTACTAGAAACAATTTGTTTTTCCTGCCAGCTTGTGTACTCCAAAAATGGTGCATTTGAGTTGCCGGAATTCAAGTTCGAACGACGCAAGCAAGGGGTTGGTGTGTGTATGGATAATGTATTGTAATTATTTGCTCGAAATTTGCATATTCGTTAATATAAACATATTTCATAAAAAAAAAACAAGAATGAAAAATCAATCATGCGTCAAGCATAGATTATGAAACACTTTCCCTCACGTCCAGAAAACTGTAACAAAACTTCAACGTTAAAAAAGGTGAAGGAATACATGTAAATTTACAGTCTTGAAAACATATAACACATGGGAAAAATTCAGTTTTCAAAATTACCTTCCATTGTCTAAAAAGAAGTCGAATTATTTCTGCAGCGCACTATATCATCTATAGATTTGGGTATATATTATATAACATGACAATATTTAGATCAGTTAGAAAATTCACAGTTAGCATTTTCGCCTATCGATAGCCCTGTATATTATCTAAAGACCACTTGTATATATGCATATTATCTATACATCGCATATTAAGTTGAAAGGTATAAAACGGATTTAGGTTAAATTAAAAAAAAACGCATAAGACAATTTAAAACTCACTTCCAGCAATTACTAACCGTAAACGACAATGTATCTTGTTCTTTGCGTAGCACTGTACATGAATTTATTTGTATTCCACAAATTTCTATCAATCTACTAAATATAGTTCAGCAAGAACAATTAATAAATATCCTTAAGCAATTCACTCTAACTTTCTGTAATACTTATAAATTTCCTTGTGTTTCTCTGTAAATGATCAAACGAATTTATACACTCCAAGTAATATGCAAAATTTAGTTAAACATAAAAAAAACCATAGACTGTAATTATCGCACGTATACTGTAATCAATAGCTTTTGTGTGCTCCTGTAAATGGACGATAAACGCAATGCACACCATACTTTTAACCAAGCAATTTATAGTGCACCTCAGTAATGCATATAATTTCCATTATGTTTGAAATAGTGAAACAGTATTAAATTACACATCAAGCAATTTTTTTTCCGTAGAACAATGTGTACCAGAATTCTTTTGTTTGACCCTCTAAATGAATAATAAATGCTTTGCACTCCATATTTTACGAAAAGCGTGTTTTCATGCTCTTCATAATTATATATCAATATGATCATGTTTCAAATGGGGTAGCATCATGAAAATGCACTTTAAACGATTATTTCCCATTGACTGTAATGTAATGGAATAATTTTGACAATCCCTGTAAAAATCTATTGCTACACACTTCATTTCAATAGGGAACATGCTGTCGTAAATGACAATAAAATACAAAAATTTCAGGTCTTTCCAATTATATTTACGCAAGTTAGAGCACGGACAGACGGCAGCTAACCGAAGGAAACACTTTTTAACAAGGTTGGAAAATGTTAAAAAACTTAATTTCAAAGGTCGAGAAAATATGTTTTATGCTGTTAAAAAATTGTAGCCGACTGTCCAGTCATTCGACCTTTCTTATAGAAAATGGTTACATAACCATAATATTACTATATTCTGACCATAATAGTGTCCATAATATAGTCAGATTCGCTTAATAATATGCTCATGTAATCATTTGCTTTGAAACGTTTGAACGACTGTGCAGTGTTCTACATATTTTTAACGGTGTATACACCATTGTAATTCCCATTATAATCATTTATGGATATCTGGAAGTGATAATACATAATCAAAAAACAACATCATCTAAAAAGTTTCAATGAAATGCAATAAATACTTTATAGGTGAGAACATTCAAAACGTTAAGCCAGCTTTGATTTCTAATTAAATTTCTACATTTATTGCTAAATAGTATTAACAATTATGAAAAAATCATAATTACTCATTTTTCACATGGAAATAAAATACTGATGTCAGCTAAAAAAAATATTTATTACTTAACATTTTTAAGCCTTTTGGAAGACCTTATTTTAGTACATATTTTTTTTAAGGATTATATATAAATAAAATGTCTACTTTTATCTCTGTTTTATATGTATAAACTTAATATAAACAATCATCATGTCTTTAATCCTTATGATAAAGCATACTGAGCTAAAACATGCAGATGTTTTATCAGCATGTAAATCATTGAATTAAATGGATTACTTAGACTACACGTTATAAAAATATTTTCAGATGATTAAATGGATAATTTTGTTACATTAAGGAAAAATGTTTAAAAAAGTCCATTACTCAATACTTTAATTATTACAAGCTTTTTTTTAAAAAAAAAAATCAATGGTTTGATCCACTTCCATGAAACCAACTGTCTCTCCAGTATAGGCTCCAGTATAGGCTCCAGTTTAGGCTCCAGTAGCAGAACACCACTTTTCACACAGAGTGAAAATTTTACAAGCGCAAGTCAAAAAAAGATGATTAATACTGACAATAATCATCTTTAATGCAAAGCTACCCGTTGCTGACGACTGGCTTTTTAGATAATCATTACCATAGATTAATCTCGGAAAATAAAACATTTATAGTTGCATAAAAAAAAACTAAAAAAAAAAAAAACTCGAAAAGTATTTGTCAGAAAATTGTTAGACAAACTGCATTCGAAAGGTAAAAAATTGTATTTTTCTTGATATAAATTTCAAACCTAATGATTATGCCGTTTTTCAAATATTGAATTTCAAAAATTACCAAATTTCACAATAGAGTGCCATAACGAAACCTTCACGCATAAAAAGATAATGATAACGGCAATGTGTCTGACGTGTATACTGGCACGATTCACAAATTATAGTAGCCTTATTATTCTGTTAAAAATTTAAAGTGAAATATGATGTCAAGAGTGCATGCGTTTTATTTAATTCTCGACAAATAGCATATTTTAGTCCACCTCAGTGAGGCATATCAATTTCATGCATACAATTTCATTATATTTGAAGTATTGTAACTTTATTAAAATCCAAAGAAAATGATTTTTCCCCATAGACCCCATAATGTAAACCCCATAGATACCATAATGTAACACAATTATTCTTTTTTTTTTAAGCTGACCTATTCCATAATAGAGTCTACAGAGAATTCGCCTAATTTGGAAAGAAGTTTTTTGGATACATTTTGGTACTTTTCCATTATACCAACATCATGCCAAAATGTATGTTATTGCGCCATTTATTTCAACCCTGAATGTGCAAATAATTTTTATTTCAAGCCGTTCCAAGCACTGTGACTCGTTATTTATTAAACGCGAATCTCTTTTTTTTTTATTATTATTATTTAATTGTAAGCACGCAATATATTTTAATTTACTATTTTTTGAATCGTAAATACTTTTTATTAAGTTATAACTTACATTTTTCGCTAATTCAAAAAGAAAATGTTTACAAGCATTGCGGAATGGATTTTGGCGGGACTTGCGCCCTTAGTTATATAATATATCAGAGATGGTTTTGGTATCTCGCATATTGTTCTACTTTGCTTAATTATAGAATTATGGGGAAAGTTTTATAATCAGAAGAACCCGATTATGGAAATTTAGAATTTTTAAAATATTCCGCTCAATAGATTTTGACGAAACCTTCACGGTTAGATGAGTTTTCAAGGATGGTTATATTATATAGCATATCATTTTATTGTTTTTTACCAAATCCTACTGTAAATGATCAACGAAAAGAGATTGTCCTTAACAATCCAAATTTTATCTGGCACATTAAAAATGTAATAACGCAATGGCGTTCTTATCGCTTTCAGAAATGCAGAAGGACATTCCAAATAAAGGTCCATATACACAACGTCAAATTCAAGGTCAATATTTCGTTTCATTAAAGGTTCGTTAAGCGTAATTGACCAAAGTATCGGGCGTAACTTCCTAGTAGACTTGTAACATCAAATCACAACAATCACATGAATTATGCAATAAATCACCCTTTCTAAAATACTGAAACAAGTTACGTTTTTTTAAAGATGGAAAATAATTATTTGTGTTGCGCTACCGAAGTGGGGCTCCCTAGCTGCAAGTTCGTTTCGAAATATTTTCGTCGAAAGGAAACACAATGATTCAAGGCTTGTTTGATTCGACACTAGAGCGGACCCACGTGTAGTCTGGTAGTCTGCCGAAGGCAACTATTCCCCTTCGCCAGGATTGTTTAGGTTCCTTTCTTAAAAACCTACCAGCAATGCGGGCGATACTTCTCTAGTATAACATATACTATTTTTTTATTAAAATGTCTAGTTCAATCATTAAGTTAAAAATGTAAATACATATCAACAGATTCTTACAACCAAAGTGAAAAAAAATTTTTTATCATAAATTAAATCGAGTAGATTGAATTACAAATAACGCATAAATTGAAAACAATAAATGTATATTTTTTTAATTAGGATTTGATTATGTTAGTTATACTACATAATAAATATCTAGAGTTTAATTGCATCCTTTTAAAACTAATTAACCCACTATCCCTTTGACAGTAATAAATTTTCCTTTAAGCACACCTTAGATTATGTAACTGATTAATGGGATAGAAAATTAAATATATGATTTTTCCTTTATTAAAACAGTAATATTTAGAAAAGAGGAAAATATAATATATTTATTTTTGTTTCATTAATCAGATTTTTTCACAAGTTAAAATTATACACAGTGATCATACTAATTCAGGTATGTAAGATTAAATTAACTTTTATTTTGGGATCGAATAGAATAAAATTCTTAGTAAAATGTGTATTAAATAATTGATCAATGGATGTATGCAATGTCTTTATGTCAAAATGTTGTTACATAAATTTTTACTATATATAAATTTTCTTTTGTGAATCTTGCCGGAATGTTGTTTTGTTTTATAATGCTTAAAAAAATCTATGATATGTATTTTGAAAATTTGCTGATGACAAGTATACTTATTACATTTCGATGTTTATATAATTAAAGAATAATTGTTCTAATTTTTATATTTCTACGAAATAGATGCTGGGTTCAGATAGTATTATAATACATAACTGAAATAGTCACTGAAATAAAACACACATATTTACACGACTGGATATGATGCGGTTTTTACATATTTTGTGATGTACCCGGGGAGGCCGCCACTTTTAAAAGCATACTTGACATGATTTTATATATAAAATCACTTTATTTAAAACTAATAGCGCAAGGGATGCGGCGGTTCTTCATTCAGTTTCCTGCACTATGCTGCGATTAACAACCATTTGTCTCAGTTGTTTGTAACAATATTCAATACTACGAGAAATACAAAATTACTAAATCATGAAAGATCACTTATGTAAAAACCTCTGGTGGCTCACAATCATTAGCTGATGACTTCAGACTTTAATCGCGAATCTTTATATAAATTAAGAATTAATTACATTTCTATAAACTAGACTGTAAAAAAAATGCAGTAAAATTACGGGCAGAGGGCGGCAGCAGAGATTCCAGTCATACCCCGTAAAAAAAAGTCCATGCCCATCATTTTGTGCAGCCCGTAATTTTACGGGGCAAAGTAATATAGCATTACAATGCACAGACTATAATGCACTTTAAAATACACTAACACTTTGCTTACTGTTCCGTAGCACGTAGCACGTTAGATAATCATCACAGAATCGCAGAGCAGGTTACATTTTTGGCAGATTACATTTTTCGAAACACTAGTAAAATGGAGGGTTACACCCTAGCGGAGGACAATGTATGTAGTCGTACCGTATTTTTGCCAACATATACGCTAGAACTGCAAAAATATGTGGATTGCTCTTAATTTTCTAAGTATCTAAGGGATAAGGCCGCTTATTTAGTGGATTAGACCGTTTTTCATCAAATAAGGCTGTTGCCCGTAAAAATTGAAGGGCAAACGCTCATAAATTTACAGTTTTTTCTGAGAGTGTGGCAGTAGTGGGAAAAGGAGAGTTCTGGCTCAGGAGGTGGAGGGATTGAGGGATGGGGTAGAGGCACCATGCCACCGGCCGGAGGCACCGACCCTCCGATCCTCCGGCTGCACCGTGCCTCCGGCCACACCCTAGCGGAAAAAAATGGAAATTGTGAAAAAAGGGTTAATGTTCTACTCTAACAGGAGGGGTGAACGACCCTCTATTCAAATATCGTCAACCTCCTCTCAACGCAGTCAGTACCCCTCTTTAAAGCGGACATTACCCCTCTAAACGGCCATTTTTAGAACTATATAAATTGATGATTTTCGAAATTATTTTTTAAAATGATGTTAAACAGCGAAGTGGACACTGCTTTATGTGTTTGCATATTGATGGATATTGTTTTTTCACTCGTTTATATTTTTACTAAAGTTGACAGATTAGCACTGGATTTTACTTTAAATTTTAACGATACTGAGAATTTCCCCTTTAATATCATATTATGGAGAAAAGTTATCAAGTCCCAGGCCAAATTGCTAGTTTTGGAGGAGTAGACGCTCTTCATCGGCAAGATATCTAAGAAAAAAATTAAATCTTGGTTAGAAGGAGTTGATGCTTACACTTTTCATAAACCTGTACGTAGAAAATTTCAAACAAATCGAGTAATCGTGTATTCTATAGGTCAACAGTGGCAAGCGGATTTAGAAGATCTAACTTCTTTACAGAAATTTAACGACGGGTTTCGATACATTTTAACTTGCATCGATATTTTATCTAAATATGCATGGGCTTATCCCTTGAAATCGAAACGCGCCGAAGATGTAGTAGCGGTATTTGAATCCAATTTTGCAACAAGGAAACCAAAGTATTTGAATACCGACGCAGGTAAAGAATTTTTAAATTCTCGTTTGCAGAAGTTTCTGAAACAACAAGGTGTTCGATTTATTGGAACTTTTAATAACACGAAAGCATGCGTAGTGGAGAGGTTTAATCGCACCTTGAAAACTAAAATGTGGAAATATTTTACAGCACATCACACCTACCGTTATATTGACGTGTTAGATCAATTTTTAGATAGTTATAATCACACCTATCACACTACTATTAAGAGAGCTCCATGTGAAGTGAATAAAGATAAGGAAAGTGACGTATGGTTTTCAATTTACGGAGATATGTCAAAATTGAAAAGAAAACCTTGCATTTTTAATTCAGGAGTACGTGTTTCGAAGCATAAAATGACTTTTGAAAAAGGATACGAGACAAATTGGACAGAAGAATTGTTTTTAGTAACGGAATGTGTAACGAGAATTCCACTAGTTTACAGAATTAAAGATTTATTAGAGGAACCTATTGAGGGTACTTTTTACGCAGAAGAATTGCAAAAAGTCCAACCAAAAAAAAATTTGATATTGAAAACATAATGAAAAAGCGTAAAATAAAAGGGCAACTGGAATATCAAGTTAGATTTAAAGGTTATCCTTCTAAATTTAATCAATGGATACCTTCTTCAGATTTATTTTCTTTATAAAACCTACATTTCTCCTATGAGAATGATCATTTAGGATCATGTCGTTCTATGTGACGTTACCAGTTCATTGAACTATTTTCCAGAAAACAAAATTTCACATTATTTTACTAGATTGCCCATGCCTTTAGATTTGAAAGGTGAATGGGAGGTTGGTTTGACTGAACTGATTTACCCTCATACATGGCGTAATATTACAGAATTCGGCAACGAGTATGAATATGTGTTAAGTAACAGTTTGGAATTAGCAGATGGAAGATCTAGAAATGACAATGAATACGAACAGGATGATAGCGACACGAAAAAAATTCGAATTCCTTCTGGGTTTTATGAATCTCCAAATGATATTATTAAGGTAAAAAACTATCAAAAATTCGGTGATAGAATTTCAGTTAGCTTCAATAACACACTAAAAAAGTGAAAGTTTCTTATATATATAAATATGCACAGTTAAAATTTTTATCAGGTTTAGCCGAATGTTTAGGATTTCGAGCAGGTGAAGTGATTGAAAATGTTTCATCTGCTTCAGCATCTTTTGAAAGCCCCTTTATAGCGGATCCACATGCTGATTTTAAATTGTTATACCTGTACACTGATATTGTTGAACCCTAGATTGTAGGAGATACTGTTGCACCATTATTGCGAGTGATTCCTGTTAAAGGGGAAGATGCAGATATGATTCATGAAGTGTTTGACAGACCTCATTACATACCAGTGGCTCGAAAGAACTTTCAAACGATTGAAACTGTTATAAGAACACATACGGGACGTTTAGTGTCATTTGATCGTGGGAAGTTGATTGTGAAACTTCATTTTCGTCAAAAATATCTTTCATAATGTTTGTTCCTTATCAATGCTGCAACCAATCTTTTGAACACTATTATACACGTCAGACAGGTAGTGCATTGAACTATTATCAAGGATCTGCTTTTCAGAAAGGATATGGCTTCGGAGGAATTTTTCACTCTCTTTTCCGTGCAGCTGTACCTCTGTTTAAATGAGGTGCTAAAGCTGTGGGAAAGCAGTTATTTCATACGGGTGTAGATGTGTTCAATGATATTTCTCAAGGTGATAATATTAAAACAGCAGCTAAACGGCGAGTTAAGGAAGCTGGAAAAAACTTAACAGACAAGGCGGCAGTGAAAGTGAAAACTATGATTGGATCAGGACAAAAGAATAAAAAACGTAAGAGACCTCAAAGTTTTCTCAGTCGACCTAAAGCCAAGAAAGTGAAAGCACGCGATATTTTTGCTTAATGATGTCTGGTCTAATTCATAAAGATTCGCCAGCCTGCGCTAAATCTGAACTTGACCTGTTTCTGATTCCACCTACTCAAACAGCTATTGAAAACGTACATTTTGTAGAATATCATCCACTAGCTTCTATATCTGAGAGTGGTCCAGTTGAGTTTAACATTACAGGTAACAGTGAAGATTACATCGATTTATCTGCATCTTATCTTTACGTGAAAGTGAAACTAACTAACGCCGATGGAACAGATATACCCGACAAGACACCTGTAGCACCCGTTAATTTATTTTTACAAGCGTTGTTTTCTCAAGTGGATGTGAGTTTGAATGAAAGAACAATTTCCTCATCTAGTAATACTTATCCCTATCGTACTTATATTGAGACTTTGCTGAATTATGGAGTAAGACACCAAGAAAAGTTTACTTTCCTGTGAATGTTTTTTTCAAAGATGAATTTTTGGATACAGTCAACCCCACACTCACAACAAATCCAGGCCTTCATAAAAGATATGACTTAACCTTGAAAAGTAAAGTGTTGGATTTGGTAGGACCTTTACATTGTGATATATTCCAACAAAACCGTCTTTTACTGAATATGGTTGATTTGAAAATTAAAATGACACGTAGAAAACCCAATTTTTGTTTGATGGCCGATAAAGTTGGAGACACAATTCCAGATTATAAAGTGGTATTACAACACGCTTCTCTATTTATTCGAAAAGTTAAGGTCAGCCCAGGTGTTTCTCTAGGACATGCTAAGGCACTAGAGAAATGTAATGCTAAATATCCTATCGATCGAGTTCTTTGTAAAACATATTCAATCCCTAGCGGAAACAGGTCTTTTATGCAGGACAATGTATTTTTGGGAGCTATGCCTAAACGTGTAATTATAGGATTATTAGAAAATTCAGCTATTAATGGACAATATAATCTCAACCCATTTTCATTTCATCACCACGATGTCAACTTTTTAAGCATTTATATTGATGGACAACCCCTTCCGAGCAAACCTTTAGAATTGAATTTTAGTGAAGGAAATTACATAACAGCCTACCCTCGCTTATTTCCTGGATTTAATCGAGACGATGGAAATTATCTCTCTCGAGAAGATTTCGCTAAAGGACACGCCTTATATGCATTTGATTTAACCCCCGACTTATGTGATGGTCCACATCTGAATTTGCAACATCAAGGAAATTTAAGAGTTGAAATAAAGTTTTCTTCACCACTTTCATCAACAATTTCCGTTCTTATTTACGCCGAATTCGAAAACATTATTGAAATTTCCAAGTCAAGACATGTGTTGTGTGATTTTCCAAATTAACCAAGAATGAATTCTCAACAAATTAAAAGTATTTTATCATGTAACAAACACACTAAAAAATATTTTTTAGGTCTGTTTCCCAGCGACATGCTTCCTAACAAGATTGTAAATTACCCTTGTTGTTTTGTATGTAATGTAGATTCTTCGAATCAACCTGGTAGTCATTGGCTTGCATTCTTTATACCTTCAGCTAAAAGAGTTGAATTTTTTTATTCTTTCGGAAACACCCCAGACTTTTATCAGAGACCTATATCAGACTTTACTTCAGCATTCTCTCAAGTGGTTTTTAACCCTTTAACATTACAAACAAACATTTCAGCTGTTTGTGGACAATATACAATTTTTTACCTCATCAGTAGATCTAGAGGTAAATCTCTAAAAGACTTTTTATCAGAGTTTGTGTGTGAAAATTTATGTAATGATCAAAGAGTGTATAATTTTGTTGCCAAACGATTACGTGTGAATGTAAATTTTTATCAATAAAATTTCTTATAAAATAGTCTACTTTTTGTGTCTGTGTTTATTTATCATGGATTTCCCGAGTCTTCAACACCCCTTCACAGCTGTCATATCCGGACCCAGCAAAACCGGGAAATCTTTCTTTCTTAAACAGTTTATTCACTTTAAAGAGGATATGATGAATCCCACACCTGATAAAATTGTTTGGTTTTATGGTATCTACCAACCGTTATATAATGAGATCTCGAATGTAATGTATGTCGAAGGATTCCCAAATAATTATACAGAATATTTAAGAACCAACACCTTGTTTATTTTGGATGATCTGATGTGTGAATTAGGTTCTAATCATACACTCACAAACTTATTTACGAGGGGGAGTCACCATCAGAATTTAAGTGTTATTTTTATTACACAAAATTTTTTTCATAAAGGGACGGAAATGAAAGATGTTCGACGGAATGCGGACTACATTTTTCTATTTAAAAACAGACGTGATCTAAGTCAAATCTCAAATCTAGGAAGACAATTATATCCAGGATTATCACATTTTTTTTCAAGAAGTTTACAAAGATGCTACTCGAAACCCTTTATCCTACTTATTAATCGATTTGAGAAATGAAACACCTGAAGAATACAGGTTAAGAAAGCGAATCTTACCGAATCAAGACCAATATTATTACCTGTTGAAAAATAAATAGTAGCAAAAAGCGGAAGTTTCATCATTTCATAGAATGACTTCAACTCGATAACACGTCAAGAATTTACAGCTGATTCATTCATGTCCAAGAGCTTTACGCAAACAGTTATTAAAAAAGCTTCCCTCAAAAATAATTAAGACCATTTGCGAATATTCTTTAAATGTGTTAAAGGGAAATATTCCAATTTCTAGATACCAGAAAAATCAGCTTGGAAAACATAAGACTCTTTTAAGAAAATTAGCCTCGAAAAAGGGGAGTCTTTACCAGAAAAAACGCTTAATTATTCAAAAAGGAGGATTTTTAAATATATTGATACCAGCAGCAGTTTCTGCATTAACCTCATTAATTCATGGAATTTAGTAAAAATTTTGTCTTAGTCCCTGAGAGGGATTTTTCCAAACATACACCTTCTCAAAAGCAACTTAGTGAATTTGATAAAGAAATGCAGAAAATTTTGAACAGTGATTTACAAGATTTTGAAAAATATCAATTGTATTATGACTTATTAAAAAGGAAAATGAACTTGCAAGATTTTAATCCACCTCAGAAAATGGATTCTATAGAAAAGGATGAAACTCCCAAGCCTGAAATTATTGAAAACTCTGCAATTTCTGAAGACAACATTTTAAAAATGATTCCGAAGGGCATTCAAAAACAGGCCAATCAACTCTTACAATATTTGAAAACATATCCTGACATCATACGTTGGAATAATCGAGGTGAAATTATCTACAATGGACAATTAATTCCCAAGTCTAATCTAACTGATTTGATCTGTTTAATACTAACTCAAAGAAAATCTTATAAACACTTTTTCGGAAGAAACGAGTTTTTGAAAGCGTTGAATTCTATGAACACACCTAAAAATTTTCTTAAGAATAAACATTTAACTTTGGAAGATGACGTATATTCACCTATTAAAAAAGAAAAATCAATTGTTAAACCAAAAAAAAAAAAAAAATCATGAAACCGTCTGTATTGCGTTGGCAAAAATATTAATTAATAAATGCATTTTTCGTTAATTTTATGTGTCTTTTTTTTTCCTTCTGAAACATACCTTTTCACACACTAATATTAAAAGTATATCCTTTTTCATTTTAATAAACATTTTTCACTTTGATTTTTATTATTTTTTCACATTTTATTATTTTTTCCTTTTTAAAATTTTTTCACTTTGATTTTTTTTTGTCACTTTCTAAATTTATTTTTCACTTTGCAAATTTTTTTTTTCACTTTGCAATTTTTTTATTACATTTGTATAAAAGAGTAACATCTTTGAAAAGATTTTTTATTCTAAAACCTGTTCAAAGATTTTTTTTCCATCTGTAACGTTAAGTTATTTTGAAAAAGTTATTTACAATTCGATTTTTTTTTCATTTTTTTTCATTTTTTTTAACTTTCTAAATTTATTTTTCATTTTGCAAATTTTTTTCACTTTGCAATTTTTTTTCTTACACTTTGTATAAAAATGTAACTTAATCTTTGAAAATATTTTTTATTCTAAAATCTGTTCAAAGATTTTTATTTCATCTGTAAAGTAGATTTCTGCTGATTTTTTTTTTCCTGAAAGAAAAAAATATATTATTTAAACACACAATAATTACACAATTTGAGATACACCAGTTTATTTTTTCTAAAAATTTACAGATCATTCACTGTTTTGAATAAATCACCAGTTAACACATTTAAGTTGAAATTTGCTAGGAAATTTTGTGATACAGACTGTGTTTGGTTAGCGAAAAGTTCAGCAACATTTTTAAAGTCCACAGCTAATATGCTTAAATCACCCAGATTCACAAACTTTTCCAAGTCTCTAGCAGTCATACAAGTATGTCTTAGCTGCGCTGGCGAGTTATGAACACATCCGATACAAATGTATTCAGATTTGAAGACTTGTTGCAATTCCTGTTCTATCAACGTCACGATTCTTAATTCCAACAAAGAAGAATCTTCATCACATGTTTGTGATGGTAAAAGTTTTTTCTCTAATTAAACTCGGTAAATGCGTTTCATAGAGAAATGTGAGCACAGTTTCGTTAAAAGGGGCTATATGATGTTTCAAATTTTCCATTTGAAATTCGTCTAGTTGAATGTAACAACATTTCTGAATGTTGGTAATTTCTGCGACACCATCTTTAGATAATATGAGGATAGAGTTGTTTGCAACGAAAGACGATGAACTGTATACCAAGTTAAAGTACGAAATTTTCTGTACGAATCGATACCATGATTTTAAGTTCATGGAAACACCAATTTTTGTAGAATTTAGTGGTTGAGTTTCTGAAGATCGGAGAAATTTTCTTATGTGAATTATCACAGAACCTCTGATTAACTCACAGGTTAAATATACATCATTCCCGAGTTCTTTTAAGCAGATTCGCTTATTTGTATAACCATTATTCACGTCCGCAGATTGAGAACATGATGGTGCTTTCTCATTCCTGTTAGATAATGATGATGAAGAACTGACATCGACGGGCGGTGCAGATTCAACTGTAATTGAATTCACATTCCAAATCCATAATTAACTTATTAAAATCGATATTTTGAAATATATCATCAAAATTTTCGAAATCTTTTTCCAACTCATTTTTTGACTTTTTCTCACAACCATTCTGGAACAATTATTAGATCGTTTCAATTTTTCCGAGAGAATAATACGTGACTTTTCACAGCAAAATCCAGTCAGATTGTGTTGCCAGCTGAAGAAATATGAATCTACACAAACTTCTGTGACGTCATATTCTAACCAATATCAGTTTGAAAACATCTGGTGTTTTCGCAAACTCGAAATAAAATTTATTTGTTATTTCTTTTTAGTAACACCTGGTGTTTACACAAACTGAAAAATTCTTTCTCACGGTTTCTAACGAAAAACATCACCTGCTTCTTGTGACGTCATAGTCTAACCTTTAAAAACATGTTCAGTTGCCCAAATTGTAACCTTGGAAAATTGTAAACATGCTATTTTTGAAAATTTTTAGCAGAAAAATTTATTTTTGTGAATATGATTATAAAACTCTTAATTAAGCTAATGAAACTGGATATACTTTTTATTTAGAAACAGTCTTCATCTTTTTCAACTTCGAATAGAAAGAACCTGAAAAATGAAATACAGATTAAAAAATATATATATATACATATATATTATATGGGGTCCCACCGCCACCCGCCACATCTCCTTATGTGGCGCCCCACTTTTTTATCCAGATCTTCTTTTCTTCATTGTTTCTTCAATTTTCATTGCTTTTATAACCATAGGCCAAAGTGGTTATTCCAGCGTCTAAAATAAAACGCTTGTCGTCAAACGGGCTGAGTGCTAGTTTATGCTGTTGTATGGTATATAATTGGTGGTGCTCTTGTTGAATTCTATAGTTTACTGTAGAGAGGGTTTTCAGATGATGTATACAATCGGAATATTGCGAATGTTTAATTTTATTTCTTACGATGGGGGTCGGTAAACCCTTCGCTGTTTTCTTCTCTCCATTTTCTGAAAGGATGCTGTACGTCTTTTAATCCAACAATTTCAAAGATTGTTTTCCCATTCATCTCATCTTTGAATTTACCTATTGTCTTTTTATTTTTTTCAGAGTAGAGGGGATGATTTTTTGGATAGTCTGAGAAGTCGAATTCATCATGGTGTTTTTGCATGTCTTGTTGTAGATTATCTGTTTGGATGTGGTAGGTGAGCGAGTCTGTGTCTGTAAAAAGGAGTTGGGCATGATCTTGATACTGTTTCTTGATTATGTTGTAGTGGAACATGTACATATGAAGTTTAGAGAGTTCCAGAATGGTGAACCCTACATAGATCGGTCGATTCATAGTCAAAGTGGTTTTGACTCGTTCCACGGCTACCAGGCCCTCATTGAAGATCTTGAAGTTGACAAATGCCGGAGAAGCAACAAGTTTTTTAGATCTCTTCTAATTGTTACACAACTCAATATTTCTTCTTAAACTGAGATTTTCCATCGTTTTCCCGAAAACTGAATTGTTTAACAATTTGAAGAAGTCTTTCTCAAAAGAACTGGTAGCCTGCTTCCGTTTTCCTGTATTGAAATCTATATAGGGTTTTAACCAGGGTGTTTGTCTGAATCTAATTACTTTATGGATTTTAGTGAGTACTAGATCAAGTTGGAGGTACAGTTTCAAGTTTCTGTAGTGGATGACATAGTGTTTCTTGTCTTTTAAATTGGGAGAGAGTTTCGAGCTTCCTTTGTAGGGTCTGTTGTTCAGTATGGATTTTGCATAAGGGGATAGCACGTCTTCGGTGATGTGGAGGTTTTCTGGTGCTAGTGGGTAATCGTTATGAAGATGGTGAAGTTTAGGAGGATAATGTAAGTCCACCTCCAGGACATAACCGTAATCTGCATTATCTGGATGGGAGAGAATGTTTTTTTCATCTATTTCGGATGACTCGATCCAGTAAAACTCCCCAACAGGTAAGTACTGGGACATAGCCCACCCATACAGGTTGTTGGCGTCCCAGTACATGATATGACTCTTTTTAAGATTTTGATCGTAGCCAGGAACATCTAGATTGTTTGCTTTTGAATATCTTTTGCTAATTACGCTCACGCCACCTCTTATTCCTTTCTCAAAAAACAAGAGCATGTCAATGTCGGTGAGTAGTTCCATCTGAACTCGAGTCATCCTTAAGCAAGCTTTCCAAGCTAGTCCCGGAGATGTGAACATGTGTGTGGGGTCTATTTTATAGTATTGGCCACACAATTTTCTAAAATTTTGGAAGATGTCGGCTAAAAGCAGGACGTCACATTTGACATACAAGTTGTGATATTGACCGAGATTTATAATATTAAATTTTTCCCAAACGTTCTGGGCATGTTGATAATCTTCATAGGAAATAGGTTCGTCTGTTAAATCGTTGTGGAATGCTGAAGGTGGAGGGAGTTGCGTTTCATCAAATTTTTGGAAGTCTGTGAAATAGCTGTATGGATAAACACCTTTTCTAATGAGGAGTGAGAGATCTGCATCATCTGGGAAATTAGCTTTGAGGAGATGGAAGTCTGTTTGTTGGAGATTACCCGTTAATTTTTCTAAAGATGTGGGTAAAAATTGATATGAATACAGAAAGCGAAGTTTAATGGGACAGTTCTGTTTCTTGATGGTGAAGGAGATATATTTCTCCATAGTATTAGCGATGACGTCTATGGAATAGTCTTTTAATTTTCCTAATTCCATCATCAAATGGTGACAGTCATAGTGCTTCAGATTATGGAAGATGACAGGAATCACTTTGGACTGTTTGTAGTGAATGTTACAATTCATATGCGCTGCTCCACGATATGCACCTATCACATGATTATGATCTCTGCAACGTTTGGTTCCTAAAGGCTGATTGCATATAGAGCATTCAATAGCTTCTCTGAAAGTTTTTTCTTCCTCTTTGTTCAATTTTAAGGGCTTCACATCGATTAAAATTTTCGCTAGTTCATTTCTTTCCTCAGCGATATTTTTTAAGAAATTGGATACGGCATATTTCCCTCGATAATTTTCATCTCTTTGTGTCTTTTTCCATCTTGGTCTATTATAATATAAGCATACCTACAAGGGATATGCTTTTGAGTAGGAATGGTGTAGGAAGTGCTGGAATTAGGTTCTGTTGTGTGAATGGGAACGATGAGGCTTTCAAACTCGGCTATTATAATGAAGGGTGTTGGATGTAGGAGATGAAAGTCGTTGAATTTTAAAATATTGTTATCGGGGTCGGGCATCTTGATATGTTGAGGGGCATGTTCCTTGCAATACTGTAGATGATTGTCGTGGAGTGCTTGCGTCCTAAATCGATGGAGACAGCGGTTACAAAAATGAACTTCTCCGTTATGGTTGGTGAGATGAGAAAAGAGTCGTGAAAAATGGTGTATGTAAATGTAATGTGTATTCCCCTCTTCATTTCCAATTAATAGCAGGTTTATGGCTTCTTGATAGACTCGATTTGAAATGTGGAGCATCACGAATTCATCCTCTTCTTCATCATATGAATATGCATTTATTCTCCGATTGTTTTTATATTCAATGTCTTTAATTCTATGGTAAGGGACTGGACAGAGTATATCATCTAATATTATTTCTTGTTCGAAAGGTACATAGTTGGAAACGCGTTCTGCATTTTTTTCTATCTTCTTTTTATGAGCAAGGAGACTCCATATGAGGCATTTATGGTCGTTGAAATTTTGTACGTGTTTTAGAGCAAGTTTTTGAGGAGTTTCAATGTAACTGCTTCCAGCGAGTGGTTTGTAATGGGAAAGGTACAGGTCAGTGTGTATTATTTTGTCTAGCACCCAGCCCGATCCTAATTGCACAAATTCTTCAAAGAGAGTTTTGATCTTTTCAAAATTTTCGGTTATATGGCCTCTGACGGTTTCTTCGATATGCTCTGGACAGGGTTCACATCTAAAGTATCCTAACATTGTTTCTTCATCCTCGGCATCGTTGACACGTTGAAACCGGACTGTGTGCCACTTAACAGATGGAGGACTTAAGGAGATGCCACTTAACAGACCCAATTTCGTGGAGAGCATTAAAAATGTTATTTTCTATTTCATCTATAATTTGGGCGTGGAAAACATCAATGTCGTTGGCGTTTTCTTCAGTGGCTGGAATAGTGATTTTCGCGAAGGTGTTCAAGGCTTTTTCAGTAGGTCTTGACTTCTTGGGTTTGAGAACTGTTATCTTTTTAACTGAAATTAATGGTTGAACTATGTGGTGGGTACGCTGATGCTGAAGAAGGTTCGACTTTTGCGCAAATGTTTTCTGACAGTCTTGACATACATGGGTAGTTAATGGTTTATTATGTTTCAAAAGATGTCGTCTCAAATTATCTCTTCTATAAAAAAATTTCTTCACATTGAGAGCATGGGTATGTGACTTGCTTTTTGTGTGTGTGCATGTGTCTGTTGTAACTGTCTTTACGAGTGAAAGAGATGTTACACATATCGCATTGAAATGTAACACTCATTTTATAAGTATTAAGATGTCTCTTTAAGTTATCTTCTCGATTAAAAGATGCACTACATTCTTCACAGGCAAACTGGTTTTCCTTTAGATGACTCTTCACGTGACGATTAAAATGTCTACGATTGTTAAACGATTTTCTACATGTAGGGCATTCCTAAAAAGAATAAAAGTGATTTTGAGTATTTAGTTTAACGGCTATTATTTTAAGTGTGAATAATTTTTAACTAACAATTTATCAATTTTAGTTGTAATAATTTATATCTAACAAATTTTATCTATCATTTTATGCCTATGAGTTCTAACTTGAACATTTAAAAAAAAATTCGTAAAAAGTAATTTGGGGGGGGTCCTAAAATTTCCTACCTAACATTAAGAAAATTCGTGATGAATCAGTCCTACCACGCGGTGAAGTTTTGAACACTTCTAGACACGGAAAAAGAACTAGCAGAATAAACTTCTCCTAATTCTTATTTCACGATGATTCATCAAAGATAGACTAAAAAAATACTTACAAGAGATGAAACTCCACAGCTAGGTCCAGGTTGAGGTTCTGTTACATCTGGTTGGGCTTCGTTTTGTGACACAGCTTCCATTTCATTGTCGGAAGTCACCAGTTCCTGTTCATGAGTGTGTTGATTCAAACACTCTTGAAAATACATTAAAAATGAAAAAAAAAATTATTTAATAAATCTTCAAAAGTTTGAAATTTATTTCCAAAAAGTATATACTTTTTCTTGAAAAAGCGTTTAAATTTTGTTTTAGTAGAAAAAAAAAATCATTATTTCTTCAATTAAAAATTAGTGTTAGGAAAATATAGTTATTTCTCTAAATTATAACCATTAATTTATTATTATTTTTTAACTTATAAAGGAGAAATCGCTTCTCTAAAATCATAACGCAAATTTTTCTTATGAAAAAAGAAGTATACATTTTTACTGAAAAAGGAAAAACTCACCGAAATTTTCTCTTTAATTTCTACGCTAGAACCTTGTTGAATTCGGGTTTTCTTGGTGGGAGGTTGATGAAATCCATCTTCCGCTTTCCTACAAATTTCTTCCAATTCTGCACTTGATTTCCAACTGCAGTTTTTTTTAAAGTTTTACTGCAGTTAATTTTTAGCTGGGTAGTTAAGTATATTAAACTTCAATTATGACCGATACTTCCCGAGGAAACTCAAAATAACCTCTTCACACACTTTTACGACATGAAATGATATCTCCCATTCCCCATCCGAAAATTTCGATGCCACAATTATTCCCTTCAAATCCGAGAGGCATTCTGGGAAGGAACCAAGGAAAAAAAGTCTGCCGAATTAGTGAAAGATTTCCACAATATAGTTTTTGTTTAAATAGTAAATATTAATATTTTTTTTAACAAAGACATCATTAAAATCGAAAAGATAACCAAGAATAAGACGGTATGTTTTTGTTGTTGATGTTTCCGTAAAACGGATGCTGATTCTTAAAAATGTAGAAAAAAATACGCATATGGCTTTCAGAAAAAAAATATATTTTTGAATCAGTAAATATTAATATTTTTTAAACAAACACGTCGTTAGAAGGAAAATGTTCGTAGGTTATTGACAACATTACTGGTCATTTGTTTTTCCGCATTTCGATTTGGAATGTGGATTCCGATTTCTAGAAAATGTAGAAAAAAAGAAAAAAAAAACGTTTCTCGGAAAAAATACTTTTTAAAAGGTTAAATATTGATATTTAAAAAAATAATAACACCTTACTCCAAATAAATGGGTATTTTTTAATCGTAATTTGATTAGGGAAGCCGATTAGGTTGTAAAGATCTGAAAGAAAAACATACACAAATTTTGCGTTCGGAAAATAAATTTTTGGAAACGGTAACTATTAATACATTTTTAAGCAGGTAACACTACTAAAACCGGGAATATACGTTTTTTAATTGGCTATTACTTTAGTAATTCTTTCCGTATTTCTATTTGTAAATCGAGTACGGATTTATTAATATTAGAAAAAAATAAACTTTTTCTCCGTTTTTTTAACTATGTTTCAAGAAATTAGGGAATGTATTTTTCGGCCAAACAACAGAAACAGCGCGCCACTTTTATTATGATTTATAATTAATATATCGATTAATTAACAAATTCATCGCAGACACTCACACACGGAGAAACATCTTTCTTTTATTAGTATAGATTATACCCATATTTACATATAACTTTGGATACGTAGTTCTGATGCGCTTAAATACAACATATATATTTCATATATATATCATAAGAGACGGTAGTCTCTTGAGTGACGCAGCGAAAAACCGAAAACCGTAAGCCCAAAACCGAAGATTCCGTCACTCTCATATATACAGCTAGCAGGACATCAAAGGAAAATCGAAACGCCGACATTTAATATCCCTGTAAATATGAGGCATACCGTTTCGATTTTTTCACATTAGTCTTATATCTATGGCCTAACTCTATCCTGAAATTTATAGATTTCTACATGCAGTAGATTTTGAGATTTGGAAACCAATTTTTAAGCGAAAATGGAAAATGTAATGGTGTAATGGGCACAGAGGTGTTATCTCGAAAATGGATCGAACGATTTTTTTTAAATTAATATATTATATTAATCGCTTTTAGATGAAGAGAGTAAGATTTTGAGCTAACCTAGGAAAACTCTTGTTTTTTATATAATCCAGCTTCAAAATCGGACTCTTTTCTTATGCTTTTTCTGGTAGACTAACATTAAAGATTTTCGGCCTTTTCACCCTTTTTTATTCCTGCGCGGTCAGGATCTTCATGGGTGTCACGGTTATAGTTAAAGGCGATTTCGCAATCATATGTGGCTGAAGAACTATTTAGATTTTTTTTTTTTTTTAATATGAAAACAGTTTATTATACATTCCAAAATATGTATTAAATTAAATTATGGTTAATTTTTTTTTCTTTCTTGTTCGGATGCAAATAATTCATATTTTTAATCTGCATTTGGTAGAAAAATGAATTATCTTTAATTTTAAAAACGAGAAATTCGTAATTACATGTATAAAATTAGATTGTATTTATTATTGGTATTTATGATTTCAAAATTTTTAATAAGAAATTGTTTTTTTGCTAGTATACAGTGGGCAAAGTCTCTAGCCATGCCAACCAACCAATCGGTTGATTATCTGACTGATAGTTTAGCCACAGTAGTTTAGCTTTGGCTTAGCTGTTATTACTTATTATTAGTTTGTCTTTGGCTTGGCTCTTATTTATTAGTTTGTCTCGACAGCTAAAATTTCACATTTTATAATTTTTATATCAATACTTCAGGTAAGAATGCTTTTTAACTTGATTATTTCCTGTATTTATAATATTTTTTTGTTACTAACATTCTTATGTTTTAATGCGTGCATAATTTAAGATTGGCGAAAAAGCTGTGTGAAACTGCTAATCTATTTTATTAATATAGTATTATTGATCAATAATACCGCACAGATGTCATATATATACGCACCACGTTGGTGCGATTTTTTTCCTCCGCCGGCGAAAACTTTTTTTTTTTAATATTAGTTACAAATAGCATGCAATAATAGCACGTGGATTTTTTTTTATTTCAATATAAAAATAAAATAGCGTAACTAATGAAATAGTTTCTATTATTAAAAAAATAAATAAAATAAATAATTGATAGTTTGATGTAAATAAATATTGATATGCATAAAAAAAATATCAGTTTATTTGTTTGTTTTATTAAGAATAAAGTTTACATATTTATATTTTGCTCTGTCAAGGGTCGATCCAGGTAAAATTTGGGGAAAAATCAATTTAATAAAACGGACCTCTTCACAAAAATCAATTTGATAAAATGGGCCTCTCCATAAAATTCTTTTTACTAAAATAGTTCCTTTCACAAAATTCTATTCCATAAAAACTTACTATTTATTAAATATTTATTATTTTGTGATGTTTTAAAATGTGTAATTTGTAAACAAACAAGTTCACTTCAGAGGAAAATTTCAGCAAAGTGATTGTAAATGTAAAAAGTTTTTGTTAATAAGTACTTTGTTCTAATTTGAGTAACTGAATTTCAACTTTTGTTACAAAATGTTATTTTTCACTAAAATATAATAAATTTCACAAAAGTAACCTTTACTTTTCACAAAATGGGCCCCAAGAAAAATAACTGAACAGATGTGTTACACTCACGCTAAAATGTAAACAAAAGATTGGCGACTGTTTGGATGGCACAATTTCCAAGACTGCGCCAAGCTACTAAATACAAGTTTAATAGCCAGGTTGCCATAAAAGAAAAAAAAACAGTCCCCAAAGTTTGGAGACTTTTTTCTTTTTTTTAACCGATTAAATTTTTTTTTTAGCGTGAGTGTAAAGCATGCATCGACCCTTGGCTGTCCTCTTAAAAAAAATAAATAAACGCAGTTAAATAAATGTTTCCTAAAAAAACCCACCCTATTACTACATAAAATATTTTACTAAAGTTTGTTTTATTCTGTTTTTCCGCACCATTTCCAATAATAAAAACAGTTAAAAATACCTAAGGAGTGCTTATTTAGTTTTAAAACAAATTAACAATTGCAGAATTCTGACAAAACAGAGCTTCATTTTTACAGATTTTGTTATATAAGAATTTTAGAATGACCTACAAATTATTTTTTATGCTAAACCATTAATTTGTACTAAAATGTTCCATTTTCAATACAAAATTCAGTACAATCATCATTAAATATATCACTTGCAATAAGCCTGTATTATGCATTGAAATGTATTTATTTCAATAAATTGATTTATCTTTTGTGCCATGCTGTCGAAAATTCAAAGAAAAATTTATGTAAATGTTTTTTTTTTTGCATCATACTATTCATTTGCATACATTTCACTTAGTTTGGATACTATGATGCAAAATAAACCTTTACATAAATTTTTCTTTCAATTTTCGACAGCATGGCACAAAAGATAAAACAATTTATTGAAATAAAGAACCTTTTAGTAGCTTTTTCGCCAATCTTAAATTTTGCACCCATTAAGACATAAGAATGTTAGTAACAAAAAATTATTATAAATACAGGAAATAATCAAGTTAAAAAGCATTCTTACCTGAAGTATTGCAATAAAAATTAGGAAATGTGAAATATAAAAAAATTTAGCAGTCAAGACAAACTAATAAGAGGCAAGCTAAAGCTAAACTATATGAATAAGTGATATAAGCATAAGCAGATCCATAAGCAACCGATTGGTTGGTTGGCATGGCTAGAGACTTTGCCCACTGTATACTAGCAAAAAAACAATTTCTTATTAAAAATTTTGAAATCATAAATACCAATAATAAATACCAATCGAATTTTATACATGTAATTACGAATTTCTCGTTTTTAAAATTAAAGATAATTCATTTTTCGACCAAATGCAGATTAAAAATATGAATTGTTTGCATCCGAACAAGAAAGAAAATAAGGAGACTCATAAGGTTAGACCCCTTGACTCATATTACCTTTATTTTTAACCTCATCGACAAAATTAATACTTTTTATGTACCGGATTGACAATACATTTTTTTTATCGCCCGGTAGACAAAATTCTTGATTTTTATGCACCCGTTTGATGAAATTTGGGTTTTTTACGTGCAAACTTAACTAAATTAATGTTTTTTCATGCCCGATCAACGAATTTTTTTTTTATGCAAGCATTTGATGAAATTTGCGTTTTTCATTTGCTAATAAATGAAATTCATGATTTTTACCGGCCTGTTTGATGAAATTTATAATATTTTCTCCCCCTATCGAGAAAATTCATGTTTTTTCTGTGCCGATCGATGAAATTCATGATTTTTGCACATTGATCTACGAAATTCCTGATTTTTATGCTGCAAAATGACGAAATTTGCAATTTTTTCAGACTAATTGGTATCTAATGCAGTTTAATTCATTCGACTTGACAATTTTTATGCACCTCATCGACAAAATTCATACTTTTTACGGGCCGGATTGACAAAAAAAATGTTATCACCCGATTGCCAAAATTCTTAATTTTTATGCACCCGTTTGAAAAAATTTGTGATATTTACGTGCAAACTTTACGGAATTAATGATTTTTTCATACCCGATCAAAGAATTTTTTGATTTTCATGCGACCGTTGGATGAAATTTGCGATTTTCATGTGCTTATAAATAAAATTCATGATTTTTACCTGCTTGTTCGACGAAATTTATGATCTTTTCTCCCCCTATCGAGAAAATTCATGTTTTTTCTGTGCTGATCGATGAAATTCATGATTTTTGCACATTGATCAACAAAATTCCTGATTTTTATGCTGCAAAATAATGAAATTTGCAATTTTTTCAGAGACTAATTGGTATCTAATGCAGTTTAATTCATTCGACTCGACAATTTTTACGCGCTTCATCGACAAAATTCATACTTTTTACGTGCCGGATTGACAAAAAAAATTTTTATCACCCGATTGCCAAAATTCTTGATTTTTATGCACCCATTTGATGAAAGTGATTTTTACGTGCAAACTTGACGAAATTAATGTTTTTTCATGCGCTAATAAATGAAATTAATGATTTTTACCCGCCTGTTTGACGAAATTTATAATCTTTTCTCCCCCTATCAAGAAAATTCATGTTTTTTCTGTGCCGATCAATGAAATTCATGATTTTTGCACATTGATCAACAAAATTCATGATTTTTATGCTGCAAAATAATGAAATTTGCAATTTTTTCAGAGACTAATTGGTATCTAATGCAGTTTAATTCATTCGACTTGACAATTTTTACACACCTCATCGACAAAATTCATACTTTTTACGGGCTGGATTGAAAAAAAAAAAAATATCACTCGATTTCCAAAATTCTTGATTTTTATGCACCCGTTTGATGAAATTTGGGATTTTTACGTGCAAACTTCACAAAATTAATGACTTTTTCATACCCGATCATAGAATTTTTTGATTTTCATAACGACCGTTTGATGAATTTTGCGATTTTCATGTGCTAATAAATGAAATTCATGATTTTTACCCGCCTGTTCGACGAAATTTATAATCTTTTCTCCCCCTATAGAGAAAATTCATGTTTTTTTTTGTGCCGATCGATGAAATTCATGATTTTTGCACATTGATCAATGAAATTCCTGATTTTTATGCTGCAAAATAATGAAATTTGCAATTTTTTCAGAGACTAATTGGTATCTAATGCAGTTTAATTCATTCGACTCGACAATTTTTACGCACCTCATCGACAAAATTCATACTTTTTACGGGCCGGATTGACAAAAAAAAATTTTATCACCCGATTGCCAAAATTCTTGATTTTTATGCTACCGTTTGATGAAATTTGTGATTTTTATGCTACCGTTTGATGAAATTTGTGATTTTTACGTACAAACTTGACGAAATTAATGTTTTTTCATGCCCGATCAATGAATTTTTTAATTTTTATGCGAGTGTTTGATGAAATTTGTGTTTTTCATGCGCTAATAAATGAAATTCATGATTTTTATCCGCCTGTTCGACGAAATTTATGATCTTTTCTCCCCCTATGACATAATACATGTTTTTTCTGTGCCGATCGATGAAATTCATGATTTTTACGCTGCCAAATGACAAAATTTGCAATTTTTTCCGATATTAATTGGTATCTAATACAGTTTAATTTATTCGACTCGACATCGACAGGATATATTGATTTAATTTCAAAATTCACCACCAGGGGCCGCTTTCCTCTCTCGGGTTCTATGTGCCCAATCACCACGCAGTATGGCTTATTCGACTCGAAATCCACAGCCTCAAAGATTTCAGCTATTTCTGCATAGTACAGAGTGCGCCCCCTGTTGGTGGAAGATGGAACTAACGGATTTTGCAGCTAACTCGAGTTCTATGGGTCCGATCACAATGCAGTTTGGTTCGACTCAGCATCGACAGGATATATAGATTTTAATTCCAAGTTTCACTACCAGGGGGCGCTTATCTATCTCAGGTTCTATGGACCCGATCACGACGAGGTATGGCTCATTCGACTCCAAATGGATAGCCTCAAAGATTTCAGCTATGTTTGTAGAGAACAGAGTGCGCCCTCTAGTGGTGGAAGATGGAACTAACGGATTTTGTAGCTAACTCGAGTTCTATGGGTCCCATCACAATGTAGTTTGATTCATCGACAGGATTTATCGATTTTAGTTCCAAAATTCACCACCAGTGGGCACTTTCCTTTCTTAGGTACTATGGGCCCAATCACGACGAGGTATGGCTCATTCGACTCTAAATCGACAGCCTCAAAGATTTCAGCTATGTTTGTATAGAACAGAGTGCGTCCCCTGGTGGTGGAAGATGGAACTAACGATTTTTGTAGCTATGGGTCACATCACAATGCAGTTTAATTTATTCAACTCGGCATCGACAGGATATATCGATTTTAATTCCAAATTTCACCACCAGGGGGCGCTTTCCTATCTCGGATTCTATGGGCCCGATCACGACGAGGTATGTCTTATTCGACTCGAAATCGATAGCCTCAAACATTTGAGCTATGTTTGTATAGAACAGAGTGCGCCCTCTAGTGGTGGAAGGTGGAACTAACATATTTTGTAGCTAACTCTATTTCTATAGGTCCCATCACAATGTAGTTTGATTCATCAACAGGATATATTGATTTTAGTTCCAAGTTTCACCACCAGGGGGCGCTTTCCTATCTCGGATTCTATGGGCCCGATCACAACGAGGTATGTCTTATTCGACTCGAAATCGACAGCCTCAAACATTTGAGCTATGTTTGTATAGAACAGAGTGCGCCCTCTAGTGGTGGAAGGTGGAACTAACAGATTTTGTAGCTAACTCTATTTCTATAGGTCCCATCACAATGTAGTTTGATTCATCAACAGGATATATTGATTTTAGTTGCAAGTTTCACCACCAGGGGGCGCTTTCCTATCGGGTTCTATGGGACCGATCACGACGAGGTATGGCTCATTCGACTCCAAATCGACAGCCTCACAGATTTCAGCTATGTTTGTATAGAACAGAGTGCGCCCCCTGGCGGTGGAAGATGGAACTAACGGATTTTGTAGCTATGTGCCCCATCACAATACAGTTTAATTTATTCGACTCGGCATCGACAGGATATATCGATTTTAATTTCAAATTTCACCACCAGGGGGCGCTTTCCTATCTCGGATTCTATGGGCCCGATCACGACGAGGTATGTCTTATTCGACTCGAAATCGACAGCCTCAAACATTTGAGCTATGTTTGTATAGAACAGAGTGCACCCTCTAGTGGTGGAAGGTGGAACTAACAGATTTTGTAGCTAACTCTATTTCTATAGGTCCCATCACAATGTAGTTTGATTCATCGACTCGACATCGACAGGATATATCGATTTTAGTTCCAAGTTTCACCACCAGGGGCGCTTTCCTATCTGGTTCTATGGGACCGATCACTACGAGGTATGGCTCATTCGACTCCAAATCGACAGCCTCAAAGATTTCACCTATGTTTGTATAGAACAGAGTGCCCCCCCTGGCGGTGGAAGATGGAACAATCGGGTTTTGCCATGCATTTTCATACTTCTAATTGTGTTACTCTCTCGCTGTATAATTTAAAAGTTGAGTCTTGGATTCCTCTCCCTGGGCCACCACCCTCATATTTTTATTGGGGTCCAAGGGGTCTTTTTTAGCATTTCTTTAAAATTTTATTCTAATGATTAATTTATACCCTATGCTTAATTTTGACTAATTGACATTTTCATCAATAACCTTAAAAAATTAATGATATCAGTACAAAAACCCTTAACGGGTTAAAAGTTGTGACGCAGCACTTTGTTTTGGCTCTATAAATTTTAAATATGGGTCTTAAAAGTAATGATATCAAATTTAAGTGACGCTATGTTAATAATTTTTTTTAATCATAATTTTCTTTTTAGTTTTATATATATTCACAGGTGCAATTATTATCTTAATATGAAAAAAATATATAGAACTTATTCGCTGATGCTTTTTCATTCACATCTCTCATGAATTCAAAATATGGGTTTTAAAAGAAATGATATCAAAATTTGAGTGACACCTTGACGTTAATTTAATAGGACTATTTTAAAATTCAATTTAAATTATTTTTGGTTTGTCTTCTAAAGTATATTTACACATACAAACAATACTTTTAATATTTCAATACACTTTTAAATATATTACTTTCACTGAGCCTATATTATGTATTGAAATGTATTTATTTCAATAAATTGATTTATCTTCTGTGCCACGCTATCCAAAATCATAAGTAAAATTTATGTAAATGATTATTTTGCGTCATATTATCCACTTGCATACATTTCCCTTTGTTTGGATACTATGACGCAAAATAATCATTTACATAAATTTTACTTATGATTTTGGATAGCGTGGCACAGAAGATAAATCAATTTATTGAAATAAATACATTTCAATACATAATATAGGCTCAGTGAAAGTAATATATTTAAAAGTGTATTGAAATATTAAAAGTATTGTTTGTATGTGTAAATATACTTTAGAAGACAAACCAAAATAATTTAAATTGAATTTTAAAATAGTCCTATTAAATTAACGTCAAGGTGTCACTCAAATTTTGATATCATTTCTTTTAAAACCCATATTTTGAATTCATGAGAGATGTGAATGAAAAAGCATCAGTGAATAAATTTTATATATTTTTTCATATTAAGATAATAATTGCACCTGTGAACATAAATAAAACTAAAAAGAAAATTATGATTTAAAAAAAAATTATTAACATAGCGTCACTTAAATTTGATATCATTGCTTTTAAGACCCATATTTAAAATTCATAGAGCCAAAAGAAAGTGCTGCGTCAACACTTTTAACCCGTTAAGGGTTTTTGTACTGATATATATATACAGGGTGTCCGAAAAATCTGGAAATGGTCAAATAACTCAAGAAATATATATCGGATTGAAAAACAGCAAAATACATGTTCAATATTGTTGAAAAATCTATTTAGGGATATGAAAGTTGCCCCCTGACCAAAGTTTGTCCACCCCGGGGGGAATGGGGGGCTACTTTGAAATCTTAAATGATGACCCACATTTTTTATTGCATATTTGGATTATACGGGAAAAAATACGTAACTTTTGTATTGAACATTTTCTTGGTAACATTGTCGATGGCGCTGTAATTGAGTGCCATGCTGTGAGAATCGTTACCATTGCAATGTTTGGACAGGCTCGAGAAATATACATCAGATTGAAAAACGGAAAAATACTTCTTTAATATTTCAGAAAAATGGCAACTTTGATATCCCTAAATAAATTTTCCAAAACTGTTGAACATGCATTTTTCCGTTTTTCAATACAATATGTATTTCGGGAGTTATTCGAGCGTTTCCAGACATTGCAATGGTAACGATTCTCACAGCATTGCACTCGATTACAACGTCATCTACAGTGATTCGAAGAAAATGTTCAATACAAAATTTACGTATTTTTTCCCGTACAATCTGAATCTGCAATAAAAATGGAGGTCATCATTTAAGATTTCAAAGTTGCCCCCCTTTCCCCCCCGGGGGAAAAAGTTGTGGTGGGAACTTTCATATTCTTAAATATAACTTTCAGAAATATTGAACATGCATTTTGCCAATTTTCAATCCGATGTATATTTCTCGAGTTATTTGACCGTTTCCAGAGTTTTCGGACACCCTGTATATATATATATATATATATATATATACATATATAACATTAATATATATGAAATATTAATTTAAAAAATATTAATTTATAAATTGGGTTTTATTTTAGTTAGCATTAGTTTTAATTTGTGGAACCAATCAATACTTATATCAAAATAATGAGTTATTTGAGTACTTGTAGTATGATCCAATTGATCGCCCTCTGGGCGTTACTCTAAAAATTTAATAAATTATTAAGTAATATTAAATTAAAATTAAATATAAATGATGAAATACACGTAAGTTACATTTATTTTCCACATTTGAAATTGTTTTATCGTTGTTATTTCAGTAGTTTCATCGAGGTGTTAAAATGCCCCTTCCCGCTGTTCTAGTAAGTAAGATCTTTACGCCGTTCTAGTTTTAAGTAATCCTAATATAAAACACAGCAATTTGTGTAGCTAAGTTTTCTACATGGCCGGTGTTCTTCTTTTCTCATCATTCGTGATGTAGTCTGATCTATTCTATAATCTGTTAGTCATCTATAGTCTCTCCGGGAAAAATCTCATCTTATAAGACGATACATTTTCTATTTATAGGAAGTAATAAAACTATTATGTAGATTGAGACTGTTGAACAGTCACATCTCAATTTTACATCTTTTATGTAAATCCTATGGGATTTAAATCATTTGAATTTTTTAATTTTCTGAAAAAATGAATGTTTTTAACTTAGTTTTACGGTATATTCTTTTTAAAGAATGCCTCTTTTTTTTTTTGTTAATAAAATAATCCAAAATACATGCTTAATTTTAATTGAAGTGCTAAAATCTTTCTGACAACTGTTCAGCTGCCAAAGAGTTTAATATATAAAATATAAAATTTAGCAAGAGTTTTAGAAATATTTCATCAACTAAAAAAGTAAGAGACATTCTTCATGAAGAGTATATATAGAAAAATATATAAAACATTTAATTTTTCAAAAATGTGAATGAAATCCATGCGTATGTATTCAACATTGGAGAGAGGAATTTGATATCTGACTGACTAACAGCTTTAACATTATTTGTTCAATTCCAAATTTCAAATTTTGAAATTCATTTTTATATACATAATTCTTTTCAACAAGATGCAAAAATAATTACATCGACGAAGTATTTTAAATACAATACAATTGTCATTTTATGAAGATTAAAATCATTATCTTTGTATGATATTGTAAATAAATAAATATATATATATCTTATAAAAATTCCTGAGAAATGCAATCTGAATTTAATTTTCAAAACTTTTAGAAATACCACAATCTATCTTTAATCCAGACACGTCCTCATTAAAGTTAAAAACATCAGTTTCTTGATTAAAAAGTTTAAAATTTCTACTAAGACTAAATGAGGTGAAAAGTGAATTGAAGAAGATGTCGTTAAACATTTCGTTTTATATACTGATCCTTACGCATGCTTTTGCATTTTTAAATAAAAGTTCTAAATTCAATTGCAAATTCAGAGGGAGACAAGGATAATGGCGGATACGTAGATCTGTGAAACTAAAATTTTATTTATTGATCAGTAAAACATGGAAATGTACTTTATCCTATCTAGTACGTTTAAATGCCAGAGAATGAAGTTTAAATGAAAACGTGACAAAAGATACAGAAAGGGAGACGAAACAAAGAGATAAATGATTTGAAGGATAAGTATTACAGAGAGTGTCTGTGTATTTCGCTACATCAGACTCGAAGAATATAGAAGAAAATTTATTTTTCTTACCATTACACCGATCAATAATTTTCGGAGTAAATTCTTTTAACATATGCAATAATATATCATAGATAATAGATAAGTATATAATAGATATTTTTGTTTTGAAATAAAAATTCTCTACTAGCTTAGAGCCCTGAGCTGCATGGAAAATATTTAGAATTTCCCTTTTTGGAAACACTTGATGTCATTCTTTTTTCTGAAAATATTTAAAATTTAATTTTACACAAATAATTTTGAAGACATTTGAATGTTATTTAAAGAAGAAAGCAGACTTTAAAAATGAGAAAAATTGAAAGAAATTGTTATGAAAAAAAAAACTCACAAAAGCAGTGCTTGATATAAATTTTTAGGTCACTGTAAATAAGTCTTGGTGTGATTTATATTCGATGAAGCTTTAACTAATTACAAGCAACTTTAACGGCTCACTAACTAGTGATTTAATCGAATTATGTTATCAATTTTACCTCTGAGCCCTTTCGAATTACCAAAGTATGTTCATATATGCTAATTATTGATTTTCTACAATAAATAATTAACTGAAGAAAAACAAATAATTATTAGCAAAATATTTATTATCAAAAGCTACATTAAGAGTAACATGCATGGAAAATACTTTGAACTTCTTATTTTGGAAACACTTGATGTAATTATTTTTTCTGAAAATATTTAAAATTTTATTTTACACAAATAATTGTGAAGACATTTGTATGTTATTTAAAGGAGAATGTAGACTATAAAAATGAGAAAAAATTAATGAGATTTTTATGAAGAAAAAAACCTCACAAAAGCAGTGCTTGATATACATTTTTAGATCACTTTAAATCGGGACTAATAGTCAATGGAGCTTTAACTAATTTTAAGTAACTTTAAAGGCTTACTAATTACTGATTTAATTGGATTATTCAATCAATTTTTTCTCCGAGTACTTCTGAATTTCCAAAATATATTAATGTATGCTAAAGATTACTTTTTCCAATAAATAGATAACTGTAGACAAACAAACAATTATTAACAAAATATTTATTAACAAAAGCTACATTAAGAGGAAAAATCGACAAATTCGTTCTAGCTTATGGAAAATATTTCTAAAATTTTATTAATATATGATGTATGTTTTAAATGAAAACGAAATTCTGTGTACTTTTTGGAGCTCAACTTCTAATATAGTTTTGCACCATTCAATAAACGTATGCATAGCTGCCAACTTTTACGCTTTTTTCCTACCACTAAAATTTTATAGTAAATTTTACCTCATTAAATCTCCGAAATCACGGGATTCAATAAGGCAAAAATTTCTATAAATTTTTAGTGCTTTCAAAAAAGCGTAAAAGTTGGCAGCTATGCGTATGAAGCAGTTTTAATATGATGCTATTATTCTTTATATTCTTTTAAAAAATCAATTTATTCAGAAAACATTTATAACTACGTCTGTTTTAACACGACTATAAGTTAAACGGTTTACGGACATTGAGTAACACTAATTTATAAAAGTAACTGAATACCACTAATTTTTAACAGTAACTGAATTCCAATATTTTTTAACGGAAAACTTTGACCTTTTTAATCAGGGAAATATGTGATTAATTATGGTAAAAATTACTATTAAAGGCAAAATTGTTATCCAATTCCTGTAAACCATTCGTGTAAAAAATAATTATGTGTACAATTAAACCCTTATATATTGAATAAACTTAAGTATACCCCTAAAAGTCATTTATACACTTATATTAATAGTTATAGTTTGTCACAATTTCCTTAAGGTACTACTGAAAAAACCTTTAAAATTGCTTTTCAAACGATCAAAAACATTCGAGTATGTAGTCCCATCACGTATATATTAAGAAAGAAAGCGACTTGTTCTTGACTGAAAAGTAGAAAAGTTCTTCCCAGTGTTAAATAGACAGAATCATATTGTTTCTGTGCCATTTATAGCTCAATATGTAAGTGAAAGTTTTTTAAAATATCTTCGATATTATTATCACATTAATGGAAATTACCTTTTCTCTGATTTTCTGTACAGATATAATTTTATCCCAACTGAAAAAATTGTTAAAAATTTTATATTTTAAAATGAAAGTTCCTTTTCTTCAACATATAATTACATTTGAACTATTATAAAGGCAGAAAGTTATATTATATCCCTAAAAGTTAACTTAAATGCAACCGGAAATACACGTTTGTATTTTAGTTTATATCTATTCACTGTTTCATTACATTACTAACTAAAATGAATATTTAAATTACTTTTCAAAACAGCAAAATGTTTAGAATAAGAAACCTAGCGGAAGATACTTATTAAGAATAAAAACTTGTTGAAACTAGTTTTTATTTTATTTAATTTGTAAATAAATGATGAGAAAAAAAATTTAATTTCAACCATGAATTAATTGTTTTTAATAATTAAAAATATATTTTAAAAATAATTTTTTGTATTACGTTGTTTTAATAATGAAATATAGGAAATGTTTTTTATAAGATAAAATTTCAGATTTAAGTTAATAAACATTATTTATCGTTTAAACAATAAAATTTATTTTAACTAAGAAATAAGCCTTGTTAAAACGGAAACTCGAACGGCCGAGAAAGAAAATTCAGTTTGGAAAAAAAATCCATATTAACGGGTTTAATTTAATGATACACTTGCCATCAGGAACATAAATTGTTTTCTTTTACGACACAGTTTCGTTATACGTCTTGACATATGTTTTACTGTTATCCAAAATTTTTCTATTTAAAAAAAAAAAAAAAAAAAAAAAAAAAAACATACAAAATGTATACTTTTATATTTTTAGTTATACATTTAAACACAATTTCATTACTTTTCAAAACCAACACAAACTTTCGAATAAGTAATCGAATTACGTACTAAAATGAGTGTAAAGGTATTTTCTTTAATTAAAAAATAATCAAGTCTTCTCAGCACCAACTAGAGAAATGATGAAATTTTTACTGTTTCATTTATAATGTAAGGAATAGCAAGTTAAGCATGGAAAAAGTTGAATGTGAGAATGGATTAGATTCATGCACTTCTTTCATGCAAATTCAATTAATTTTGTATACAGGATATAATTATGTAGGAACAAAATATTCTTTAAGAAATAATACATTCAGACTAGCATTAGTTACACATGATATTTCTTTCTTATGATAAATACCAACATAGAGATGTACGTTACTTTACATAATGTCTGAAGGTACGGATTGTGAAAAGACGAAAGACAATGCGGAAATTGTGAAATAACAAGCACCGTAAAAGAAATCATGAAAATAACTGAATGCCACTTTTTATATAAAAAATTAGACTTTTAACGTATAGAAATAAATACTTAAAATGAATATTTTGAATATTAATTATGCAGGATTTTTTTTTCAATAATAAAAAAAAAGTTTTTCTAAAAAAGATTTTCTCTATTTTTTTTTTAAATAAAATAAAAATGACTGCACAAAGGAATATTCCTTTCATAGTATACTAGCTGACGCACACGTCGTTGCTCGGGTCAGTGTAATAAAATTAAAACTCTTAAAAATTGAAACTCAGGCCCGTGTCTCACATGGCTTCAGCACAGTATACCCGGCATGCTCGTACGCTCCAGAAAAGTTTTTTAGTTCCACCTTTCAATGCCATGGGCTGTCTGCCACTTGAGTCAACGGTTGCTCGATGATGAGAAATTTATTATATTGTTCTACAAAAGATTAATTTGCGTATAAATAAGTCCAATTAAAAATACATATAACAATTTTATCGTAAATTAAACACTTATAGAAATATGAATATGTAAATAATATATATCTACTGTAGATGGAATATTTTATAAAAAAAATAAAGTTTATTTCCTTGAAATTACACTGAAAATGTTTTAGTTTGTGTTAAAAGATCTGGCAAAGCATCACAGCACATCAACTTCAATTAAGTCTAAATTGAGACAAAATTAATTTTCCTATGTAGTTTTAGATATTTTGTTTTTGGTTAATGCCATCTATGTAAGGAATCAAATATTATGGATAGTAAATTTTCAATAATCCATTAATAAAGAATTTGCTGCCTTATTACTATTAATCGTGTGTTTCTTCTTGTCCTTCCGGGATGGAAAAGAAGACGAAAGCGAAAGTTTATGGAATGATTTTCTCTTATTCTGTAGAAGAGGTAGTGATACTATAATTCACGTACTTTCTCTTGAAAAGATCCCCTCCTTTCTCCTTAAATGAATAATGTGTCCAGGGGTTTGCCAGACTTTAAAAAAAAAAAAAAAAAAGAAAAAGAAAAAAAAAAAAAAAGGAAGATTTTTATTAGTATTAGTTAGTTTTGGATTTATCAAATTACCAGCATCTTTCACATCCTACTAAACTTTGTAGACAGAACAAGTAATATCCTTATCGGAAATTATTCATAAAAATAGATTATTAATTAATATTTATAATTATTATTTTCCAATTGTATGTGCATTACATTATTCTCTTTTATTAATTTTGCCGTAACATTTCCCATTATGTATCGAAAATTAATTTTAGCAATGGGACATACATTTAGATAAATAATGCACTAAATTAAAAATTTTATAGTGCAAAGATGCTTTTAACTTACTATAATGTAAAGTTTAGATAATGAGACAGTAAAATAAATATTAGTCTTAGTTCCCGTCATCATATCAGAGAATTATCGTGCACTTGGGTCACAAAAAGGGTGTTTTCAACATTGAGGTTTTTTGATTCAAAAGGTGAAGCAACTACTATTGAAGCTACTATTGAAACTATTGAAGCAAATTGAAAATGTAAATTGAGAAAATACACGAAAATAGTAGAAGTCCTATTTGTGAAGAAAAATAGAATAAATCGTCATATGGGAGCTTTTTAAACGTACAATGTAAAAAAAGCCAGAAAAAAGTACAGCTTACGAGGAAAACGTATAGATTGACAATCCTAGTTGACTACATCCACCAAAGCAGATTTTACAATTTTCTTTCTGACCCACGCACAGAAATGTATCTTTTTCTGAACTTCTCTGGTCAGTTTCTGCTTTTCCTGACCAATTCTAGCTTGAAAGTTACTAAAAAAGAAGAACATTCATTCGATTTGTTTTCTGATATCTCATCATTTTACATATTTTTTTCCGATGTGTTTTTAATGAGAATTATTTTTCCATGAGAAGTCGTCATGCTTTTGTTTTGTAGTGAAATTTGGGTTCACCAGTATTTCTGAGAACTATACGTCCATGATATAAAATATATATTATGTTTGGTTTAAATAGATATATAGATTATTAGTTAGATAAGTGCAATTTTAAATAAAGATTTTGAAAAATGAACTTGAAGTTTGTCACGGGCTTTTGCAAGTGGGTTTTTTTAGTTGGGCAAAATCAAACCAAAACTGACTTGAATGGAAAAGGTCAAACAGCAACATTTTTACTATGGTAATTTAAGTGCAACTAATTAGAACATATTTTAGATTGCATTTTATTTGATTCCAGCCCTTATTGTAGATACCAAATACGTAAAATTAGTCTTCAGTATGCTAAAGCGCAATATATGAATTTTAAAGAAAGTGCGATTATTTTTTACACAGTTTTAATTTTTTGTATATGACACCAGTTATAAAATATCAGTAGAATCGCCGGATAAATTTGTTCCCTAGATTAGTTTCAAATACTTTGATTCATTCTTATCTCTAGAGATATTAATAAAAAAATTCAAGAAGGAAAAAATAGCAGATTGTAAGATTTAAAATATCGACGATTTTGCTTTTTCCTGAAGAAAGGATACGCGTTGAAAAGATAAAAATTTACACGACAGGAAGATATTTGAACAGGGTTTTTCAAGATTGAAGACACCAGATAAAAAACAACGGAAAGAAATGTTCAATAATATGCAGTTCACACATACATTCAGAAATATTTTTACGATTTATAGCAAGAATTAAAGGAAATAAAAGTTTCGAAAAACTGAGATATTTTTTATTATCATTTACGAATGAACAAAATATAGTAAAAAATAATATGAGAGTTAATTGAGAGTTAATTGAGTTTTATATGAGAGAGACATATTTGAATTTTGTTGGACAATAGTACGTAAATTCTATTCCCAAATTAAATCATACTTTAAAAATAGGTTTTATTTCATTAAAATTAACATTTTCTAAGTTATCCTATTTTTTTTTAAATGCACCCAGTTGTGTTGCGATAGTTATATAACATGAATTTAGTTTGAAGTAATGAATGTAATTAATTCATTGAAATCATCCTTTTATATACTTTTAAGGAAACAGCAGTATCATAACTTAGTTAAAGGAACTCTTTTACCCTCATACATATATTCTTGTTTTAGCTATATGAATGAAAGAGCACATTTACTTTAAACATGAAGCTATTTTCATGTTCCATTTTCCATTGTAAAATTTGGGATTAGTTCCAAGTAACAATGTAACAAAAATTATTAAACATTTCATTATTATTGTAATAAATATTATTGATATTTGAAAATTTGAATAATGATGTGTTCTTTTAAATATGATTTCATTTAAAAAAAAAAAAAAAAAAAAAAACAGAAGCGTATTAGTTTTCAAGGATTACGATACCATAGTTGTAGAATAATAAATAAATAACTGTTTACAAAATTTGTTCCTCATTTTGTTGAAAATGAGAAAAAAAAGGGAAAAAAAAAGGAATTTTTATGTAATCGTAGAAGTGATTTTTATGTAAAATTACAAACTCAGTAAATATTTATAAGGTTTTAATTCATGATATAAAAATCTCCTGAAATTGTATGTGTTGATTTTAACATTCGTATGACGAATGTACAAATCTCTGTGTCATTTAAAATTTTTTTACTGTAATTAGGTACTTCTTTTCAAACTAATGTTATGCCTTAAAGGCTCTTTCAAAATATTAATAGGTAAATATCAATAATAAAATTTAAGAAAACATTCGATAACTAAATAATCATTACCTAAGTTGAATCAAACTAACTGCCTTATATTATGTATGTTTTATATTATTATATAAAAATATTTTGATAATATACAGGACTGCACAAAAAATGAGATATGCTGCCGCCTAATATTAAAAATTACTCAAGTGAGAATTTTTAACTGTGTTATGCATTTTTTATTGAATGTTAGCATACTATGTAGAATAAATACGTCTATAGGTTATATACATGACTGCACAAACTAATTGGGGCATTTTTTCCTTTTACGGACAGTATCTCCTGAAATCTGGTTTTCAAATGTATTATGTGTTTTCAAAAATTAAGTATCTTATTTACCTTATTAAACAGCGAAGGTTTGCTAAATTATTCTGGAAGTGTTGGAAAGTGTTTCAAAATCTTTGCTTTACACAGGACTTCTCTTTCTTGTTGTATGTTTAAAATAACACTTTCATATAGTAAAAAATAATGTTTTACAATAAATTAAAACATTGTTTGACACTTTTAATGTTAATTTTGGAAATTCGACCTTTTTCAATATTTATAAATGCATTAAAATTCATGATTTTGTTTTTTAGTTATCAACTTTATTACTTCAAATTATAATTTTTTATGCAAATTGTCCTTCAGGCAATAAATGAAAAATATTTCATAAATATATTACGTAGAAACAGATATAACATTTTTGTTATTTTTGTTATATAGAGTATACATTTACAATCATAATCGTTGAGTCCTGTTATTAAAAATCCATGTTTTTTATTATTTAATTATAAATTTAAAAAGAAAATGTTCTAGATTTAAATATGAAGCAACTACGTAGATATTGAAAATTATATTTAACCAAATTCAGACTGTACTGGAAACAAATCTGCATATTCATATCATAGAAACTCCTAAAACATTTTTTTGCCAAGAATAAAATAGTGTAAGATGTGGTAAAATAAGTAAGAAAACGGCTATTTTACAATTATGTACTAATTTTAACTTATAAAAGGTTAAAAACATAAAGCAAAATAATTTATTTATGCAGTCAGATCAGTATCAACATAGTTAAAGTATTTCCATACACCAATTTTAAAGTTATAACTATACATTAGTCGTATGCGGAGTAAATTGTGTATGTGTATTGGTAAAATAAAATAGCTACATGTAACCCAAATTTTAAACAAATCTATATATTTTCTTACCTGAAAGAATTAGTAATATTAACTATAATTTACATTAAAAAATAACCCTGACGATTGTTATGTTAAAATTCCTTTAAAGTTTCCAAAAATTGAGATTTCAAGAAGTTTCATGTATCATCATGTTCTGAGAATATGACAGTTACCAAGTAGTGATTGTATAACAAATTTCACAAGGAATCTTCATCATCATTTATTATTTTCAATAATTTTTTAATTCATGTTTTTTTTTTTTTTTTTTTTTTTTTTTTTTTTTTTTTTTTTTTTTTTTAATAATTTACTATGGCTTAGTTGGTTTTGAATATATCAAGCAAATTTTAACTGGAACCTGCGGATGATTTAATTTTAACTTGTGTTTCTACTGAATAAATATAGACGAAACGCATCATGTTCTTTTTAAAAATAGTGCAATGATCTTTGAGTTGTAAACAGAGATGCTCATAAAAATCTCCATCCTACCACAGTATTAATATAACTTTACTTTAATTAATGTAATTTTACTTTAATTAACATAATTTTACTTATCATATATAAATACTTCAGAATGAATTTTACTATTACTAAACCAAATAATTATTTTTTTTTTGAGAATAATGTATTTTTCTACTAAAATAAATCAGGCTTTAATGATTATTCTCTTTCTATGTGTCTAGTACTCTACCGTTTTTGTTTTATTACTAACCCTAGTTTGACAACAATTTAATTTTAATGAAGAGGATATTTTTGTGTGTGTGCTGATCCCTGAATGTTTATTTCGTTTCTTCCACTCTGCGTTAGAAGTTCTCTCTCATTTTTAATATGCCATCAACTTCTTTGTGTTGGATGCATTCTACCACACCAAATTCAGTCATCACTTTTCCGTCAAATCCTAGAAGAGCTTGAAATAATAGAAGAATTGGTTTTCTAGTTGTTTATATATATTTGTAAAACACCGACAATTTTAATATAAAAGATTGACATATTTACTATTTCAAGGAGAACTTATTCCAATTATAACGTTATATGTTTTCCAAATAAATAAATAAAAATACCACCAAATTTAAAATAAATATCTAGATATTAAACATTTTACACAAAAATTATTTTAATATCTTTGATATGTCTTAATATGTGTAAAATTTTACATTAATTTTTAGGCCTTACTATTACCTCTTTTTCTACATCACATAAAATTGCTCACCTAACTGGAAATATTCAAAATATTTCTTAATTGTTTTTGACAAACTGCATTTCAGTATTTCTTGAACACGACTCAAGAGATAATATTAGTCACAAGCTAAACAAAATATTAATTTTATCTTAGTTTTAGAAGAATAATAAAAAAAATAATGAATTACAAAGAGAAGGAATGTTATGGCAGTTGCCAGATTCAACTTATAAACTTGCTTATAAAATAGGCATGTTGCTAAAAAATGTCTAAAAATATTTTATGAAGTTAAAACTTATTTTTAAAACACAATATATGTTTGTTTAATAGCTATTCTTTTTAAAATACTCATTTTACCCCAATATTCTTTTTATTCCACCTTACCCTACTACATATCAATGAGACGCAGAAGAAAAGAAATTTTGTCAATGGTTGCTTAGGGATTTTCCAAGAAAAAGCAGTCCTCTGTCCAGTTATATTGTACGAACTAATCTGGTTTTAACACCATTCTAGCTCGCGTTCGAAGGACCATTTAAACACTATGTAGCTTGGTAGCTGGAAGGAAATGTTTTCTTTATTTCGATTAAATGTGACATGCCAAGTGTGCATGACATAACAAAATGTAAATCGGAATATCACAAACAGGTTTTAAGAAAATGAGTTTTCATAAAAGGGCATTTTGTCACATTTCTGCTATATTTTCGGCACGAGGATACGTAACAATTGTTATGCGGTTTGCAGCATTACAGCATTTTTGCAGCATGGTTTGAGGCAGCAAACAATAGCTGTAATATTGCGTCCTTTCTTTCCAGAAGTAAGTTTATGGATATATCTACTTCCCGTTTCAGAAAGAACATAACGGAATTTATTATTAAAGGAAATGCCTGTCTCACCCATATTATAAATGTTGACTGGTTTCTTCATTAAATTGTATTTCACAAGACAAGATTTTAATAGATTAAAATAGATATTTCCGTACTCTAATTTAAGTATTTTAAGTCAGAAAGGCTTTTCTTACGGAACTATCGGCATTTCTTTCTAGAAACTTGTAGAACTAGTTATACACGGCATCATTTTCTCACTGTTAAAATTGTGCTTTAATTTGGAACGCTTGGCTAGTTTCTACGCAAGTATTTCTACTTCAGTCAGAGTAGGGCAAAATGCGGCAGATTGCAGTTTTTTAATAAGTAGCAAGCTTTTGTCCCATTTATGTGCCTATAACACGTTTCGGCCCCATCCCATGTGTTTTGTCTTCATTATTAAGCAGTCTTTCTTAGTGATTTTTCGGGACTGTTGAACGTTTGAGTTGCCTGTTACATGGATATTTCTTCTTCATTGATAGCTTTAGAAACATTTTGGAAGGCCTTTTCACTCGACTGGATTTCCTTTCATATAATCTCCGAATTTCTGAGGGGTAAAAAACAAGTTAATACATAAAAGTAATTTAAAACAATGGATAAACAACTATGCATCTTACTCCAACGGTATAAAAACAGGCATCTTCCCACATAAAATTTTCTTCAACTCACTTTATATTATTGGACAAGACTTCAGTTCCACTACTAACTTGAAAAAGCATTAACTGGTCGCCATTTACGTTTGGTTTAAAAGCCAGGCACATTTTCTCTCTAAAACCATCACATTTCTTTCTCTGATTTTTAACTATGATTTTATAGGTGAATAAAGAAGAAACGTAAAAGGTTTTGGAAACTTAGCAGAGGTATTACGACGAAATAACAATAGAAAAGCACTTTTTAAAACTAATAAAAGGACGAAAACTGAACTTAAAGTTTTCAGTAGGGAAAAATCTCCCTGACAACTGAACGGGACCTGCGCATAGGTACGAAACGTGACACCGCAAAGTATCCAATACGGCATTTAACAACCAATAACCTAACCAATAACCTAACCAAACCGTAACCCGAACCCAATCCTAACCTAACCCTGACCAGTAACCTAATTAATTGATAGATTATTGTGTAAATCTAAAGCGCTTGCATTTTGTCAATTATTAGTCATACTTTACAAATTACTGAAAGTTATTTCAGGAAAAAAATTATGTTTAAATTAACGAGGATTTTTTTATATAATTAAATATTGGGAAGCAAATAAGAGCAAAGTTTTTTTTATAATATACCTTAATTTTAGGATAACGTTTTTTTTATATATTTATAGTACATAAATAATTATTTTTAATGTAATGGAAATAAATTCTATTTAAAATTACCCTAAACATATAATTTAAGAGACGAATCACTATTAAAAGGAATTTCGAAAAATCCTGATTCTATTAATTTCAACATAACTTTATGAGTTGTAATTAAGCATTCTCCTGCTTAATTTGTGAAAATTCACGTAAAAATAATACGTGACGAATAATTCTTAGTATGACCCAAATATCAAGTTTCTACAGTGATACATCATTTTATAGCTGAATGAGCTGTCATTTACATGTATAAAATTAGAATATTAAATTAATGTTATACAGATTGTAAACCAGTAAAGGCTTTTTGACACTTAATTCAATAAAAATAATTACTTGTTACAGAAGTAGTCACGTGTATATTTAGAAATATCGCTATTATATTTTACATTGTAATGAAGTATTGAATAAGAAACACATTTATAAAATAAAAATCAATTAAAGAGTTTTGCAATATCGGCATATTTTAGTCAACATGACAGGGAGCTTAGAGATTTTTTTTCCATAATTATTTAACACTTTTTATTACGCAACACATTTTTTTCTTCAGGCTACATCACCTTACATACATGATCATCTAACATTCATTCATCTTACATACTTACATATGCATCTAACATCCATTTATCTTGCATGCATTTATATTACATAATGGGATTTTTTTTGCATATATCTTACATACGTTTTACAGTATATGCATATATACATACAAACAAATTAATATATAACACAAAAGTACATACACAGGATAAAACATATAATGCATACAATACAACAACGTTTCTTCAACAAAAGTATTCAGTTAAATATAAATGTATCTGACGTGGAATCTTCCGTAATCCAGTGTCCATAAAGACTTCATCATTGTTAGCTGTAATTTTTCAACTCAATTAAAAGGTGGATTCTTAGAATAGCTCAGTTGGTAAAGCGTTGAGAGCTTAATTAAAGGTCCCTGGTTCAAATCCCGACATCAACACTTTTTCACTCAGTTGGGAAATTACAATTACTCGTATGATTATTATTATTCGTATGATTAATTACCAACTAGAAAAATTGTGTTAAAATTAATGAGCTGTATCATTAACTGTATCATGTTTCCGCGTATTAAAATTTAGAAATTCTTCACAATCGGGGTTTTTTGTAAACATATAATTATTTGTAACAATTTGTTTTCTCAAATGAAAGTTATCGTTACTCGATATTAAAAAATAGCTTGCAGATCCTTTATATGATTCCTTTCTATGACCGTTATGAACACCAGTTTGTACCGCAATGTATTTATTATTATTATTAAACAATAATAATAACAAAATATAATAAAATGTAGAATTACATAACACAAGGAAGCGTGTTTAAAAACATTTCTGCTTTTATTAATTAACAAGATATTTATATCCGTGGATTTAATATGCCATCCACTACGATCAAAGAAATTAATATTTTTATAAATTATATGCATTTTACATATGCTCTATATTAAAGAAAATCCCGAATGATAGCTCTGATTTAAAAAAAAATAATAATTTACACATATTCAAAAACAAAATAATTAGTGGAAAAACAAATTTTTAAATTTCCGTTCAATTAAGCAGTTATCAATCAATTACGTGATCAAATTTGTGCTTTCAAGAAAATTTATTATTGTCTGGGGGAAGTACGTTAATTAGTTTTAAATTACCGCAATTAAAGTTCGAATATTGATCACGCACAGTAAATGACAGAATCAACCACATGTTGTTAATTTAAAAATTTATTATCTTATATAAGATAAGGATCGCACGAATATTTCAGTTGCATTTTTCATAGAAGCATAATTTTTCATGAGCAAACTTTTATGCATACAAATCGTTTTTAAAAAATGAAGAAGATTTTTTTTTTCTTTAAGTAATGGAATGATGATGAGAATAATTGTTTTTAGAAATGAAAAGTAAAGAAAAAAATATTTTAAACAAATAATAATAAATTTATAGAAAATAATGTACTGTTTGCGCCTTAATAAAAATAATTCAGTTATTTATTTATGTGATTCGTAAAATATATCGCTTTTTTTATACTGTAGCAATTGATTTTTATCATTAGTTTGCAAATAAACAAATAAAGTCTGTCTAAAATTGGCATTTGCTGTAGTAAAACATTGGTACATTTATTATTATTCACTAGCTTGAATAGATTTCAATCTTATCACTTGGGTTGAAAAATCATGAATAAAGAAACAGCGGATTCGATATATATATATATATATATATATATATATATATATATTAAACAAATAATGTATATGTTTCGGTCAATATGTTTAATCCGGACATTATTAATAATAAAAGATTATTATTAATAATGAACGGATTAATCATATTTACCGTAACATATATATCAATGGTGCATAATATAAAAAAAAAATGCGAACTGGAATGTTCATTCCAGATTATGCGGCAAAGAATTCTATCCCTACAAATAATCTTTGCCCAAATGGAGCTTAAAAAAGAAGAATCCATGGATTCGAAAAACAATTTCAACAATTATTGTATAGATCATTAATGTATATTATTTAAGGGATGGTGATATATAATGTATATTCCAGTTTCTGTGCTACAGAATTTTATCGTTATAAATAAATTTTGCCCAAATTGATCTAGAAAAAAAGTATACGAAATGATTTTTCGTAACTGACCGAAAAAATGCCCGAGCCGGGGTTCGAACCCAGAACCTTTGACTGAAAATCCCAAATATCTACCGATTGAGCTACCTGGGCCAACATACGGAAAGCATATTTATTGGCAACAATAGCATCTGGTCTGCCATGCAGATGTCACTCAACAAAATATACCACAGCTGGTGGAACTTCACTAAACGATGGGTACGCACATACACATTTTTTCCCCTCCATCATACTGATTGTTAACGATATCATATGAATTTAATTTTTCCAACTGAACGAAAAAAACTTCTTCTTTGCCATCGTTTAATGGATTTCCAATATATGCAGTATATTCTGTTGAGCTATCTATATGCACAGTGGATGCTATTGCCAATAAGGTTATTTGAGCAATATATGATGCCGGTTGTGGCCCAGGTAGTACAATTGGTAATTCATTAACAATTTAAATCAAAAGTTCTGGGTGTTCTTACTGAAATTTCACTATCCATCTTCAATAGATAACCTAATTGCATCTAATCAACTAAATGTGGCAAAGTATTATTGACAAAATGATCCAGTAGATTTTTTCACACTTTTTAAAGGTTAATATAAGGTAGAATATCTTTCTCATTCAACCACAAATGTTAGCAACGCAAAACAGCAAAAACTTCGAAAACTCATTCGACCGCTAGAGTACCCTTATCAAAGAGTAACTAGGCATACTATCACAATTCTGCAAATCTTTTACAAAATGAAAACTATACTTCTATTTCTAAAACAGCAAATCTCTTACAAAATGTTAAAAACTTTTATTTTTATTTTAAAATACCATTTCCAAATTATGTGACATTTATCATTATACAGCCATGTATCTACATCCTTCTGTGAATCTAATATACAGGGTGTCCCAAAAAGGAGTACCTATTTTTAAAAATGAATAAGAAACAAACGAATAGAGTTATTAAAAAAATTCTTGCAGGAAACGGATGTGTGAAGTCTGGAATTTTGTTTAGAACACTTTATTATGATAGTTCAAAATCTGACCGACAGATGGCGCTACAGCACATTTTGGTGGCTATTTGCACAAACGGAGCATGCGTGAAGACCAGACAGAAGCAGACGTGGTCAGTGAAAGTTCATTCTAAGACTCCGGCATGTTATTGTGATGAATTGAGGACATATTGAAAATATTGTCATTTAATTTTCAACTATTGCTGATGAATGCAGTAGCCGCAGCGCCATCTGTCGGTAAGAATTTTAACTAACATAATAAAGTACTCTAAACAAAATTCCAGACTTCACACAACCGTTTCCTGCAAGCATTTATTCAAGAACTCTATTCGTTTGTTTCTTATTCATTTTTAAAAATAGGTACTCCTTTTTGCGACACCCTGTAGATACTTGTTCTGATATTGTAACAAATAATTAAATCATTTTTCAGTAATATTTTCTTAATAGATGTTTTTGAGTAGAAGTATAAATTTCACTATATTTCACGTTCAATGAAGTATGAATATATAATATCAACTAAAAGCTCAATTGTCAAAAATTAACAAACTCTTGAATACAATTCTTGAAAGTAAGATAAAACTGCCTTCCATAGATATGTCTTCTTTGTTCTCCAATGTATTTTTTTTTTAATTTGAATCGATTTTCTTTTATATTTCATTATTAAATGAAGCTAATTAAACTAAAAACTTTGAGCTGTAAAATGTTTTATTTACATTTAACAATACACAAAAAATTAGCAATGGAAAGCTTATAGAAAATACTATGCAAATATGTAATTTCATAAAAGTAAAAAATAAATATTTTTTATTTGCACAATATTTTTGTGGTATTACGTTAATGTTACCATATTTGTTGCAAATACAGTTAAAATATGCTCTGCAAATGAATAAACAAAATATAGATTAAAAAATAAGTACATACAAAATTAATTATTTTCACACAATAATACTCATTGAAAAAGAAACCATACGAGTGATAATTTTTCTAACTGAGTAAAAAATTGTCCAGTCCGGTATTTGAATTCGGAACCTTGACTATAGCTGCCATGCTCTTGCAACTAAGCTATCCTGGACGAATCTGGCAGATACATTTCACACAGACAACTTTTTCGGAAATTTCTGTTTTGTAATTAGAAGCAATTCAACAGAACTAAGCTATTCTGGACGAGTCCAACTGGAACGCATCACTTAGATAATTTTTTTGTAGTGATATCTGGTCTGTTATCTGAAGCAGTTCAACAGAACTAAGTTATCCTAGGTAATTCCGGCGAACACATTTCACTCAGACAACCTTTTTGACATCTGGTATTTTATATGAAACAGTTCAATAGTATTACTGTTTCAGATAACATGTAACAAAAAGGCTGTCTGAGTGAAATGTGTCTGACGGATGCGTTCAGGATACCTTCGTTGGACGATCTTTGCCAACTAAAACCAAGGCCCTGAGTTTGAATCCCGGCCTGGACATTTTTCACTCAGTTGGAAAAATTGCAACTAGTATAATAAAAAAATCCCAGAACTGATTTTTCTAACAAAAAATGGATTTTACAATATAAAATTTCTTCTGAAACACTTACTGTGCATTTTGAAATGCTGCATGCTAGTATATGTTATCACAGTACTATATTTTTTAAAATGTTAAAAATATAATGTGTTTTCTGCTTTTTTTTTCGTTTGCATTTTACTGATATTTATAATAATGTTCATTAAATATAATAATTCATAAATCAAAATAACATTAAGACATTTACGAATTAATAAAAGTGATATAATTTTATTGATGTTTAAGAATGCTTAAATTAACATTATCTTTTTCTTGTTGTTTCATATAATGTGTGATTTGAAAGTTGAAATAAATAAGGAAATCTATATAATTTTTTTAATTTTTTGCAAACTTTTAAATTTTAAATCTAGTCATATTTTCATTAAATGTTTGAAAATTTATTTTCAATTAAAGAAGAACAAAAAATCAGGCATCAGGCGTATATTATGAAACACTCCCCATTTTTAACAGAATAGTGTTACGTAATTTCGTTTTTAATACAATGCAATCGTTCATTGTCCGTCCTCTCACCGGATCCTTTTGTGTCCCTTTGTAAATGAACCATAAATGGTAAGCACACCTTAATTTAAAGAAAAGATTTTGTGGTTTTACTCAGTGATAATTTCTTATTTAATTATCTTCGATGTATGATGACATTATTAAAATGCATCGAAAACGATTTTTCCCAATATACCATAAAGCAATGGAATAATTCTGTACATCTATGTAAGTGAACTACGGATGCTACTTATTATTTTTCCTGAGAATTTTGTTTTTGGTTTACTCAAGCGATTCTCATCAACTTCATTATGTTTGAAATATTGTACGTTCTTTATAGTGCATCGGAGACGAATTTTTCCAAGCCATAATGTAACGGAATTATTTTGTGTGTCCTGTAAACGAACTATAAATTCTGCACACATCATTTTCATTAACGAACTTCTATACGAAAGACTAATAATAGATAACTATTGCAGGACAATGAGTATATTTGAGAGTATATTTGCATGAGTATATTTTCGAGAGCTAGAGCACGACAGACGGACATACAAATCGAATTAATAAACACCTTTCAACTATGTTGTAAAGTTAAAAATGTATGTTAAAAATGTATTCTTATCTTCGCAAGTAATGCAATTAAAGTTGCCAATCTTCTGAACCATCTAAAACAAACTTTATTCAATCAAGAAAAATGTTTTGGAAAACAGTAACTTTTATTCATGAAGAAAGTTTAATTTTGATGGTTTAACTGCTTGGGAAATTTACTAGCATGATTTGGGCAAAGCAGAAGAATTCTTTTTTTAACGTCAAGGTGAGAGTGTTCCGTTTATGGTTTGTAAAGGCGTTAGATGTTTATAAAAAGCATTTATCATAATTTTTAACAAACACATGACTGCTAGAGATTACAAAAATATATCTATTAACCACAAGGTGAGAGTGTTCCGTTTATGGTTTATAAAGGCGTTGGATGTTTAGAAAAAGCATATACAATAATTTTTAACAAACAAATGACTGCTAGAGATTACAAAAATATATTTATTAACCACTTGCTATTAGTTTAGGAAAACACATTGAACATTGTTTGAACAAGACAATGATACAGACACAGACAGACAAACCGAATCCATAAACACTTTCATAATTGTTGTAAGTATTAAACATTGATAACAAGAAATTGTTAACAAAAATAATATATATAACCAATTTCAAGGGATTATATCTCCTTTTTTTGTCTGAGCCAAACCTATACTGTTATCCACATGACAGTCCTACACATTCCAAAAATATAATTTGAAGTTATCCAATGAACGAACTTGATCTTGATGAACTTCAAACCTAAACCGACCAGAAAACTTGAAATAAAAGAATCTTAAACCATACCTTAATGAAATTAGGAAGATAATACTCTGTAATAATAACCCTTATATCAATATTATTTTTTATAGAAAAAATAACATATATTTACTCATTTATTCTAAACATATATATATTTTTTTCTTATTGAAAAACAATGCGAATGTTCTTTTGAAAAAATGGGTTAAGAAACCCGAGAGTCAAAAGTCAAAATCGGAACGGATACATAATCAATTCACAATAAAATACACTCAACCCCAACTGAAACCGATTCTCAACGGAAAGCTATATTGGCTATATTGGCTAACTCAACCGGACACGTTTTCGGATAAAATTTGGTTACCCGATGTAATGCAAGACTTCTAATTTTCATTAATTTTAAATCTCGATGTTGCGAAACCCATTTAACTGAACGCACTATAGACAATAATATGTAAAAAAAAAAAAAAATGTGTCTATTAAAAAAAAAATACAAGTTATAATATGTCTTTTATAAACGTATTGTAGTATTGTGTACATGAATTCCATGTTCGAAATTCGTGATGAGTGGTAAAGTTTAGCGAATATATAAGCCTAAAATGTTAATAAAAGACTTGAAAACATGCAGACAGATAAATATATATATTTTAAATCCTAATGATTTTGAAATGGGATCATATGCAGAAAGAAAATTTTCTAAGAGTATAAAAATATATCCATACGTACCTTACTGTATTCATTGACATATTTTACTTCTTTCTAAAGTATATTTCTAAATATATTAGAAAAATCATGGAAAAAAGACATGTAGCAGTTACCTTGATCGGCGAAGCTCATATTTCCGTTGATTAATCAATAACGACACGGAAATGTTTTTATGCTATCTAACATTTAACAAATTGGAAATTGTACGTCAAACGTGACACTGTTTGTACTATAAATAGTTTCAGTGAATTGATTTATATTGTCTGTTATAATGATATAATTAATTTCCGTAATAAAATAAGTATATTTAAGTTGGCAATATTTTATCTTTTGTTGACATTTACTGAAAATTTCAATCGGAAGACTAGCTTTAAAAATTTCAGAACTTGAAATCCATATTTAGACTTTTTCCATTTAAAATCTGTTTATCCGGAAACATCTATCACAAAAACTGTCGGTAGATTATATGACTGCTATAAATAAACAATTTTAGCATAAAAATTGGGTTTTTAAATCCGCTAATAGGGAGCTAATATGGCTCCATCTTAAATATGACGTAATCACTATGGCAATCTACTACAATCATTACCTATCATGGAATATCATTGAATTAATTACGTATGATAGGATATAATACAATGAGGAATGTGAATATAACTTGGACATAGAGGTTATAAAATGTCATACGTGTCACATAGCTGGAGGATACATTTCAGTCGCTTCACGAATAATCCTCTAAATCTGCGATAAGAAGGAAATACCGATTTTTAAAAAAAGCCAATTATTTAATAAATATTTTTAGTAATATATTTTTAAGTTTTGATTCTATTTTTATAAAATTTGAAATGACTCGACAAATTTCGCAACGATTATACATAAGGTAAAGCTAGGATAGTCTGCGCACAATTCAGCAGAATGATAAAAATACATATAAATATTAATTTTTTTGCTAAACTATGCATGATTAATTTTGACTTTATTTGTTTTTTATGCATTCCCAATGCTATTTTGTTGTTATGTTGTAATTTAATAGAACAGTTGTAATAAAACCAAGAAAGTTATTTTGCGCAATCTTTCCTTACAGGATTGGTGTGATTGCGCACATGGGTAGGAGAGATTGTTATTAATAAAAACTACATTTTAATCGTTAACAATAACAATCACACTTAAATGGCATTGTTGTAAGGCTTTTGTGAATAAATATTATTGTATTAAGAGTGAATATTTCAACCTGATGGTACAATTCCAGACATTCAGTTCACCCATCCTCATTGCCCAGTATTTTTTTAACAAACGAATTTATTGCCAAATTTAGTTTCGATAATTATGTGTTTTTCAAAAATTATTTCAAAATTGATTCATTCACATGTTTTACATGTAATTTGTAATATATGCAAATTTACCATTAAGCTGCGTTATCTCTCCTAGCAAGAAAAGTAGTGGGAAACAATGCGCCATCTCTCCTAAGTAGCAGATGCGCAAACTCTCCAATTTCGGTAGGGGAGATTATGCAACCTTTTATTTAAATATGGCCGCTTCTAAAACGAACCAGTGGTGTTTGCAACGTTAGTCTATGTTAGTAGCTTATGGGAAATCGTTTAAGTTTAAAATATTTTGTAATACTGATACTATATAGAAATTCTGATGAATAGTTTTGAAAATTCAAGCACTTATTTTCGGTAAACAAAACAAAATATAATGCTTTATCCTAGACGCTCGAAACAATCGACGTGCACATTCAAGTAGACACTACTCTACTGATGTTGTACAACTACCTGGAGTCTCTGCGTGCTGACTCTACTCCATCCCTCCGAACCTCTTTGTGCGCAATCTCTCCGACCGCGCCATCTCTCCTGGCTTTACCTTAGTAAATTTCAGACTATTCGGTTTGGTACTTTTTGGACGGTTACATGCGGAAGTACGGACAGACGAACCAGTCCACGACTATAGGTGCTACGTATTTATATAATGACGAACGCACCTAATAATGGCAGAAAAGAAAGAAATGAAAACGTGTTTAAAGAAGACGAAAGCAGAAAAAAATAATTATCATGTATAAAAGGTATACTTTTTGTGTTGAAAAATATTTAAAATATATTCAGTTCGTCTAATATAGCGCTTTTCCAATTAAGATTCTAACCATATTGCGCTACTTAAAATTTTCTGCATGTTAGATTATCTATAAAAATTAATATTAATTTCTTTAAATATCATTTTATAATAAATATACTTACTTTCTCTTTCATTAAATGATTATACTTAAGTACACTCCGATAAATCATACAAGAAAGGTAGTACTTTGACTCTTACATAGATTAGTGAATATAACATTTTTATTAAATTAATTATAGGGATACGGAAATGTATATTATCCAATCTAGTATTTTACATTGGCAGTGAAAAACACTTGAATTTAAAAATATGACTATCAGAAATAACGTATAGGAACTTCTTTGAAACATTTCTGAAATTAAAAATATTTTGAAACAAAATATTTATATATCTATATATAAATATATTTCTATGTGTTTTCTTTTCATTTTAGAGAAGTTATAATTAAAAGAATTGTTTATTTCACGGCATTACTTTTTATGGAATTTCAATGGAACAATGAAACAATGTAGTTAGCAGCTTGGAATACCTAGTTGCGTACCAACTGAACTTCCAGGTGAAAGGTAAGCGACTTGCGAGGCAAATCGGGAGCCGTAAGAAATTTAAAAGTTAGAAATTATATAAAAATATTTACAAATATAATAATAAAATAGAAGTATAACAAAAATTGTAAAAATAAATAAATAAAAAAGTCCATTAGATCCAAAAAGAAATGACAGACGAAACCTACTGAGAGTCGAACCCATCTCAAAAAAAGAAACAAAAAAGATTATCTTCAGAGACCATACATTTAGTTTAAAAGTTACAAAATAATAACATTAAATAGTCAATAGGCAGACTAAAGATTTATCATTATTATTATTATTATTATTATTATTATTATTATTATTAAGACAAAAAGAGTTAATATAAAAGTTAGTTTAGTTAATATAAAAAATTGATTTTATTACAATATCATGTCATAATATGTATACATATTTTCTCATTCATTACAAGTTTGTATTCAAAAAAACATTCTGAGAAAACACACAAGAAAAATCGTACATTTGCATTTACCTAGAACGGCGAGCTAACACCTATATTGATTGATCAATAAGGACACGGAAATGTACTTTATCCTATGTAATATTTGAAAACGACAGTAAAAGAAGCTTGAACAAGAAACGCGTCGGGAAAAGAGGAAGGAAGATGGAAAATATATAAGCGAAAGATATATTTGAAAATGATACCATTATAATAATTAGAAAAATTAAGTATAATAAGAGAGAGAGAGGAAGGATTATATTATTATTATTAAGACAAAAAGAGTTAATATAAAAGTTAGTTTAGTTAATATAAAAAATTGATTTTACTACAATATCATGTCATAATATGTATACAAATTTTCTCATTCATTACAAGTTTGTAATCAAAAAAACATTCTGAGAAAACACACAAGAAAAATCGTACATTTGCATTTACCTAGAACGGCGGAGCTAACACCTATATTGATTGATCAATAAGGACACGGAAATGTACTTTATCCTATGTAATATTTGAAAACGACAGTAAAAGAAGCTTGAACAAGAAACACGTCGGGAAAAGAGGAAGGAAGATGGAAAAGATATAAGCGAAAGATATATTTGAAAATGATACCATTATAATAATTAGAAAAATTAAGTATAATAAGAGAGAGAGAGGAAAACTCAATCTTCATCATCAATTAATAAAGCATATTTAGGGCATTTACGGCCATTGGGGTCGGAGACCTCATAGTCTGGCAATTCTGCTATGGTTTCGTTAAGTATGTTATAAATAGTTTTATAAAATTTTATTGGAAATGTTACATATACGTTTTTCAAGGATGTGGGCAGAGATCTCAGCTCGAAAATAATATTTGTAACATGATTTTCCGGTTTTATTGCTGCGCTTTCTTATTCAGAAAATTAAAACTTTCCGCAAATTTTAGTTAATATAAAAAATTGATTTTATTACAATATCATGTCATAATATGTATACATATTTTCTCATTCATTACAAGTTTGTATTCAAAAAAACATTCGGAGAAAACACACAAGAAAAATCGTACATTTGCATTTACCTAGAACGGCGGAGCTAACACCTATAGTGATTGATCAATAAGGACACGGAAATATACTTTATCCGAAGATAAAAAAGATATAAGTGAAAGATATATTTGAAAATGATACCATTATAATATCGTATTATAATATTTATACATACTTTCGCGCTCATTAAAAGTTTAGAATTTTAAAAATACTCGGAGAAAACACACAAGAAATGGGTACAGTGACATTTACCTAGATCAGTGAAGCTAATATATTTATTGATTGGCATATAAATGCAAGGAAATGTACTTTTATCCTATCTAGTATTTGAAATAAGCTGTTCAAGAATCTTGAATGAGAACGTGAAAGAAAAATAGGAAGTAAAATGAAAATTACATAATTTAAAAATATGATTTAAAAATATTTCATTGTAATATTTAATCCCATAATAAATATACGCACGCACTTTTGAGGGCCTTAAATGTTTATATTTCTAAAAATACTCGGAGAAATCACACAGGAAAAATGGTACATTTACATTTACCTAGATCGGTGAAGCTAACATTTTTATTGTTTGATTAATAAGGACACGGAAATGTACTTTATCCTATCTAGTATTTGAAAATGGCAGTTAAAAATTTTTTTAAGATGAACGCGTCAGAAATACAGGAAAGAAGATGAAAAATACATAAATGAAAGGTATAATTGACAATTATTCCATTATGAATATTATAATACTTATGCATATTATAATACTGAAACGTACTTTCTCGTTCATTAAAAGTTTAGAATTTTAAAAATACTCGGATAAACCACACAAGAAAAATGGTACAGTGGCATTTACCTAAATCAGTGAAGCTAACACATTTATTGATTGACATATAAAAGCAAGGAAGTGTACTTAATGCTATCTAGTATTTGGAATAGGTAGTGCAATAATCTTGAACGAGAACGTGACAGAAAAATAGGGAAGGAAAATAAAAAATATATAATTGAAAAACATGATTTAAAATTATTCAATTGTAATATTTAATGTCATAATAAGTATACGTACTTTCGATTGTATTAAACGTTTATATTTCTAAAAATACTCGGAGAAATCACGCAGGAAAAATGGTACGGATTTACCTAGATCGGTGAAGCTAATACTTTTATTGATTGATCAATAAGGACCCGAAAATGCACTTTATCCTATCTAATATTTGAAAAAGATATAAGTGAAATATATATTTGAAAATTATACCAATATAATATCGTAGTATAATATTTACACATACTTACGCGTTTATTAAAAGGTTAGAATTTTAAAAATACTCGGGGAAACCACACAAGAAAAAAGGTACAGTGGAATTTACATAGATCAGTGAAGCTAACACATTTATTGATTGACGTATAAATGCAAGAAAATGTAATTTATCCTCTCTACTATTTGAAATAGGCAGTGAAAATCTTGAACGAGAACGTGACAGGAAAATAGGAAAGAAAATGAAAAAATATGTAATTGAAAAATATGACTTAAAGTGATTCAATTGTAATATTTAATGTCGTAATAAGTATACGTACTTTCGATTGTATTAAACGTTTATATTTATTAAAATACTCGGTGAAATCACACAGAAAAAATGGTACGGTGGCATTTACCTAGATCAGTGAAGCTAACACTTTTATTGATTGATCAATAAGAACACGGAAATGTACTTTATCCTATCTAATATTTGAAAATGGCACTAAGAGAAGCTTGAACGAGAACGTGACTCAAGAAGGGGAAATAAGATGAAAAAATATTTTTGTATAAAAGGTCTCGCAAGGAGAATCTACTTGTTTAGAAGCATAGAAAATGTTTTGAACGATTCTTTTTTTTTTTTCGTCAATATTGATACAAGAAAGGTTTCCATTTTTTTAGAAAATTTATTTTTAAAGATTTTTTTTTAACAAAGATGGCGTTTACAGAATTTCTTTAAAAATTACATTAGGGTAAAAAGTTTGTAGTATGTATTTTTCAGTTTTATTTCGGGGCTTTTCTAAATAAGTCTGCAATCTGATTCCGCAACTTAAAATATTCCGCGAGTTTAAATTATATAGCAGAAAAAATATATTTTGTTTTATTATAATGTCATGTCATAAGCACTATTGACTTTTTGGATTTGATTGAAAGTATATATTTCTAAATACAGTTACAGGGAAACACTAAAAAGGGATAGTAGTAGTTAATTAGATTAGTGAACGTATCATCTTTATTGATTGGTCAATAAGTACACGGAAATGTACTTAACCCTATCATTAGAAAATAGCAATAAAGGAAGTTTGAACGAAAACACGACTGAAAGAGAGAAAAGAGTATGAAGAAAAAATGAACAACTATTATGTATGATGTCTGTGATAACGATTTTTCTCGCTTAACAACGTGTATCCCTTTTTCAGAAAAAATATAACTTTTGTAACACTTTCTAATTTAGTTTAAAAGTGTTTATGAATTCCGTCTTCTCTTCGTCCGTCAGTGCTCTAACTTCTGTAAATATATTCGGATTGTCCTGACCTTTTTGTATGTTATTGACGTTTACTACAGCATGCTCCCTATTGAAAATGAAATGTGTAGCGTTTATAGTTTATTTACAGGGACATTAAAAATATTGTTATATTACCGTCTGTGGATAAAAATCGTTTCAAGTGCATTTTGATGATGTTATGCCATTTGAAACATGATGAAATTGATACAAAATTATGAAGTTCACCAACACATGCTCTTTGTAAAATATGGGGTGCAAAGCATTTATTATTCATTTACGGTGTCAAATAAAATAATTCTGTTACACAATGTTTTACGGGTAAAATCGTTTGCAGTGTATTTTAATTATGTTTCACTATTTCAAACATAAAGAAATTTATACGCATTATTGAGGTGCACTATAAATTATTCATTGAAAAATAACAAGATACATTGTCCTTTATCGTTTGTAATTGCTGGAAGTCAGATTTAAGTTGCCTTATGCGTTGTTTACCTGAATTAAATTTTAGCTGAATATGATGTGCGTACAAAATACTTCACAGTGCGTACAAAAACTTTCGAGTGCATTTGAATCGATTGGCGAAAATTGCTAAATGTGAATTTTCTAACTGGACTAAATTTTATCTTGCTCTGTAGTATATATCCAAATCTACAGTGCTCCAAAATATAATTCGACAACTTTTTTTTACTATGGAAGGTAATTGCTAATACTGGATTTCCAAATGTGTTATATGTTTCCTACATTATTTACTGCGATCTTCTATGACCTGATTTAACGGCGAAGTTTCGTTAGAGTCTTCTGGATGTGTTGGAAAGTGTTTCATAATCTATTCTTGATGCATGATTTTTCGTTTTTGTTGTTATGTGAATGCATTGATTTCCATGGAATTTTTTTTAACACTATACTCTTATTGCTCTTTAACACTTGCGTTGCGCTTACTAATACCCAACTTCTTCTCTTTGGCGATATTTGTTTTTTTTTTATTTATTTACTTTATCAGCTATCTTACAATTTAACCAAAAATAGCAAAATACCCTTTTCTTTTTCTTTTTTTTTTAACCATCCAAATTAATATCTACAAAAAAAAAATTAAAATGAAATAAACTTTGACTTAAAAGGAACAAAAAAAGCTAATGGTCAGCGCAAAGCCTCGTTTGAATGCTTTTTCAGTGCTATATCAAAGGAGTTCGTCAGCGAATTGCTATGTAGGGAGTGAGCTGTGTATATCGGCGCTGAGAAAGAGAAAACTCTGGGGTAGTATTGGTACTATACGCACCTCATGTGTTGTACGGCTAGAATAGTAGAGGTACTATGTATTTGTAACCAGTTTAATACACCGCTTTCGTTAATATATCTTCAATCTGATTAAGCTACTTAAAAAATTTCGCGATTTTAAATTATACATAATAAAAAAAAAAAAAAAAAAAAAAAAAAAAAGCATCTAATATTCATTGTCGTGTTTATTGAATGCTTATATTTCTAAATACAATTGCAAAAGGGTACAAGGGAAAAAAAACAGGATAATGAGAGTTACATAGATCAGTGAAACTAAATATTCTATTGACTAATCAATAATGTATGGAAATGTACTTAATCCTATGTAGTATCTGAAAATGGCAATAAAGAAAACATGAACTAGAACGTGACAGATGAAGAGTAAATAAGGCGAAAAAAAAAACATTTTGTATAAAAGGTCGCAAAGAAGATTCCACTCTTTTAGAAGTATGGAAAATGCTCTGAAAGATGGCTGATATTTGAAAATCGTTGATACAAGAAACATAACTTTATTTAGAGTAATTGTATTAAAATATTTTTTTCAACATTTATTTTCATATTTTTTTCTTATATTTTTTTAATAAATATTTTTTACTAGATTTTTCCACTCATTCAGCGACTATCTGTTTAAACGGCACATTTAATAATCATTATTTATTTATGTATTTTTTTTTATAATTGAATGTTTTTATTCTTCAGATAAGCTATTTCAGAAATGTAAATATTGTAAACAAAATAAATATTAAATATATATAGATATATATCAGGCAGAAAAATATTGTTAAGAATTATTATAAATCCCCCTCGACGGTTTATCCTTTTTTCGACTATTTTTACAACTATTTCTAAATGAGTTATAATTTTCCAACTGGACGAAAAATGTCCGGGCCATTATTCGAACCTGGGATCTCTTGGCTGAAGCTGCCAATTTTCTACCAACTGAGATACTGGTCGAATCTGGAGGACCGAACTCATCCAGTTAACATTATTACTGATTATTGATCATAGCATTTGGTCTGATATATGAATCAGCTCAACATAATAAATAACAAGTAATTTGGATCTCCAGTAGACGCTTGATGCGTGATTACACTAGATTAATTTTAGCATAATTATTCAAATTGGTAAATAAATCATATGATTATTTGTACATTTTACCAATTTTTCTTTCAGACATTATTTTAAAAAGCATGGTTAAAAATTCTTTCTAAAAACATATCCGAGATATAAAACTAAATAAACAGTCAACAGCTCTTCCAAGATTAAACACTAAAACCCCAATAAAACTTGAAACCCTACAAATACAGAAAATAGCTAACTACGAAAATTTACATAACGCTTTAATAAGAGAATCAATAGAAATCAATGCATCCAAAGCCGCATGCAATGACATGGTACATTCATTACTTGATTGCCGCTGGAAAAAAAATGTTGGAAGAGGGGAAGAGAGAGAGAGAGAGAGAGAATATTGAATGCCGATAGGGGAAGCTCTTCAACCAGCAGTCATATTTATAATGGAGAGGAAGGCTGTTGAAGATCACAACTGATGATGGCCTAGCGGGGGATGAAAGCGCTTTTGTGAAGTGGTAGAGATTTTTATTGCAGACTGTTGTTTACATTTTTTAAATGGGGAACATTTTTAATAAGAATTTTTCACCATGCTTTTTTAAATAATGTCTGAAAAAAAAATTGGTGAAATGTACAAATAATAAATGTACAGACATTAACAGGTGAACACCTGTTTTTAATAAATCATAGGAGTTGTAATTTTCTAACTGGACGAAGAATGTCCCAGCCATGATTCCGATGTGGGATCTCTTGGCTGTAGCCGCCGATGCTCAATCAAAGAAGTCATCCCTGGCCCGGACATTTTTCGTTCAGTAGGAAAATTACAACTAATATAATTTCTTTACCAATAAAAGATGCTGTTTGATAAATGTCTGTTGTGTGATAAATGTAATGTTGACACAAACAAATCAAATAAGAGCAGTAGATTAAACTCACACATATGTATATAATATACATGTGTGAGCGTTTGTTGTGTATCTGCACAACGAGAAAATGGTAAATATTGATAGATGTGTAAATAAGAAATCATGTAATATAACTCGAATAAAACAATATTCATGTAAAAAAGGATGTCAAGTTCTTTTAACCGGAAAAATTCTTTGAAATCTAAAATAAAGTTTAGTTGCAATTATGAGTTGAACTACGAATCATAAATTTCATAAGCAGATGGTGAAAATTTATTTCAAGAACCTACTCATGTTTGAACTTGGCACCTTTTCATGAAACTTTGAAAAAAAATTATGGTATAATCTTAATTTAATCATTTTTAATTACCCCTCCCCCCAAACTCCCCAAAGACGAATTTTAGGTACTGTAATAATTTGTCTCAATAGTACTTTTCTGGAAACCTTTTAAAAATATCCTTATTAATTTTAAACAACATTAAGGATTTCACCGGGCAATTTACGTGTAAGTAGGCTATAAGCGAGCGGTATTCGTTATAGCAAATTGAATTATGCCGGACATTCAGTGCAAGAAAAGAGTAGCGATGTAAAGTAATGAAACTGAAGTGTGGTAGAAACGCACTGCAGCTATTCCATGTTCTGGCTTGTGATGTGGCACTTACAGGCACTTACATGACGTGTGCTTGCTGATGTTTAATGTGTTAGGTACCGTATAAAGTATCCAAAAAACGATTTTTTTTAAATATATTATAATTAAATATGATTATTTAGGAACATTAAATAAAACCATGCAAAAATTTTATTTAGAAGAGAAGTTATGCCTAAAACAGTTTCAGCTTTTTTTATATGATCAAGGGGTAAGTTGATCTTTAAAGTCAAATTTCTGAAAACGGCGATTTTTAGTCATAGCGCGCAAGATTTCTGAAGAAAACGTTGACTAGATGTTCATGAAATTTTAAGTGGATGTATTTACCGTATAATTCTACAAAATGAGCTATTATTATGTTTTTCAAGTAAGACGTGTAGAATTCATGATTACTTTTGTATAAGAAAAAGTACGATATTTTGAGTTTCTTATTTTTTTTTCTCAGGATCTACACATTTTAAATTCTTCATTGTAGGTCATTTTGAGAACACATTACATGTATACTCATAAAAGAATTGGCTTGTTTTAGCAATCAAGCACAAAAATCATGCAGGGAATAATTCTTTCTTAAAATACGTATTATATAGTTTTAAAAAAAATTAAAAACTTTATATGTGTTTTAAAATTTATAGTTAAAAGCCAATTAGTTTTGTAGGAATTTCAATTTTTATACAGGTCACTTAATGATATATCTCTTGAGTGCAAAGAGTACCTGACCCTGGCAGAACTACACAATAGACAATAATTATGAAACAGAAATTGTTCATATGTTAAACAAACTAGCAACAACAACAAAAAAATTGCCAATTTTGAATACGAGTAGTTTCTTCTAACACATTGTCTCCACTTGCTTATGAAATACGGGATTCTGCGTTTAATTCATAAAAGAAATTTGTCATTATTTCAGATTTCAAAGAGGTTCCGAACATATAATGTAACTGAAACTTTGTACTCGTTATTTGAGTGCATTTGTTTGTGAATTAACGAGTTAACTCATGCTGAATTAACGAGTTAATTCCCAAACGATGTTTTCGATTGATCTCGTATTTGGCGAATATGTTACAGACTACTGTCGGAGAAACTGTATAGTTTTTCATAAAACGCGTCGTCAGATTACGTATTTAATCCATTTTTAAACCATTTTCAAAAAAGTTTGCAACCGATTTTTTATGGGGAAAGTACCATAGAAGTGTGACAGAGTCTAAAAGATGAATGCTATGGTTCTGTTATCAAGCAATAGTGACGCGTAAATAACGTCTCAAGTTCCAACTTGGGAGGCGTTCGAGTCCAACCGATTGTTGTAACTCGCAGTTAAATTTCCCTACAGGGAGGGATTTAAGCTAAAATCTTTTTGGTCGCGTTGTTCCGTTGAATGTATCAGAAATTTATAATGAATCTATTTTTTTAGGACAATCACACCAGTTTTGGAAAATTCTTGTGGTTCACTCCAGATTTTGTTTTTCTTAAGACAATTTTGCCTCTTATTTTGTATAAATATATTCTATCTGATTTCAGCACTTTTTGTTTAGTTACTTTTTTATTCGTTCCATAATATTTTTCTTTTGTTGTTTTTGTTATTTCTTGAATTGTACAACGCGATGTTTATCGTAAATTTTGAAATAACAAATTACACTCACACGTACTAGATTTGCTTATTTTTTAAGAATCGTGTACGTATAGATTCGAGTCCTGTAGCTTCAAGTATGTGTTAATAGGCTTTTTCTTTTCTTTTGCAGCAGATATTCGATTAGAATGAATGCTGATGTATTGCTAACAGAAAAAATTGAGGAAAATTAGTAACATCACTTTTTGATTAGAGAAATTAAAGTGGTTTTGTTGTGAACAATAATAAAGTATAAGAATGTACATTAGAAATTACGTTTACTTGTAGATATTATTTAAATTCAAAGTTTTTCTTGATCCCTTTTCCTAACTTGGGTCAATGTTTTTATGATCGGGATTCCTTTGGGTTCTTTTTTATGACCAAAATCTTTTGCTTTTGTAAGTTGCATTCAAAAAAGGTATTTACAATCCTCATTACGATACAATTACTGTAAAATGGTGATATATCTTATGAGAAAAACATTATATTTCACTGTTAAAAATGTCCAGCAAACTGTCCAGTCATTCGATCATTTTCATATAAAAACGGTTACATAAACCGTAATTTAACTCTATTTTGACCATAATGTGGACGATAACATGGTCAGATAGACTTCCTAATATGGTCAAGTAAACATTATAATTAAAAAAGGTCGAGTGACTGGGAAATTTTCTGAAAACTTCTATCAGCGTTGAAATCATTGGTCATAAATTTGTATTTTTAAAAAAACACTTGTGAACGGGATATTAACCCCTTCGGGATGAGCGCCCCGTTTACGTGATGCGACTTGTAGTTTTCAGATCCCGAGAGACACAAATTCGTGACTCAGACTTGGAACGTTTGTACTTTTTTAATTTAATGTACACATTTTTATAATAATCATATTTGAATAAGTATCACGGTAGAACACATTTCTTTTTAACTAAGGAAATCAATGGAATCAATTAATATATTTTTAATCCATGATAATTTAATTTTTCATACGATTACTGAAATAAAATAAAATTGCGTTTAATTCACGCCGTATTTATGTGTCTGAATAGTGACTCATTTCTATCATGACTTTTTTTTTTTATCGCGTTTAATAAATATTTTAGTTTTTGCTTATTGGGAAATTTTCTACATCTCTTGGAACAGGGAATGTCTGGTATGAATGAAGGAAATTAATGTAATGATTCAGTCAGCTAATCAAGAGTAAACATACGACGTATACTTCAAACTCGCACCTGACTAAAGTTTATGGGTGTTTCATTACTGTTTTCTTTTTTTCACTTTTATCTGGATTGAAAACAATTTATTTCTACGTCGGCGTCATTATTATTATTATTATTATTATTATTATTCGTATTTTCGAAAGAGGAGCTCTGTTTTATACCTTAATTTTCCGCACAGTAAAGTTAAGAGGAATTTTCTGACCTTTTCTTTGGTTGTTATTTTGATATTTTCCGTCAATAATTTTTCATATAGTTTCAAATGAATTTGTTTTAAATTAAATGATTTATATTTTCTTATCAATTTCAATTAACTAATGCCGAAAAGACGCCGGTATTCAGTTTTGAATTCAGACATTTTTTCCGAGAGGGATTTCTGTGGCTCCGGGTGGGAGAGTTCCGGGGGGGGGGGGGTTGCACTTTTTCACTATTAAAAGCATAAAATTTCCAATCTTCCGGGTGGACATTTCAATGATCCGGAGGGGAATGACCTTCCGGCCCACCTAGAGCCAACACTGCCGGTATTTGACTGCTGAGGAAATTGCGGAAATTATGACCAGTCTTCAGAAATTGAAATTTCTCAGAGTGAAATTGATTCTAACACAATCATTGAGTCATATTTTGAATGCAAATAATGCGATGTAGGTCTTTCCGCAGATGATTGTTTTAAAATCTACCATACCCAAAAAGATTTTTAAGAATCCTAAAACTGCCACATACTATAAAGTGCATATTTGGAATTATTATTAAGTTTTTTCCATTACAATCAAATATACTTATTTAATATGCTTTTATGTTACATATTTATACATATTTATACTACGTTTCATTTTGAAAATTACTTTTAATTTGAACATTTTTTTTAAATATAATTTAGATTAATGTACGCATTATTATTCATTATTATTCAGCACTTGTTATTTTATATATTTAATTATATATTCAAATACATTTGAAAAAAGTACTTTTAAGAACAACAATATTTTTGAAAAATATATTTTAAGTTACCATTAAATTTTACTGATATATTTATTTAAAACTTTTTATTTTAGACGCTTTATAATACGTTAATATATATAGATATATTTGTTTTGAAAAATAATTTTAACATGAAAAACATTTCCAAAAGGAAATGCATATTTTAAAATTTTATGCTATTTTACTCATTATTACTGATTATTATTCAACAATATGTATGATTTGTTTAATTATATGTTTATATATATATTAAAAATTTTAAAATTAAAACAAGTTTTTGTGTCTATTTATATGTACATTAAGTGTTATGAGGTAACATTCGCAGGTTGTTTGCAAGTTTTATTTAATTATTTTCATTTTTGAATAAATCGTCTTCTTTAAAACATTTGTTTTGCTTACTGAGAGTGTAAAAAATTATTTAGTAACAAAATTGTTACTTTTAGAAGAAAAAGTTTGATATGTTGATAAGTATATGTGTGAGTTTATCACTTTACTATTCCGTTATACCATTTACGTAGATGTGCATCTCTGTGTTCGCAAGCATGTTCATGATTAAATGTTATATACTCCTTGTAGATTTACATAATATATTTATAAATAATAGACTTATAAAATAATTTTAATTTTTCTAAAGTGAACTTGTAAAAAGTTAGTTGTTTTTCTCTCATTTCTTTCACATACATGCAAAATTACATTTGAAAATCTCCATTAATCTCTAAGGTACAATGCAGTCATCAATAACGTTTGGAAATCATGAAAGTGTTGCCAACAAAGAATGAGCTTTAACTTTCAAACTTTACAAGTGAAGTAATAATTTTTTTTCTTTTTTTTTTCTTTCGATTACATGAAAACCTTCTTCGTATACCACATATATTATGGTTTTTACGTACATCAGAATAAGCCTATAAGTGACTAGACTGTAAATAATTTATAAAACAGTAGTTTTGATATTTTATGTGCAGAATTAATATGATATTGGTCTGATAAATTAAGAATGCTGCACAGTAATAATTTTATTTTACTATATAACAATACCACAGCTGAATATCTGAATTTTTTCTCACTAATAAAAGATCGGACGATAAGCTTTGTTTTTCCGGTAGTTATTTAATAATTGCTAAAATCTGAGATATTTTATTTTCGGTATCTCAAAAACTATAAAATAAAATGTATGCGATAAAGAATGCAGAATAGTAATTATGATCATATTAAGTCAGCGAAATTGGTTCCGTAAAACTCAATTGTATTCTGACAGGAAGACAAAAATATCTCGATTGGCTTTGCGTAAATAGAGTGTAAAACTTGTCATATAAACTGGGAGCATTACTGTGCAATATGCACATGCAGACATATAAATCTATTAGAAATCCATTAATTATACCCTTAATAATCATATAGTTGTAAAATTTTAAATGGACTTGTGACCTTACTTGTAGTTTAAATTTTCATGATATTTACAATAGAAATAATTTATTGGCACAGAAAATTCAATAATACGTTTCACTATTAAGTTGTCCTTAAGTTTTATTTCTTCTATTGATACACGAAACATATTTTCTATGGATAAATATTAAACAGAACATGTGTTAGACATGTCTGACATTTAAAAAAAATTCTCTGCCTTGTGAAGCATTGCTTTTTTATTTTTTATATCCACGAAAGATTATTTGCTTCTTCCGCAATGAACGTTTTTGACATCTAAAATGCATGCATTGGCACCTTCCCAAAATATAAATATATTGACGAATATTACCCTACGAAGAACTATGAATACTTCCAGGAAAGCTAGGTAATATCACAAACCAGCTGATAACCAACATAAAAAAATTACATATCAAATTGTTAAAATAGCGTATGTACAAGATAACCAGATTTAAATGTCATATTTTGCAATGTTGATAGATTTATTGAATGATTTGAGGATCATTCAAAAATCCTCAAAACATTCTACAAAATTACCATTCATTTAAAAATTCTGAAAAGCTAATGGGGGATCTAGAAAATATGCCACATTGCATAATTTCCCATTTGATTAGGATGTGAGGAAAACTTTTCTGTTATTGTTTACTGCTGTAATGATAGTGGGTAAAAGAAAATTTTAATATGATAAAAAATTAATATGACGTACACAATTTAAGTGTTCCAAAGATGAGGAATTGCTTTCTAAAAATGAATTTTAGAGGGAAAAGCATTTGAGAATACATAATTTTTAATGGAATAAAATTGAATGATTAAAATTTTTCAGAATATCGTTTTTTAAATATAGTTTTCATATTTTTTTACATAACAAATGATTTTTTTTAATATTTAAAATAATTTTTTTGTTTTATTCTAACATATATATTTGACAATTTATTTTAACAATATCTTAAACACAGATTTTTCCAGAAAAAAATATAAGTATATATTTAAAAATATTAATATATCTTCCTGTGGTGAAAAATATATAAGAGTATGTATACCCTTGTTGGGAATACATAGTTAATTATATATTCCATTATCATTTCCCTGAAACATTTTTCGCATTCATCTTTAAAGTGTTTACAAATTTTCGAATAAATAAACCCAGAAAGTTCTGATTAAGATTGTAAGCATATGTTTCATGATAAAAAAGTGCAATATTTCTACTTATAGAAAAGTTACAGAATCACATAACATTGTTTCTACGCCATTTTCCCTTTCAATTACGTGGTTGAGACATATGGCATCCCGTCGACTATTACTTTATTCTATTCGCACCACTTTTTGAAAAATAATCTCCTCCATACACTTATATTAGGACACTTTCAAATGAAATGTATCACAAAGATTTTCTTTTGTAAATTGGGGTACGAGTGAATATAAAAATAGTCGCCAGTCCTATCCCTTTATCTAAAGGTTAACAATTCAATAAGGAAATAACATTTTGGTTGCTGCTGAAAATATCATGTTTCATTCAAGTGGATTCGCTTAATATTTTGGATAAAGATATAGGAGCAGAGAAAATTTTAAGGAGTAATATAATTGTAAGGATTACATTTTTTCTCAAAATGAAATGTCTCTTGATCTATAGCGACATACAAATACGATTATATGGCAGTTGAGTTAACTTGAAAGGATATATGAAAAATGAAAGACGAAAGAAGAAACTACACTGAGAAGAATGGGAAAAAAATATTTGCATAATACCTCTGTCAAACATGTTTTTACGAAATAGAAATGACGAATGAAAGAGTCGGAATATGAAATACGCTGATGCACAGGATGTTTCTCTAAATTACGAAAACCTACGTAGATTTCTATTATCTATCTGAAATCAGTAGATTATTCGATATATTTCTTTTAATACTTATCTTTTGAAATACGAAAAATTTTAGTTTAATTTAATACAATGAAATTTTATAAAAGAATGTATTTTTCTATCTATAAAAATAGGATATGCTTTAACTTGACAAATTTATATTTTAATCTGTTATTTGCAGCCAACAGTAGTCACTACACATTGCAGTGTCTACAAAACTAAATTGAATAATACATTAAAATATCTAACCGAGACAATTTTAAATATCTTTGTAAACAACATATTATATTTCTAAAATTCAGTAAGCTGCGTTATTAACATTTTGAATCTTGTTTGGTACACGGTGCCTGCAAAAGATTTTACTTGTACTTTTGTGTAAATATATGTTATGCCTCAATGAATGGACTATTCACAAATGAATATAGAAATGACAAAAAAAGGAGACGGACATTGAAACCAACTAATAAAGGGAAAGTTTCTCTAAATTAATATTTACTTAAAATTCTATTTTCTACGTAAGATCACCAGATTACGTGTCGTACAGATCTATCGTTTTTTTTATTTATCAGAATGAAATTTTATAAAGATATATTTTTCTAGCTTGAAAATTTTCTTCGTAATTCATTAAGAAGTCACAGGATGCGCTTTCCACTTGAATTAATTGTAGGGTAAATTTAAGTTAGTTTCCCTAGCCACTGTATTTCAGCATTGGACAGGTGGCGGAGCTAGTGGCGTTCTTGTACTCTCAGTTCTTATGAAAAAGCGCAGTAGACCAAGTTACAGCAATTTATTTCTTCAAATGAAAGTTATATTCATAAAAGATTATATTATACGATAGCGGCAAGTAAAATATGAAATATAATGTACAGTCTTGGAAAAAAAGTGACCATCTGCTACTAACTGTGCAACAAATTATTGTAGAAGAAATTTACTGGTACCAAACGACTGGAAATCAAGTCTACACTTAAATGATGCATATAAAATTTTCTTAGGGGGCCATGCTACAGAATGACTAAGTCACTTTTAATTAATACATTATTTTTTGAAAATATGACCATTTGATTTACTTAATATAGTTCGGCTATTCTTATATACGGTAAAATATTTTGCAATATCCATTTTGTAATGTTTACGAGAGTAGAATTATTCGAAAAAAACATATCAGGTTATCTGTAATTAAATAGTTTTCGAATGTGAGAGGAATGTTAATGTGATTGGAATTTCATAGGATTTATTTTTTTTTCTCAGATTTTAAATTTTATTTCTCTCGCTCTTTTCTAAATTTATATGTGAAGAATATCGGCGAATACAAAATTTATAATAAAAAATACTATGAAGCTGTGTAAAGAAACGATGTAGAAAAAACCCGGACAGATTGCTTTTCAGTCCGAATATAAATCTTAAATTGATTGCTAATTGCATATTTTTAAAATCTTTTGAGCAAATACACAACACATATCTATTTATAAGACACTTTACTTCAAACATATATACCGCAGAAAAAATAAAATATGTTCAATAGATTGGAAAAGAAGCTAGAAATTCAATTAAAGGTAACAAATATAATGAGCAAGATTTTTTTTTCTAAGCTAGGACTGTTCATTTTTTTTAAAATGAGCTTTGTTAATTTAAAAACAAAAGCGAAACTAATTTACATAACTGACTTACAATTATACCTCCTTCAAATACGATTTACTTAATTTGAAGAAAACATTTAAAAGTAGACACAGAAAAAGTAAAAACAAATGTATTCTAATAAAAAAAATAATAATTAAAATATTTTTATCAAATTATGCTTATTTGCGCATCATAGACTGCCCCTTAAATCAACTCCTTTACGTTTTTAAGCATAATTTGAAAACTACTTAGAAGACAAATTTTAAATTTTAAATGCACGTAAAGCCGAACATAATAAATATAAATCCATATAAAAACTATAAGTTGCAGTTCATAAATGTTTCGAATATAAATTTCATAATTAGTAATTTATATTATAAAATTATAGAAATTACAAATTCAATGTATTTGTGTTTTTTTTTTTTTTTTTCAATTATGGCCAACAAATTTAGCACATTAGGATTATAATTTTAGGAGATATTAATAAATATATGAAAATGTAATTTAATAATAGAAGCTATAAATTGTGAATGTTTATAATTCAAAAAACTATCATCCAAATGGCTTGAAATTTTGTACGTAGGCATAGTTTGAATCAAAGATTTAAAATATCGTATCAAAATTGGGTATTGCCATTGAAGGAAATCAAAATTCTCGCTAGTTTTGATATGTAGATGGTCACCTATGCTTTTATATGCATAATTTAAAAGTATACTTTATTTCCAGTCGTTTGGTACAAGCAACTTTCTTCTACGATAATTTGTTGCAGAGGTTGTAAGCGGGGTACTATTGTATTTACTACAGATTTGTACAGAAATATTTAGTGAATATTTAAAGAAATATTTAAAGAAATTAATATTATTTAAAGAAATTTTAAAACAGATATCGAGTAATGTGTTAGTTATAGGTTGCAACCACATGTTCTTTATTTCCGGAGCTACTGGCTGGGGCATTTATTCCTGACTAAAAGGATACATGCCCTTCCTGCGTTGGGACTATATGACTCACATGGGATTCGAGATAAGATGTCACAATTATAATTATCAAATAACTTTCATGCGCGTGAATATTTTTTTTTAATTCTTCGGGATTTTGAGAAAAAAAAACTGTTTCTTATTTTGATTGACAGTGGCTCTTTCGAGAGATCATTACATAACAAGTCAGGGGTTGGTGTTAATAGCGATAAATGGTTAAAAATATTTCATTTGTTTTATCTCAGAAAGTAGGTTCAAATGTTTGCAATTCCTTAACGTTTTTAAGGGGGTTATATTTAAGTGTTTGATATTTGTAGCTGTGCTCAGAACATTTTAATTCCCCTATTATGAACTTCCCTTGTCCTTGAATTAAAATATATTCAGAAGACCTTAATAGAAATTTAAATTCAAAATAGAAAAAAAAGGCTTAAGTATATTATTCTCACATTAAAATTCGGAAAGACTACACCGGGGCACCATATTATAGGTATGATCCCTCTTTATGCTAATAGTTTTATTTCAATAATATTTCTTTTTATTGATGGTCCCTTTTCTGCCCCTTGCCCTTAATTACATACGTTTAATCTTCAGTAGAATATATAATTATTTTGAACTTATTCATCATGAAATATAAAAATCTAAAGCATTTAACTTGAGAATTTTAAATTTGCTTTTCGAATTAAATTTTAGAGTTTTTACATCGAAAAAAAGTAGGACAAGGGGGGAGTAAACCCTTTAGTTTAGATTAAACAAGTTTAGCCTTCTTTAGAATTATCCGATTGGCTTCAATATACAGAGTGTCCCAAAAGTCTCCGTACAACTTCAAAAATTCATTAAAAAAATAATAGGCCTACAGCAAAAATAATTACAACAGTACTACTGCCTTAGTAAACTTCAACATGAGATCCTTTCGTAGTACGAAGAATATCAAGACGATATTCCAATTCAATCCACGAACGTTTTAGCATGCTCACATCAACATTAGCTACTGCTGTTTGGATGTTTTGTTTCAATTCCATGAGACTGTTAACTTTTGTTCGGATATTATCAAACAGTTGTAACTACTGTTGATGATACCATGCTGAAATGCACGTGGATGGAATTGGAATATCGACTTGATATGCTTCGTGCAACGAAAAGATCTCATGCACAAGTATACTAGGGTAATGAAAAAAACTTTTTAAATTACTCTCTGTACTAATGTAATTATTTTTGCCGTAGGCCTATTATGTTTTTTATAATAAATTGTTTGAAGTTGTACGGAGACTTTTGGGACACCCTATATAATATCTGTTGAAATACATGCGGAAAAATAGAAAAAAAAAAGAAACGTGTAACTAAAAATCTAAAATTGTTCTTTTCAAAATTTTGTAATACAATTTTTTTTATAAATTAAAATGAAGTTATAAATTTGATGTAAATATGATATTAAATCAAATGCAAATCTGTCTTTTGAACTATAAATGTTAATTACCTATGATTCCTATTCCTTTACGAAAAGGGCATCCTTCCGATCAAGTGTGTTGTCTAACCTTAAGGTCCAGGATAGATGGCCAAAATTATTGATTACATTTTTGATAGAAAAAAATAATCTGGTATTTATATTACAGTAACATTTTTTAGGAATCTATACATAGAATTTGGAGTAAATAGGTTACATGTGTACTGCAAGAAGCATAACAATAAAAAAGAAAAAATAGTTTTTCATAACTGGGATAAGTATCACAGACTTACCCTATTCAATGTGTTAAATGCAGTCAACGCTAGTCCGTACACATTGCAGCACAGAAGAAATATCAAATAATACATTAAAATAACTAACTTCGATATATTTAAAGATGCTAAGAAGCAACATGTACTCTTTGGGAAATTTAGCATGCTGTGTTATTGGCATTCTCTTTTTTGTTTGGCACACGAGGACCACAAATGATTTTACTTCTACATTTGCATGAAAATGATTTATTTACTAAATCATTAAATAATTTTTAACGAGTAATGTACATAATATTTTTTTTAAAGGCTTAAACATCAGTACAATTATGCAGAAATATAAGATATATAGATTTTGAATGATGAGCAATGTATCTCCTTTTTGTTATATATTTTAGGAGATTCATATTTCATTTAGGGAGACATTCATACAAAGAAATATTCTTAATATCAACAATTAGTAAAATGTAAAATGTATATTATTACAACATTCTCAAGAAAAGTTATATCCATGCAAAGAAATGTTGAAATTAATATATTGAGTCAATATTTAATAAAAAAAGCAAAAAAATAAGTGCACATTTAAAAAATAAATAATTAAGAAAATTTTGAATATCATCTTATTATTACACTATGCAATTTCACATATTTTTAAAATAAACAAACGAAATACTTTATTTTCTGTAGTTCCACTGCGTAATGAAAGCAGATTTCTGACGGAAAATGTATAAATATAGTTAACCCATTCCGGCCGCCAACCACAAGTATACACGTGGTTTTTCAATCTAAAATTACGAATTAGTACCGGAAATTTCGAAAGAAGAATTTTTATTTTATGTAATCACGAAATGTCTGTAATTAAATAAAGTAAATATTGCTATTAGTATTTTCTAGTATGAATTCGAACTTTCTAAACAAAATAAAATTCCGGTAATTTTAACCCGGTAGTGAACGTGTTAACAAATATTAATATTTTTCCTGTGGTGTAACATATATATTTATTTTTTATTTCCGTGTAATAGTTAAGCCCATTTAATTGTATATTTATTATAATTTCTATGAAATATTTTTCACATTCATTTTTAGTCTTTCCAAACTTTCGAATCGGTATTCCTACCATGTTCCCATAAAGACAGTAAGAACCTGTTTTTTACTTAAAAAGTAGAATATTTCTCCTTGTGGAAACGTGACAGTATTATAAAACATTAATTCTGTCATTAAAAATTCAATAAGAATGTGAAATTTTGAATATAAAATTATTAATACACTTAGTAATTTTACATATTTTTTTTTTAAATAAACAAACGAAATACTTTATTTTTTGTAGTTCTATTGTGTCATGAATGATGATTTATGATAAAAAAACGTATAAATATAGTTAACAAATATTAATGTTTTTTTTCTGTGTGTAGTGTAACATATATATATTTATTTTTTATTTCCTGGTAATAGTTAAGCACAGTTAATTGTATATTAATTATAAACTGTATGAAATATTTTTCACGTTCATTTTTAAAGTCTTTCTAAACTTTCGAATCGGTATTCCTACCGTCTTCCCATAAAGACTGTAAACATCTGTTTCTTACTTAGAAAGTAGAATAATTCTCCTAGTGGAAACGTGACAGTATCACATAACATTATTCCTATGTCATTAGTAATTCAATAAGAATGTGAAACTTTGGATGATGTTAATAAAAATGCTACACTTCATACAGATTTTATGTAGATTCTTCCAATATAGGATATTAAAAAACATGAAAAAAAAGGTAAAAATAAATATACTTGTGAGAATTACATTTATTACTCAAGAAATATACTTCCACTGATCAGTAACAAAAATGAAATGCAATTTACATTATGTAGTGCATGGAGTTAAGTCAGTTCAGGAGTCAGTTAAGTCAGTTAAACTCAGTTAAGGAAGCTTGAACGGGAATATGAAAAATAAAAGGAGAAACAATACTGATAAAAATGAAAAAAAAAAAGAGATAAATTTTGAATGATAACTGGGAGAGATACAGATATATTTTTAGCGAAATAGAAAAGACGAATAAATGAGTCGGGCATTGAAAAAAAAAATGCACAGAATATTTCTTTAATTTAAGAAAACGTACGCAAATCTGTATTTTCTACGTGATATCAGTAAATTGTTTGGTTTATTTTTTATAACATTTCGCAATGAAATTTTATAAAATGATACATTTTCTAGAATTCTAAAATTTTAGATTTTCTGAAATCTGTTATAACGATGACTTTAAAAAATAGTATTCAATCTGTTAAATACAGCCAACGGTGTTTATTACATGTTTCCACACAAATTAAATTCGAATAATACATTAAAAGTAACTAATTGATTTTAATTTAAAGATGATCGGAAGCATTATTTATTATTTGTGAAATTTAATATGCTGTCTTATTGGCATTTTGGATTTTGTTTGAAACACTGTGCCTAAAGTAATTTTATTACTACCTTTGTGTAAAAATACTTTTTTCTGGAATAAATGAAATATTAACTTATGTTTTATTCACGAATGACTACGGAAATGATGAATAAAAGACTCAACTTTGAAAAGAGCTATTGTAGGGAGAGTTTCTCTGAATTAAGTTTTACCAATAATTCAATTTTCTACGTGAGATTATACGGAGTTTTCATAGCAAAAATTCTGTAATTCTTTAAATACGCAAATCTGTAGTTTTTAATTTATCAGATTGGAACTTTATAAAATTATATAGTTTTCTAACTTGAAAAGTTATAATAATGCATTAAGGAATCAAGAGATGCGCTTTCAACTTGAAAAAATTGTACTTTAAAAATAAATACACGATGCCTAAAAATTATTTTACTTCTACTTTCGTATGAAAATGTTTTAACACGAAATATTTAAACACGTATTCACAGAATCACTAATTTATTTCTAACGAGTAATGTGAATAATAATTTAATAGATATTGGCAAAAATTCAATACTTTTATGACGTGAATGTATGAGACGTTGATATAATCTTTGAATGGCGTTCAGTTGAAATTCATTTTGTTATATCCTTTGAGAGCACCCTATTTCATTTACAGATCTACCCCATAATTTACACAAATAGGTATTTTAATATCAACAATCCTCTAAAATAAAAGCGTAAGTCATGTGACTGTCATCGACAGTTCCGGGATGGCCGTTTCACTTTTTCATATGCCAGGCGGCCATTTTTATTCAAAATTATTTTTTCGAATAAAACTGCATAAAAGTTACATTTTAGGAAAGATCGTTCAAAATAAATTAATATTTGAGAGGTGACTTACGTTCAATTATGTATATATTCTGCAATAACTTCAGTCAAAATTAGGTTCACAGTTCAAATTCTCTATTCATGAAAGTAAACAAAAAAAAAAAAGATTGATTCGTCGTCAACATTTAAAATATTAAATCATGGAGGTAATCATTCGCAAAGCAAGTTATCCGCGAATGAATTTTTGGACCGCTGCCTCGCGTCAAAAAAATAATTCGCACCAGTGAGACAATCAAAGTTTACCATAATTATGTGCTATACAACTCAACTTCCTTCTGGACCTTTTCTTGACGTAAATTGAACTCATGTAATAATATTTAATGAATCAAATTTTTAGCATTTTTACAATCGCTAATACAGCTTTTATTTATCGCGTGTACAAATTAGAAACAATACTTCGACTTTGAAATCAAATGTTTTGATTTATGATATTATTTCTTTTTTTTTTTTTTTCTATTTAAATGAAAAGTGTGAAGTATTTTAAATTTATGTAATATAAGCATTTCGGATTAAAGTTAAGTATTTTAAATGAAATGAGTGACAGGTTTATAATTTAAAATTAAATTAATGTAGTATGAATGATGGTGATGGGAACAATATTTGGCGATTTATCATCTGCTCCCGGCTAACAAAAATACTCATAATTAAAAAAGGAAATAAAAATAAATAAATGATAGTTTGATGTAAATAAATATTTATATACATATCAAAAATCATTTATAGAACTAAAAAAAAATAAAAGTAAATAAACAACAATTTCCATAAAAAAAATTTCGCCAAATTCGCGGGGGGAAAAATCGCGCCAACGTGCGTATGTGACACCTGTACCCCCAAAATATGCGAAATGCTACCATGATCGCAAAAGTTCATGACTTGTCTATTAGAATCTTTCGATTTGGCGAATAATTAAGGGAAAATTAAATTATGAATAAATGTAACGTGTTGCAATGTTTAACATACATTTAAGGGAGACCAAACTGGTCGCCAGTGGCGGCTAGTCAGTAATATGTTGCCGTATATTTTTGTTTAACACTCTTTCATTATTTAACATTTTAATATTATTTAAATTATGAATATATATTATGAAAACAATTTCGAAATTCTGAATAGATTATTTGAATATTTTTTTTTCCCTTTCCTCTTACCATCTCTTAAAAAATAAAGAGAGCACAAATTATAATTTTTTAATAAAATCAACACTTCGCACTTTCTATCAACCGTAAATCAACACTGTGAATTTTAAATAATCGTGGATCACGCCAAATTAACGCATTCAAACGGAAAGCTTTTGGGAACTACATGAAACGCAATCGAAAAAGTACACGTGATTTTTAAATTAAACATCGCACAGTTTTAATGGTGTGTTTTTATTTTATTTTTTCTTTATTTAGTAAATGTGCGTCTGCTTTAAAATGTCATACTTTAACGCGCAATTAGAGAGGATATACCAGGGTAAATATTTACATTACAAGATTTCTAATAAAGTTTTCATTAAATGTAAGATTTAATTTCATACTAAATCGAGAATGATCTACACTTTTGTTATGGACATTATGCTGCTATCTCACATACTTTTCGACATAAATCTAATAACTTCCAAATTTTGTACCTAGTGACGCTGCATTCAGCTTCATATGATAGCGTATAGTCGTTTTAATATAGGTAGACATGTTTAACAGTTTTTCGATGATTCCTGACTTTAATATCAGAGGTCTATTAAATATATATCTAAAATTAAAGTAAATATAGTAATACACAGAAACTATGCAAAAAAAGGAAAAAAAATGGTATTGAGAAAAACATATTCCAAAAGAGTCCATTATGGCTTAATTATATGATGTTTCGATACAAAACGTTTATTGAATGAATGCTTTGAAACAGAATTTTGGAAAATTCACATCATTTAAAACATTGGTTTCTAAAGCAGAAACTAAAAATATTACTTTTATTCTAATATTATATATATAATTATCATTTCTTTTATAGTCACTTCCGTAAGTCAAAACTATTTTAATAAGCAAAATAAATTACTTTTAAATTTCCATCTCATTAACCTGGCGTCGATCAATATTAACAACCTACTTATGCGTTAAAGAGAATCAATCAATGCTGCGTGAAAATACGTTAATTAGTTTTTAATTACCTCCAATAAAATTTCTTAATTTATCACGTGGAGTAAAATACACAGTGTTATTCCTTCATCTTTATTTGACAATTAAAATTTTTATAAAAAAAAGTTTTCCAAAAAATATCATTGAATATCACTCTTATTAGTTGTTTGCGAAAGAGTTAACAACTATATTTCTGGTTAAAACTTTTGAAATTTAATTCAGATTCAAACATTTTCCTTAGAAGAAAAAAAAAATCTTGGTCAGTTAATTTCCAAATCATCGACTAAGAAAGTCTAAAATTTAGTGTACAATACAATGGTCGCAGAAAAGGTTTCTTTCAAACGTAAATTATATAGGGGAGAGTTCCCACATTTAAAAATAAACCTGAATGAGGATATTTTTATTTACCATGCACACGGATCTTGAGAACTTAAAACGTAAATTTTAGGAATTGTATGAAAGTGATGTGAGTTACATTTATATCAGAATAGATGATCGAAACAATTTCTACAATACATAGATTTGACATAATTAACAAGTTAATGACATACGACAAAATACATTGTAAAGCTCTTTCTTAGACTTTAACTTCACAATCTGGTAGACATCGAATAAAGTTTCAAAAAAGTTGTTCATATTTCCGATAAATCAGAGTGTCTCGTACCAATTTCACAAAGATTGTCGAGTCATTTAAAAAAACAGGAACTTATCCACTGAGCAGAAATATAACAGGAGTTCTGATTCGGCGGTCAGAAGCATGCAAGGCAAAGGTATAAAATAGTTTGCATTGTCAATGTTAGATATTAGTGTATTCATTTACTATTCTCCTAATTTATGCTTTTATAATTAAACTATGTTTATCTAATTGATAACTGATTCTCTAATCATGTAAGACAATGTTATAAATAGCATGTTTAGCCATGAATACGAACTAAAATTATCGTAAACTATATCCTTCCGTGCTGACCGCTGGGAATCATGTTGGAGAGTAGGAAGACAGATCTCCTGTTATATATGGAGCTCAGTGAGTTTATCAAATATACGAAGCTGCGATGGTGATTTTTTCCACAACGCTCATATGAGAAACAATTCGAGTTTCAGTACCCTTCAACAAATACCAGTTGAAAATGTAGACCACGCATATCAGCCTTAGTATGTAAAAGAATAAATATAGTTAGGAAATACTTATTTACTCGGTAAATAATTAATATTACCAATATATTGACATTGGTCTTTATTTTTCAGTTGTTAGTTACTAAAATTTACAACATTTTCAACAATTTCAGATTACAACAATTTTCACAAATACTCTTTTTCTGTTATCTCTATGACATGTTATAGTACATTATATGTAAGTAAAATATTTGTGCAGAATAGAAGAGCCTGAATAAAATATTACAGAGATAGGTGAAATACCAGCCAATGAAATTTCTAGATAACACATAACTTTGAAATTTCAAGTTTTGGTAAATATGGAAAAGAAAATACAAACTTTATGAAAATGCGATGTGTACATTTTTATTAAGTTTTTTTTTCTCTTTCTGTCAAAATAATTCTAAATATTGCGCTGGGAATCATAACTAAAAGCATGAAAGAAAACATAAATAATACAATTTTTTAATATTAATGTTACATTTATTTTAGTACTGACGGTAAAATTCTGCGTTCATGAATATCTTTGTCTGTTCCTATATGCCACTATCTCTTACAATTCGATTTGGGGATGTTTCAGAAATTTGCATTGCGTAAGTTTCATGATGAATTTAGATACAATCATACAAAACTTAACATTTACAAAACAAAACAAAAAATTATTTTCGTTGTCAGATTACGGTTTAGTGAGAAAAAGTGATATCTTATGACTAATTAAGTATTATGGTTAACTTTTCGTAATCCCATACCCAAATGGTCCATTTGAGAAAATGCGTTTCTAGGAGAAAGAGTCTTTTTGAAACCTTTTAATGGTATTCAGATACACTTTAAATACCATTGTATACATGATGGTAAAAATGCAAGTGAACCCTAATTACGGAAGTGATATCGAGTGTAAAAATAAGTAAAATTATTATTAAGACAGTGAGGATCCTAATTCTTATCGAACTAGGAGAGTTTTATCAACGTGTGCCCTAGGACGAGTACATGCAATTATTAGTAATCATTATGAGGCTTCCCCTTATCATTTATCTTTTATTTCATTTATCTCATCAATTTTTGTTTCCCTGTGCAATTAGAATACCATAATTATTAAAAAACACAATTAATAAATATCAACCATTTTTTTGGTAGCCTAGAAATGTGTAATTAGAGAATTTTATCACTTTCTGTCGCAGGACGAGTACAATTATCAATAAGCACTATTAGGCCTCTCGTTCTAATTTAACTGAATAATTATTGTTCCCATTAGCAACGAGAATACCACAATTAATGAAATATAACATAATTAATAAAATATCAACCAGTTTTTGGTATCCTTGTAATGTGTTACACCAGATGACGAAAAATTTATAAGGAAATAAATAGGAATTAATTGCTAAATCAATATATGGTTCACATAAGACATGTTAGATAAAGTTAAAATAAACCGAATAAAATAATTTAAAATAGTAGGCTATTCTCTTTTACTGCCCGTTTATCATTATAATAGTACATAAACATATTCTACATTCAGTCCTTTTTTTCCTTCATTGTCATATACGGAAAATTTTGAAATCTTCAACAATATTTTTGCAAAATCAATAACTTGAAGATCAATGTACTAGACAATAATCATTATATAAAATTTTAGCCAGATCTATAGGACAAAACCTAAGGCATGTACCAGGTTGCCAAATTCTACGTTTATTACTTACCACTAACACATATTAGTAAATTTTACCTTATTTGATCGCCGAAATCTAACGAATTTTAAGGCATAAATAACATTCCAATTTTTATCAAATTTTAGTGGCAACAAAAGACTGTACAAGTTGGCAACTATGCATGTGGTGAATATTTATACCCAAAGTTATAAATTTAAAAAATGCGTTCCCAAATCAATTTCTTTATACTGAAAAAAACAAGTCAGACTTTTTTTCAGCAAATTTATAAATATTAGGAGGGTCTCATGAATGCAAATAAGCTATTAAAATTGGCGTTTAACTAGTTTTTCCCAAAATAAAAATTAAAATATTACTAAAATTTACTTTTCAAATATTTTTTTATGAATTTTTTTACAAAATAAAACATATGCGTTATTTTTAAAGATATATTTTGAGATATTTCAAGACTAAAACTTTATGTTTGTTATTTTTGGATAGAAATTGAAAAGCTTTGAATAGATACACAGATATAGATATATGAGAACTTAATCCTTTTAAGTTCTTTTTTTATGTAAAAATGACAATTATTCAAAACGGAAAAGTGTCATACACTCCATATATTGTATGCCAGAATAAATGAATGGTTTTAACAACTTCGATTTTTAAGTCCCAGTGAAGCATAAAATGTTAATATATTTTCATGATAAAACATTGGATATCCCATTAGAATTTTATTTTTAAAGCAGCTCATTCAAGACAATGGACTTTAAAATTAAGTATATTGGCAGGGATCCAATTAGCCTAATGCATTTGCAGTTTAATCGTTTTAGGTATGTCAATTACATTTCATAAGATAAACCAAAACTAAAAATAAGAAAAGTTATTTAAAATTTAATTGAAATGATTTAGTTGATTAATAATCATGTTCAAATTTTAATAATTAGGATCATTTAAATAAATCTCTCCAGTTTCCCATTACCTCGTTTGTTTCGAAAATAGACGATTTTAATATTAACAAGATTAAAAGATATATCTTATAAGAAAAGTTTTATTGTAAGAATATCAATTTAGGTAATAAATAAAGAAGAAATTCATTTTACTTAGAATTTTATTGTCAAGAAGATAATAAGCAGCATAATCTCATCCATTTTTAATAAACATTAAGGTAAGCCGCATTTAACAAAAATACATAACTAGAATCTGAGAATAAAATGAATTAAAGAATTGTTAGAGATATAAAGGCACGATTCAGACCTTATTCTGATTTTTACGCACACTTTTAAAAAACTTTTGAAATCGAATATATAATAAGATACTTTCCAAATTTTCTGGGTAAGGCTAATCCGATTATAAATTCTTTTATTTGTCACTTTATAATATGGGTAATTTCATTGTAATTTAAAAAAAAATGAATGTTGATATTAAACTTTCTACGTTTTACGAATACATTTCGTGAGGCAATATCTTCTTATTATTTATAACATTAAAAAAAACTTCAATTCATTCTCACTTAGTTCATGATCAGATGTCTTAATCTCTTCCATGTCTAAATATTATCTATTATATACATTCTAAGTTTTATATTCAAAGACATTTCCTAATCCTCTATCCGAAGATTCATTGCTTTGTCGAAATCTTCCACTATACTGAGATATATATTTTTTTTGTATATTTATATTTAGACATTACAAAAAATGTGAAATTTATAATCTGATAATATGAATAAAATAGCAAGATTTAAGCACAGAAGAAGCAGAAATTAACAATCCAAAATATATACTCTGGCGACAAAACGAATTACATATCTTGTCAAGTCGGATCTAAATATCTCAAAGTTTAGAAACTTTACCGCGTAAAAACACCCGCAGAGCACAGTTTTCGTCAGAAATGAATTTTTACTTATGTTGTCCATTTCCGAAACTGTAGTTGTAAAATACATAACGCATATATTAACAATAAAAAGAAAGAAGCCAAACCAATGGGTTTGCTAGACAGATACCCAGGTAACAGAGGGCTGAAGTGATTATTATGTTTAGAATACAAATAAATCCACAAAAAAATGCATAATCCGATGCACGAAATTTTGTATATTTCAGATGATTTCGAATTTTTGTTTAATTCAAATGTTTTGTTTATTGTAAAAAGTTTACTTCTTAGCAAAAGAGCTTACGATTTGGTGATATTGGCGCCAAAAACAATTCGTGAAAATAGTCAAATTTGGTCATAAACATCCCTTGTCTCCTTAACTATTTATAGATAATGAGAAAACTAAATGTCTATTTCGCAGTTTATTATTTAAATTTTGTATTTTGGTACAGATGTATAAGTATATTTGTGTATGTAGCAATAACATATTTATTTAAACGAAGTAACATATTGTTTTAAATATCTAATGCAATAAAGACAAAATGATAAGAATAAACCAATAGGTTAATAAACGAAGATTACAAAAAACTCTTATTCTAAAACTAAACGTAGTTTCTTCCCTTTTATACTTACATTGATTGAGTTCATTTAATGGGTGTCTCATTCTCCAACATTCTCAAAATGATCAGTAATATTCAAGAAAAAAAAAGCCTTTAACTGTCTCTAGCTAATAAGAAAAAAAAAAGCCAAATGATTATATCCTCACATAACTGAAGTTAATAGCACAAAGGTTAATTCATTTGTTTTACCTGAAGTATCTATTAACTTTTATATAATTCCCATAAAAAAGTGTTTCTAAAGGCGATTATGCAAAAAAGAAATACGTGTTTAGAAAAACCAAATATATATATATATATGTTTACGGGATATAGACTATCATAATTTCTTTGATCATTATAAAAATAAATGTATAAATGGCTGGATTTTTGCTTGAGAGATTCAGATTAGCATATAAAGTATAAAAGCAAATGGCTTTATCAGATTATTTTAAATTATAAATATTTTTCTCAATGAATTCAAACGATAATTAAAATGTGACTAAATACAAAATAAATATTTCCAATCATTCAATAATCAACATGCTATTTTTCTCTGATAATGACTTTTTGTTTAACAATAGAAGAATTATTTTTTCTAGCATTCTTTCCGTAAATTAAATAATATACAGGGAATTCTCACGATTATTAGTGATAAATTATAGGTATGAAAACACAGGTTTACAGGAAAACAAATATTTTTATACAGAATACTTGGATGCATATTCTATCAAAAATGCGGGATATTTAACTCCAAACATAATCTCGATTTTCCTCATATATTTAAAAAAACAGGTTATATTGTAAAGATATATCATAGAGTATTACATTATCTATAGCAAAATATTACGAAATGATAAGAAGAGTAGAGAGTGGCCCCCTTTTGCAGCCAAACACCACTAAGCTTAGCATGCCACAATTCAATACACTTCTTACATTTTTTTTTTTTTGTCATTGGTAGAAATACAGTAGCACAGAAATACACTACCAGCACATACAATGGTGTCATCATATTTTCAAGAAAGCAAAAAAATGTCATAAAACGTAAAGTTAATTAATTAAATCTGACACTGACTTGGACTGTCACACTATCAAATATTATTTTTCGAAATATTACATACACGAGGAGTCCGAAAATAAGTTTCTCCCGGCGACTGTGGACAGAGGTGTGTGTGAAAGACAAAATATATAATGAGACATTAAAGATAAGACGAAACTTTATTTTTCTACGTAAGTACCAAGTAAGTTGAGGCATTTGTAATACCGCTTTAGAAGCTTCAAAAAGCCCTCAAGAAAAAAAAATCAGGGCTCTGCATACGGAAGACGCGTTAAACGGCTTGTGCGATTTCAGCATTGTTTTCAAAGCTCTCGCCTCCGAGATTATTCTTCAACTCCAGGTTTCTGTCTGTCCAACACTTGCTGATGCGGCACCATCTCCGCATCATTTGTTTCGACATCACATCTGTCCCATAGACTTCCACGAGACGGTTATGGATTTCTGCCCTCTATACTCCACGTGCCCATTAATAGCGGACAACCACTCTCACTTCCTCCTTTGACAACGAATTCAAAATGCACTTTCTCTCCATATCTACCAGGGCTAGAATGAGAGAGTGTGCGGACTATAGAGAGTTTAAAGGAGTATGCGGATGTGGGCATAAGCAAAAAGAATTAATATTTAAATAATTGCCCCTCGCCCCCCCCCCTTTTTTTGCAGTCTCCATATCTAAAAATGCTCCAATTACTTTAAAAAAGGTGTTTACAATAATATTCAGAATTATTCTTATACCAATTTAAATATTTAGACAGACACAATAATAAAAATATTAAATGAATAAATAATAAAAAAATCATGAAATTATTATTCAGAATTATTTTGCTAAGGATGTAAATGGTTAGGCCGTCAAAGCATTTAGAAAAACATATTCTTCATACATAGATTTTCATAAATTAATCCTTAATATTAACATTAAATATCAATAATTCATTAGTAGAATGAGCCCCATATAAACCGAAAATATATCGGTGAGAAACTCTGACGTCATATTGGCGATGGAAACGATATATAAGAAATAAATTTTGCTTTTATTGCAATTGCAACTGCGGAATATCTCAAAATTTCAGTTTTTACACAGTAAAAAAAAAAAAAATTAAATTAAATTAAATAAAAAAAATAAAATCCGATTTTTTGAAAACGGTATCATGTTAATTTACTGATTTTTTATGGTTTTTAAAATAACTTTTAAGATTAAATATTTTTTAATCCGCGAAAAAAACAATTACAGAAGATAAACCTTTTGGACTATAAAACAATATAAATAAATCAGTATTTGTTTGCTTCCGTGTAATATCCTACAACTAAGTTGCTAAGCGAAATTTAAACTACACTAAAAATAGACAAATAAATAAAATTTGAAGTTAACAGTTATGTAATCGGACTACGCATTTAAACACTAAAAATAATCAGAATCACGAAGTCTGCTTTAAATAGGGAAATGTTTCACGAATGACTGCTGGCATGCGGCTAATTCGAAAGCACAAATTATTCGTTTTGGTGGAAAATCTGAGTAAATATACTAAGTGTATACTGTGTAGTACAGAAAATATCTGGCATTTTTAATCCGGATAGTAAAGTTTGGATTGGCTAAAAATAAATATAAACAGGAAATTTATGATATGCTTCTCAGATAGTTCTTATATTTTATGCAGAGCAATTTACAGAATAGCTTTCAATTTTGCCAGTAGATTATTTCGGGTTGTTTCAAACTGCAAACATGCATATTATAGCTTCAAAATTCAGATATTCAAACAGTTTTCCGCGTTTCTGTACTTAAAATACATATTGATATGCCTTCCATGTAGATTTATACGTTAGTTTGAACATCCTTACACATTGCTTCATCCTTAGTTTCAAAATTAACCCAAATTTAATCTTTGGTTTATATTACTTTGTACAAAACTTACTAAACATTTGACTTTTTTCGTATTTATATTTACACTGCTCAAAACAATTAAAGGATATTTGAAGTTTTATATAAAATAAAGATATAAACGAATTTTTTTTTGCCGAAAATAGAAGAAGAGAATCACAAATGCAAATTTTTCTGGTTTTCAAACTGTGGAGTATGCAAATTTTGAGTTCGACGTCAAAAACGTCGCTTCAGTCGCAGCGAATGAAATTTGACTTTCAACTGGATAAAAGAGAATGAAGACAAGGATGATCGGCATTCAGTGATTGCTTTGTTTCGATGAGTACGATGTCTCAGCGAAGCCATTTGACAGATTCAGAAGCTTGGAGAATTGTTGGTAGGTTAGAAGGGGGCCAAACTCAAGCCGAAGTAGCGCAAGCCATTGGAGTGTCACAAAGTGTCATTTCCAGGATCTGGAACCGTTTTTTGGAGAGTGGATGTGCAGGCCGAAGACCAGGGCAAGGTCGTAGACGGGCAACAACGCCCAATGAAGATCGGTATTTAGCGTTAACAGCTCGGAGACACCGAAACATGAACGCTACTCTTCTCCGACAACACATTCGCTCGGCTACAGGCACCACGATTTCAACTCAGACTGTCCGAAACCGGCTCCATGCTGTAGGTCTGTATGCTTGCCAACCGATGGTATGTGTTAGATTAACATCAAGGCATCGTCGCGACCGCAGGGAGTGGGCAACCGAGCATGTCAACTGGAGGAGAAATGAATGGAGCAATATTCTGTTTTCTGACGAGTTCCGTTTTTCTGTGCATCTGGATAATAGGCGTATTTTCATCTGGAGGGACCGTGGCTGTAGGAATAATCCTGCGTTCGTGCACGAAAGTGTCAGATTTGGCGGTGGAGGAGTGTTGGTGTATGGTGGCATCTCCATTGACGGGCGCACTAACCTCTACATCATTCGAGATGGAGCTCTGACTGGTCGCCGATATAGGGATGAGATCCTCAGACCTATTGTATTCCCTTACGCTGCAGCAATCGGAGATAACTTCATTTTAATGGACGATAACTGCAGGCCACATCGTGCAAACGTGGTGGAGGATTTCCTTTTCGAGGAAGGAATCGTTCGAATGGAATGGCCAGCGTGTTCTCCATACATGAATCCAATCGAGCACGTTTGGGACGCTCTAGGAACACGAGTTTCTGACCGCCAACAACCCCCACAAACTCTCCAAGAACTGCAAAGAGCTCTTCTGGAAGAGTGGGGCAGAATACCCCCAACTCGTCATGAATAGCCTCATTGAGTCCATGCCTCAAAGGTGTTCAACGTTGCTGGCCGTCCATGGAAACCATACCCCCTACTGAAAATGATTTTCTTTGAAGAAAACACCTTTTCTTATTCTTTTTTCTCATATGCACAAATTGTGTTTTTTTCTTTTGTACACAAATGCGCAATAAAATGTATTTTTTTCTGCCAAACATGTGTAATTTATTCTCATATAACCTACTATGTCAGTCGACCATGTATCAATCAGCTAAAAAGTTTCCCAGATACAAAATCCACCTAAAACTGCAATATCCTTTAATTGTTTTGAGCAGTGTATTATTGTTAATGAATTATTAGATTTTAAATTTAGGTATACCTTTATGAAACTCCCTGAAATTGTATAACAATAGATTTATTTTGTAATGGAGCACTATGAGATGAATGTGAGCGCAGCTACCTATTTATAAATTGCAATAAGACACTGAAATGAGTTTTTGGGAAATGGCTCGATCATTTACAATGTAACTTATAAGAAACATAGCTCTTAGTAAAACAGCTGTAATAAAGGTAAAAGTGCAAATGCAACTCATATGTACAGTCTTCTATATCTGGACTAGGAATAGTATATAGGAGATAATTGACTTTTCTACTCTCACCCAAACACCGCCCTTTGTTTGTGTCTACAGACAATATAATGAACACGATTTCACGGCAGTACCTCGATGAATTACAATATAGCTTACCGGAAGCATATATATATATTAGTAAGACAGAAATAATAATGTGGTTCTCGTTTTTGAACTTCTATGTGTGGCTTAATTACTTAAAGGTCAAATTATAATGCAGGCTCTACGTGCATTGTCTTGTGTAGTCGGCAAGGCATTGCAGCGGCTTTGTTAGCATACCTTTGTAGTCAGACCTTAGTCAGCAGACCTCCCGACACTCCCATATCCACCACCGTTAACATCGAATAACCTCGTCGCTTGTCGATGTATTAAATTTTCTATTCTTAACAAACGAACAATTTAAGTTAATTTACCTAATGAAAATAACTTTAAAATTTTTCTGGTGTACAATTTTTCCAACAGTATTCTGTATTTTGGCGAGGGTGTGCCTCAGCGCATATAGGCCTTCGTCATTATTAGCAATGGCATGAATAATTTAACTGTATGAATGAATTTTAACTGTAATATTGTATATTTTTCTACTGTATATGTATTCCCTTTTGAATTCAGCATTCTCCTAAGACCTGCTTCCTCCTCAAAATATTCTCTTATTTTCGCAGAAACAAACAAACTTGCAGCGTTTCAGTTACGAATAATTTATACAGCCTAGATGTTATATTGCCGTTGTAATCATTTATATGTTGCGCTCTACATACTAGATGCATATGTGTATCAATGACTATATGCATATTTAATTAAATAAGTGTTGCTATGTAGATAAGTATAACACGTTATAGCTTTTTCATGTAGATCATTAGTTTAGAAATGTGTGAAATAATAAAAAAAATAATTCATTTAAATACTCATAATTATTTTAATTTGAATGGAGATATTTACATAATTTTTTTTAAACACACGTTCTTCTTTTTAATAACAGTGGATTTATTTTTTTATTATTATATTCATGATATAAATATTTAATAAGGATTGCGTTACATATATGCATATTTATAAGGTATTTCAGACAATGACTATAAAAAATGTTAAATTGCATTAATGCTTTTATGCAAATAATTTTATCATTATGAGACAACCACAGACACAAATATTTATTGATAAACACAAATATTTATTTCATATAAAAATTGCATTATATAAAAGTATTTTCTATCATGTGCGACTGTATTTATATTAAGAAAGAAAATTTAAAAGCATTTTCATCCCTGTGATATTATAAAATTAATTTTAAAAAGTATTTTTTTATGTTTCTTAATACCAACACTTTATTAAAAAAGATAGCTTACCTGGGCCCGTGACATTAACATTGAAAATACCTAAAATGAGTATGGTTTGATTTTATATTTTTTAATGAAAATCTCTCCAAATGAACCTAATTTTTGTAGGCGCACTGACTTCGGCAGCGTACACCCTCTAATTTGCATGATTTAACGTTCTAAAATGTAAATCTATCTAAACCATAGATTCCAAACCTTTTCTGACCTACCGCCCACTTCACAAGAAATAAAAATTCCAACGCCCCCTTGTTCCATAATAATTAAGAATACCAAATATTAAAATATTGTTGCATATTATCTGTACCTATTTTATCTGTCTATCTATCTGTTAAGAATAACAAAATAGAAATTAATTAAAACGACCATCAGATGTAGTAAAAAATTGTTCCTCACAAAATCAATGAGAAATAAAAAAAATAATAATGAGATGGTTAAGGCTGGTGGAGTTTTAACAATTTATTAATGTCGGGTACCAATTTTACTCACAGCAGTCGCAAATTCCCACGTTCAGTGATGTGCTGTCTGTTCCTTTCTTAGACAGTAAATTAGCTACTGTACTGAACCCATGCTCAGCCAAATACGATGAAGGAAAATCAATTAAAAAATTTTGTATTCTTGCCCACAATCCATGATATTGATTTTTGAAGCGAGTACTCTTGGTTATCCATTTCTGAAATTTACTTTTAGTTCTTCGTTAGTTATGAGTTCTACGAGTTCCTCTTCTAAATTTGAATATTCTTCTGTATCTGTATTTGCGAACGAATCTAAAACCGAACTCGGTATACTCGTGTTAAAATATCCTGGAAATGCTCCGTAAAATCTGCATGAAGAACGTCCCAGTGTGGCAGTGATTAAATCTTCCAGTTTTCCAGAGACTGCTGATAATGTAGGCCAGTGGCTGTATTCACCACTATCTAGGTTTTGCTTGAACATAATAAGTTTTCCTACAAAAGCAGCTATGACCTTTTTTGTTTTAATTAAATTCAACTCATCACGTTACAATTGTAAATTGACTTCATTAAATAGTCTAAACAGGTCTGTCAAATAAGCGATGTCATTTTTGGATGTAATCAGGTTTTTGCACAGTTTTTCGTCGCTGTTTTCAAGGAAACCCTGTACTGAGTCAATGAGCTTGCAAAAATGATTCAGACAAATATCTTTTGAGAGCCAACGTACTTCTGAGTGCAGCAACAAATGAATGTAATCTTCATCATTTTCACTACAAAGCTTGCCAAATAATCTGCTATGCATTGAATTGCTCCTAATCTTATTGACTGCTCTAATAACGTAATGAAGCGACCTATGCAAGAACCAATTAAGATTTTTTGCAACCAAATGCTGACGATGAATAACACAATGTACATCTGATTCTGCTTTTTCAAATGCCCTATGAAATCCTTATGAAGCCCCGTCATTGCCAGAACACCATCAGTAGCAGATGACAAAATATTACGACTAGGAATGCCTTTCTCTTCAAAAAAACCTTGCTCATTGTATTAAATATAAATTCTCCCTTTATATCGGTTCCCCAATTTTTAGCAAATTATAACTCTTGACAATTTTTTCTCTTTTATGAATCGAACGTATGATAAGAGTACTACTTCGTTATTTGGTAGTGTTGATTTATCGAGTTGAATGAAAAATTTGCAAGTCTTTAAGTAATAGCATAATTATATTTCAGTGTCTTCAGCCATTTCATCTAATCTCATCTTTGCACCTAGAAATTACCCAGAGGATTTTTTTTTCTGATGATATCTGACGGTATCTTATGATGAAGAACAATTTTTATTACCTCTTTGAATGACGGCAAGATCAATTCTTTGCCAATTGTGTGTGTTTTTTCCGCTTTTGCGATTAACAATCAAATATTATATGTGGCTTATAGTGCATAAATTTCTTGTTTAGAAAACGACTCAAAAAGGTTTGATGCAATTCCCTGTTTTAAATATTTCTTATGAATTCCTCTTGTTCCTTCAGTTCTTGAAAATAAGATAAATATTTGTCCTTTTTATCAACATGCATTTTATTCAAATGCTCTTGTAGCCTACAAGGCTTCATGGATTCATTTGAAAAAACTTTTTCGTAAATTAAAAACATACCTAATGATTGATTTGTAGGAGAGTGCGTAAATCCATATTTCAAATACTCAATACTATACTACCTGCATTTCGTCTTTGATTAACGCATTTTGAAATACAAAATTTGTCACGGTTTAAGTTTAAATAAATTATCTTCTTTTGCAGATTTATAGATACTTATGAAAATAATGGCTATAATAACTTCTACCAATTTCTTTCAGAATAACCGAATTTCTTGCGCAGATTCAAATCACAGGTTCGTTTGGAAGTCTGACATATTTCTGACATTTTTCGAAAGACACGTTAATAAAAAAAATGAATTCAGTTTCAATTTTTTCGCCAGCCCAATATAGCAAATTTTGCACTCCGCGATTTTTTAATTTGTAGTGATTTTTAATGCAATTTATAGCGAATTTTTGCATTTCACACCGATTCTTTTACATTCGTGAAAGAATTGCGGTTACAATGTTTTAGTTCACTATAATAAAATTTTGTCCCTGCATGTTGTCGTGTTTATTTGTGTTCACGGCATTTTTTTAACATTAGTAAAAAAAATAGATTTGGAACCCCCAGGTCTCTAGTTAATTTGTATAGATTTTCATTTAAAGATACACTTAAGGTTTTTATCACGCCGGGTGCCAGGTAGTTTTATTATTTTAATTTCCTGAACAGGTAGTTATGCCACGGCCGCCCCCCTTGACGATCTTAACGCCCCCCATTTGCCTTTAGCCGCCCCGCTACCGCCCCCCTGGAAGATCCCAGCGCTCACTGGGGGGCGGTACCGCCCCCGTTGGGAACCTATGATCTAAACCAGCGCTTCCCAACCTTTTTTCTTTCACGTACCCCTTGTTTAGGCTTTTCATTTCGAAGTACACCCATTTATCATACCCCCCGCCCACACATATTATTAAAATTTTTATCTTCCGTGAATGCAAAATCCATATTTTAAGAATTATTCATTATTATATTTTCTATTTATTGATGGAGCACTGATGTTTTCAGTATTATTTAAAGTATTATAAATTATAAAGTATTATTATTCAGTACTTATCAGTTATGAGAACATGCCTATTAACAGCTGCACTCAGGTTCTCTTGTATTTCAAAAGAATCAGATTTTTTTCAAGAACTCGTAGTTCCCGAATCATCAGGTTGAATTTCAATCTCAGTTGCAGTAATCTTAAGAATCCCAGATTTCAACTAGTTATCCATTTTAAATATAAAACCAAATCATTCGAATAATAAGTAAATACTTCAAATTAAATATTCATTAAATGGAAGGAAACTTTCCGATTAGTATACATTAATGATATAATTCCGCCTATTCGAAAACGAAAATAAGGGCCTGCTTTTCAACACGTTTTAAAATAAAATATTAAAACCGCAAACTCTGCCGTAATTTAGGCGTTTTGTAATTATTATTAAAAATGGAGATAAAAATAAGGCGGGTGAAAAAAACATTGTATAATGATCAATAGTAGTTTTCGCAAAAGTACTCATGCAATAAGATTAGCAGTGGGCGGAGCTAAACACATTCTATAATAAAACGATTATTAAGTCTAGTGGGCTTTTACGCTCATTCTGAGCGTAACATATTGGAGATAAAGTGACATATTGGAGTTGCACCTGAGACTAACATTGTAATCCAAAACTATCAACTTTCTTTATATGTTTTCAGTTAGACCCTTTTTTTGATTTCCGCCATTACCGATATTATTTTCACGTACCCCCAGCAGGCCCGCCACGTACCCCAGGTTGGGAACCGCTGATCTAAACGAACCTATAGTTTCAAGATCCACAGCCTTCAACAATGTATACTGCTTTGCACGCTAGGGTGTATTTTGTTTTCAGATTTTTAAACGAAAATTATTCCAAACGAATCTAGCGTACACGTTCAAAATTGTATTATTTTATATTTTTAAACGAAAATCTATCCAAACAAACTTACGAGTTCGTGGGTGCGGATGGGGGCAATGCAGTATAGACCGAGTTTGCTATGCACGCTCCAATCTGTTTTTGCAAACGAAACTCGAAATTGTACGATTTTATATTTTTAAACGATATAAAGGGGTAACATTATAGTGATTGCCGATTTAATTTCTGGCATTTACATAATAAACTTTCAATTCTGACTAAATTTCCTATGAAAATACAAATAATACAAAAGAACTCCCGCCCCCTCTTTTAAAATTGCGAAATGATATTTCCTAAAGTTGAAAATGTAGAGATCTCCCTAAATTTATAAAAAAGTAAACACCTCCGACAATATTGTAAAGCACAATTAAAAATTGGCAAAATTATCTTCAAAGCCAGTAAAAGTTCTGGCAAAATCGTCAAACAACTTCCAGTTTTTATTTTCTTTGATAGGTAAAATATTAATATTCCTTTAAACCAAATATATCATTTGAACCTGAAAGTTACCGGAAATAAGAGGGTATATTTCGTGTTGCGTTTATATAACTTCGTCCGCAAAATAGAAATGGCGTTTAAAATCTGCGGAAGAAACGGAAAACAAAATTAACGCGAATCGGCCTACGAAAAATATTATTTCATAAATAATATATATTATTATATTATTATTTTTTATAACCACAGATACCGAGAGATCCGCTAACATACTAAATTTGATTTTTTGTTGTTGTTGTTTGTTTCTTTGTTTCTTTCTTTTTTTTCGGATTTGCGTACTGAAACGAGATGCGACAGTGTGAAATTACAGAAAAACGGAAAACTTGAAAACGGTCCAGACTCTACGTCCAGTAAAAATGTTTTATGGGACAGTAAATATTCATATTTTTGTTTTAGTTGTAACAGTGATGGTAACGTAAAAAGCTTCGTACGTTTCCATTTACCGTAGCCATACGGAAGCTCTACCATCGCATTTTCAAGATGCAGGTAACACGGTACGCTTCGTCTTTTTCTGCTAGAAGTTACAAGAAAAGACCATCGAGTTACAAGAAAAGACCATCGAGGTACGAACATCAGTGGCGGTGCGCCATTTTGCGATGTACATTATGGATTCCGATTAATATATCGTATAACTATATATATATATATATATATATAAAGAAAGTATGAACCTTAGGGCATTCTGACCTGCCTCCCTCTATGCTCATCAGCAATTTTCAGATTTTTTTGTGTGTGATAGTTTTTTCTACAAATTGCAACACAGACACACAGATGAACATTTTTATTTGATTAACACTAAGTGATCCAACCCGGGGTTCTCGTGTTACATCACATAATTAAAAACCTTTTATTATATTGTTATATATTTATTATTGAAAACTCTTATAGATTTTTAACATTTGATATATTTTAATAGATTGCCCACTAATAACACTAAAAATAGCTTTTACATGAAAAATAGGGATTTTGTATTCAAATAAAGTTTTGAAATTTATTAAAGCGATACTTTCGTTGTATATGAGCCGGAAATAAGTGCTGAAAAATTTATAACGTTGAGTGCTACCATATATATGAATTAAGCTTTCATAGGATGACATTATTACATTTACAAATCTGCCACAAGCGACTATTTTTATATTCTATTCACATCACTATTTTAAAATAGTAAATTTTGTAATATATTTTTTCTTGCACATATTCTATTTTTTTCAATTTATAACGGTACCAATATTGTTTTTATTTTAGTATTAAACAGAGCCAGCAATAAAAATGGATTCAAGATTTTTTTTTTTTAATGGAAAATGTATAAATGATGAATTGAGTTGTTTTATTATGATGTTGATGAAATAAAATTTTGAGTTGTAACCAATTTTTTTCCTTCTATCCGAAATGTAAGATGAGAAATCAGTTCCAAAAATATAAAAAAACAAAAATGTTTTATCGCTGTGCCACGGAACAACTGTAATGTATTGTACTGGAGTACCATCAAAATTAATATGCTTTAAATTTTGATTTACATATGACGCCGGCGGTACACACTGCACTTTAATAAATATAAAGTGTGAACCGCCGACGATACACACTTAACACGGTCAACATGTTAAGTACAAACGGATTTATATTTTTTAATCGTCTGTATGCAATAGAGATACATATTTTTTTTTAATTCATGCTTGAAAATCACATTAAAAACAATTAAAAATGATTAAATACAGTTTTCAAACAAATTGTGTTTGAAAGTGCATTTTTATCCCTATTCGATTGTGTAAAAATTTAAAATGTGCGATATTTTGAAGTTTAAAAAATTGCAGTAATAACTAAATATAACTGTCTGGTGTATCCAACATCAAAATAACGTCAGAGTTACGCACGGGCACGATTGTCCTTTATAATATAGATAGATCATCCTTTTATTATGACATATTATCAACAGTTTTTATAAAATGTATTTTAAATTTTCAATGTACATAAACTCATTTCTATATTTATTATTACATTTAGAAACACAGTCTAAGTTGTGAAAAATGTTTGTTAAATTTTAATATTTAATCTAAGCACCTATCCCTAAATTTAAAAATAAATAATATTTTATTAGAATGATTGCAATAACTTTTTAACCACACTGGAATTGAATAAGATAATACTGATGTCGATTGATGTAATTATGCTTTAAGCAAGTAGAAAAAAAATAAATATACGGTTGTTTTAATATAGTATTTTGTTTCGTTCTGTGAGATCATTTTGCCTTTATCATAAAAGATATACAGGGTGATTCATAATGAATGGGACAAAAAGAAAACATGATTGTGAACGTTGTAATTCATATATTTAGAAAATTCAAATTTACCTCAAAACTACATTTATTCAAGTTTCTACAGGTGTTCAATATATGCCCCTCCGGTGACACGACAAATGTCTATACGGTAATCAAGTTCCTGCCACACTCGTGATAGCATATCCCCTGTGATGGAGTTCAACACTGCAGTTATCCGCTGCTTCAGTTCCTCTAAGTCCTGAGGAAGTGGAGGCACAAACACCTTTTCTTTAACGAAACCCCAGAGAAAAAAATCACAGGGTGTTATATCTGGTCCATTTTTCAGCAAAGAAAAATGGACCAAAAACACAACTGTGTGATAAAGCGCAGAAAACCTTCACCTTGGGAGAATCACGCTGATGTTCAAATGTTACATGGGTATTTTCCGTGCCCCAAAATCGCAAATTATGGCGATTACCTTTACCACATAAGTGGAACGTGGCTTTCGCAGTATGCTTTCTCCTGCATGGACGACATTTTGTTTAACAGCGCCTCTAGCGGCGAGTTCGTCATTCGATGATTTTTCCTTGTTGCCAAATAAAACTTGTATAATTGTAGTTGCAGAATAAATTTGTTTCGGCTGAATAAATCCATTACGGCAGTCACGCTGCGCTATTCTTTTTGGCCCATTCATTATGAATCACCCTGTATAAGATGATAAAAGAGAGAGGAAGAAATAATACAGCCACATATTATGCAATTGGTATGTTACGGTTTTATTTTTTCATTCATGAATTGAAAGTATATACATATATTATTTAACGTAATCCACTAAAACCATATTCAAGACAGATTATTGTAAACGTCGTAGAGAATTGAAACGAAATAAAATTTTTAAAATAACATCTCTTATACAAACATCTCGTTGTATTGTATTGCATAAAGAGCTTACCAGTGAACATATGTCATATATAAAACGAATATGATTCTTGAATATTTTTCTCTTCATATTAAAATTTAACATCCTATTTAAATTCATAATAACATACAACTTATATAAAGGTCTTTTTGCATTGCATGATAACATATGGTTTACATAAATATATTATGTTAAAATAACGTATTATAATGATATTCCAATAATTCGACATAATTTCTACATTACCATTGCCGAATTACTAATGATTTTTAATCTATACAAATGCATATACATTTACAATTTACGGTAACATAAAATCTAGGTATTTTGAAAAGTACTGTATGTGTAGTCCGTAAACAAATGCAAAAATAAAGAGAATATATTACATAAAATTTTTAAACATATGCGTATCATAATGAAAAGAGCGAAGTATATTCAACTAGGTAAATTATATCCAATGGTTGAAGTATCATAGTTGAGATTTTTTCCAACAGAGCGAAAATAGACCGGGACCAGGACTGGAACCTGGGTACTTTAGTTTGCAGTGCCAACGCTCTCCTTAATGAGCTATCCCGATGATATCCTGGCTGGCATATTTCACTCTTATTTGTTGGACAAGGCTACGAGCTGCAGCGCTAATTTCATTCATCCGAGCTATAACTATAGCATTTTCATGATAAGTCATTTGATTGCATTCATGATTTGATTGCATCATTTGATGAAGCATTTGATTCAACATGAAAATGCTATAGCTATAGCTCGAATGAATGAAATTAGCGCTGCGGTTCGCAGCGTATTCCAAAAAAAAGAAAGAAATATGCCAGCCAGGATATCGCCCGGATAGCTCATTAATGAGAGCGTTGGTACGGCAAACCAAAGTACCCAAGTTCGAGTCCTAGTCCCGGTATATTTTCGCTCTGTTGGAAAAAATCTCAACTATGACACTCCAACCATTGGACATATATGTATCGTTACATGAGTTATAGTTTACAGACAAATATATTTGACTGTGTTTACATGCAACTAATTAAGAAGAAATAAGTACACCATATTTATACATACATTTATTTAGAAGCATATTAAAAATATAGTAGATGGAACAAGTAGAGAGGAATTCAGCTGCTAGTAAGTGTAGTGATAAATTCCTTATTTCTGTTGTACAGTACATTAACTTGCAAGTATTTTGAGATTCATGTAATAACTGTGAATTTCTGCTGGTACTCTTGCGGATAACCATTGTAACTGGACTGTCAACATAAATGGAAGCCATGACATAGATTTTACTAAAACACAACAATTTATTTACAACAGCTGACAGGGAATTAGCAGTGGAATGAGTAAATTTAAATTAAAAAAATTAAAAATGTGCTGAACTTGATGAAAGTCTGAGGGTGGCGATCCATTCTAAAAACATATTAAATTTTACTCTCCTAAATCAGCTCCAAACGGCCTCACCTCTCATTCTGCATGAACATAAGAAATAGCTTCTTTAGCACATAGTATAACTATAAAATGAAATACGGTGAATTTCGATGACTTTATTCGTAGTAGGAGGCTCAACGTATTATTAATTGGCGAATACTCACAGCCGAAGACTAACCAAACCGATTTTAGTCAGCACATGCCACGAATTTCAGGAGAGACTCCCTCACCTGAGGAATGAAATGCGTTTCAAATCAACTGAATTCAACTTCTATCGCACTATATATAGCAACTACACAACCACAGTTACCTAACTTACATATCACTGCAAATATAGTCGTGACAATCAGATTACACTTCGACAATATATTATATATATATATAATATATATATATTATATTATATATATAATTATATTATATTATATATATAATATATATATATTATATATATATATATATATATATATATATATATATATATATATATATATATAATATATATATATTATATTATATATATAATTATATTATATTATATATATAATATATATATATTATATATATATATATATATATATATATATATATATATATATATATATATATATATATATATATATATGTATATATATATATATATATATATATATATATATATATATATATATATATATATATATATATGTATATATATATGTATGTATATATATATATATCTATATATATATATATATATATATATATATATATATATATATATATATATATATATATATATATATATATATATATACAAATATATATATATATACATATATATACAAATATACATACAAATATATATATATATATATATATATATATATATATATATATATATATATATATATATATATATATATATATATATATGTATATATATATATATATATATATATATATATGTATATTTGTAAATATATTTGTATGTATATGTGTATATATATGTATATATATATTTGTTCCCAGAACTGTACAAAAAACTTATAAAGTAATGATATGTGTATGAGAAATTTAAATACCATACGTATTTTAGAATTTTACTCGAACATTTAACACAATTAAATCATGTTAACAGTAATAACATAAAATAATATATTGCAATATATTTCATTTTAATTCGGAATTTTATATTGCCTTCAATAACTTGATGGTCTTCCCTGCTTTATTTTTTTCTATTTTATTATGTTCTCTTTTCTATTTTCAAAATATTCTTTTATATGATGCTTTACATTTCGTAAGTGCATTTAAAATGTATTTTCCTTTAGCATATTTAGGGGCAAATAATTGTGTTTCTGTAATGTTGAAATCACACCAGAATATTCAAAAACTTTCATTTGAAAATAAAGAAATGCATTTTCATCAACGTTTTAAAAGTAAATCTTTAATAAAAAATCAGGGAACTAATATTAATTAAAATTATATATATACCACCGCCTTTTAAATGGTTAGAAGTCTTATTATTACAACTTTGAAAATAGCATCTTTAAAAATGTTTGAAGATTTAAAAAACAAACCTGAGATGGTTAAAAAATAAATTTGTAAAAAAAAAAAAAAAACAGGAAAAAAATCCTAAACGTCACACTTAAAATGAATAAAAACTTCAGCTATTTTTAAGATTTTAAAGAAGATAACGCAATAAAAAAGCCTTTATAAAAACCCCTTTCCTTTACAAAATATTTTTTACACTTTCTCTCCGGGAAGCGGCAGAAAAAATAAATTTACTTTTCTGAATTAAATACAATTAAGAGGATAATATTGTTAAGAAAATGAATCTAGTTTTTTTCTTTTTCATTTCAAAAGACGGTAGTATTACTTTAATTCATTATGCAAATTATTCGCTAAACTTTTATACTAATTATTATTTTTTATTTCACCGAATTACCTCACAGAAAGAGCAGCAAATATGTTCTTTTGTATATATTGCGGAACTTATAGAATGACTGACTGAAGCTAATGCATGATTAATTTTTCATTTGACTGTAAAATATGAGTCTTCTGTAACTTCCTGTTTTAAAACAACACGGACATATATTAAGTGGAAAGAAAATCTTCGTTGAAAATTTATTAAAAAATGTCATTCCAAATCTTTCTGAAAATACTGATTTTTATAGGGATAGTTATTGCATAATATTATTTAAATAAAATTTTTATTTTATTTTTATTTTTTCACATGAGCAAAGCAAATATTTGTACAAGACATAACAATATTTTTAAATTTCATTTTTTATGTTTCATCATATTTTAAGTTTTTTAAAGTGATATTATTGATATATTATCTAGCTCTTATACTAATTTTTGCAGTAAAATAATTTTTAATTTATTATATATTTATGCATATTATATCATATTGTCGGTGTTCATGTTTATATTCCTGTCTAAGAATTAGATCCTTCTTAATACTTCGGTAATCCATGATTCATTCGCACATCATTTCTTAAGTAATAAAATAAAATAAAATATATGTATTTTACTCAAAAAATTTCAGATGTTCATAATCAAAATTACAATTTTTATTTTAAACGATTTTTTGCATATATGCATTTCACATATAGCAGGTATAGTAATTCATGTAACTGGCAGTAAATCATGTTGATAGTACTACGGACGGGTAAAATGTGGCTTTGTTAAATAAAAAAATATATATTATGAGAAAAAAAAATAATGCTGGTTTTCACGTTACTTGAATTTAATGTCCTTGAATACTCTACTTAGGATGCCACTTAATATTTTTGTTATTTTTTTTTTATTCCTGATACATATTGCGTATGTTTCACCAGGATTGCGAATTTAAAACGCTTTAAATTTATTTTTTAACAAAACGCTATCAATTTTGAACATTCATCTATCCATGTTTTAACTTTCTAAACAAAAATTGTATGTGGAGAAGATTTATTCAACCGTTTTAAGAGCCACCAGATGTAAAATTGAAGTATTTCAAATCCGATAAAACAAAATTTTAGTGAAAATCACTTTTTTACAACCCTATCCATCAAAATACATGACACACAAATAGCTAAGTTGAAGCCAGTAAAGGTTACTAAGGTTTGTACAGGTTCTGAATTTTGAAAACACTTTTAGGTGCGTTCGTAATTATATAAATACGTAGCACCAATTGTCATCGTCTGGTTCGACCGTCTGTCTGTCTGTCTGTCTGTCCGTCCGTCCGCATATAACAACGCAAAAACTACCCAACCAAATGGTGTGAAATTTTAGATACATTATCTTTGCAGAATTTTGTCCAGACATTTCAAATTTTATGTAAATCGAATCAATACGTTCTTAGATATTAATAAAAACATTTACTAAGAAATTTGAATAAAAAATAGGTGCTTTCTTGTTATAGGAGCTTCCGAATTTTAACCGTCAAGCGACCGATATACTTATTTTATTACAGAAATTAATCTGCAGACGATATAATTCAATTCACAGAATTAAAAATAATCAAGATATGAATATTTATATTAATATATATAGTACGAACGCGCCTCATTTGTCACATTTGACGCACAATATCCAACTTGTTATTTTCCGCCTCCTTTAACTGCAGATTCTAGCAATTAAATAACGATAAAATCGTTTTTATAAAAGAGTGTATTGACAGTTAGCACCCGTAAAAACCTTTAATTTATTGAAAATTTACCGTATCATAATATTTTTACGGCTTTGAAAAACTTATTTTAAAATTCTTAATTTATACATTTAATACCATTATCAACGTTAAGTTATAGTATGTTGAATTTCATGAATATATTAAATGAGTTCGAAAAAGTGCTAAAAAGTATACAAAATAATAAGTGAAAAAAATTGAAATTACTCCTGCAAGGAAAAAAATAGGTCATCTTTAAAAATTACTTTCAGCTTTTAAGTTTAAGATGACATCCTTATTTTAAAGTCTAGACATTAAATAATCTTATAAGCTACCTTTCTAAAACTACAACAGACTTTCATTTATATTTTATTTCGCATTACCTTATCTTTTTTTTCTTTTTTTTGCTTCTTCTTTATCTTTTATTTTTTGATTACACGGCCGACTTCAATAAATCCTCTATCACGATAAATTCCAGACTATTTTTTTGTAAAGAAAATCTCGTTTTACATGTATTTTTATCATCACTCAGTATAATCATCAAATCTTTACTGAAAGTTGTTTTAAGACAAGTATACCGAACTTTGAAGAACACATTCACTATGGCACAATTTTCGCAGCCTAGCGTTCCCAGATATAATTTTAACTGAACCATAAATAATAAGCTTCTGTTTTCAGCAAATTTATATTTTATAGAACTGACGTTATTTTCAACAACTTTATTTTCTTTATAGACAAAACTTATTTAGCTATTTTTTAAGAATGCGTGATGCACATTCATAAAAAAAGGATGCATCCCATGCTAATATAATATCCCAAATATATAGGGTGTCCACAAATCTTCCCAGATTACAAAGTTTATTAATATCCACTGTATATAAGATATACATGTGAAACTGGTGCCAAATTGTTGGGAAACAATACCAAGTTTTTTATTCGTTGCAGGTTTCCTTAACGTGGTTGTTGTGTATCAGTATCAGTGTCGAGGAAATCGGACTACATACCGGGAACTGGTCAACCATGAACTTTATCTGAAAGGGTGGAAGAAGTGAAACACTCTTTCGTGCGAAGTCCCAAGAAATCAGTTCGTACGGTATCACATAAATTACAGGTGAAAAAGCATTTTGTGATACCAGAGTACACATTGAACATTTTCACACAGTGAACACGGTGATCATTTCAGGATTTATGGACACGAATACTGCTATACTGCAGCCACGTTACAGAAACCTGTAACAAAAAAAACAGAATTAGATTTTTCCAACGATTTGGGACCAGTTTCACATGTCTATCTTATATCAGGCCACATACTGGGAACTGGTCAAACATGAACCTTATCTGAAAGGGTGGAAGAAGTGAAACATTTTTTGTGCGAAGTCCCAAGAAATCAGTGCGTACGGTTTCACGTGAATTACAGGGGAAAAAGCATCTTGTGATACCAGAGTACACATTGCGCATTTTCACACAGTGAACACGGTGAGCATTTCAGGTTTTATGGACACTGACATTGCTACACTACAGCCACGTTACAGAAACCTGCAACAAAAATACAGAATTAGACTTTTCCAACGATTTGGGAGCAGTTTCACATGTCTATATTATATACAGCGGGTATGGATAAATTTTGTAATCAGGAAAGTGATTAAATTAAAGTGTAATTACTGCTTAAAGTGATAAAAACATAACACAAAAGACTTAAAAGTATCTATTAATATAGATGACATACGTTTCATGCGCTGAAACGGCGACTTCTTCAGATCAAAATGATAAATAAAATATTCTCGCAAAATGTTTTAAAATTATAAACATAAATCACGAGGTCACACGACCAACGAACGTAAGCAGGAGCTTAAATTGGTCAAACTGAGAAACGTGAAAATTATTATTATTATTATTATTGTTAATGTTTTTTTTTAATTTTTAAAACATCGTGTGTCAAATTTGAGGTAATTTAAAAGAAGCTGATTCGTTGCAAATGTTCTCGCTACGCAAATATATTTCTATTGATTGACGGATAATGGATGGGAAATAAACTATTGGTGGAATGATTATTTTACTATTCTTGAAATTAGTCTGCAAAGGCCCTATTCTATGTAGCCTAGCTACGGCTGTAGTTCTTATGTTCTATTTGATATCACTTTAAGCAGTAATTACACTTTAATTAAAGTTAACATGTGATTTTATTCTATTATTTGCAGGAAAGACGTTTCGTACACCTTGTACATTCCTTCAAATATAATAGTAGAATAAAATAATTGGTTCCATTAAATAGGGAACAGCATTTACTATTATTTTACATATAAAATTTTGTCTTAGAGTAGGATAGAGTTTACGTTTTTTTCTAATATTTTGTTTTCTTCTCGGATAAAAAAATCTATTTATTTTGTCACTCTGCGTTTTCAATATTTGTGTAAAAGATGTACCTCATGCTTATTCCACCAAATATAATGCTAGAATAAAGAAACAGATAACATTCAGCAGAGAATAACATTAACTATTATTTGAAATATACAAATTTGCGTTATGTAGCTGCATTAATGTAGATGGCGTTATGTAGCGGTATGGGAATAATATTAACTACTATTTGATATATACAAATTTGTCTTAGAGTATTATAGAGATGACGTTATGTCTTACAGTTTTGTTTTATTCTTGGGTAAAAATTATCCAGTTATTTTCACACTCTCCGTTATGTACAATAAAAAAAAATAGAATATGCACTCCATGCTAATTCCGCCAAATGTCTTAGTAGAATAAAGAAACTTGTACCATTTAATAGGGAATAACTCTTTTACTATTATTTGATATATACAATTACAATGTGTAGAGCATTATCTTCATATTAAAATGAACACAATCTTAGTTTTAAGGAATAAAATATTTCTATAGCTTTTGAGAAGCCAAGATATATGTTTATAAATTTTCTATGAACAAGTACGATAATATGTAATACTGACTACTGCTTAATACTACTGCTTTTTAATAGAAAATTATATTAATATTGGAAAGAAAACTCCAAATAAATAAATTAGTCTTCTATCAAATGATAACCGTCGCCACACATATTAACAGTTTTCATGATCTTTTTTTTCTAAAATAGTCTCTCGTAGTATTGTAAATAAATTTTATCAATTATTAAGGATTCAAATCCAAGCAAACGTTTGCGGTTTAAGAATTTAAACATTAGGTTCATTAACAAAAAAAAAACTATTAAATTAAATTTTAAAGCCTACACAACTATAATTAGATAAAATTGAAAGTTTTTGTAATATTGTAATAAATTGGGAAAATTGAAAAACTCATTATTTTGTATTTTTAATTAACACGTTTACTATCGCTCATAATATTTTCCATTTTTACAAAATATGCTTCTGAAGACAAATAGATAGTGAAATAATCTTACCCAGTGATGTTAACTATCAGGTTGTGATTTTCTTAACGTTTTGAAGTTTTCATTTACTGTTAAACTAATAAAGTTTAGTCGACTTTATTTGTTATAATTTTGAGTTGATTGACTAATATAATGAAACTTATTGGATGAGACAATCGGAAAACTTTCTTTTATCTGATACATGTCAATTCTTGAAAATTCGCTATCACACTGCCAATGAAATCAATAATATCAATAAAGACTTACATCAATCATTAAAGACATACATCAGTTAATAAAGGCGTACATCATTCTGCTGTACGTCACTGCTTGTGAATCGTCGGGTTATCTAGAATGGATCAATCGATGTGTACTAAACTGCGAAATGTCCTTCTGACCGGTACTGGCAGGAAAATATCCTCCCTATTGCTTGTTTTTCAAATTTTAGCTAATTTTACTGGAAAACACGAAGCTAAAATGTGTGGTACCCGATTACAGAAGCTCATTCCCAGTTATTGTCAATATTAAATTTGAATGAGAATATCGCTTAATAGTCAGCAATAGCCAAGTTGGCTTCATTTATGGCATCCCATTTTTGTCGCCAAATTTGGCGACTACGCCAAGTGCTGCCAATTTTGGCGAGAATTTAAAGTTGGCGAATATAAATCTATAGTGTTAAGCATATAAAAGTTGAAACGATGGTTACAACAATGAAAGAAAATTTGACGAAACCACATTTGCTAAAACTCACAAATAAAAACAGTTTATGGAGGAATCCTGCTGTCTTGTATCAAAATGTCAGCCACCCTAAAATTTTAAACGGCTATATCCAAGACATTTTTTAAGAGAAATGCAAAACAAAAATCGCTTCTGAAACCTTGGATCAAGGCCGAATATTTAACGGAAAAAACTTTTAAGATTTGTAATTTATTTGTACATCTTTTTGAATTTGAAATCTTTAAGTGGCTATCACAGCGCTCCCTTATGGCTGAATATCCCCAAATTCAACTCGGGCTTAGAGACTATATCCCAAAACATGTACTTAAAATTTTGTTAAATTCAATGCATAGCTTTATACGCTTTTCAATGATACAATAATGAAATGGTACAAAAATCGCTATCGCATCGCCCCCTTTCGACGGAATATCCCCAAATTCAGGAAGGACGTTCTGGCCATAGTCATAAACCTACAAATGAAATTTGAGACAATTCTATGCAGTTCACTTCATATACTTTCATAACTTCATATACTTTTCGATGATAAAATGCGGACATACAGACATTTTGTAGAAACATGTTTTTTGTAATCTCTGACCCCTAAAACGTGTAAATCCGTCGAATACTGGAATTAGAAACATTTTCGATTACAATACTTTTCTTTATTACAAATAGAAGAAAGTAAAAATTGAATGGCACTGTGCATCTATTAAATTTAGTCAAAGGATGATATATGTCTCATCAGTCCTGTGAAAGTGCGTTAGAAAAATATACCTACATATAACCCCCTCTTTTATTTTGTACCACTATCTCCGTATAGAAATCTTTTCTTTATTTTACAACAGAAATTTTGTGATCAATTAATGTTTCTATTAAAAAATAGTGATACTTAACATATGCGAAATTTGGCATGTATGTAATATTACAATTGCAATCCTTTGAAAAAGAATTAGCCCATGTACTTTTTCACGTGACATATGTGTCGATTTCGTAAAACATTTAGCAGTGTTTTAAATGGCGTTATTCAATTTCGGGAAGTAACCCGCGGTTCAGATCGGATTGGTATGAAGCTTTTTTTTTCGCTGCGGTTAGATTTTGGTTTGTGTTGACATTAAATATTTCGGCTTTTGGGTTGAGTTTTTATTCTTTAACGTCGTGTTCGGATTGACTCGATTATTTAAAAGAAAGTCCTGAGTTTATTTAAAATTAAATAAGCTATATATTTGAATATTAATGGTTGCATATATAATCATTTGTATACAAAACGATAAAATTGATATAAGAGACATAATTGTAGACTATGTTTTCATAATTCTATTAAAATATGGATTAATTTTCTTTGATTTTGGTTTCGAGTTGGGTTTGGATTTGGATACTTTTGGTTCAGGTCGAGTATAAGCCTGAATTTAAGCGGAGCTTTGGGATTGGTTTGGGTACAAACCGACCCACCAGACCATCAAGATGAATTTTCTCTCTACTTTTCTATATTTTACCTTAAAAACTGAACAAATTTCGTTCGAAAGAATATCACTTTTATATTGAGAACGTTGCGTTATTTTTTTTTTAAATTATAATGCCAAATAAAATGTAAATTATATTGCGCTATTAATACTATGGAATGAAAATGCAGAATGATATAAAAGAAATACTCACTCAGTACGAAAGCAAACACGGGTAAATATAATTATTTTAACATACAACAACGTTTATTGAATGCATAAAGAAACAAATCAAATAATATACATTATATAAAATATATACATTAAAATGCGTCATCAAGTAATAATGTAAGTATAAAATATATACATTAAAATAAGTCATCAAACTCCTGTGATCTAATGCATTTGTGAGCTTACACAGTTTATAGGCCGGGAGGAATGAGTTTTGTGAAAGCCAATGCATGTGACAACCACCCGTGGTCAATCCTAAATCTTAGTAAATTTATTTATGAAACGTGGTTTCAATCTAAAATTTTATCTTCTTCCATTTAAATAACGTATCGTACATTTTATTTTCATTTTTTGAAAATTGCTTAATACTTACTTAATGCCTTTATGTACTTCATATACTTCATGTCCCGCATGTACATAGAAATCTAATGAACATCAACTTATGACAGATCAAACTAAGTATGACAATTTGTTCCATTCAAAGTTCTTGAAACATAGTGCTTAAAAAATCTGAGAGTATACGCGCACACACGCACACACGTGTATATACATACCATATATTCTGACGTAAAACGCGCAATTTGTGAAAGAAAAAAGTGGTTAAATTTTACGGTGTACGTAATATGCCGATTGTAAAAATGAAAGGTTAAAATTTAAATAAACTATTTCATATCTTTATATTATTGAACAAGAAGCAAAAAATGAACACTTGTACGATCCCAAACAATTTTTGGGTAAGGTAAAGCTAGGAGAGTTTGCAGACAATTTAAAAGAAGAACAATAAAAAATCAAAATATTAATTTTTTGCTAAAATATCCATGAAAAATTTTGACTTCAATTGTTTTTTATACATTTCCATTGATATTTTGTTGTTATGTTGTAATTTAATAGAACAGGTGTAATAAAACCAGGAAAGTTATTTTGGGCAATCTATCCTTACAGGGTTGGTGTGATTGCGCACATGGGTAAGAGAGATTGTTACTAATAATAACTGCAATTAAATTGTTAACAATAATAATTACACTTAAATGGCATTGTTGTAAGTTTTTTGTGAACAAATATTATTGTATTAGGAGTGAATATTTCAACATAATGATTAAAGAATCAGAAAAAGAAAATAATTTTAAAAACGATTAAAAAATTTTAATTAAAGGAAAAAAGATTAAAGAATCAGAAAAAACAAGTCCAGATACGATTACAAAATAACATTAAATTACGTGATAACACGATTAACTTAAAATTAGTCCATTTTAATTTTTCATTTTGTTATGCAAATTTACCAATAAGCTGCGTAATCTCTCCTAGCATGAAAACTAATGGGAACAATGCGCCATCTCTCCTAAGTAGCAGATGCGCAAACTCTCCAATTTTGGTAGGAGAGATTGCGCGGCCTTTTATATAAACATGGCCGCTACTAAAACGAACCGTTGATGTTCACGTTGTTAGTCTAGATTAGTAACTTATGAGAAATCGTTAAAGTTTAAAATATTTTGTACTACTGACATTGTATAGAAATCTGATTAACAGCTATGAAAATTCAAGCACTTACTTTGGGAAAACAAAACAAAATAGCAATGCTTTATCTTAGACGGTCAAAACAATCAACGTGCACTTTCAAGTAGACACTCCACTACTGCTTTTGTACAACTACCTGGAGTCGCCACGCGCTCACTCTACTCCTTCCCCCCGAACCTCTATGTGCGCTATCTCTCCTGGCTTTACCTTATTGAAGCAGACAGGCTTGGCAGTAGCGTGTATCCTCAATTTTCTTTTGCTTTTTCTCTTTTTACTTCTACTATTTTTTTTTTCATTCCACATATGTCATCGAGTTTTCTTTGTAAAAATTGCCCGAAACTTTGTCCGTATAATACAGTTACGTGTATTACGTTTAACAGTTATAATACTGCTATCATATATAATACTAGAAAAAAAATAGCTTCAAAGAATTCATTCCAATTCCTTTAACAATATTTTAAATATTTTAAATATGCTGTATTACAAAAAAAAATAATAAATAAATAAAAACAATTGTATATTCTATTAAAAAAAAAACGTTTTATATTTAATATTTTTTAATTCTGCATTTATTTTTATAAAACTGTATTTTACATTTAACTACTACATTTAAAATGTATTTTAGACTAATTGTTTCTTTATTATAGCTTAATATATTATTGTAGTATCTTTTGAAGTGTCTAAAGATTAAGAAAATATTTATCTTTGAAAAAATGAAGCTTAAAAAGATCTCTTTAAAAAAAATCTAACAAAAAAGTACAACTAAAATGAATTATAAAAAGTCACACTTAAACTGAATAAAAAATTAGGCTGTTTCAAAGTTCTTAAGAAAGATAACAGGATATTAAAAAAAACTATCAAAACCACTTTCGTTGCAAATATATTTTTTTTTACACTTTCCCTGTGTGAAGTGGTGGAAAAAAAGCACATTCACTAAATTAAATAATATTAAGAGGATAAGAGCATTAGTACAAATGATGATGGTTTATTTCATAAAAAAAAAGGGGGGGTGTATTATATATTTAATTCATTACGCAACTTATTTTCTAAACAGTTATATTGAGTAAATAATTTGTTATCAATTTCGCTAAAAGAGCAAAGCAGCATTTTTCCCCATATGTATAATTTAGGGAATTTGGTGAATTAGTCATTAAAACTAATCTCTAGTTAATTTTTCCTTTAACTATTAAATGTAAATATGTAAATATTGTGTAATTTCTTTTCCTTGAAAAAAAAAAAGAGAAAATTTCTTGAAAATTTAGAAAAGTGTAATTTATAAATCTATCTGAAAATTCTGATTTTTAAATAAGTGATAACATTTAAAAATATTATTTTGCTTCGTAGTGTATTTTGTAAACAGTAAGGAACAAAGTTATATATATATATATATATTTCAGACATTCCACTATATTTTTTTACAAGATATAATTGGCTTTTTCAGGATTTTTGGATACATAGAATTTTGTCTCTATAAAAGTCAAGACGTTTTAGCCGATTATATCTTCACTAGACATTTTTTTATCAGTAAGTAAATGAAAATACAGAGTTATAAAGATAGGCGGTTCTTAATATAGGCAAATATAATCTAACCACGAACGAAAATATACAATAGCCTTTTCAAGTTACCAACGATTCCAAAAAACAGTCACGGAAATCAATAGATTCTCGAGATTAAATATATATATATATATATATATATATATATATATATATAAGCATAGTGCTTTTTTTCAGCCACTGAGTTTCGGAGACGTTTCCAGTAGATTTTATTGTGTATTAATTAGTTTTTTCAACCTGAGATATAGGACATTTAGATGCTATCAATTTTCAAGGGATGTACCGCGTTTGATAGAAACCTGGAGCGAACTGCGCATGGGCGAAAATGGCTAATCCTTGTCGAAAATGGGGAAGTCCGTACCATCTCGGGAACAATATTTCTTCTTTCTAAAGCTTCCTTATCACAAAATTGAAATACATTATGCATAATACGTTTGCAATCACTTCGAAAAGGCCGAGAACTAGAGAAGGTGCACGATCCATTTAATAAAAAAAATGACTTAGAACAGAAAATAGCAAACTACATTGAATACTGATGAAACAACACCGACAAACTGGCGATAAATTGCAATTAAGTAATGAAACTTTGTATCAATCACCATAAAAACAACAACACACAGGACGCGTTTCGAACTGGAAATGTTTAACAGCTCGTCAACAGCCTAAGTAAACACGTGTCCGTAAGAGGACAAGGTCACAAATGAACAGAAAAGGAAAAGGTGGAGATTACAAAGAATACGACAGATGGCGCTAGCTGAAAGGAAAACGCCAATCAAAGAGAAGCGCATGCGGAAGAGAAAATTGTAGCCAAAAAGACAGCGAAAAAATAAAGAGAGAGAGAGAGAGAATGAAAAAAAAAACATCAAAGGAAGTAATGAAGTACATTAAAAATAAATAAACTAAAACAAAAAAAAAAAAGAGTGGGAGAAAATTACAAAAGTAATTTCAAAGCTGAAGATAGAAAATTAGATAATGAGAGATCATTTAAGAAAATTGTGATAATCTTGTCAGTGATCTCTCATCATCTCCTCTTTTCTCTTCAGCTCGGAAATTATTTTTGTAATTTTTTCCTCTGTTTTTTTTTAAATTTATTTATTCATTTATTTATTTTTAATGTTCTTCTTTTGATGTTTTTATCTATTCTCTCTCTATTTTATTTTTTCTTCCATTTTCATATAGAATAAACTTTTCTCTTCCACATGCGCTCCTCTATGGTTGGTGTTTACCTTTAACACCTTGAGGGGCACCGGTATATAATATATACCACTTTTTAATATATAACTTTGCCACCAGTATTATTAAATAAACATATTTATTATTCTTTTTTGCAGATTAAAAAGGTAAAAATTATTTATTTAAATTTACTGGTGTCAAAACATCGCATAATGTAACATTTTTAGACCACGTGCTTCCCCTCCAAGGGGTTAAGCTAGCAATATCTGTCTTATTCCTTGTAAGCTCTCTTATTTGCCCTTCTGTTCATTTGCGAGCTTGTCCCATTACAGACACGTGTTTAATTTGGCTGATGACGGGCTGTTAAAAATTTTCATCCCGAAACGCGTCCTGTATGTTGGTTTGATTTTTATGGTGATTGATGCAAAGTTTCATTATTTAATTACATTGAACAGTTTTGGATAAAGAGCAGACATTTCCACCTATTCGCCCAGGCTATTCCCGCTATATTTGTGAATGGTATCGGCTTGCATTCTGCCAACCGGAGCTCACAGAAGTGCGGTTAAACAGTAAAACTTTTCATGGTTAAGAAAACTTATGTGTAACTCAGAACTGGTTATTCTATATTTTTGTTCATGGTTATATTATATTTTCGTAGATGAATCCGTCTTGAAATAACTTCTGCATGTTTCAACATGTTTTAATACCTTGGTAGCGGCTTCGACGACACGAATTCATGTCTTACGGACATACGTATTTTAGTCGCCGGGCAGTGCGTCTATATTTTGTGTGTCACATTACACAACCCACACAAAGGTACAGAAAATTCGTATTTTTACAATTAGTGTACTATGCATAGAAAAACTGTAATTAGAAACAATACTATTATTACATGCATTTGTTTGTAATATAAAGAAGAAAACAGAGAAAATACTTTTGTTGTTGTATAATTTGACATTCAATTATAATATCCATGCTTTCTGTTTAAAAGGCGAAAACTAGCCAACACCTATATATTAAATTTAAAACGCTTTAACTATTTTTTTTTAATATCTTCAGTTTTGAATATTTATCTAATCTATATACCAGCCGGCTAAAGGTATTTTTATACGTAGAAAAGATTCGTAATCACATAAACGTCTGTGACAAATCATTACATTTAAATGACAAGAAACAGGGAAAAATCATTTTTGATTTCCTAAATAGTATAATTTTTTTAATAACAAGTTTTCATACTCCTGGATATATTTTATTTTATATAATAATAATTTGATAAATTTATACGATACGATTAAAATTTATTGTAAACAAACATTGAATATTCCAACTATTATATTCATTAAAATGAGTAAAATACAAGTCATGCGCGTACGAAATGAACAGTGAGAAAATTTTGAAACTACCATCTTAAGAAAACTAGTCGTTGGGGGCCACCATAATACTTACCCATCATGATTATGCATAATATAAAATATGAAAATAAAACATGTATAAACTATTTATAAAATGCATTGCAATTCGAATAAATTCGTGACTTGATGACATCATAAACTTTAAATGCTCTATTACTGAATTGCGTAAAAGAAACATCCTTATATATCCAAAATTGATAATCATATTAACTAACGGTTTACTACGTCGGATTAAACGTCTCATTTCCAATTAAAATATAACTTTGAATTGAAATTTGAATGAAATACAAGGGCATGAAAAATTGAAGAGTGTGAAAAATAAGATTACAAATATCTCGGCAACTAATTATCCGATCGACTTCATTCATGATACAAATTTTTTTTTTTTTATTGTCTTTTATATTCACTCATTAAAATAAACAAATAAACAATTCCGAAAAAAAAATTATATACCTTTTATCAGAACGAATATTTCGAGAGTTCGAAAAAATTATTTCTGGATAATCGAGGTTACTGAAATTCAATAAGCTTCTTCCCATTATTACATACTAAGTACATACCAAATTTCAAGTCCCCATCTCAATTTTTTCGGGAGATAGAGCGTTTACAGACACACAGGCAGACGGATGGCAATTTTTTTTTCTAAAAATCTGTTTTTCGGAATCTCCACTGTCTGAAACGTATAAATCCGTAATTTTTTTCGATTTTTAAAACTATTACAAGATTTACCCTATACTACGTATCATGGGAAAGTAAAAATGCCATATTTAAAATGCATGATTCAGTTCACCAGTGTATGGTTACATTTAAATATTTCAAGCTCAATCCATAAAATCACTTATACACTACCTTTCAAAAACTAAAACATGTATTCTTTTATATTTTATTTACCACCAGTTTCATATATTTTCATCCTTTCTTTAGATGGACGACATCAAATAAACCAATGTCACGCAAAATTCCAGAAGTTGTTTAATTTTTTCACATAATTCTGTTATCACTTTTTATTATCATTAAAAGCTTCCGTAGAAGATATTTTAAAAGAAGAATATCGAAGTTTGAAGGAACAATAATCTTTGTTGAAATTTTCAAGGCATGGTTTATACGATGTAACGAGCGGGGAAGACCGAGCTATGCTCGGTCAAAATTAAATTTGAGTTCAAATATCATGACCCATGACCAAAATGACCCACTAATTGAATTTTCTCGAACATGTGACTTAGCCCAACAGTCTTCTCGTGCCCGAAAACCGCAGGATGCAAAATTTAGTGTAAATAGTCTGAGCCGTTTTTAAGATAAAATAGCTTGACCCATAATGACCCATGACAAAAATGACCCACTAATCAAAATTTCTCGAACATGTGACCTAGCCTAATCGTCTTCTTGTTCCCTAAACCTGTAGGGTGCTAAATTTATTTCAAATCCTCTGAACCGTTTTTAAGATAAAATAGCTTGACCCATCATGACCCATGACCAAAAGGACCCACTAATTGAATTTTATCGAACATGTAAGCTAGCCCAACAGTCTTCTCGTGCTCGAAAACCATTGAATGCAAAATTTAGTGTAAATTGAGCCGCTTTTTAGATCTTGACCCACTATGACCCAGAAAGGACCCACTAACCGAATTTTCTCGAACATGTGACCTAGCCCAATGATTTTCGCGTGCCCGAAACTCGTAGGATACAAAATTTAATAAAAATCGTTAGAGCCGTTTTTTAGATAAAATTAATTTGACCCGCTTGGACCCAAAAATGACCCACTAATCGAAAGTTCTTGAACATGTGACCCATCCCAATAGTCTTCTTGTGCCCGAAAATAGTCGGATACAAAATTTCGTCAAAATCGTTTGAACCGTTTTTTAGATACAATTAGCTTGACCATGACCCAAAATGACCCACTAATTGGATTTTCTCGAACATGTGACCTAACCCAACAGTCTTCTCGTGCCCGAAAACCATTGGATGCAAACTTTAGTGTAAATTGAGCCGCTTTTAAGATCTTGACCCACAATGACCCAGAAATGACCCACTAATCGAATTTTCTCGGACATGTGACCTAGTCCAATGATTATATCATGCTCGAAACTCGTAGGACACAAAATTTAATCAAAATCGTTAGAGCCGTTTTTTAGATAAAATTAATTTGACCTGTGTTGACCCAAAAATGACCCACTAATCAAAAGTTCTCGAACATGTGACCCAGCCCAATAGTCTTCTCGTGCCCGAAAATGGTCGGATACAAAATTTCGTCAAAATCGTTTGAACCGTTTTTTAGATACAATTAGCTTCACCATGACCCAAAATGACCCAAAATGACCCCCTAGTCGAATTTTCTCGAACATGTGACCCATCCCAATGGTTTTCTGGTGTCCCAAAACGGTAGGACACAAATTTTCGTCAAAATCGTTAGAGCCGTTTTTAAGATAAAATTTGCATATATATATATATATATATATATATATATATATATATATAACCACACACAAGATTTGCTCGTATTAGATTATATGATTCTAGCAGAATTATAAATATTGAGTTTCAATTGAGCTGTCAAATATTATATATTTTATAGAATTGGAATATATTCTGTTTTCTTATTTTATTTTCGTCTTAAATTAAAAGTAATGATTTAAACTTTTGTTTAATGTGTATATGTAAATATAGGCTTACAATAATTTACTAGGCTTAAACCAAGACATCTAAAACAGTAAAAAGATGGCGGTTTGTTTGTTGCTATTGGTAGGAGCACTGCGGTCATTTATTGTTCACTCGAGCTAAACAGACCGTGAACTCTGTCTGAATGCAATTCAGGTACAATATCAACATCAAAGCCTGAACCATAAATTGAACTTCACAATATTTGATAAATAGTTTTCTCCTTAATATATAAACAAGCATAATCGATTGTAAAGTACTAATAAACACAAAAAATACGACCTCATGGTAATCAATTCATTTGTGCCATTTAATTTACATACAGAGGAAGACTAAACAATTGCGGATGTAACCACTAATTACACTAGATTTTTAAGCTATTTTTGGTCCTTACTTGAAAAAACTGATTTAAATGCATATCAACAATATTATTTAAATGTTTATGTAATCTTTATAAAATTATCATCAGCGCAAAAAAATTCAGTTTTAAAATTAATATGCAGCTTTTTAAAGTTGTATTTGTGGTAAAAAATGTTCTAACACGTTGAGTGCCACCATATTCAGTGTATCCCAAAAATGGCTGCTGGATTTTGAAAGTCAATAAAAAATGGAACGCGATAGAAATGTATCGTTTGGGGCTTTATGTTTGGAAAACAAGTGAATTTTATCCCGCCAATTTACAAATTTAATTCACATTTTCACCAACAGGTGGCGCTGTGTTCCAGGCGGTGATACTCCAAAGAAAGATAATCCGCTGTACCAACGAATAAACCACTTTCAATAGTGTATACGCTTTCAAAAGCACTCACTAACAGATTGCGTAGCAAAATACCGAATAAAAATGTGACGGATTCAGTTCACCTTCAGCTCTCGCAAACCTGCAGTGCCATTTTTTGGCGAAAATGGTAACTAAATATTCAAATTGGTGGATAAAATTCCCTCGTTCCCCAAACATAAGGACGCAAATGACACAATTCTATCACGTTTTTTTTTTTTTTTTTTACTTTTGACTTTTGCTATCCATCAGTCATTTTTGGGACACACTGTATATGAATTAAGCTTTCAAAGGATGCAATTTTTTGAAGAATGGGACGATTCTTACCACTAAATTTTAATTGTATTCTTCGGCTTCAAAATTTTTGAAATTCTGTCTTTAAATAAAACAAAGAGTACAATATAAACTTAACGGTGTCAATTGATTCTCTGCTGCGCCAATGTTTCATTACTGCATTATTCAAGGTGGCGACAGATCAGGAAAAAACAATGGTAAAAAAAAGAGGTAATCACTAGTATTTTTATGTAAAAATTCGTATTGTTTATTTATACGATAAATAAGTCGAATTTTCCTATAAGAAAATACTTGTAAAACCATTTTTTCGACTGTGTATTTTTCCTGATCTGTAGCTACCCTGTTATTACATTCAGTGGTAAACTAATACCTTTAGGTATATTTATTACAAGAGTAAGTAGAATTTATAAATAAAATCAATTTTATACATCGCCGGCTCTCAAAAAAGTATACTTTTTTTTAAGGATTTTTTTCTGTTTTTTCAATCTATAACGGTACGAATATATATATTTTTTATTTTAGTAATAATCTGAATTAGCAATAAAAATGGATCCACGTTTTACATGGAAAACGTAAACAGGCTGACGTAAGCGAAAGTGAAGAACTAAAATTTTTAGTTGCAACCAAAATAGGTTTTTTATTCCTTCTAAATTATATTCCTATTATTCTTTATCCGAAATATACGACTAGAAATTAATTTTAAAAAAAAATATATAAAAAATACTTTATCTACGTGCCATAGAACAACAGTAATGTGTGTTACTGGAGTGCCATAAAAGTTAACCCCTTGCCTGTGGAATATATTTGAGAAAAACGTGAAAACATTAATTAAAAGTTAATTGAAAAACGTTAATTGAAACGTTAATTGAAACACGTTAATTGAAACACGATAATTGAAACGTTAATTGAAACACGTTAATTGATAAACGTTAATTGAATGCGTTAATTGAAACACGTTAATTGAAACACGATAATTGAAACACGTTAATTGAAAAACGTTATTTGAAACACCGATTTTTCTCTTGCCCGAATTCAGGTCGAGCATTGCAAAATTGGCGCATTTGCGTTACCCGAACTGAGTTCGGGCGTCACAGACAAGGGGTTAATGTGCTTTAAATTTATATTTACATATGACCGCCGGCAGAACACACGACACTCTAATAAAAAATAAAGTGTGACCGACGACGGAACACATGACACTTTAATAAAAATAATGTTACAAAACGTGTTAAAATATTGTAACGGATGTAACAGAGGTACATGTAACAGAGGTTGCATGTAACAGAGCATGTAACACAGGTTACGTTTAATAAATGCAATTTTATATCTTAAGCAATTGAATACAGTTAAATAAACTTTATTTACAAATTTATCAAGCATTTTATAGAATAATTTACCTGAAACGACTTTAAATGGAAATTGGTGTGTCAGGGTATAAAGACAAAATAAACTTAACTAAACACTGGATATATTGCTTGAGATTCTAAACATGTTGTGAATTATGTTAGAATGGCACCATCCATTCTTTCTAGGAAATGTCTTCTGCATTCATTGGTAGGAAGTGGTTTCTGCTGTTGCGTTCATGGGGGCAGTCTTTATTGCTTATTCTAGTAAATTAACATGCTTTTATAAAGCTTACATTTTTCGAGGGCAAAATCGATACCTAAAAGCATCCATGTTCCATGTCCCTTTTCGACAATCTGAGATTTTGGCAAAATTGGAATCGATTCCAAAACTAGAGTAAAGTGCTTTAAGTCCAGTTCATAATAACAGACTGTAAAAATGAAGAAAGATGAACAATGCTGTGTACCTACAAATCGATTTTAGTTAATGCATACAAGTGATATCTACAAGCATGCACAGATTTCTACTAAAAAACAGAAACAAAGATTATTATTTGAACAAAAAGTAGTAGACATTTTTAAACATATATTCGCATGTGGAAACTCTGCCCACGTGATAGTAAGCATGTTGTGCTCCAAGAAAATAAATGCGGTGGGAGAATTCGAAATCACATGTATTTGCTGCATGACTTTAGACAGTGAATTCTATTGGTAGTTTGAATATCACAGACATGAAATTCATGTCAAGTGGACATTGCCAAATGGAAACAAACAGCTTGCCATACAATTATTACTAGAAACAGAAAACATAAAAATCTCGATTTTCGAAAAATATATTAAAAAATTATTGAAAGGATCATTAAAAAGTATTGCCATATACCGTCTACAAAAACCATTTTATTAATTTGTATACTCATCAGTATATGCGTTCACAACATTCCACAAACACAAAGATGTAATCTATGCGAAAAGATGTCAAGAAGAACAAGATGGAAAAGACTTCAGCGTGGGCTTCAGATTTCTGCGTGGCACGAATTCAGTTGGTTTCAAATACGGTGTAATAATAATTAATGTTGTCTTTCTATTCGCAAATAACATTTTTTTTTTAAATTTTTATGAGACCTTTCTTCACTATATTTTACTTTTAAGATTTTTATGCTCTTGCCTATTCGTGAAGGCTGTAACTATATCATACTTTGTTGTTGCATTTCATGATGCTGATTTCAAAATGCTGATTTTTTAATTTTTCGTGTTATTTTGTTATTACTGACTGCTAAAAATATTAAAATTCATCCAGTTTAATAATACCATTTAAAACAGAGAACAGACAATTTATAGTATTATTTAAATAAGAAAATACCAGAACAGAGAAAAACAAGAACGAAAAATCATGCGTCAAGCATAGATTATGTAGCACTTTCCAACGCTTCCAAAATAATTTTACAAAACATACCGTTTAATAAGCTAAAAGATAACATCTAAGTAAACAATTTGGAAAACGCATAACATATTTAAAACATAATTTCAGGAATTTCCAACAGATACAATATTCGGAAAAATATCCGAATACTTTTATTCAGCCCTGTATATGATCTATAGATTTGTATATGCTAGGATGCTAAATTTTAGTTTAGTTAGGAAACGCGTAGCACAGTTTAAAATTATCTTTCTGGAGTTTCTGTCAATAAACGGAAATGTGTTCGCGAACTTTTGTGCTGCCCTGTATAGGATCTACAGAATTTATACACACCACGTAATAGACAAAAAGCGAGTTAAAATTAAAATCGCGTTTAGTAACTTAAAACGCACTTCCAGGAATTAGTGTTAACAGACAGTAGAGAATTCTTTTGTGTGTCCCTGTAAATGAACGATGACTGCTATACACACACTATTCTGTAGTAAGTCTCTTGTAATGCACCTTAGATATATATATATATAAATTTCAATGCGTTTAAAATAGTGAAACATTATTTAAATAAACCGCAGACGATTTTTCTCCATAGACGTCATTTAACGGAATTCTTTTGACTGTCCCTGTAAAGTAACTATAAGTGCTATGCACACCATATTCCATATTAAGCTTCTTCTAATGCACCTTAGTAATATATATAAATTTCAATGCGTTTAAAATAGTGAAACATTATTTAAATAAACCGCAAATGATTTTTCCCCATAGACCGCAATGTAACGGAATTCTTTTGAGTGTCCCTGTAATGAAACTATAAGTGCTACACACTTCCGTCGAAATAGGGAACATGCTATGGATAACGACAATAACATATAAAAATTGCGGAGCAATCCGAGCATATTTACGGGAGTTCGAGCACGGACAGACGGCAGACGGCCAGACGGCAGACAGCAGACGGCAGACGGCCATACGGCCAGACAAACCGAAGTCATAAGCACTTTTCAACTAGGTTGGAAAGTGCTAAAAAGTATTAATTGAAATAAGGATAAAATGTTTGTAAATCATTATGAAACTACATAGTTAAGTACAATTTTACTTAAGTAGTGATCCTGTACAAATCTCTCTGTATCGAAACATTTTTTATTACCATAATTTCTGGTAAAAAAAAATTGAGATCAAATAACCAAGTTTGAAACAAAAATTTTACTTAATAAAACGTAACTTAATTTTCAGTAGTTTTTATTTTCCTTTATATAGAAAGCTAAATTAATGGTTCGAATAATTAGTTTGCGGATTGTAGCCGAGAAATTACGTGTTTTTGTAAGCAACAATGTCTTTAAACAGTGAGTTCTGTTTTCTGTGCTTGTTCCACTACCAGAATTCCATATAACATCCATTTTTATTTTAACTAACCGAAAAATATTTCTCGAAGACAGTTTTATTTCGTCATTTTTTTCACCTGGAGAAAAAGTATTGCCAGAATTTAATAATCCCTTTATATTTCCAATCGTTCCGAAAAACTGAGTCCATGTGAAATAAAGTTTTAACAGCAAGAAGAAATAAAACATATAATAACCACTCGGTCCAACAACCGTTCTACTACCCTGGCTATCATATTTTTAGGAGCATGTTTCCTATTACCTCATAATGGCATGTCCAAACACATCAGACACTTTTGGCCAATCAGTCTGTTCCATATACTTACCTATCTTTACACACTATTCCTCTAATTAGCATTATTTCAGGCACGTTTCACCACGTTACCCGCCCGAATCTTCATTTGTATTTGTAATATGAAACCATTATTTTGTTTTCGCGCTAGGAGGACCTTTATGTCTGGTGAGCTTACATATTAATTTTATTACTTTTTATTTCATAGCGTTTCGAAATTCATAGGTTGAAGTTTTTCTATTGAAATACTAGCTTCCAAATTATGTTAAATTATATTTTGTATTTAGTAATTCAAATATCCTTGTGCGTCTAAATGATTTTTAAATGCTAGTTAAATTTCTAACGCTAGACAACACTGAAAATTCCAATTTATTATATTTATTACATTTATCTATCATTTGTTGTTACGTAATTATAATGCAGATCTTTTCTCTATGTTTAGAAGATATTAACCTAATTTTCACACATTCGTTGTTTCTTTCTTACGAATGGTGAAATGACGTTAAATGTTTTTTTTTTTTTTTTTACAATAATGCTGTTATTTTCCATTATTATATCCATTATAATTTTTTTGTATGCTTAAAGAAAATACATCCCTAGAATGTGAATATTTTAAACAAAAGATGCAAATGTTTTTTCTTTTCGAATTAAATGGGTAATGATCATTAAATACAAAACATTAGTTAAAGCTTTATCGTGAAAAAGGAAATACCAGTTAATGAATTTTATTTATTGTTTAAATGGAGAATAAGAAAAAATAGGAGCGAAATACTTTTTGCAGGTCAATGTTGTTAAGTATTAATAATGAAATATTGAAAATAAAAATATGAAATATAATAATATTTAGGAACAGTAATTTTCTATTTAATTTATAAATAAAAACACCTTTAAATATATAATATGTTAAATAAACACTTGCAAATATCAAAATGCAATGGCTTTTATTATTAATGTTAATTTCTTGTAAAGGAAACTTTTGAAAAACTGCTGCCTACGTGTGGTGAAGAAATGTTTAATAATAAAACATGTCCCATTAGGTTTTATAAATATTCTACACAAAAAAATATGGCGTATTTTACATAAAAATTGCAGGTAATGAAAATCATAAAATAAAAGTGAATGCCATACATGTAGTTTGTTTTCATATTTTTATTTTATCGAGAACTTGATTCATGAAAAACGCAATACGTCAAATTGCGATAGATAATGTAACAATAAACATTGTTTAAAACTAAGAATTTCTGTTACATTTATTTTATTATTATTCTATAATTTTAATAGTGATTGAAAAAAATTATATATCTTTCAACTTTAAATAATATAATAAAAGATATAAACGTATCTTCTGGTTATGTATTAACTTAGTAAAATAATAGAAAAATTCTCTAATTCAAGTGAGCGATATATTTCAGAAATTTGAAATAAAAATATGAAATAAAAATATAAAAGGAAAGAAAAGCATATTAAAATTTATGCAAAATTTCGGAAAGTTGGTCATATTTTTTTACTGTTTTTTCGCTATTTCATTTTTAAGTCCCAGTAAAGTCATAGCAATATTTCTGCTATCCTGCCTACTATGCAGACTAATGTTATCCACGTTAATTGTTAAATAAAATAGCTGCTAACTTAATGTTAAGAATCAAATAGATTTATCTGTACCGTATAATTAAATTAATACAAAAGTTTGAAATTTCTTACCGAAATTGTTCTGTAAGACAATACACATACAATGTGTATATGTCATTGACACGTCATATACACATCGTAGACACATGAACAGAAAGTAATGCTTTGTGATATTTACTTTAGATCAAAAATTTTGAAATAAAATCATGCAGTATCGAAGTACACACCGGCTAATACTGTGGGTGAATAATACATACAGCGATACAAGTCATTAATCCAGCCCCCATACTGAGGTTGAGGAGTTTGATATGTCAATGTGGAGACAAATGCCACTTTTTAAAAATGAATTTTATGTCCTGGAGGACTTTTATTCTTACATTGACTTAAAATCTTACACTGCTCATAAACCAAAGTACAGGCATTAAAGACGTAGGTGTGTTGAATGCCCTATCTAATGCTACTCTATACAAGAATTGCACGACTACCAAAATGACCAAATGCCCGTATGTTGGCGGAAAAGCTGCGTTGACAAAGCAAATGATTTAACATTTGCTATACAAAGCTACAAGTTACTAAAGTTTCAGTATCTGATGTCAAAATTAGGTGTTAGCAATATTATTTTTTTCAATTTTGGTAGAAATTCGGTCCAAATATTCTAAGTAAAATTTATATATATAGCATTTTTTAGTAGATGTTATTATTAACCAATTCGTAACAGTAACGTTTCTATAAGATAATTTTTGACAGAGGTAATAATTTTTTTTTTCACATTGGCATATACATTATAATAGACAGAAATAAAATCAATGATGAATACCCCGTTAGACGCAGTCATACTGCGGCATTGATGAGACATTGCAACCACATTTGGAAAATTCAGTCTGAAGCATGGCGTTGAATAAAGCTAAACTATGTCCGAAATAATTTATGTGTTATTGTGGATCACCACAATTTTCATATTTTTTCGCTAAACGGGGTTGGTACACAATCGATGCCCAATCAAATACAAAACATGCTCGAATGACGAGAGGTCTGAGGAACGAGCTGGACAACGTAGCAGTTCCATGCATGCAAATGCATTCACTGTTGGCTGAGCAGTGTGACCGGATGTTATCTTTCGAGATTTTTCATTATACCATGGATATACGGACGAAGATTCGGTTGCAGCAGTTTTTTTTTTAGTTATTGGATGCTCATATTTTACGTATTAATAGTCAGAACAAATTGTAAATTCAACTAATTGTGCAATTTGAAAGTATTTGCATAGCAGGTCTACAAAAAGTAAAGTGTTTGCTCTTAATAATGCTTTTGCTTTTGGTGTTAACGAGTATAAAAAATGTCCATACATTGGATGGTTTTCGATATTTAATTTCTTATTTAAAGATAACCTAAAAGAAATGAAAAATTACTTAATATAAGAAAAAATTGAAAATACAAGTAAAAAAGTTTAAGTGTTTGATTTAAGATGTACAACTTATTTTAAGATGCATGATTTTTTATATTACTAAATACCATCTTACAGACTCATAAAAATGTTCATACAAACGCAATAAAAATGAAATTATTTTTCATTATTAAATTTACGCTTAAGACATTGACTGGTGTTTTCATGAAAACTAAAATAAAATTCTAATAATCATACAATCATTTTAAACGTGGTGATACATTTATACGAAATAATAAAATAATGTATTAAAATAATTTTCTATATCTACCCTATATATATAAAATCCTAATGAAACTAATTTGTGAAACGATTTTATGAAACGAATTTATGAAACGATTTTATGAAACGACTGATTAAACGACTGATTATGTTTCAGGGCTATTTTTAATAAAATATTAAATGCTTGAAGGGGAAATTAATACCAATTTCCATAAAAATCTGCAGATGTCAAAACTGGTAATAGAATTTTGAAATTGGAATTAGTTTTCGAGATATTATTTTTTTTCTAATTTTAATGACATTTCTGTAATGGTGGCAACTAATTACTCAGTTTTTTTGTAACAAAAAAGGGAAAAAATTGAAAAGGATCCTGATAGGGATTATTGACTTTTTTTTATTCGTCATTTTCAAATTGAAATTGAATTTATTTTTTATTTCAATCGATAATGAAGATAAGATTGTGATTAAATTATGTTTTTCAGGAAAATTTGAAAAAAAATCACATTTCTATCGTCAGGATTCAATCGTCTGTCAGCATTTAATTTAATTTATAAACTGAAAATATTTTGAATAAATTCGTTCAAATGACGTCATTTATGTAAACGCAAAAGAAAGGAGCAAAAACATATTTATACAATTTGTTTAGCGTAAAATGTCATTTATCCTATTTTATATATAATCAGAAGTAATTTGTATAGAAAAAACAATAATAATATACGTATAATTAAAATACGCATATAAACAAAAAAACGTCGAATTTGTTTCCATGGCTGTTTATGTCATTTGGCACCAAATCTCACTTTCTGATGTCGAATTGCGCCAATCTTTTAAAAAAAGCGTAAAGACCCCTATAATAGAAAAGCACCAAAAGTTCATTGGGTTTGTTTTCATTACTTTTGGCAACAAATCTATGCATATTAACGAATCTATCCCTTTTTGAAGCTCGAATTACGCCAAACCTAAAAGCAAAGGATCCTATACTGGAAAAGTACCCGATTTTCTTATGGACAGTATTCAAGTGACATAACAAGGTGTAAAATTATCGCGGATAGCAAATTTGTTTAAATATCTCATCAATTGATGCCGAATAAATGCAGGCATGAATGGACAAAATATTTAATTAATTTTGTATGGTAAATAATTATTAGAAAATTCGTATATACATATTACTTAAAATAAATAATTTACATATTTAAAATAACATGAAAATAGGCATGATGGTGCACTAAAATGGAGATAAAATTAAAACCTGTTACTGAAAATATCTATAACATAGTACTTTTCAATGTGGTCACCGTGGTTCTTAATGTTATTCTACAAGCAGATGGAATTTTTCTCATCCTTAAACGCAAAGAAAGAATAGAATACAGATCGTTGTTATAAAAGTCCGAGAGGTAGCCACAATTTAAACCTAACCTTTTTATACAAGCTGGTTTTCAAGTTGTGATTGATTTTACTTATCAATCCCGAAAACAGTCGTCAGTTGTCGCAACAGCTGTGTATGAGGCCATGATAATAAAAAAATGCCCCATTAAAACGTTAAAAGCATGGCAACCCAATTACAGAGTTACCAATATTTTTAAAACAAAGCACGCTGTCATGTTTTTAGAGGCCTCGAAGTCTGAGCGGGGGTTGGCGAGTGTAGCTCGCAGGGGGTAGGCCCCCTAGTATATATATATATTTGTTTTCATATCTCATGGATGATAATTTAAAAAAAAATTAATTACTGTCAGTGAATGTTTTATTTTAGATATTTTTGCAACTAGATATTTTTTTGGTGGGCTTAAAGATTCTAGATAATTTCCATAATAATCTAGACTTATTATGGAAAGTTTAGATATTCATGATAAATCCCTACACGATATGCTATGTCAATGAAAGAGATCGCGCACGATTCTTGTAACAGAACAATAAAATCACAAATTATGTATATTTTTGGTATTTTTTTTATCCAAGAATGTATTATTTACCACAGTATAAACACTAAACAATTATACTTCTTTTTGACATTTGAAAAGTCAAAAGTCATTATTTATAGCATTCGGCTCCCAAACAAATTTTTGAAAGCTTTCCCATACTACAATAACAATTCCTTTGCGTGACAGAATAAAATATTTATTAATGCATGCCGCAAAGGAAAAAGAAAGATAAGAAACATAAACACTAACAAATTTAATACAATCCTTTTTTAGACACGAAATGTCGTTTATAAAGGTAGACTATTCGTCATAGACTATTCGTCACAGGTTGTTAAAACAACTGGTATGTTTTTAATTTAAATAAAAAATTTTGAGTGATTTTCTAAGAAAATACAGGAGATGTCAGATTGTTTGACAAGCATTATGTTTTGTAAACTTTTAATGTTTCTAACTACAACATATTAATTATCCTTTATTTAGTAATATAATAATTATCTAATAATTATCCTTTATCTGGTAAAGCATAATTATACTGATCCATACAGATAATATTTTAGGAAAGAACGAAATTGTGACTTCCAAACAGCAGATTCGAAATCTTCTGACGATATTTAATTTCTGAAATGCTTATCTTGAGAATGGAATTTTGTTTCTTTCAATACTAGGACCTAAAAAAGCCAATTTATACAAAATCATGACAAATATTTAATACAGGGTAAAAGACTGCATATGTCATATATGTGCATTAAAGAAAAATGTGTTCAAATCTTGCTTTCCGTGCTTTCTGAAGAAATAAATTGTAGAATATCACGGAAAAGACATTAAATCTAAAGTTGCGATAAAACAAGTTGTCCCAAAAGTCCTTGACACAATTTAAAATTCAATAAAAGCAATTGGCTTACGAGAATGCGGTTTGGACGAAAATGCTTCGTATGCTCTGAAAGTTTGTTTAAGCAAATAAAAAAAATACTTCCAAAAATTTCTCATAGATGGCACTGCTTCTGGAAAGTATGTGAATCATAGTAATACATACATAAACATCAAGAAAGATATCATATACGTTTTATAAGGGGTTGTATACACAGAAAAATAAGAAATTACATTTTTTTATACGGAACCCTTTTCCTCTAAAGTATATGCATGAAAAGGTTGCCTTGCCTCTAAGAAGATATTAAAAAAATCTTTTTTTTTTCAATATAAAAATAACGAGTTAGGATGCTGTAATTTTTCTGTAATTTTTGGCTTTAAAAGTTTTAGCTCGAAAACTCCTAAATGGTAACTCTAATCAAGAATTTATGAGTGGGGTTCGATTCCAGGTGTCAGTTAAACAGCATATTTCGAATTGTTGCGTGATGTCGTGACGGTATCGTTCACCAATGCATCAAACATTTCGAATGATTTATATGTAACAGCAGTTTCAAAAATATATTCTGTAACAAGATAGAAAGGACACCTTAAAATATTGAAAGAAATTGAAGTATTATGATGAGTATCACATATGTAAAACCAATGCATAAACATAAAAATAGAATATAAAAAGTTCCTAATGAAAGTGAATGAAATGCAATATGGAAAGTGTCACTGTAAAAATATGCTTTGCACTATAATATTTACGAATTATTGCATACATATAACTGTGCAGATATAAAGAAGATGATTCAATTTGAGCTCGAATTTATGATGATGCTGTACTACAGGATGTGTTTGATTGGCCAATTTGATTTTTTATAATTCAAATACAACATTTGCTAAATGGTACATACATTAAAATCGTGAATTTACAACACAATTAAACATCAACGTTTCATTTCGCTTCTGCGAACGTCATCAGGATGTTACAAAACAAGTCGAAAATGTCAAAATGAGCTTACACGTCAGAATTCTGGAGAAAACATGATCGGAGAATGCGCAAACATCATCATCACAAACGTCATCAAGTTCCCATGGTAACCAAGTGGATCATACCACCGCAGTGAAAAGAGGGGTTGGAAAACAAAATGAGCAGATTGTATTAATGGATTATAACATATTATGCCAGATTTTATGAATGTTATAGGATAAATTATCGTTACATGTATACTGCCCAAGCTTAATAATCGTAAGGGACTCTAAAATTTTATTAACATAAGAATTCTTGCATGGGATTATGATTCTAGCCTCTTCAAAGTCAATTTTGCTACCTTCATTCGAAAAATAAAACCTTGCGAGAGCTGTACTCTGTTTTGATTGTGAAATATCTCTCTTGTGCTCTTTTAATCTTTCTGAAAATTTTCGTTTTGTCTCACCAATATAAACTATCCGTTCGTTATTTGGGAGGGTAATCGGTATTTCATAAACTCCGGCTTTTTGATGATTCTGGATTTTATCAATATTGCTACTAATAATTTGTATAAGATATGGAGGGGGGATAGCTACTAATTTTATATTGAATATCTGAAGCACTTGTTTTAATTTTCATATATTACCGGAACATAATGCATACTTCTGTAATTGATCTTTAAACTATAAACAAACCTTTGACCTGAAGGTGGGGGGGGGGGGGTATTATACTGTCGAATAATCTTGTCAATCTGCAAAACTTTAAAACCATGATCTAAGGCAAAACCTTTAATAAAATCTATTTCAGCGTTAAGCTGGTCACCTGAAAAAATTCTATAAGCTCGTCTAATAAATGACTGAAATGCAGCAATTTTATATTTAAAGGGCATATTTGCACAAAAAGGTATTACTGTATTCTCTTTTTAATGGTTTTCTGTATACAGAGAATGTAAAATTATGTTCCGGTAATATATGAAAAAAAAAATTAAAACAAGTGCTTCAGATATTCAATATAAAATTAGTAGCTATCCCCCCTCCATATCTTATACAAATTATTAGTAGCAATATTGATAAAATCCAGAATCATCAAAAAGCCGGAGTTTATGAAATACCGATTACCCTCCCAAATAACGAACGGTTAGTTTATATTGGTGAGACAAAACGAAAATTTTCAGAAAGATTAAAAGAGCACAAGAGAGATATTTCACAATCAAAACAGAATACAGCTCTCGCAAGGTTTTATTTTTCGAATGAAGGTAGCAAAATTGACTTTGAAGAGGCTAGAATCATAATCCCATGCAAGAATTCTCATGTTAAAAAAATTTTAGAGTCCCTTACGATTATTAAGCTTGGGCAGTATACATGTAACGATAATTTATCCTATAACATTCATAAAATCTGGAATAATATGTTATAATCCATTAATACAATCTGCTCATTTTGTTTTCCAACCCCTCTTTTCACTACGGTGGTATGATCCACTTGGTTACCATGGGAACTTGATGACGTTTGTGATGATGATGTTTGCGCACTCTCCGATCATGTTTTCTCCAGAATTCTGACGTGTAAGCTCATTTTGACATTTTCGACTTGTTTTGTAACATCCTGATGACGTTCGCAGAAGCGTAATGAAACGTTGATGTTTAATTGTGTTGTAAATTCACGATTTTAATGTATGTACCATTTAGCAAATGTTGTATTTGAATTATAGAAATTATGGTGCAATTGTCCTGTTTTTAAATATTGATTTTTTATGATTATTTTATATTTACATATATATATATACTATAGTCCGAACACTCTTGACAATTAGAGAATGATTTCCGTTATAATGTTAAATTACTCTGTACAGATAAGATCAACATAATGGAGTATGTTTGATTATATATAAGTATACCATTATTCGTATATATTAATGCATCGTATTTCTCGAAAAGTATTAAGTTATGGTACCGCAATAATTAATTTTGTAACTAAAAATATTTTCAATAACATTAAATATCGAAACGAATAATCCAATTTCCATAACACCTTCTATACCTAATCATGATTTATACTTAAATGATATATAATTTTCTTTATAAATGCTCAAATAAATTTACGAGTACCATGAAAAGCACGATTAGAAAATTCTCTGTATGGTACATATCTTTAACGATAACACTCATCAACAATTTACAAGCGTGGCTTGATTTCGTATATGTAATTATTAAAAATACCAAACATTTATTTTTTATATCACGTTTTGTTTAATAAAGCTGAACTCGTTACATCCTGCTCCTGTAGTCTTTAGTGGTTTACTAAATTAAATACGATTAACATTGTCTTTCAATATTAAATAATTTAATATCGTAAATAATATATCGTGATATACTGTAATTGAGTTTTAGTCAAATAATATAATCAGAGTAACGAAATCTGTTACGAAATTATAGTTAAATGGTTTTTATTTTATATTATTGAAATATAAGTAGAGTCAGCATCTCCAAAGATAATTCGGAAATATTTATCTCAGCAATACAATCCTGCATCCGAAAGAAAATCACGTAACCGAAACGTATCCCTATTAATCATTTCCTTTGATTGAAATTAATTCTATTTCGTTTAAGTGCTATTCGAAAAAATTATTAATTTGCTCTGGCAACGTTCGTGCTCTTAGAATATTAAATTGCCTCTTGTAACACTGAATATCCTCTTCCTCAAGAAAATATCTCATTGAGCATATTAATAAAGATATTAAAGATGTGTATGGAAAGAGAACTGAAGATTCTTTTCAGTTTTATATAAAGAAAATATTTATCGTTTTTTTTCATTAAAAGTGTTTTCTAAGTATAATGCTGTAACTAAATTTCAATAATTTACACTTATAATCAATATGCAGATGATTTAAGCGATATATTTATAGGCTAGCGGATACGTTTCACATAACATAATTTAAAATATTTCAAGCTTTTAATAATAGATGATGATGTACTCAACTACAAAGGGTGCTCAAATTAAAAGATAAAGAAGGGGTAAATGGAAAAAAAGGATAACATTCCAAAAATAAGAAAACTGAACACAGATAGTTTAAATAATAATAGGTAAGTTAAAGTTATCAATATTTGTCTTTAAAATTCATAGGATGGACCCTCGTCGACTAGACCTACAATCGAATAATGGTGAGCCTCTCTCTAAAATTGGTAGTTTTTCTGTATAATTATTTTTGTATTTCCTTGGCAGTTATCACTTTTCCACTCACCCACTCTTATTGAAATATTGGCAAAGTTTTAGTATTTCATCCTGTACACAGAAATATTTATTAAAATACAGACTTTTAAGTATTTTGTTTTTAGAATGAATTAAATTGTTATATATAATTCTATTCGTTTAATAAAGAAATTCAGACAAGTTGACTGATACCTCGTGTTGTACAAACATGTTCCCCATAATTTAAAATATATATATATGAATCGGGAATACCTAAGGTAATCGTATAAATAAATGAAACAGCTCAGGCATTATAGTCAAGAATCGCCACTTTCACAGAAAAAAAAATCAAATTTATTCATCATTTGCATTCTAGCCGTTCAAGAATACACGGTGTGAAAACTATATTTAGTAGTTTCAATTTCCATGTTTCATTCTCATGTACCGCACGCGCACAATCAGTCTTAGGTGTGTGCGGGAGACGCAAGCATATTTACATGGCTTAAATTTTCGTATCGGTTTTTAATCTTTTAAATTTGGCGCTGATGATGGAGCTTTAGGGGCTCCGAAACAGCTGTTTGCCATTTAATATATTTTTATATGTGCTATTTTACGTTGTTCATTTATTTTTAATCTAACGACACAAAGTTAAATCCACCTATTTTAAAAATAATCGATTATCTAAATCTAAATACCCCAGCCTGTCAAAAATCGCTGCTACCATCACATAAAACAGGGAATTTGAATGCAAAGTTCACAACAAAAACTTTCCTGTATGTTGTCGTTTGGCTTTCCCCTCCCCCCCCCCCCCCAAAAAAAAAGAAAAAATCAACTAACCAAAAATAGAAATATTTTCTTTCAAAAACATAAGTACAAAATTGTACAATTATGGCTCAAAATGTACGTCTATAGTGTGTACGAGTGATAAGAGAATTGCGTTCTTACAACAATATACATAGGACCGACCATACTTCATCCAGTGCATCGAGAGTCGACCCACTATGTGTATTCGTAGAGCGTGTCTAAACTGTGCTAACACTGCAAAATTAGAGGAAATGGCTATCGCTATTCAACAGAAATGAAATATTCCTAGCTGACAGTAATATGCAGTGTGTAAACCTTTTAGTCGTTTATGGACAAAAAAAACCCACTTCAATTCAATTTCTTGCTTTCATACGTACTTAACATAATACGAATTTCTTAAGTGTGAAATTCTTTGCATATTTGCAGATTTTCTTTCATAAAGCACTTTCCACAAAACAATTATACGAAATCTGTCTTAAAAAGTAAAGGACTTTCATGCCCTTTTCAGGACCGTATGAACCCTGTGATTATGAAAATTGTTTGTAGCACCAAACCTACAACCTTTGTTCGGGATACGCTATTGCAATATTTACAATTTATAATAAATACATTTTATATTTAGATATAAGATGGATCTAAGAATCAAAACTTCAAGTAAACACGAAAACCACAAAAAAAAAAAAAAAAAAAAAAAAAAAAAATCACTGAATCAAAATGACTGACACAGTAAAATTATTTGTGCATCATTCCTTTTCAGGTTTTTTCATGACAAATAATCCAAAGTTTGTTTTTTTAATAATCCAATTTTAAACACAAGATGACATCCCTTACTATAGAGGACTCAAACAAAATGTAAAACCAGAATAGTGCGTCAGAAACAGGAGAGGGTAGAAGCATAGAACTAATTTCACGTAAAATCACTTCCATCTAAAATCTGGAGAAACAAGAAAAAATGAAATAAAAGAATCATGCTGCATGAAGTCCTAGATAAACTTAAGACTTTGTGGTATCAATTTGCAAATTCTTTTCAATAAATATGTCGTCGGAGAGCTTGTTTTTTAAGATTACTATTACTGACTACTTTTTTAAGCAAAATGGTGACTGTAGACTGAAGTAGCATTTTTAAATCGTAGAATCCTCGTTGTGGAAAATGGTCTTTAAAAATCCGTCTGAAAAAAAAAACCCCACAAAATTAGGACCAATAAAATGTCTTTTAAAAGCATTTACTATAGCAGATTAGTTTTCAAATTGTTTAGTATACACCCAGAAAAAAGTTTTGTTGAATAAACAAAAATTTGGTTGGCCCAACAAAACTTTCCGTTTAGGTATGGGTCAATGGAAATTTTGTTTGAATCAACAAGAAAAATATTGTTGATTTTTTTTGCAATTCCAACAAAAATGTTGTATCATCAATAAAAAAATGTTTTGTTAATTCAAGTAAAAATGGCTCAATTTTACTTGAATTAACAAAATTCCTTTGTTGAAAGTTTCCTCAAAATAAATATAATTATCTGTTACTTTAAGAGTTCTTTTCAGTTCCGGTAACAAAAACATTTGTTTAAAGAACAATTGTTTTGTGTAATTTTAAGAATTTTCTTTGTTTTATCAACAAAAGGTTTTTGTTCAGAAAGAATTATATTTACTTTAAAATTAACTTTTGTATTAGAAACAATCTAAACTTAACTATTTTTAAGGTAAATTTTAAGTCATTTCCAGCAGCGAATTACGCCTGTAATCCTTGAATAGTAACAAGTGAATTTTTACCCTGCTTTTTTTCAAGCGTAAACAGACAGATTGAACAATGTTCCAAGCCGGGAGTAGAACCCGGGACCTCAGAATAACGATCTGAGGCTATACCACTGAGCTACAAGGAACGATATCCAAACTCGAAATTTCTCACTCTTATATGTCGGACCGGCTGCAACCGCAGCACAAGATTGAAATGTCATCATGAGCACAGGGCCCTCTTAAGACATAAAAGTAGGGGAAGCCCGATGTTAATCTGGGTCCCCCTCTAATAATTGCTTTGTTATTTACTAAATACATTTTTGGTATGCTGCTACAATTTGAACATTTAACATCAAAATTTCGAGTAAACAACAATTTAGAAAGAGCGAGCTTCTTAGATACAAATTTCGTAAGGAAAAAGTGCATTATTTACCCTGATTGTTTTTTTTTTCGTAAAAAGTTATTCTGAAAAATAAATTTGGGGATACCTTTGTATCTCTTTGGGTAAGCACGGGCTTACCGGTCCTATTCGTTAAACAGACCCTGCATGAGCATGCAAATTTCTGCGGCAAAAATGGGACGAAAATACAAAGCTCAGCATACGGCAACATATGGTTAAATTTTAATTCATTTTCAGCACTGAATTACTCCTGTAAAAAGCAGGATAAAAATTCATTGGTTATTATTCAAGGATGACAGGCTTAATTCACTGCATAAAATTAATTAAAATTTAACTGTGTAGCCGTGTGCTGGTGCCTCAGAACGCTATTCTGAGGACCCGGGTACGATTCCCGGCTTGGGACAGTTTTCACTCTGTCGATTTACGCTTGAAAAAAAGCAGGATAAGAATTCACTTGTTATTATTTAAGAATTACAGGCGTAAATCACTGCTGAAAAGGAATTAAAAATTAATCCGTGCATTAGTTCTTGAGATTTACTAATAGTGAAAATCATGAAAAAAATAGCATAGTAGCGTCTCCTGTTGGGTTATTTACACCAAAACGTAATCAGCTTCTATTTATGTCAAGGTCTAACTCCATCTGTAGTTTGATGTAAATCAGTGCATTAGTTCTTGAGAAATCGCGAATCTATTGCAGAAATCGCGAAAATTGCAACATAGCAGCGCTACAAATTAAAAAAACCTATCAGCACCAATTTATATCATCAAGTAACTGAATATAAAGTTTTATTAAATTCCGTGCATTAATTCTTGAAATAGAGAGCCCACAAAATTTTTGTCACTTACAAACAGACAGTGACATAGACAGTCATTTTCTAAAAACAGTCAAATCGTGTTCAGGATCTTCTAAAATCCGTCGAAAACAAGAAGTTGAAAATTTTCATGACTCCAATACTTTCTTCTTGTAAAGATAGAAGAAAGTAATAAATGGGATAGGGGGATTTTTAAAACTACCTTGGTCCGTGCCAATTAAAAAAGTTTTAATTATCCAAAAAATATTTTAATCCTTTAATTATACAGCTTTTAATTATAAGTCAAATAAACCAAGTTACGTGAGAGAGTTATGGCTACTGCACAACAATTTAAATTTTGCATAAATTACAAAATTATGGTAAAATAAAAAAAAAACAGATTTTGTTAATTCAAGTAACATTGATGAAATTTTGTTAAAATTTTGTAAGAGTGTTAACAATATTTTTTTGTCAATGCAACAAAACCAACTTTTTACTTCAACTAAAAATTTTGCTTGAAACAACCAAATGTACTCAACAAAACATGTTTTGTTGTTTTAATCAATTCCTTTTTCTGGGTGTAAAATATTGCGAAATAAAGCTTATTTTTCAACGAAAGTAAATTAACGTAACCAAAGTTCAACATTTCAGACATATTTTCAACGCATTATCAAATTCATATGCTATCTGCGATGGCGGTCCGACCTGCATATGTGAACTCAGTGTTTGGTCTTGCGCTTTGTTAACATAATAACTATCTGTATAATATATAAAAAAAATCAGCATTTTAAAAGTTGCCTACATTCTCCTTGGTTTTCTTTTATCTATTAACTCACATGTTCACATCATTCTTTGGGAATACATGATTATTTAGAGTTACCATTTCTGAATGGCATATTCATATTTAGATTATTATTTATACTAGAGTGTATCCAAACCGGATTTCTTGGATTACAGAATATGGGTGAAAACTATTGTTTTTAAAACTATAATATATATATACATAACCATAAATGAAACATTACCATAACACCAACTTAAACTATGAAATAATGATTAAGTATGTAATACTTAGTTGTCAATGAAAGTATTCCCCAACACACTGAATATGGATACCAAAAACGTATTTAAAATAATAAGAAATTAAATTAAAAATTGAATAAATGAAATTGAATGAATGAAATGAAATTTGTGGAATTTAGACAGAAGTTTCAAGTCCCAAATGCCTAAATACCATAAATAAAATGAGTGGTTTCATCATCATATTAGCCATAACATTGCTAAAGAATATGATTTTGGGACTACCTACTCATAAACATTGAATCAAACCTGTGAAAAAAAAATAAATACAATATTAAAAAGGAAAGAAGCCATACCTATAATATACAGATAAAACATGAAATAGAGTCAGAAAGTGTATAATCCATTTGGATTAAAATAGATACCTCTGTACCACATGAACCACACATGAACACAACCAAAACGAGGGAATGAATTGCAAAAAATCATTACATGTTGCCAAATTTTGATTTAGAAAATGATTTACTATGTTGCCAGAAAAGATTTTAGAATAATATGAATATTATTGTAAAGCAACAGGAACATTGGTGCTGCTATCTATAATGGTAAGAAGTGAATATACGCTGAATAAAAATAGTATTGGATGAAAATTAATATTTAAAATTAAACCATATACTATCTAAAGATGATAGCAATTAGTTAAATAATAAATAAATGAAATTAATTAATAAATAGAATAACTAATTACATTAAAGTAATGGATGTATTAATGAATGATTCTATGTTAAAAATAAGAATATCTATCTATCTATCTATCTATCTATATATATATATATATATATATTAAGATTGCCCATTAGCACCAAGAGGCATTTTATATGCGAAATACCAATCATGCAATAAAATAACGTTTAAAAATTTATTAAAAACTATACATTCGTATTAGCTGCATGCCGGATGTTAAGAACAGAGGGAATTACCAAAGGTTTCGGTATTTATAGCAGCCTTTTTGATTTTAACTATGTTAGTTTTTAAGCCTGTAATTCGATAACATATAAGTTAAATTTGCGTTAATTTTATTATTTTATTTATTTATAGGCAAAGTTTTAATTTTCCTTATGAAACATTAGCCGGACACAAATGCGGACCTGAACGAAATACTATCTTGTTTTTAGTGTAAATGGGTTAATCATTCATAATCGAACTGCACGTAATAGAGATAGATTTTTAAAAAGTTCATGCTTTAAAATTACTTTAAAAATCATAAAAATCAGTAAATTGAGTTACAGTTTTCAAGCAAACTGCGTATTATTTTTTTTCTTCATATTTGACGGTGTAAAATTTGAAAGAAGTAAACAAAGTTGCAGTAAAAGCAAATTCATTAGTCAACTGACAGTTATTGTGCCGTCAGCGTTATTCATGGACATTATTTTACTTTATAATATAAATTTTGAGTTGCATGATTACATATTTGACACATTTTTCGAACCCTTCAAAAATTTTCAGCCTTGTTGAAATATCTTATATAAAAACGCTGCAAGCTACTAGTTGGGCTACGTACTTCTAGATTGAGTGTTTAGTTGAAATACAACTAAGAAGTCCACTGAATTTCCCACACTGTTTAGTACAGTTCAGAACGTGGAAAATGAAATTCCTAAATCACGTTTTCACACAGTGTATTCTTGAACGGCTAGAATGCAATTGATAATAAATGTGATTTTATTTTTTATGTGAAAGTGGCGATCCTTGACTATAATACCTGAGCTGTTTTATTTACCATACGATTACCATAAGTATTGCCGATTCGGAATTTTTGAAAATTATGAGGAACATGTTTCTATAAGACGAGCTATCGCGCGTCAGAAATGCTTTATTAAAAGGATAGAATTACATATAACAATTAATTTTTTTTTAAAACAAAATACTTAAAAAATCTGTATTTTAATATTTATTGTAATTAATGAGTTATATGCATATTAGTGAAGTAAGGTATTTACATGTTGCAGGCAATTAAAAAAGCAAATCGAACACGCTTTAGATTAACTTTAATAACTTTTGTAAAAAAATAAGCTATTAAGTTGCTTTCATTACAAAAACCTATTGCAGCCGTTCGGAGAAAAGCATTTCCAAAAAAAATTGGTATATTTTCTCCCATCATGACCTCCAGACCCCCAAACCACTTTCCGTTCAAATGTTCATTTACGTATACCCATATATATATAAATCATCGGATATATATATCTGACGTATGTCATGCTGTAACTCTCTTATTTATGAACCGATTGGGATGTGACTGAGTATGTGTATAGAACATACAAAGGTTTCGACCGAGTTCGTTGGCTTCATCCGCTGTCTTGCTTCAAAATGGCAGCCAGTTAAAAAAAATTATTTTTTAGAAATTCAAAATGATGTACAAAAAAAAAATTAAATTGAAAAAATTGTTTCCGTTAAGTGTTAGAACGTAATACAATGATTCGGGAACATTTTTTGTTTTTGCTATATCTTATAAAAATATCTGAGATATGGCAGTTTGATATTCTAGGGTGGTTGAGATTTTGAAACAATCTGATATTTGTTATTCTGCAACTCTCGTATTTATGAACCGATACGAATGTGACTGATCATGTGTACAGAACATACCAATGTCTCGACCGAATTCATTGGACAGCTTCATGCGCCATCTTATTTCAAAATAGCGGCAAGCTAATTTTTTTTTAATTTTTAAAAAAATTCAAAAAGATGTATAAAAAATTATAAATTGAAACTGTTGTTTCCGTTAAATGTGAGATCGTGATACAAGGATTCCAGAACCTTTTTTTGTTTTGTTTTTATCGCAAAAAATGGCTGAGATATGGCAGTTTGCAATTCTAGATTGGCTGACATTTTGAAACGATTTTATTTTTGTTATGCTGAAATTCGAATTCAAATTCAGAATTAACGAAAAAAGGGATTGAATCTTCTATAATCGGGTTCAAAGCAATTGAGTAAAATGAATTGAATTTTTAGAAACATGAACTATGAAAGCTACCTTTTCCTCCCGGTACAGAACGGAAGGACTTTTTAATTATCTGGTAATGCACTATCCTATTAAACGGTTGTCTTGGTAAGCGAAAAAGGAGATGCGACTGTAAAAATAATTTCAGGCAATGAAATCATACGTAATAAAAATAAATAAAATCTTTAAATTTACCCAAACTGTACAAAACATTATTGAAGATTCTGTTTGAAAATTGTAAAAAGAAGTGGAAAGCTATTCACTATAATTAGGAAAATATAGACAAAAAATTCAAAATTTTTGAAACTAATGTATCGCGTAGGCATTGCCTATAGAGAATGAATTCTAAATAAATTTAGAATAGGCATACAATTTTTTATACTATTTTACATTTCAAATCTCTTATTAAGCACAAAACAATTCCAAAAATGAATTGTGATAAATAACTTGTTGGCGATTTTAAAACTTAATTTTAGAAATTATACAGCAAAGTCATTATATAAATGTCAATGTTTGTTTTGTTCCTATTGCAACATTTATTTGAAGAAACACCTTTTATAATAAAACATTTGTTCTAGTGAAAAATACGTTTATTTCTACAAAGCTGAATTTATATTATCTCAGTAAAAAAGAGCACTTTTTTTTGCATTCTTGTAATGGGCATTTTCAAAAAAATAAATTGTAACACATTTTATTTTTTACTCCTTAATTAAATTAGAGCGTGAAATACTGAATTGTAACCAGAAATTATTTGCAGAATATTAGAAAAAGAATGTTTCGAATTACATTTGTGAATAGTTCAACTTTAATAAAATGCACAAACGTCATTATAAGGATATACAGAAAGTATAAATTTAATAAATTTTTATTTTGTTTTAGTTAAGAATTGTCTAGTTTGGATTTTAAACATAATAACGAAGATTATCTGATTAGCGTTATTTTGAAGAAATAATTGAATAGGATGATTAAATTGTTATTTTTTACAGATACACAGAAAAATCATATATTTTTAATTGTGTAAACAGTGTGTGTTAAGTATTTAAATATCATATAAAATGAACTAAGATTATGTCAATCTTCAAAATCAATTTATTTGATGTCTTAACTGTACGTGTACAATTATCCTAAATCTGCTATAGGCAAAACAAGTGCGATATGTTAATTATTCAGTTGTAATTGTTACCAAAAAAGATTAATAAATGTTTTAATTCACATAAAGCGCTTTTTAAATGTATGTTATTATTTTGAAATGATGAGTCATGTACATATTAAAATTGAACCCTATTTTAAAAAAGGTTAAATACAACACCATACCTGTGTTACAGAGTTTGATTCACTATTGTAAAAGACATGAAATTCAATTTTATATCTATTTTGAATGGTTAATTAGATAGAAATTATTGAATAATGAACCAAACAATCTTAATGTTTAAAATTGGTTATTTTCTCATAAATTTAATATTAGTTTATGTATTTCCTTACTTTTTCTTACATAAGATTATTTGTAAAAATCGAATGCTAACACCCATGCATATTTTAGATTAATTTGTTTTGTGTTGTTGTTGTTGCACATCCCCTTATGCCAGCAGGGCTGGACAAGATCCATGACATTACACACCCTAAGGAAAGCGAGCACCATCAATGAAAAATCAGCAAGATCCTGATTGGAGCGCCCCAGGCACTCAAGGATATGATCAGTGGATGCCTGTTCAGTGGAACACTTGGTGCATATTTCAAAGAATTTTTTGCCCGCAAAAAAATTCATAGTTCTAAGGTGCCCACTAGGAAAGCAAGCAAGCGTGATTTGTTCCCGCCTGTTATAACCAAGAGCAAGAAATCCTCCCCGTCGAATACTCTGGTACCAGTGGTGCTCTGGTGGAACAATCCAAGTGATCCTATTCTTGTTTCTTGTTCTTGAGTAAATCTCCAAATATGTGAGGAGTGCAGAAAACACTAAGTCATCACATGCACCCGCGCTCACCAAGGTGACCGCGATATCATTTTCCTCAAGATCGACATGGGAAGGAATCCACTGTAGATGGATCCGTTGAGACAAGGAAATTCGTTTCAGTCTATTAAGAATTGTCACTCCCAAATTATCCAGCACACTATGCCAATTGTTCAACTGTTGGATTGAACTTCTGCTATCGGACAAAATCTAGATTTTATTTCCATGAATGAGTGACAAAAGTGAGCCAAGACCTTCATTTATGGTAATTAGCTCACTGCGAAAGACTGAGAAGAAGTCTGGATTTCTCTTCTGAATCTTTACGTCATGGTGTTGCAATGAATAATCTGTTTGTGTTACATATTATTAAATAATACGGCATTTTTAAAAATGTATAATGAGAAACGTTTACTTTTTTGGTTATTATTACACTTACTATTATCCTCTCCGCCACGAAAAAGAATAATATAGTAATAATAATAATAATAATAATAGTAATAATTTCTTTTCATTTTTTGTCAAGTTATGGGCAAATCCTAATTTACAGTTATTGAAGTGGAAAAATTCCTTTATTTCAATTTTCCAAGCCATTTGCACCATCAGCCAATATAATATGCGTGTATTTCAGGATTATCTTTCAGAAAATCCGATTTCATACTAGCAATTTGGAATAGAAATGTTTATTTTATTAAATGTCAGGGCGTTTGTGATTACATAGAATAAAAATTCTTCAATCTGAATTTCGTATATAAATTCGGAAGTTTTGAAAGGAAAAATAAATTCCTGAAAAGCACGCATATACGCGCTAATAATGCAAATGTGTTATGAAATTCTAAACAATCATTAATATGTTGATAGATTTTCAGAGTAGGATGTTTATAAAAAAGAAATTCCTGAAAAGTACGCATATATGCTCTAATAATGCAAATGTGTTATGAAATTCTAAACAATCACTAATATGTTTATTGATTTTCAGAGTAGAATGTTTATGAAAAATACATTCCTGAAAAGCTTGCATATATGCGCTAATAATGCAAATGTGTTATGAAATTCTGAAAAATCACTAATATGTTTATAGATTTTCAGAGTAGAATGTTTATGAAAAAAAAAATCCTGAAAAGCATGTGATTATGCGCTAATAATGCAAATATGTTATGAAATTCTAAACAATCACTAATATGTTTATAGATATTCAGAGTAGAATGTTTATGAAAAAGAAATTCCTGAAAAGCACGCATTTATGCGCTATTAAAGCAAATATGTTATGAAATTCTAAACAATCACTTAATACGTTTATAGATTTTCAGAGTAGAATGTTTGCTGACATTAGCAAATGATAGTAATATCGGACATTGAATATTTAGAGAGGCAATATCACTCATTATTGATCTCTCATTCACACGTTTCTAAAAAATAAACACGTCTTAAATACATTTTAATATATATTCAACGTGTTCTAAATAGCACATTAACAAAAAAGAAATTAATAAAGTCAATAATTAAACTGATGGTACTCAGAGGTGTTCTGTAGCGAGATCTAATTGCCAGAATGGAGCCAACGTTTGTTGAAAGGTTAAACATGACGGGTACCGAAGGATTTCGCGAAAAAACAGAGCCGCATATCTCTAGCAGTGATTTTTGGAACTATTTATTTTCGTGGAATTATTCGTTCTCTGTCTTGTTTAATCGCCCTAGAAACTTTGTCTATATTAAAAATTTAGATCGCGCTACAGAAAAATCTGAGTACTGCTAGACCACCATATATTAGGATAAATACGGAATGGAAAATCAAATAAAATAAAGACGTAAAGGGTGTAGAATTGAACGCGTTATTGCTGGTTTTGATTTTAATATGTAGATAACCTTGAGGATATTTTTTAAATTATCAAACTAATATAGTTATTGATCGCAATTGAATGGAACCTTTTCTTTCTTTCTACGGCAAATGGTTATCAAAATAGTATGTGTTGAGGGTTTTTTTCTCACAACTATAAAATTAACTTTGAGTTTATTTATATTATATAATTCCTTGTGTGATGTTACTTGTTTGTATTTATCTTTTGGCTGTTTATAAAAAACAATATTGTAAATATTTTATCAAAAATATCAAAATTTAGCAAAAAAATCCAGTTATCTTCAACAGTCTGTCAAACAAAGTTTCTACAGGAATAGTTTATTCTCATATATTTACCAACTTTGTATGTTATTCTTCCCATTTTACTTTAATTATATCCATATTTTGTACACACGACTGCGTACTGCATGCATTTTCGTGCCCCTTGAGTTTGAACATTCTTAATACATTCAAATGTAGTACACGTCACTTTCATAGACTATGGATGTTTAAAAGACAAACCTCACTTCTGGATAAGAATTTAAAGAATATGCATAAACAATAATATCTTACAGAAAGTAAAAACTTCCTATATAAATTTTAATTAATAACACGGAAAATTCTACTTTCCAGCTTTTAACCGTACTAGGTCATTTTACAGGCAATCAGTGTATTTAACACTGCATATGTATCAATGTATGTATTAGTGAGTTAACAGCTGGTTTCTTCATAAAATAAATTTTCGTTTTGAAGTGATATTAGTGTAATAATTTCATTTTGTATTGGAATGTCACCACTTTTCTGAAGTAGAGTCTTTTTTATAAGTTGTAAAATACAAATCATTAAATATCAGATATTGCCCATTACTGATATCTAATGCTATTATCACAATAGTGTACCCGTGCGAGGATATCGCACTACAGTCTAATAATGTTGAGCAATATCTAATATTTTAGATGAATTTATAATCTTCTAAAGAAAAATTAAGGATAAAAATATCTGTACACAACATTAGTCGATCCAGAATATCGTATCATTTATTCCATTAACGTTACAGTAAAAACTATTTGAAGATAGTAAACGACATACGCGAGAAACAAATCAACAATCGTATTTTAACTGCATTAGAAGATGACGCCATCCGCTTCTTAAAAATTGTTAAACAAAGAAAAATAAATGAAATGCATTTAAACTACAATTTAATCTAATATAACAAAGCATACCTTTTAATCTACACGTAAAATACCATTGCTTCGATTGCTTGACGGTGTCTTTTTCTTCTAAACATTTCAATTTTAATGTTGCTATTTAACTCTAAATATAAAATAAACACGTATGAAGAAATCATACTTTAACCTTTTTGTACTATTTATTTTTTATAATCAATGTTGAGCTCATGTAATGCGGTATTTAATTGTTGTGGCAACTCCAATTTGAGGATTTTTTTTTTAATTTATGAAAACAATTCTCATTTAATTTTTAGTAAACCGCAATTTATAATCAAAAAACATGTTTTAACGAAATAGGAATGTACTATGTCAGAAGCCGCTTCAAAAACCTTTCCAATGATACATCAATCGTTGTAGTGCGTTACGTAAATTCATAGAAAAAGAGATGTTGACTACAGAAATATTATATATGTTTCAAGATACTTAATTTGAACTTATTTTATTGAAAGGAATATTTTAAGAACAGAAATATTTATTTTTATTTTTATTGTTAAAATTTTGTTATATCTAAATTAATACAAAGAATTTCTGATCTCTGTTATTTTTCAGTCACTGCTTTATCTAAAGAAATACTTATTATTATGAAAGTTATAAAGTCCTATATGAAAGTTAAACTTTTATAAAGAAAAGGTGAAATTTTAATAATCCATTTTAATAAGTAAGGATAAACATTTATTTTCAGTTGAAAATTTAAATAAAAAAATTAATTAGAATGTTCAGAGATAAGATCCATGTGTAGAGATAAAATAATTTATATTTTCTAAGAATTTAGGATTAAATACAGGCTTGTGTTTCGCAATCAAAAACAGATATTTAATACAGAAAAATGATTTATTTTTCTTCCACTAGTTATGTATAAGTTAAAACTAAAACTATGTTCTAAAGGAGGTAATGTTAACATATGCCTATAAGTACAATTAAGCACAAAAAGCAAAATATACTATTTTAAAATAAATCATTACATAAATTCAATATAAATTTTAATATAAATCAATTTAATGTTGTTAGGATATCCTGCTACAGATATTGTAGAGGGACACTCTTGTAGAGTCTCGTTTTTGAGTGCGATTTTTTTTGTCCAATGATGTACATTAAAGTGACCTCCCTTCTTCGTTTTCCTCAAATTTTCTAAATTGAGTTTCTTGTTGTTGGAGTCAGCGATTTGTGTTTTCGCGGTAGTTTTACGCTAATTAGGGCAAGCTGGTAAATCTGCGGGTATAAAAGGGGGCTATAAATTATTTATTAGTTGATATTGGGTCTAATCCTACCTCATTGACTATATCAGACCGGTGGCTCGCCACGGAGTTTTGCAGCTCGCCACAAGCCTTGAGAGATTTGGAGTGCAGAGTTAGAGGAGAGAATCTGCTATTTTCGGTAAGAAAGAATTTCGCCATAGTTAAATAAAGGTCTGCGGTAAACACGAGTGTCTAGTATTTAGTTACATATAGATAAGTTTTGAATTTGTCATCTAATTAATTATTTTCAGCGACGGTAATGTTCGAAATCGAAAGCCTTCTTGGATACAGTGAGTAGCCAACCTTCGTATGTAAGTTAGTTTTAGATTAAGTAGTTTTGTATTTTCTTCCTATTTTGTGAATTGTTTACAAATAAAAGTAAATTTGAGTCAGAGTAGAGTAGAGTAGGTTACATTTATAAGTTCCCCTGCTCTCCTTCCCTATTCTGGTTTCAATAAACAGTATTTTAAACTTTAAATCGGAGTATGTCTCAATTACCCCGTTGGGGCATTGATGGGATTGTAAATACAAGTGATTTTTTTATTAATTCTGTCATATTAGTAAATTTCTTTAAAATTAGGTTGCATTTAAAAAAAAAATTTCTAAATGTCACAATCGCTTATTTTTTTCATATTTATTTCTGGCTTTTAAAGATTTTTAGTTTGAAATAATGTTTCCATACTTCATCTCCATCTAATTTGATCCAAAATCACATACGATGTATTTGTTAAACATGTTTTATGAATATATATTGTACGCATTGTACACTGTGAAAAAATACAAATGTTTCTTAATCTAGAAAAAATATAATATAACCACGAAAGAAAATATGCAATAACCTATGTTACTAATTACTAACGAGTTACTAACGATTCCGAAAAGAGTTCTTTATCTTTAGAAACCTCATAAATTTAAATAAGAATTTATAAGTTTTTTTTTTTCTCTGCCACTTATCTTCGGAAACTTTTCCGAGTAAGTTTTATAACGTATTAATCAGTTTTCTCAACCCGGAATATAGGTTTTTCGGTTGCGATAAATTTCCAATAAAACATTTTTATGTTCAACAAACGTATTTTACAGACAAATATGATAAATTAGCATCATTTTCATTCTCCATTATCTCGTCGACTACTTTCTATAAAAGAAAAGAAATGTCACCAAAATATATGATTTATCACTTAAGTGCATGGTCATGGCGTCGCGTTGCATTCAGTTGACATCAGATGCGTTACATGTATATTAGTTATTTCATCGAGATATTTTTAATTCAACGTTTATTTGTCTTTTTGGTACTTCTCCATTATACCGTCGTTTAATTTTCATAACGTCGAACTGTAACTCCAAATAAACAAATAGAAGAATTTTGCCATTGGAATCTCAAAAAAAAAGAAAAAAGAAAGAAAGAAAGTACAAGAAATTCGGAAAATACCCACTCACCAAAGTGTCAACGAACAGTAAGTTTAAACAATAAAATTTACAATATGTTAATGAAAACAGAAAAAATTATAATCTTGGATATTTATTTACATTATTTTTCTTAATTACCGCTCTCGGCTGGTGAATAAATGTTTGTGACGTCAGTTGAAACTGATCTATTGTATTTAACTGTTCATCGCAACATTTTTCAACGCCGTTTTCTTTTTTAATATCATGGCAGTTCCGTTTAATGATGCAATTGTTATTTTAATAATAAACTAAATAATAAATCAGTAAAAAATAATGAAAAAAAATATTTATATGTCGAATTAAAAACCATTTGATGTCATAACAAACTTATCTAATGCTTCTGACGTTAAGTGAATGTTTCGCCACGATCATGCATTTTTGGTGTTAAAATGCTATAGTTTGGCGATAGTTTTTTGTTATGAAAAGTGGTCGAAAGAATAATGGAGAAGTACCATATTGTTAATGATATTTTAACAATTTATTAGTTATTTCGGTATTTTAAAGGTAATTATTAAACGTAAAATTATAGTTTTTAATTGAGAGGAAATATTATGATTAAAAATTTGCAATAATAGGTAAAAGATTTGTCGAAATAAATTAATCCCTCGTGCAAATATATTTTTTAATTAAAACTGTTCGTAAATATTGCTTTTTGAGCATTTTAAATATGACGTAAGTTTCCTTTCTTAATGCTTTGAAAACACGTAATAATTTAATTATTGCACTTTTTAATATTCAAGCGCAAGTATAATTTTATTACGTAATTTTCTACATTTACTGCTTATAACACTTTAAAGTTTTATTTCTGTTTTTAATAGTCACGTGTAAATTACATTTCTTAATTGAAAGGGAATATTATTATTTAAGCTATTTTACAAATTGGCAACAATTCAAATAATGGATTTTATGAAATGGGAAATAAATCTTCATCAAAATAATGAAAATTTTGAATAAAAAATTTAAATATAATCTCAAAAAATTACTCAAATTAAAAAAAGTAGTCTGTACACCGCAAGCTTATCAACTATATCCTTATGAATTATGGTTAAATTCTTGTGCAAATTTTTCGATCCTATAAAACTATTTTAAGAAAACTATTTTGACCAACTTTAAGATTTAATATCTCTTAAAATAATTCTTCGATTTAAAAAATGTCTTCTTCAGCGTATTTATTGAACATTTCTTTATAAAACTACCAATTTTCATATTTTTATAAGCAATGGATATTAGTCGAGAAAGACTTCAAGGCACAAAATCTTCATTGACAGCGGCTGCTGCGGCGGCGATGGTTACTTTTTTTTAATATAGAGAGATAGAGATATTCTTCGATTTAACTCACTAGTTATGATATATATGTATATATGTATATACACCCAAATTATACAACATACTTCCTGGCGAAACTCGTGTTTAATACGCGATTTACCCTGTCGTTTTTGAATTGCAGGAATAAATGGCAGCATAATGGTATGGACAAACAGGCATTGATTTTCGCACACTCTTTTATTTTACCCCGATAGTGTAAAATATAAATCGACGGATATTTTAATTGCTTTAGTATAAATCATGATCTATATTCACTTCTTCTTTGATGAATTTTTGTTTGAATATATATATTTTTTAAATGTGGTAAAACGGATACGATGTTATTGAACTTTGTGACTTTCTGGAAAGTCATGCACTCTAAAAGGATTGTGATACTTGGAAATTAAAAATACAAAAGATAGTTCTGAAAGACAATTGAACTAGTACAGATTAATTTACCTTGCTTTAAAAAAATAGTTTTCCTGCACCGAAACTAAAATGAATGTAACTATTTCTAATGTGAAGGACTGCAGTTATTAGCAATAGTTACGTTTATTTCAGCACGTTTAAACCCGTTGCTACATCCTGAATAGGGTGAGTCGAAAAAACCTAAATTTATATAATCGCAACGTAATAGTGCGGAAAAGTTGCCATTGGTAATAAGGAATAAATTCACAAAATATTACACCAAATGGTTAATATCTTTTACCGCCGCAAGGGGACCAAAATTTCAAAAAATCACAAAAAAAATATTTTTGTCCAAAAAAAAATTTAATTATCCAACCATACCAGTAGAATTTCTAATAGAATGCAACAGCTACATCAGGATGTTAGTAATGTTCCAGTAAAATTTCATTACGGTGAAATCATTTCTATTACCGCCGCAGGGGCGGTCAAAATTTTGACAAAACAGCAAAAATTTCAAATTTTCCGTTTTTTCTAATTTTTTTATTTTTTATTATATGTCTACAATTAAATAAATTTACTTTGTAGCTAGTAATAACTTATAAATGTCTAGTAATTTTGATCATGGGCATTGCCAACCAGGGACGAGAGGGGCCCTATCCCCCTAAATTTGAGAGAAAGGGTCTTTTTGAAATGATTTTAGAGATTTTTTGGAACTTTTTGGTGATTTTTTGGTAGGGGGAGCCTCTTACACAAATTCCCCCTCATTTTTCACTTTTGTCTCCCCTCCCAACAAAAAATCCCTAAAAAGTTCCGGAAAAATCCCCAAAATTCCTTCAAAAAGCCCCTTTCTCTCATATTTATGAGGAGCGGCCCCTCTCCTCCCTGGTTGGCAATGCCCATGATCAAAATTACTAGACATTTATATGTTATTACTAGCTATAATGTAAATTTATTTAATTGTAGACATAAAATAAAAATTAAAAAATTTAGAAAAAACGAAAATTTGAAATTTTTGCCGTTTTTTTTCAGAATTTTGACCGCCTCTGCGGCGGTAAGAAAAATGATTTCACCAAAAGGAAATTTTACTGGAACATTAGTAATATCCTGATGTAGCTGTTGCATTCTATTAGAAATTGTATTGGTATGGGTTGGATAACTTAATTTTTTTTTTGAAAAAAAAAAAAAATTTCGATTTTTTTTTTAAACTTTGCCTCCTTTGCGGCGGTAAAAGATATTAACCATTTGGTGCAATATTTTGTGAATTTATTCCTTATTACCAATGGCAACTTTCCCGCACTATTACGTTTCGATTATATAAATTTCGGTTTTTTCGACCCAACCTAATCGTGAAGTCTCTTAGTGACGTGAAGGAATGCAGTTACTTAACTCTCTATTTTTAATATTTTAATAAGAGCGCAGCTTTGCAACACTTTTATTTTAACATATATTGTACATTTTGATGTATTTGATAATATATGTAAAGAAGAAAGTGCTGCACGATTGTGCTCATATAAATAATTGAGCAAAAAATAGGCGAAATTGCGTATTTTTCATTAAAAAAAACTACGAATAATGCATATTTTGAGCTTGTGTAAGTCATATAAAAATGCAAAAAAATATTGTTGAAATCGTACAGGATAAACCTTCTAATATTAAAAAGTGAAATAATAGGGGAGAGATCATGTTGCGCAGCTTGAAAATGACAATAATTAAACCAGTGCGAAAAACTCTGTAGTTGGAAAACCAATGCATGAAATACAACATTTTTTTTCTATAATTTCACACATTCTTGTAGTTAAAGAAAAACACTTAAATTATAAACATTTAGCAATATTGAATAATTAAATGATAACGACAAAAATGGCTTTTTAAAAATATAAATACTAAAATATGCATTTTGGGCGCAAGATTAAAAAAATTCTACTCCTGACACATACTTAATATTTTATTTATTTTTACTTATACTACTACATTTTACACTGAACCTAAATTTAGAAGTATATTGAAATTCATTAGCATAATTAATGGCTTTTGCAATGATATTCACTAAGTTGACCATCAATTTAAAATTTAATTTTTTAATACAAAATTTTCTATGGCAAAAATCAGACTGCATTTAGGTTCAGCATAAAAGTATACATGAAAATTAATTATACACAAAATTTCAAGTTTCTATGATAATTAGTGTTTTAATGCGAGTGCGCGCAATGCCACAAAACACATTTTTGAGAAACGGGGTTCAAAGGTAACTTTATAGCACGACAGGAAATGGCTTTTTACAAGATATATTTAGCTATAACTTCTGTTCTAATTGGAATTTATGTAAAATTATTTTTGAAGTGTATATATAACATTTCAAGGCATCTATGTTTGTTTTTTTTTAAATCGATTTTTTAAATTTTTCAACGTGATCTTCCTCCTTAGTCAGTATAACAAAATCGAATTTTAGTCTTATTTAATGGGCCAAACACACGGCTTATGAACCCTGATTCTTTATAGAATTGAAGCACATTTTTCTCATTTAAACCCAAGTTCCCGCTCTTGTATAAGAAAATATAACATTGTTAATCTAGTGTGTTACATAAATAATGGATCAAACCTTCTCAATAATATAATAAAAATAACAAAAGTGCCAGAATTAAGAGCTTTGGTATTTTTGTTTTTCATTAGGTGCATAGAAAACGTACTACGTCTTACTTGTTCCTTTTTTAAAGATGTGAAACATATTCTTGTCGCATGATGAAGAATAAAATACTTCTTTCAACAAGCCTTTTGCATTTTTCAAATGCATTGTATTTGTAAGATTTTTTTTTATTTTACTAGGGGGGGCTCGGCCCCCCTGCTCGATATGATCACCAACCCCCCGCGTAATCGCGCCCTAGCCAATCGCCCCCTAGAAAATCTTCCCAGTCGTTTACCAAATCATTCATATTCGGGAAAATCCTTTGCTCGTTTAATATATATGAATAATCGGGAAATCCCCTGCTCGTTTAATATTATATATAATCGGGAAATATCCCTTGCTCGTTTAATATATATGAATTTGGCGACAGTATTTTGGTCGACAGGATAACTAACAAGTACCAATTGTATATATAGTATTACGAATATTGTAAATAGTTAGTGTTTGTGCTTAAAAATAATGTAAATAGTTCAATTAAAGTCTATTCATAAGCTAGTATTAATTTTTGTTGCATTGCAATATCTCAATTTGTTGATTTTTTGCAAGCGAGTAAACGCTATTGGATTTCAATGGGAGTCTATGGAAATTTGGCGAAATACTGGAAATAACGCCAAGTTGGCGCCACTACATCGTCAGCAAAAAATGTTTTATTATTTCAAGTAAAATGGTTCAATTTTACTTGAATTTTGCTAAAACAATCGAAATGCACTCAACAAAACATGTTTTGTAGTTTTAACCAATTCCTTTTTCTGGGTGCATATGTGTAGCGTATCGTTGCTGTGAGTGTGTATACGTGTGTGTATACCTGTATACATGAGTGTATATATTTTTTTAAGAAAACGAAAAATGCAATTCAGTGAGAAACATACATTATAAAATAATTTTATTGTGCAATTTCATTATTACTATAACATTTTAAAGTACATAAAAGAGACAATGAAAAATCTAAGTCAAATTTATCGCAACACTCATTCGTTCATCTTTCTTTCACAACTTTTATGAATTAAAATAATTACAGTTCGTAACAAAATATCTTCTCTTATAATGTATTTAAAGAGAAAAAGCATATATAGTTTTATAAATTTTAAAAATCAATTTCACGTGATTATTATTGTTATTAAAACGAGGAAATAATGCAGTTATGCACTTGGTATAAAATTAACATAATTAAAAGCTTATGTACTTTTCTCTGGAAAGATTCGTCGCTATGTACTGAAGAACTTTTTTTTTAACAATTAAATTAATGTTTAATTTTCCTAGATATAATGAAAAACAATTACTGATACTGACTAGCACATTTTATTAAGCACGATTTGCAACGGTTCGGTTAAAAAATTGAAGCATTGATTCAGTTAAATACATTTAAAAGATTTTTAATTGAACTTATAAGTCAGTAATTAAGGTTTAATTCCGTCATAACGAATTCCAGTATATTCAATTCGTTTTATAAATTTTTACTTAAAATAAGATTGTATTTTAATATTTAATATGTGTTACATAATTTGTGGATAAAGTGAAAATATGAATTAAAATACAGATACAGTTGTGGAAGAAGAGCTAAACACCTTACACGAATTCTAACTCAAACTAACTTTTATAAATGATACTGAACCAAATCGATTTGAAATAAATTCTATTAAAAAATCATATACATGAATTAAGATATAATATCGCCTACGTATGAAAATTTTTAATAATTTTTAATTTTTCAGCAAAAACACCCTCTTTTGACAATTTTTTTAAATCTCCATTAAAATTTTAAATTTAAATAACAAATTGCAAGTCATTCGACACACTAATTCACTTCGCATCATTGCAATCATTGGCAAATCATTGCACAATCATTGTCAAATACTGTACATTATCCATGCAATCTTTTTATAATCACAGATATTCAAGGACTATTGATGCTCTAATTTAAAAATATTTTTGAAATGTTTCTTCCTTTTTCCTACCATGTATAAAATTGTTAAGTAAAAAATGCCGCTGTTTCCCGGAATTTCATAATAACGTCTAGAAGAAAAGTTTTATTTTGAACGCTGTAAAAAAATTGCTTTAAAAATTACGTTATATGAAAAACATCGTTTTAAATATAACGTAATTTTTGCTTTTCGCAAGTGATAATTTAATTATTTTAAAGTTTTATTTGTTATGTAATATTTACATGTAAATATATTTTTTAACTGAAATGAAATAATATTATTTGTGATTTTTGCTTTAAATATGCCAACAGTAGGTAAATAAATGTATTTTTCGAAATATAAAATAAATATGTATTCACGTAATAGAATTTTGAAGAAAAAAAAACATGTTTAACATGCCAAATTTAAAAGATGAATGTACACCGGACACCTCAATATAATCACTTAATTGACTGCAAAATATGATTAATTTAGTATACATAGATTTGGATCCTATAAAGTTTTTCAACTGAACTATTTTGAACAAATTAAACATTAAATTGCGCTTAAAATAATTCTACGATTTATAAACTGTCTGTTTGAGCATGTTTAAAAAAAATAACTCTCTAAAACTGCCATTTTACACATTTTATATGCAATAGTTTTTTAATATAAGTAGAGGAAGAGGCTCTGGTCACAATGTATTCAATTACGGCAGCGACAACAGCAGCAGCATTAGTTACTTTTTCTAAAATTTTCTAGAATGTGAGATAATAATTATATCACATATGACACATAATTTAATTTATATGAACCTATTACTCGGAAACTGAAACATAAACACACCATTTCCGTTAATTCCATTATTTTGTGATGTGCAACATGAATTAAACAAAATCGAAAAAAAAAAATAAAAATTTTGCATAGAAAATGCACAAAATTGATAAATACTTTTTATACGTCTATAGAACTTTTCATTTCTTACCTATTAGTTTACGTTTTTTTTTTGTGACTCTTAGCAACACAGCTTTGAGTATGATGTGGGAAAATACAATCGATGCTCAAGTGCCGGATTATTGAATGACCGGTCTTTGAAATCGGCTCTTTATAAAATAAATTTTATATCGTAAAAAAAAGTTTTTTTCTAATAAATGCATGTGCAATTGTGTAATTCTGTATAATTGTGTTATTGTTATTACAATATAAATAAAGTTTGTGTTATTTTAAACATGGATATAACCCCTAAAAATTTCAAAATATAACAAATAGGTGGTTCTCCTAATCGACAGGTACTGGTTATAATTATACAACTATTTATGGCGATAATTCTATGGGTGTTTATATCTTCTCCACAACTGTAAATAATTTTACGTATGCAGAAAAAAAATTACCTGTGAATTTAACTATCTTTAAATGCAATATTTTAGCTTAAAAATAACTAAACATAACATGTATTTTAATTTAACTGTTAGCTATTTTATTCAAAACAAAACTTACTCGATTTAGTATTTATTTTTTATGTGGTTCAAAGAATTCGTTCAGAGCAGTGCATATGAATTTTCTATGTGTGCATTTTCAGTTTACATTTACTTCCAAATCATGAACAAATAACAGAAAATGAAAGTACAAAACTCTTGCAGTAATATAAATTTATTTTAAATTATTTTTTTTATTATATTTTGTATTTTTAAATTTCTACTATTTACACACGGAAGAACGATTGTTGTTTGATACCACGATTGTGCAGAGACATTTTATATATATTTATAAAAAATTCAAATAGTATTCTTTCCAAAATTTTTACCAATGGCAACGCCTTATTTTATACAACTTATTTTTATGATCACATATAAAAGAGCTCTCTTTGATCTACGTCTCTGATGATGCATATCTCTACTGGTCCGATGATATGCTGTATGTTAAGTCACATAATGTTATCTAAATATATATTAGAATAATTTGAAAACACATCAGTAATTTCTCAATTACAAAACAGTAATGCATGTATTCGTATTACTAGTGTTTCGATGAACGTTTTGTAAAAAAAAGGAAATCATGTGAAAAAATTTTGATTAGCCAAAAGTAGCAATACATAAATTTATATTTTTAGCGAGAACTATGGAGTGAAATTCTCGCTATAATATTATGAAATCGTAATAAAAATATCAAAATCATCTTGATTTTGAAATAGAAAAATTAAAATGGTAAAACTTTCAACTAGAATTCTCAAATATTGGAGAATTCTCATATAATTAAAAAGATCGCTTGCTTAAAATATTTTATTATTAAAAATCGTACAACAAAGTATGACTCGTCATGTGATAATCATTGAGAAAAATGTTATTTCTGTGTAAAATTTTATATTTGTTATTGAGCATATATTGTAATAGCCAAAATTAAATTAATTAATTATTCTATTAAAATAATGTATTAAAATCAAATACAACATTTGCTAAATGGTACACACATTAAAATCGCATAATATGTTATAATCCATTAATACAATCTGTTCATTTTGCCTTCCACCCCTCCCCCCGCCCCTATTTTTTCACAATTGTGGTTTGATTCATTTGGTTACCATGGGAACTTGGTGACATTTTCGCACTCTCCAAACAAGTTTTCTCACGCTTATGCCCATTTTGATATTTTAGAATTGTTTGTAACATCCTGATGACGTTCACAGAAGCGAAACGAAACGTAGATTATTTTTAAATGTGTTTGTAAATTCACGATTTTAATGTGTGTACCATTTAGCAAATGTTATATTTGATTTTAATACATTATTTTAATTATATATTATTGTGAAATTGTCCTATTTTTAAATTAATTATTCTATGTTATGTTTAGTGATATTTGTAATATTTAACAGAAACATATTAAACATGATTTTGAAAACGACAGTAGATAACTACTATATGACTTAACATAGGGCAGCTCAAAGCAGCTTGTTATTGTCAGAGCACCACCACGAGAACCTGAAGGATCGCGAAGATCACAGAAGTAATCTAGTCATTTCTTTCAACTCCAAAAATGGTTGAAGGCATATCTCGATACATATTATCGGCTTCTTTGAGTATAAGATTCATTTTAAAAACTTGATAAATGCTTTCAAACTGCACTTTCTCTTCTACTACTCATTAAAGGAGTTTCACATGTATTGTTTCCGACTTCCTCCTCCTCTTCACGCTCAACAACTATAGTCTGCAAGTGTAAGTGACTGTGCATGTCTATATTTGCATACTCTGTAGGAGGTTCTTTCCGTCGCACTGTCGTTACACTGTGATGATCCCTAGGTAATGATAATTCTACATAAGTTATATCTTCTGTAGGCTGCAAGATATAAAAAATTATACAAATTATTCTTATTCTGAAATCATTTTTTAATCGAATAGTTCCCAAGAAAAACAACACTTCTCCAAAACACAATTTTCTTAAAAAAGAAAAGTATATGTAATGTATTTTTTTGAGACAATGAGAATACATTCCTTTCTCATGATGAAGTCATGCTAAGTTGCTATATCTTTCAATACTTTCATTATTTCCGAATAAATATATTCGTTTAAATGCGTAACATAAATTGTAAATTAAATAAGACGATGATTACTATTCAGAAATACTGACAATTAACAATAGTAAGTTTTAGCTACTCGTTACAGTTTTTGACCTTTCTATTAAATTTTTTTCAATAGTTTATCAACATATTTCAAAAGAGTGAAAATCTTCCAATACAATTAGCAATAACACATATTGCACTATTAGGTAATTTTCATGAATTTTCTACAAGTGCTGTTTTCTTGGGTACTTTTCAATTAAATTTTTAAAAATTTCTATCATAGTCATGCAGGGTTAAAGGAAACTTTCAAATAAGATGATTTGTTCAGAAAAAAAATCTTCGACAGAATCTCAGATATAAATATTGAATATATTTGAATACTTTTAACAAATGCATTGCTTCCTCTCTGAGTTCATTTTTATAATTGACAACAAGTGTTGATTTGTTGTATATTCTTTAATTAAATTAATTCATTTTTCAATTATTCACGTGGATTTCAGGGAAATTTCGAAACGAATGTATTTGAATAAATTTTCTTCGATAAAATATGAGATATTTTTCTTGAAAATATTACAAAATAAGTTTATTTTCTAAGCTGTTAAATTTAGTGAAATTACAGAATATGTATAATTTTTCGTATGTTTAGAAAAATTTCGTAATTGTTCTAACAGATTCAGGAGTAAAATTAATGCCCGAAGTTATTTGGATCCGTAATGTTTTTTTTATTTTACATTTTATTTATTACGAGTGTGTAATAAGTTTATGAGGAGTGGAATAAAGGATTTCAGGGAAATAATAAAAGAAACATGTAAAAATATTCATTAGGATTTCTAGTAATGTTTAATTTGTATTCGTCAAACCTTTCTAATTTTGTGCACCACTATTTCTAAGTAATGCGTTCGCTTTATTTAATGACATAAAATTTCGATCACATAAGTCGATCACATCTCTATTAGGAAATAGTATGATATAAAAGTAGAAGGTTTGGCAACTATCCTGTAAGTTCGAATTTCTTATTTTGAATATCAGCTTGAATTTCGATTAAAACAATCAAAAATTTATTTTCTTTCCACAGTATTTTATATTTTGTGCTTATTCGGGTACAGACGTATAAATATATTATATTCATATATATATATATATATATATATATATATTTATATATATATAACAGGCGTCCCAAAAAGAAGAGACACATTTTTAAAATTAAATAACTTGAAAATGGTTAACGATATAAATGTCATATTTTTTACACATTTATTACAAAATCGATCAAATTTTAACCATACAATTTCAAAATTAGTTTACAATTTCACCAATTGGTGGTACTGTAAACTTAAGAGCTTAATGGCAATATTTGGAAATATCTGCCATTTTCAGCAATAACATGACGTTGCTTAGGACAAAACTAACCCCGTGAGTATGTCTCAACAGGAATGTACTCACATGTCTAGCTAATGTAATTTTCCAGTTCCGCTAAACTTTGTGTGTTTTGTATGTAATTTTTTAAAAAGTGTTTACACAGAAAGTAATCGCAAAACGATTACTTTCTCACCACTTATTGGGGTAATTTTAAATAAAATGAAACAAACGGAGCATTTCTATCGTTAGCCGTTTTCAAAATTAATTTAATTTAAAAGTAGCCTCCCCTTTTTGGGATATTCGGCAAGTATATGTGTATGCACGCTAGATAAAAATTTAGTTACCCTTGAATGGAAGCACAGGGGTTTCGTTATTCATATACAGATGACATTTCAGAAGTGTCAAGACACAAAAAGAGCCTCGACAGCTGATCCGTGAAAAAAACAGTAACGTGGAATAAATAAGTCATTTTCAAGAAACGGAATAGTGCAATAATAAGGGGAAAATACAGGGATGTGTCAAAGTGGCAAAATTTAGTATCATGTTTAGTTGCACAAACGGCCACAAAGTGATCGAAGTTGCCCGATTTGTTCGTGTATCCCAGAGGATTACCGAATGTATATGCAACGAATAATGTACGCCTAGTGGACATGAAGCAGAACGCCAGAATTGTGATTTGAACAAGATTCTAACTCAGTGGGAAATACGCTTTAGAATTATCCCTCTTACATGTTAACTTAATATAAAAAAGTGTCATGAAATTTTTTTCTACATAATATCACTAATTTTCTTGAACGAAATAAGAAAGAGCTAAATATGTTATCAAACTTGTACATTGTGGCCATGACAAAATTTTCTTCTATATTATTCTAATGTATTCATTTAGATAGCTTTGTTACACACCAACAATTAGGAAGTATAGTGCATTTCATTTAAATTATTTCTGTGTTACAGTGATCAGGGAATTTTAAAAAATCTCATTAAAACTGCGTCCTCTGTTGAGTATTAAAAGATAAAATTGAATCAACATATTCATTGTAATTAATAACTTCAATATACATCTTACATAGTAAATTCCATGTAATTCTATACCATAGATGCCGATATACTATCATACATATCGTGGAAAACACAGCTCAGTAGCACAATATGTTAGGCTATATAAACCGAAACATAGTCAGTACATAAATATTTCAAAGTATAACTGAATATAAAGTTTGATGAAATTTCATTTCATAGATGTCGTGACATAGCTATTACGGAATTCGTAAAAAAAAACAGAACATAGCAGTTCAACGTCTTGGGGCAATATACATTCAAAATCTATTCAGCAGCAACTTACATCAAAGTCTAGATAAATCTGAAATTTTATTAAATTCCATTCATTAGTTCTTGAGATGGAGTGACCAGAAAATTTGTTTCCCACATATATAGGCCAATATAATAAATTATAACAACTTGTAATATTATATTTCTTTTAAATGCTATAAGGTGTAAATTAACAACATAATAAATACACAGTAAAATAACTTTTATTAGGTTGTTTGAAATGTTTCAGCACACTCCGAGCCATTTTTAAAAACAAAAGAGAATATTCCATAATTGCACGGTCTTTGAAGTTGTTATTTAAAATGCTATCATTTAATTTTCATGTACTTTTTAAAAATTACGCACGTTATCTGTTATTTTTACTTGGTTATTTATTTTCATATATGTAACCATGGAGTAACTCAAGCTACACTTTCGGTAAGTTAGAAGATGCTGCATCGTTATATATTGTATTTTTGCCTGTTAGTATCCGTACGGTTTCTCTTATTATTGATGGATAGTATAGACTGGAGGGAAAAACTATTTTACTTTTATTGACATTTACTTCGATGGTTTCTTCTTGATATAATCTTGCCAGGGCTGTGGTCTTTCTATGATACTTAATATCTGCTATATGCTCTTTTTTCTGTAATTAAATTAACTGCTGATCATGGCAATACATTAATTATTTGATCCGTCTTCTGTAATAAAAGGTATTTCATATACTCCTGAGTAATTCTCATAATTAATTGGGTCAATTTTAATGAAAATGATATTTTTTTAATTTCTGAGGGGGGTTGGCTATTAAGCAGATATTGAAACGTTGAGGGCTGTATTTTAATTTCTAAAAAAAGCTTGGATAATATTTAAGAGCATAAAGTTTGTAGTTTGGCGAATCAACTTTGTTTTCTGGTTTCTTATTATTGGCAATATCCATGATTTATTTATTAATATGGTGTACCTTAAAACCATTATTACAAGCAATTTTACGAATATTATCTAATTCATTATTCAATTTATTTTCAGTACATGCTATAAAGGCCCATCTTATGAAAAATCTGTAGGCTAAAATTTTGTATGTAAATGGAGAACATGCGTTATTTGGTATGGTAGATTGGTTAGCCATACTCTTTCGGAAAACAGCTCTGTCGATAGATTTATTTGTTCTGGTTAACATTACATCAAGGAATGGAACATTTTATTATGTTAAATTTCAATTGTACTTTCTATTTCTGGAATAACATTCTTTAAATCTGGTATAATTGGAAACATATATTTAGGTCATAGTTCTAAAATATCAGATTCTGCTTGACTTACCTCACGATTTGATAAATTCAGAAAATCTACGGGTTCGCAAATACGTTTTAAACTTCTTTCTGAGTTGTCGTTTAATAGTTTATGTAGCTTGCGTTGTTGTACCATCTCTTTTTTTGATTATTTTGAATGTATCTGTAAAAATCTAATTTGTTTCATAAATTATCATATATTAACGGTAGCATGGAGTAAACAACGTTCCAATGTAGAGCTAAAGTTTTTTTTTTTTTTTTTATAATAAATTCATAAGTGCACTTTTCTTACATATACATAAATTTAAACATTTTTGTTCAAACTTATGATTAGTATAGGATACATTCTGCCGTACAAACTTGCTACGAATCTTAAAAAATTGGATCGGGAGCAACTGACTTTACAATTTCTATTATCAGGCAAGAAATTGAATATAATTTCAATTTTTTTGAAGAATCGTAACAAGTTTGTACGTATAAGTTTGTGTATTTATTTTGTTGTTAATTTACACCTTTTAGCATTTAAAGAAATATATATATAGGCATTTTCCAAAACTAGTCAAATCGTGTTCAGACTACCCCAAAACATGTAAATCCATAAAAAATGGAAGTCGAAAATTTTCACTATTCCAATACTTTCTTCTTGTGCATATAGACGAAAAAAAAAACATATGTGACTGATAAGAGGCACGACGAAAGTGCATGGGCAGGCTAAGCCCTCATTTTGGACATTTACAAAAAGGAATTGATAAAACTTAACATTTACCGAAGGGACTTAATAAAAGCCCGAAATGTTATCGTTAAGAAACATATTTCGGGCTTTTACCAAGTCACTAAGGTAAATGCTAGGATTTACAAGATTTCGGGCTTTTAAAGTTATGTATATATTTATATATGTTTTTGGTTATAGAGGGGGGGATTCTTATGACAAAAGTCTTTGTTGGATAATAAATTATATTAGCAGTGAAAATAATATTTTACTGTTACCGACAAACCAAATATAGGTTAGCTACGTTCATCGAAGGTAGATTTAAGGGAAATTTAAAGTGACATTTGAATATTTTACAATATACATTTTTTGGTACTTTTCGGTTAGCCGGGCGCCAGTGATATATATACATGTATATATATACACACACATATATATACACATATCTACATATACATATATATACATACACATATATATATATATATATGTATGTATATATATACAAATATATGTATATACATATGTATTTATATATGCACATATATCACTGGCGCCCGGCTAACCGAAAAGTACCCATTTTTTAGTATTTTATTGAATTCATAACAACAAAATTGTAACAGAAACATTAGTTGCCTTTGTAAATAATAAGATCTGAGTTGATAAAGAAACAGCGTCACAAACTGTTATAGTTGAAAAAATTGGGAAGATGACTTATTAAATAAATTTAACATTTTGAGAAGTCCTTCAAAGTATACACTTAGTCGTTATAAGTTTCACAGTAAGTGTAATTTATTGCTAAATTTGAAATGTTGTTTGGAGAGATTCTGTTTACTATTTTATTTTTCAAAGTATTTTTTTTTTTATTTAACCCAGTTAATTTCGAACATTCATGTGAATATTTTGTAAATAAATGGCATAAGTAACCACGAAAATATTATATTACAAAATAATTTGTATACTTAAAATGAAAACAACCGTCGCGAATCCACGATGACTTTTTATGTAAAAATATTTCTTCATATTGTTAACCAGTACTTCCAGTGAAATGTGGTTTTGAAACACCGGAAGCCTCGCTCGCTCGTGAAAAACTTAGGAAAGTTGGTTGCCTTGATAAGCTGCTGGAGTTTATGCACGAATAAATACTTTACAATATAAGGATTTGTTTCAATATTCTTACAATCTAACAAAATATTGCGAACTATATAAGTAAGCATTCTTAGAGTTGAAAACACTTACATTCGTAATAATGAAGTATTTTATACAATAAAAACTGGGGTGTAAGTAAAGATTAGGGGAACGAATTTTATCAATAAAATTTTTGTTTTATAAGACCGGTAAACACAGTTTAAATACTGAAGCAACCAAAATGCTCATTTATTTTTAGTAATTCCCTAGTATCATACGACAGTTATTATATTGGGTATATTCGGATCGATGTTATATTATTCCAAAATACTATCAATGCAGCACCAATATTGATTTAATATTGGTTTTAATTTCTAAATATTGGGTTGTTCGGAAATTTCTTTCCGTTTGGGAATGTTGGTTCTTACGGGAAAATTCTATAATATAATTATTAAACATTAATTCCGATATCTAATGTCTAATAATTGGCGGGAAGAATTTTCCGGTACGAATTGATTTTCCCAAACGGAAGGAACTTTCCGAACGAACCAATAGTTGCACCTAAATATTACTGTTACAGAAATATTGCGTTCATTAAAATTTCTCGCTTGCATTTCGATATTTGTAATTTTTTCTTTTTTGCATAGGCTATCTGAGGTAATGTTTAACGCTGTACCTTTGTACTTTTTCGATTTTGGTTGAAAATTATTTATCGGAGACACTTCCAATTTAGGAACCTGTTTCGGAAGTGAAAATATCCTCATAAAAAACTACAATTAAGGTAGAAAAGGTACAAAAGTACATCAACTTCCGATATCTTAATAAAATTATTATTTCAAAGCAATGTAATGCCAATTTGAAAAGAAATCTGACATTTTTTGGATTATCATTATCTTGTGAGTTCATTCTCATGTCTAGCGTAAGCTCTTAAAATCCACATTGTCATGACTAGTAAGATACTATCGTTATTTTCAAGACTCTATCAATCTTCGCAAATATTAAAAACATTTGCCCATACATTTTTTGTTAATAAGTTTAATGCAAATAAAAATGAAAGAAACTTGAAAATTACCTTTCTATATGTAGAAGATGATAACGAAGTTTCTATAGTATCTCGTAGAGGTGAATCAGGCCACCTCCTACTTGTGACTGCACTCCCAGATGGTGAATTTTCTTTAGGATCTTCTGAGAAAAATATTAAATACATTTTTATTAATATTTATTGGATGCATTGTTTATTACATAATTATACATGATGCACTAACTGTTAGGAAACATGTGTCGTGATAGAAAAAAAAATACATATGTTTTACGTTCCCAATTTTTTAATAACATTTTAGTCATGAAAATAAAAACATTAATATTAAAAACTGCAAGTAAGTGATTTTTAACAGAAAATAGTTTTCCAAAATTTATTCTTCCTTCAATTTCCGGCTTTAAAAACATTATTGTAGTAGATAAAATGTATAAAACTCTCGTTACCAGTTATAAATTTCAGCATGTAATATTAACATTATTTTAAGTATTAATAACAAATGAATTCTAAACATCCGTCAATATAATTGTAATCTAGTAGACTACAATATAATGTTTATTATTACAAACATTACAAAAATATTATTTTCTGTACTTTGAAAAATATTTAATATATTTTTTTGGCGATAGTAAAAGAAAGATTTTCAGATTGTTCTATTTCATGTGGCAACTAAGAGCAGGTATTTGTATGCAAATGTCAGAGAATAACAAATATTTATACTTATACCTTACTTTTCGTGTCGTTTTGTACGACGTATATAATCACTCCATAATGAAATAATGAAAATCGTTTGCACGGTACAAAATTTACACGTGTCAATGTGTATTTCTTTTTAGAAAATACATTGAATATATTTCTCATTTGAAAATTGTCTAATATTTTAGTAATATTCTCACCTGAATAATAAGCTCTATTAATTATATTTGCTGGAATAATATCTGGACCTTTTTCTTCACCATCTGGCATGTCATCGGTGTCTTTTTTTAAAGGAGTTTGAGACCTGAAATTTTCAAAAATATATATGAGAATACATAGTATGAGAAAACTTAGTGAGTGTTATTTAAAACTTCTAAACTATTCAAAACGTAAGCTTATTTTTGAAATAAGCATTTGAAATTAATTTCAATACAAAGGTGTAAACCTTCCGGCTTTTAAAGACAAATAAATATTAATTGTACGAGGAATTTCCATTTATAAATGAAATCATATCAATGTCCGGTAGAAACAATAAACGCTAAAAAATTATTATATTAAATACATTTTCTGGTTACATATATGAATTTTCAATTATAAACTGAAAGGTTGGCAGTTATATATATATATATATATATATATATATATATATATATATATATATATATATATATATATATATATATATATATATATATATATATATATGTAGGGAAGCTCGGATTTCTGAAATGTTCACAAGTAATATCGGATTTTTTAATAATTTCCAAAATAGTTAAAACGTGTTTATGACTTCGGTGTCTGGTAGTCTATATGGTTGATTAACCGGGTTATAATTCCGGTACAATTTTTCGATTTACCAGGTAACTGATATATGTTATTGAGATTTACCATGGCATGTTCGATATTGAAAATGAAGTGTGTAGCAATTATATTTTGTTTACAGGGATATTCTAAACAATTCCTTTACCTTCTGGTCTATAGGGAAACATCATTTGTGATATATTTTAATGATGTTACACTATTGCAAACATATTGGAATTGATATATGTCATTGAGTAGCACTGCAAGATACTTACTGTAGAATATGGTGTGCATAAACATTTTTCTAATAAAACAGGGGCACATAAAGAATCCGGTTACAGTTATAATATATGAGTGATAGTTACTGTAAGTGTATACGTTCTGTTACTGTATGCGTTTTTAGATGTAACTATTTTTTATTTATTAATGTGTATAAATTTTATACAGGATATACAGAGCTGTACAAAAAAAATTCGAGTACATTTCCGTTTAGTGACGGAAATTGCTAAAGGTGGAATTTTCACCTGTGTTATATGGTTCCTAAATGAACTAAATGTTAGCATACTATGTAGTGCATATACAAATCAATAGTTCATATACAGAGCTGCACAAAACATTTCGGGTAGTTTTCAGACTATAGATGCTAATTTCGCAATTTGTTTTTTCAAATGTGTTATGTGTTTCCAAATTATTTACTAAAATATCCTCTTTCACCGTAATAAACGGCGACGTTTTTTTACATTATTTTGAATGTGTTGGAAAGTGTTTCATAAACTATACCTGACGCATGACTTTTATTCGCTGCTTAGTTTTGATCCGCTATTAAAATAATATATTTTAGGATTTGATATTTGATTTGTAATCATACTATATTCAATATTGTAATTTATTTTCTTTTCTTTTTAAGATTTTTCAATTTGTCTAATTTAACTGTTTTAGCTGACATGGCTTTGTATTTAATTTAAATAATTGTGCAAAAAAGAGCCTACGTTCTCATCAAATTTAATCATTACACGTTTTATATAATTTTATTGTGGAAAACTAAGTATTCCTGAGTTATCGCAAAATATATGTGCACAAGTATATACGAGGATGGGGGTTTCAAAATTTGATTTAACCAAAAAAAAAAAAAAAAAAAAAAAAAAAAAAAAAAAACGTGTTTTTACTATCTGTCTATTCTATTGGTAAACCTGCAACGGAAAAACACAATAATCTGCAAAAAAAAAACTAGTTTTAGCATGTATTTATGGTATTGTAAAATCTTGGTGTTAACAATGAAAACGAATGGAAGCAGTTAGAGGTTTTTTCGTTGTTTCCCAAAATTTGATATTCTGGATAAGGCTAATTTTGAAATTCACGTTTCTCATATGTATAGTAACTTCTTATGATGTAAAAAAAAAAAACAAAAAAAAAAAACGTTTGATAAGTTTTAAATTTAATATTTATATTTTTTAACTTATTAGCTTTTAATAACAATTTTTTTCGAAAATATTAAATATTTTTAAATAAAGTAAATTAAAAGTTGGCATAATTTATATCATAAAACACACCAGAAAAAAAATTAGCTTTTAAATTCCACAAAGTTTATAATTTGAGGCACCCAATAGCACAATAGCAACCATTGTTTAATAATAGTTTTACATTAGGTAAAAATAAATAAATAAAAATAAAAAATGGGAATTTTTTTGCATGAAATTTGTATTGTAAATAAATGCACTTTACTGCTTAAATACATTTAGTTATTTTCAGTAACAATATAAGTATAACATTTAGAAATTTAAATATATATATTAGATTTGTTAATATATAGTAAAATGGACGACCTCATATTCATTTTAAGTATATCTCAATATGTAAAAAACGTTTCGTATTTTGTATATTCGTCTTTTCGTTTAACGAACATTTAATACAATCTTGAAACAATTTCTCCAATTTGCTTATCGTATGCTTATTTGGATTATCTATACAGTGTAAACATGTACAAAAATCATATGGCTATCAAACATTATAAAAAGTAAAATAATACAGAGCTGCTTTCTGAATAAACGCGAGAGGAACACGCCTCACCGAATATATATATATATATTTATTTAATCTAAAGCGTATAAAACAAATTGATACAGTTTATAACTTATAATAAATTTTATCGATTTAATTCTTTTGTATAAATTTTGATATTTTTTAAATTACTCAGGGCAAAAATCACGACTGGTCGTCAAATTGATGATTTTCTTCAGTCAAATTGATCGTTTGCAAAAATATTGTTTTATTAAACAAATCCCTGGGTATAATAATTATAAAAAATAATTAGATTAGCTATCAAATTATAAAATAAGCGGTTAAAAAGCTGTTCCATGATTCGCAAGAGAAAAAAAAAATCCACATTTTAGACATTTTTACATTTTACAACTATTATAATCTTTATTAATTTATATTTATTTGAAAAAAAAATATATAAAGAAACTTACTTATCTGCAACTCCAGGAACTTCAGGACATTCTAAAATCAGATAATTAAGGTTACATTAATTTAAATGTATTAAATGATAATAGATAAAACGCTTAAGTATAACATTAGTAATATTAACTAATTTTTTATAACGGTATTTTTCGAACAAAATAAGTAAACATTTAAATAAAATAATGAGCGGACGCTTTATCTGTATTTCTATGCATAAGTAAAAGAAAATTAACCCTTAAGGGGACAGATCACCTTTAAAATGGTCAAAAATTCAATTTCAATGTTTTGATGTCAGTAAATAGTGCATTTTATTCTGAGTAAAAAGGTACCAATGTTTTTCAGAGGCGATAATTATTGACGAAGATATAAAGTAAAACGCAATCGTCATTCTTTGTTTTTGAATGGGGAGTAAAAACTTTAAATCCATTTAATTCACAACAATGATTTTCAAATTGCGCACACGATTTCTCCAAAAATAATTTAGATAGAACCTCAAAATTTTTCAAACTTATTTATGTTGCAACAATGAACAAAATGAACTAGAATCTTTTAATTTGATCAATAAATTAAAAAATAATTAACTGTAATTAAATTAAAAACGCATTTTGAATGCGATTTTCGATGAATTACAGTTAATTATTTTTTAATTAATTGGCCAAATTAAAAGATTCTAGTTCATTTTGTTCATTGTTACAACATTAATAAGTTTGAAAAAAATGAGGTTCTACCTAAATTATTTTTGGAGAAATCGTGCGCGCAAGTTTGAAAATAATTGTTGTGAATTAAATGCATTTAAAGTTTTCACTCTCCATTCAAAAACAAAGAATGACGATTGCGTTTTACTTTATATCTTCGTCAATAATTATCGCCTCTGAAAAACATTGGTACCTTTCTACTCAGAATAAAATTCACTATTTCCTGACATCAAAACCTTGAAATTGAATCTTTGACCATTTTAAAGGTGATCTGTCCCCTTAAGATAGTTGTTCCCAACCGGTGCTCCGCGGAGTCCTAATAGCTCATAGAGCACTCTCTAAGGGCTCCGCCTCCACGTCAGAAAAATAAATAAATTTTAATGAAATAATATAAATCGAAACAAAAACAGAAATAAAGATAAGCAAATTAAAACTCACATCCTTAACTGTCACAAGCGCAAAACTACAAGCAAAAGCGATACTGATAGAAGAAGAATTAACATTATTCCAATTGGCATATCTCTGTGAAGTGGGTTACTTTGTAGTTGACTCGCGACTGTCTAATAAAGGAATTCTATTGTTTTGATTGTGGAAATGATGTCACAAGCTAACATTTGTGTGTGCGCAGAGACATCTATACTTTATTTTACTCTAATTTTTGACGAATGCATGTGGTCTTTGGAATTTGTAGGTTTTCTGCGTTTCGCATTGGGTTTAGGCAAATTTTGACTTCTCTGGTCGATCAGCAATCTTCAGACCTGCTTTTTCCAGTACACCAGTGCTAGTATTCTGAAGTGGAGCCGATGTAGAGTAAATATAGCCGTACGAAAGACAGTTTGAATAAAGTTGTATTAGCATCCAAGGGCTGTTATCATTTTAGAAGTTTGGCTATTATTTAACCAAGTTGCTAGTAGATTTATATCTCAGCGAAGGGATTTTCAGTGTGTGCTGGATTTAAGATCGAAGTATCTCGCCAGTCTCATCCACGTAAGTGAAACCTTTGATTAGTTAGACTCTTTTCAAGTCGTTTTGTCAAGTCATAGGGGAGTGCATTTTTTATAGTTGGTTTGTTTGAGAGAAACTGCTAGTCTAAGCCAAATTGATATTGAGACTCTCTCATTGACCCAGTCAGTTTAGTGTAAATAGTAATTTATTTTAATCTTACTCGTGTATTACCTGAGTTAGACCGTCACGGCGTACTACCGCACGCTACAATTTCACTTAATAATCAATGTATAGTAGCAGCCTAGATGCAAAATAAGATATTCGCCTGAAAATATCATAAAAATTAAAAATTAAAACAAAATGCGCCCACATGTGTCGCGTGATATTCTTAATCGTTATTTTGTGTTCCTTGTTGTTTACTTCAATTACCTATGTCCATGGAAATGGTTTAATTTACTGAACGTTTAAAGAACTTTCACGCATGGCCACGTTTTGTCAATGCCAAGTGTACTGGCATTATTCAAGAACAAAATGAGTTTTATAAAAAACATTTCTTTTAAAAAAAATATATAATTTCATTGAAAGTTCATTTAATCACAATTGTTTAGATATTTCTATACGTTATATTTACTTGTTATTTGCCCCTTCTTCCTCCGCTCAGTAGCATTAATTTTAAACATCATTAACATGTAAATTATAATGCATTGTATGTTTAATGGGCTCCGCCAAAAATACTGTCTGTAAAAAGGGCCCGCAATACAAAAAGTTTAGGAACAACTGCTTTAAGATGCATTTAAAAATTTTAGCGATCTTAAACTTTTCAATATTTTAAGATCAATATCTCCCGGTTTCTTCTGCAAAATATTACATGGAAAATTCTTGCTAAAATGTATGTCTTGGTCCTATGTATAAACTTTTATTTTGGTTGCTTTACAGGGAACATTGTAGGAAAAATTTGGGTTCTTTGAAAGACCCTTTACAATTTTATTTCTTATAAAAATCCCTTCACAATTTTTCTTCTTAAAACAGGAACCTTTACAAATTTGTTTGTCTTAGAAATAGACCTTGTACAAATTATTTTTTTAATAAAAAATATGACCTGTACAGAGAGGCTGGTCACCAAAGAATCGCTTATCTAGATTTTATACATTTAAAGGATCTTGTTAAAAAATAATAAATTAAAATTTTAACTTCCCAAAATTTTAACTTGATTTTTCACAAATATAAATTTTTCACAATTTCACAAAAACAGGACCCTGTGTGAAAGATCTGGAGATACCCGTACTTTAACATACTAAGCATTCACGTATAAGTTAATAATACACAAAATTACTATTATTTATTTAATATTCTATAAATGTAAATTTCCATATTCTTCTTCTATATGAATTAATATTTTAGTCTAAACTGGACTTTCCTCAGCATGACGATGTGATGAACTAACTTTTGAAATAAATAAATCAAGACTTACAAACATACCTTAAAATAAAAATAAAAAAAATAAAAAAAAAAGATATTTAATCGATATTGATTTATATATCGTCTATCAAGCTAAAATTTGCCTGAGTAAAATTAACAAGTTGAAATAATGAAAAAGAGAACATATATGACATTATAACAATTCTAATTTATTTGATATACAACATATACAACTGCTGTTCTAGTTATTGCTGTATAATACAAATAAATATGTAAAAGTTCAAGATCATGAAATGTTATTTTAAATAATTAGAAGTGTTACTTGGTATACACATTTGAAATAGATACGATCAATGATAAAATAATTAACATAACCTTAAATTTAAGTGTTACCTGCAATATATTTTATCCTCATTGTTTAACAGTACTCCAATTATGTTTCGTCTGTTATATTACAAACTGTATATCGACATTAGAAATGGTTTAAATTATATCACAATTAATAATTAAAAGGAATCTTACCTTTAGACTTTCTTTTTCTTTTTAATTTTATAAAAACGATAATTATAAGTGCTATAACCACCAAGGCAACAATGACACCAATTAACAAGCCAAGTACCGGTCGAATAATATTCATACCATCCACACCTGGAAATATATTTAAATCTCTCTCAGAAAAAAGTCAAATTCAAATGAATATAAAAGACTGAATTAGCAAAATAATACTTTAAAATAATGAACAACGCTTATTGCAACACTTGGGATCGGTAAAATATTTAGTTAATTACATGCATTTATATTTCAAACTTACTGTTTACTGAAAAGTTTACATATGTCTCTAATATATAAAAGCAGAAATGTTGATATATTTAGCATTATACAGCTATGTTACTGTGAAACTGGTAGTTTTAAAAGGTAATAATGCCCACAAAGAAGACATGGTTTTCATGCAGAAACAGTTTGAAAATCCATACACAGTATCGAAATATATCACATTAAAATAATTGTAACTAATTGAAATAATATTCATTATGTAAAATTACATCTTATTTTTTTTAAATAATTTGAATGAAATGTATATATATAATAACTTTTGTTATGTTGCTGTTAAGGAAATGGTACATTTTAATACTTATTGTTTTTTCTTATTTCTAAAAACACAAGACAAATAACTGTAAGCTATTTTAGCTATTTTAGCAGAAAGAGAACCATTTTCTTAAACAATTGCATAATTCTCAAAAGCCTCAACGCCATCTATTATGCTTTACATTTTCATATAATGCCATTTAAATGTTTTAAATATTTTTGTACATAACCATACCTCTACCGATACTCATACATATGTGCTTTAGAGATGAGATAATCTCAGCCAGAGCACGTGAGACTGAGCCGGAAACAAACTCGGAATCAATTTTTATAACAGCTTTTGTGCTAAGGATCAAAGCGAAATTTATATTTATTTACAAATTGAAAAAAAAGGAGAAAAGAAAACTTGCTGTTTGAGAAACAATAATGTAGTCTAAGTTTTTTTTTAAAGATATATTTTACAATATTATTAAAATCAATTTGAAGTGCGATAGAATTGTTATTGATGGGATATAAGCAGCAATATTCTGTCTCATTCTGAAGCCTTTTCACAGTCAGTGGTCAGTAACATAAAGATACCGTGAAATACTTGTTTTCTATTCTCGTTTCTATTTGAAGTCTTTCAAGAATTACTGGTAAACAGAACACATGTATTTCTGCTTTAGTTGTACAACAATATTTTAAAAGAACAACATTAGTGACTTTTGCAGATTCTATGCTAGTGGTTAAATATAAGTAACAAATTGACTGTTTTGAACAGATTTTCAAGACGATGAAAATCACGAAACGTCGTCAAGAGAAAGTAATTAGAAGTAATACTTATTTTTATGTAAAGGAAATTTTTAAATGAGAAAATTCATTTTGAAACAATTTTAAAATGTAATTAACAATTTTATATTACATTTTTTTCGGTATTGTGCTCGGGCGGGCTCGGATTTTAAATCATCGTGCTCAGGTTGTCTTGGACTCCGTAAATAATCTCGAACTCTTTTCTACTATGCACTGATTTAAACATTGATAATTTATATCGATTCAATATAAAAGTGAGCAATCAACTGACAGTTACTAATGAAGTCATCCATAGACTTTTAATTAGATTTTCATTAAATGAAAGATTGCTTCAATTTTTTGGAAAAGAGAAAACCCATTAGTGCAGGGTGTCTCCAAAAAATTGTTAGTGAAAATTTAAATAATCTACAAGATAGTAAAATAAGCTTTAACGACTTTTGAAAACTTCCAGGTTTAACAATGGAGTCAGCTGTCTTGTCAGATATATATGAAAAGCAAATAGAGTTGAAAACAATATCCATAAATGCACACACGTATGGAACACTATGAAAAACGTCAAGTGTTTCTTAATCTACGAGAAGATAATATAACTACGAAAAAATATATAAAATAATCTGTTCCTAGTTATTCGTGATTTCGAAAGAGTTCTAATTTATTATAAACCAAAGAAAACAATATATTTCTAAGATTTAAACAACCATTTATAAAAACCATGTTTCCTTCGCTTCCATTAACTGTCGGAAACACTTCCGAGTTGTTTTATATTGTATCAGTCAGACCCAGAATACAACCCAGAATACAACCCAGAATACAGGTTTTTAACTTGTTATTAATTTATTCTCAATTAAACGTTTTAATTTGTGTAGTTGAATTTATATATGCAAATAAATATTTACACATGCAAATAAATAAAACACTATTCGTTTTAATGTTAACACTAATGTTGATAATTTATCATGTTTGTCTGTAAAACAAGTTTTCGAACATGAAAACGTGTGCTTGAGAATTTATAGCATTCAAAGAAACCTATATTCCACTTGAAATAACTGATTAAAACTCAATAAAAAACTACTCAGGAACGTTTTCGAAAATCAGTGACAGCAAAATAAATTATGTTTCATAAATGTCCCCTTAAATATCGAAAATATATTGGTTTCTGAGGTCTCTACATATGAAGAACGCTTTTCGGAATCGTTAGTGATTTGGAAGGGGTTACTGTATATTAATGGTTCATGGATATATAATAATTTCCTAAATTAAGAAACATATATATTATTATTTTTTTCCTTTTGCAGTGCAAATTTAACACTGTAGTTCGCTATGTTGTCGGCTATATCGGCACAGTGAATGAAGTTAAAGAATCATGTCGAGAAACTTTCACGCGTGTAGATATGTAAACATACTCTTTTCTGCGAAAGAGTGTTCTTACATTATAAGGTTTGTTTTTTCCAACAAGAAGTGAAACAGTTTTCGTGAAATGTCCAGTGAAAAGTAAGCATTACACGGCTTATCAATTAATATAATAATGCGGGGATTTTCGGAGTGCTCTAACCTGACAAGCAGAAATTATACTTCGTAAACATGATTAAGTAAAAACATGCGTCTCTGTATGGCAAAGGAGGGCGAATGAAACATTTATTGTAGTGTAGAACAAATAAAACGTTCTTCGAATTTAATTTATTTTCTTTCAAAATTTTACTAGCGATTTTTAAGAGGGGGGGGACTAACACTATAGTACTTCATTTATTAATATGCATCATTTTAGTTTTTGTATTAAACTTTAAGAATCCAGTGTCTATGAAATACAGCATGAATAGTGTAAAAACAATCTAATGCCCAGTATGTATATTTCTTTGAATGAAATTTAAAAAATGAAATAACGCAAATGAGGATTTTCTAGATATTTTATGTGGTATATTTTGAAGCTTTAAATTAACCGATTAAAATAGCAGTAACAAATGATTTTAAAGAATACATGCGATTGCATAGTAATTTAAAATTACTCAATAATGCGTTTTTAAATATTCATTGCATTAAAAATACTTTTAGATATGCTACATATATTAAACAAATAATTAAAAAATAGATAAAATATATGCATTCGATATTATGTTTAATTTGTCTATTGTTAAACATTCTTTTTTTTGTGACGTAACAAATTAGAGTTTTAATATTCTAAGTAATTTTTTTTTCAACATTAGTCTTTCAGTTTACAGCACTTATATATTTATAATCGATTTAGTTATTTCATACCTTCATTACAAGCAACAAATCTATGCTCAGTAAAAAAAAAAAATCCTCTACGAAGATTAAGTTTTTATGTAATCTTTCAAGTAAAAAACATTATAGAGTGTTTTCATGTCGTTTGATTCAACAATCCGCTTAATACAATAATACAAGTCTAATACAATGATGTTAAAATGACTTTAAATGCGACTCTATATACCATAAATATCGGACAATAATTTTACTTACCTGTTAGCTTTTCTGCTTTCTGTAACGTTGTTGCGGATAAAATGTATGTTGGACCTCTGCCTTCAGCATTGCTGGGATAAATTATTAGATGCAGTGTTGTGCTGCTAGGAAGTCCTTGTATTAAAAAAGATGGCGTTGGTAAAGTTACATTTGACCTTAACTTTCCTTTTTCAATATCATATACTTCGATAGTAAACACTTGTGGAAGGCCTCCATTGTACCCTTCTGTACATTCTACTTGTATCGTATTTTCCGTGTGATTAACTACTGTGCAGTTCTGTAAAGATTCGGGTGGCCCTGTGTGAAGAGACGGGACAATTTTATTACAGCAATAAGTTTGTGATAACTGCAACATCATGTTATGTTAAGGATGGATAAAAATTTTTATTCATTAGCAGTATAACAAGATTGCTACTGTTGACAATTTTTTAATACTATTCATACCACTTTCTCCAAACAGAAATCTTTGACACAGACTTGTAAAAGACTACTCGGAAACATATATGAACAATAGATATGGGCAATATGTGAAAGACAAATATACCACAAACTGTATCTTTTGTACATAGTCGTACGATTAGAATATAAAAATGGTCGCTTGTAGCAACCCATCATAGTCATGGAATACTGTAATTACACCTAAAAAAATTATCTAATATAATTAAAAAATATCTATACATATATGAATAGAAGATATGTATTACTCATAATTTTTGCGCATAAAATATTTAATTGTTTTAAATATTTAAAAAACATTCTTTTTTTTTTGGAATAGAAAATTATATTTATTTTTTAAAATACAATTACAAAAGACCCAGATCATTATTTTTCAAATAACAAGACTCAACCTGTCAGTATGGATCAGTCAAGGAGAGTTTTCCGATTTCGGAATCACAGAATGCGGTTAATCTTTGTGTATCGATAGAGTATAGATAGTATATAAATATATGAAAGCCATAAAGCGCAATATAGGACATGACATTTGACATTTTATTAACATACATCTGACCTGTGTGCTTGGCGTCAAGCACCCGCTTATAAGTCATCGTCAATATATACAGGGACAAGATAGCACACACAAGGAAATTTACAACACACATAAATACAGCCGGACCCAGCGGGATTTGAACCCGCTCCCACCTACATTCGCAAGTGATTAGCGGTGTGATGCTTTAACCACTCAGCCACGGTGGGCCCCGAACTATAGGAGATTAGAAATTAGGACTCAAAGTTTACCTCACAGTTTATAATCGGATAAATTTCTTCATTTGGCAAGCAGCTTCTTAGAACAGTTGCTAACGCGTTGGATTCGAGATTTTGGGTTTGGGTCCCAGCTAAATTTATTTTTCACGGTAAATTTTTTTATCAATTACTTTTGAACTACAATTGTAACAATACGCATAATCATTGAAATTTATGAAAAATATAAGTTAAATAGATATTATGTAACATATAAGTGCAGTTTTAACTACAGTGGTGGCCAAAAGTGTGGACATTTTTTCAAAGTTTCATGTTTTTCAACTTTGTGTACTTGTAGAATATATTAATTTTCACTTAAATACAAACGTTTATATATCAAATTAAATTTAATTTAAGGTAGAATTTAATAATAAAAACAGTATTACAATATCTGTATTACAAAAAAAGTTATGCAACTAATAGTAAGATCTATCTTAAATTTGCATTTTTTAAAGTGATACTTACAAAATCAATACTTAGTAGGATAACCCTTATTTTTTAAGACAGCTTCACAGCGTCTTTTCATCGAGTGAACGAGTGTTTGGAGTTCATCTTTCGTAATCACATGGTGCCAAGAATCAATTATAGCTTCAATAAGTTGTTTTTTATTGGATGGACGTTTTTCGTACAAGAAGTTTCAAACGTCGCCACAAATTTTCGATTGGATTGAGATCAGGGATGTTTCCTGGCCATGGTAATATATATATGCCTTTATTTTGAAACCATGCTTTGCATACTTTTGCTGTGTGGCATGGAGCTGAATCCTACTGAAAAATAAATGTTGCGTTGTTGGGGAAGAGATCCCTGATGAAAGGTATCAATTTTGGTTCCAGGACAGTTTCGATGTATTTTTTGGCATTCAGGATGCCATCAATCACTTTATTTCCGCCCACACCATCTGCAGACATACATGCCCAAATCATGACATTTGTTGGGTTTTTTGTAGCTGCTTCAATGCAATCAGGATGAAGTGCTTCTACTCTACGTCTCACGTATTTTCTACCATCACTACCAAAGATTGATATTTTACTCTAATCGCTCCAGATTACTTGCTTCCATTGATTTTCTGACCATTTAATGTGTTCTTTTGCCCACTTAAGTCGTTTTTTGCGTTGCTTTTGATTTAAATATGGTTTTTTCCTTGCAATTCTAGCTTGTAGTCCAAATCCTGATAACCTTCTTCTTATTGTTCTTGAACTTACTGCAATACCCGCTGCATTCTTTTCACATCTAATTGCATCTGATGAAATCTTTCTATCTGGAAGGCATAATTGGTTTAATAAGGTTTAATTTTTCTATCGGCAGTAGCACTTGTGCATTTGTTTCGGCCTGATTTGGCCTTATTTTCCACTGATTTCGTTTTTTCATAACGTGAACAGAACTTTCGTACACCAGAACAAGTCACTGAACCACCAACTTGTCTTGCAATTTCAGCATAAGAGAGTCCATTTTCTCTCAATATGACAATTCGACTTTTTTTGTAGATGACCAATTAGTTCTTCTTGTTGATGACATTGTTTAAAATTAGTTTAATTAAAAAAAGGACTTTAAATATTCAAAACAGCAATACTCTATTTAATTCTACTAGTATGCATCATTCCGCAAAATATTTCCACAACAATAACTCTTTTACCATCCAAATAACCTAAACTATAGTTACAGACATTTGATTGGTCCTCAGAACAGTGTTTGTGATTGGCTAGTACGCTTTTATTACAAAACACGTCTTTATTCAAAACGATTTGTGTTTGTTTGTTCTACTAAAATGAGCATAACTTTTTTTTGTAATACAGATATTGTAATACTGCTTTTATTATTAAATTTTACATTAAATTACCTTCAATTTGATATATAAACGTTTGTATTTTAGTGAAAAGTAATATATTCTTCAAGCACATAAATTTGAGAAACATGAAACTTTCAAAAAATGTCCAAACTTTTAGCCACCACTGTATGTAGTTCTGCATATTTAAATGTATAATTAAAATTAAAATAAAAAAATTGTAATTTACATTTCTATAGACCAGAAATGTTTGCTGTTATTTAGAATTATTTACAGTTATTTAAACGATTATCTAATATTTTTCACAAAGAAATTAATTAAAGTACGCGATATAAATCTATAATATATTATTTTAATTTTAATTTATTATACAAATATTTTAAATATTTCGTGAAATTTTAAAAATCATTATTTTAAAATTTTAATATTATTTTTTTAAAATCTCGGATTCTTGATGTTGTTTTTACTGCCTATTTAATAACAATTTTTATTCATTCAAATCATTTTTTTGGAACTTTTTATTAATACATGAAAATTTATTATAATTATAGACACAAGAATCCAAGATTTAAATAAATGAAAAAGAAAAGTTTAAAATACGACATATTTTGAAGTACTATTATGATTGAAATACTATTAATACTAATAGAAACATTTAAATTTAACAAATAATTAAAGCGGTGTGTTATAATTTTATAACACGTAATTTAATTTATTTCACTGTGAACAATAGTAGTTTATGTATGTAAATAATAGTAAATAAATTTTAAACGTGCAAGATTTTTATTTATAGGAGTATAAATTGTGTATTTTTAAGTTTAATAAATTATTTTTTTTTACTTTACTTTTCAATGAATATATAAACATGCAAAATTTTATAGTTTAAATTACATTTATATAATTAAACTGTATTTTAAAAACGTATTAAATAACAAAAATGATAGGGAATTGCTACAAATATCTATTACGAAGACAGTTATTATAATTAAAAATAAAGAATTCGAATTTTTAAAGATTTATATTATATAAAGCATTATTTTAATAAATAATGCAATTTTTTAGATAGAGAAACAAAATTAAAATAATAAATTATAGATTTATATTGCGCATTTTAATTTATTTCATTGTAAAAAGTAGTAGATTATTCATTTAAGTAACTTGTAAATAATTTACAACAACAGAAAATATTTCTGGTCATAAATCGTCAAATATATATATATATATTTAATTTTCGATTAAATATTTAAACATGTAGAATTTCCTAGACATATATTTAATTTATATTTTTCGTAAAATTCAAAGATTATACATATTGTTTCAATTGTAGTTCAAATGTAATTGATAAACATTTTCTCTTCGAAAAATAAGTCTAGCTGGAAATCAAAACCAAACACAAAAATATTGAATCCAGCGCACTACTAAACAGGATACGAATCCGCTTGCCGAAGGAAGAAATTTATCTGATTACAAACTGTGACCTAAACTTTGAGAAATTTGTTTCTAAAAGGGTATTGTTCTTTATGGCTTTCAAATATTTATATACAAACGATAATGTATCGATCGTTCACCGCATTCTATGACCGCGACTTCGGAATCTCTCCTTGTAAGATAAGGAAAATATTCCTAATTTAGATATTTATAAATTTATAATTTTTCCTATACAGAAATAAAGAACTTCGTTAGAATTTAAGAATACTTTGGTCATTCAATCGTCATAAAAATATTAATTTCCGCTTGAAATAGGGCATTATTTCATATACTTCACATATTCCGCGGAGAAAAAATAATTCAAAATCAGATATGTCAGATATGTTTTATTATTAATGTGTAGTATATTTATTCAAATAATGTCGCATGCTACATATTAAAATGTAATTCAAGAGAAATCTACACAATTCGTCCATTTTCATTATGTACAAATATATTACCGAAAATTTATCTTCAAAATAGTGAAAAAGAAAAAAAAATATTGGCAATGTAATTTCTCATTCGCAAGATAAATAAAAATATATATATATATGAACTTTGTTATAATTATTTTTTAAAAGAAAGAAGAAAATTTTCATTGTTTAGTATTTTGTGTAAACATTTACGCAAGAAAAAAATATTATACAGTAACAAAACTCATTTATCATCATATGTTGCATCTGAAGATAAAATGAATAGAAGCCATTGACATTATTATCTAGATAAGAATGTCATTTCTTATACACAGGATAACGATGAATTTTTCTTTTAACTAACAGGTTACGCCCGCTTCGATGGTCGATTTTTCAAAACGAACTTCGAATGATTTAAACATCTATTAGTTCCACCTTCCACCGCCAGGCGGATCATTCTGTTCTAAACAAACCTCTTTCCAAACGAACCTCCGGCACATGTCTCCGTTGCCTACGTACAGTACAGCAAAATTGCTGCGTATGTTGCCTAAATATATTTTAGTTCCACATTCTACCGCCCGGGGTCGCATTCTACTCTCAACTAATTTCCAGCATGGATCCCCGCGGTCTACGGCATCAAATATTTGGCGTGTTTCGCAAGCAGTACAAAAATATATTTGTTGCGCCTTCCACAGCCAGGGGGCGCAAGATATATATACCTTTATTATTAACGCGATATTTAAATTACTCCCCTCCCCCCTCAGAATTTAACCTTTAACATTAACAAATATCTGTAGCTTTTGAAACAGAAAGAAAATGACTCACTTCCTTGTCCGGATCAGTTTTCTTGAAAAATTAAGGAACATTACAGGCTGGATTTTCGGATACAGAATTTTTTTCTACATATGTGTGGTGAGGTGTAAACCGATACCTCAGATACTTTTCGTAATATTCGCAAATTAGTAAAAACCATTTAGCAGGTTTGATTTTATAAGCAAACCACTCGTTTTTATCAGAAATTACCGCCTTTTCACCGCCACGCACCTTAGCATTTTTATATAGAGATTACAAAAAAAGTTATTGTTTTTAAAAAGTAAATAAAGCAGTTTTCATTGAAGATCTGGAAGTAAAATTTTATTTCGCGTAAAAATGCATGCGTGACAAATTCCTCTACAATAACAACATTTATTTAGCAGCATCTGTCATAGTTATGATTAAAATGTTATAATGCATGTGCAAATAGTCTGCATGTTTAAATGGAAATGTAACTTTATTGCTCGAAAGTTTACTATGTAAGTATTTGAAAATACATTTTGAAACAATATTTCCCTTTTTAAAATAACAATGTAATTTGTTTCGAGATAATATAACCCGAATGACGAAACGTACATTCTGTGAAGTGCGTTCTAAAATAATTACACAATTGGCATAAAACTTATGTAGCTAATTAAATTTAATAATAGAAGTTTTAATCTACAGTCGTCTATTAGCAATTACGCACTGAAGACCCTAATCAAAGAGGAATTTTGATTCATGGTTTGGAAACAATGTTCATAAATATTTTGCAATGTAATCTATACTCAAGTTCCATTTCTGCAATAATAATACAACTTTCCATTAATCAGTATTCATAATTAAAATAGTATTAGTTAAAATAGTATCCCTATAGAAGTACAACATTTACTGTTGAATACATTGTAAACATTTTCCAGTTTATATAAATTTCGTTACTTTAGATTAATGATGGCAAAGACGGCTATACGTTCATTTAGTTCCATTTAATTTTGAATTAATATAAGTATGATTTACATTATTTCGAACTTTAAAATATGGTTATGTAGCTATAAATAAAAGTAAAAATGATATAAAGCATATATTTAATGTATGTATTTGGTACATTTCCTATACAGTAACTATTCGAAAATATTTTTAATTTTAGCAAATATAGGGCTCTTTTGCTTCAACCTGGCAAAACTGATGTGTGGAGTACGTGCAGCTTTTACTATGTTTAAACACTGAAACAGTGTACGCATAGTTACACGTTGGTGCTGCGCGTTGGCCTCATTTTGCTGCATTATGAACTATTCTGCAAATTTTTGAATATAAAGTTGAAGTTAAACCTCATTATTATTTTCCTTTTTTTAAATTTAAAGCTTTATTACATTTAGTATATTATTTAATTTTAAATTTTAAATGTTAATGTGCAATACAATTATTTATGAACACATTGAATTACAATAAGTCGACTGATTTACACTGTACATTTATGAAAACAATGAAGTTAAAATGTAAAACTTTATATACCAGCTGGAACTATAGTGAAGTAACAAGGTTCTCTTTGTCGTCCAATTTCATTTGTTGCCCGGCATGATAGTGAGCCATACTCGTCGTCACTGTGAGGAACATATGTAGCTACACTTTCTCTGCCATTAACAGTAAAACTTGCCAAATCAATGCTTCTCCCGGAGCCATTAAAACGCCAATGGAATTCTAAATTCTCAGGATCTGCATCTAATTCACACAAAATACGAACTGTTTCATGTTTTCCGACACCATAAATTCTCCGTAGACCATGACTGCACATTGGGGCATCTAAAAGATAAGCATAATTTAGATTTAGTATTTACTAATTCATATTGTAATTTAAAATTACATGTTACATATAGTCTGGTGTCAAGGAAAGTACAATTAAAAGAGTTTTTTAAATGCATAAAATAAATGAGAAAAACACAACGAATTTCACGTTGAACTATTCTGAAGTATTATTCTTCATTTATCAAGCAAATATTTCATAGCAATATATCTAATTTTTTAATTGTGTTTTATCTTCTTATCCCCGAATATATATATATATAAGTGTTTGCCATTTATTTATTTAATAAATGAATTAATATTTTAAATTAGCAATATGTTATATCGCGCATACACACTGTAAATAAAGGCAAATGATTTATAATCTAAGACAATTTAATAGTACCAAGAACGAAAATATAAAATAACCTCTTCCGATTTTCCCTTAACTCCGAAAAACTTCCTTTATGTTTAGAAATTTTGAAAATTAATATATTTTCGAGTTTTAAAGTAGCATGTATAAAAACAAAGTTCCTTTTGCTACCATTAATTTTCGGAAACGTTTGGGAGTATTGTTTATAGTGTACGAATCATTTTTTTTCAAACCGGAGTATGATGTTTTAATTTGCTATTAATTCTAAATTAAATATTTTCATTTACATAAACATATATTTTTTTTTTACAGCGCAAGGAGTCCCAAAAAATTGAAGTACAACTAAATGCGCGAAATGGGCGAGAATCCTAAAAGATCAAGGAATATGGTTTAAAAAAACTATTAACTGTCTATGTATGTTTTCGAAATGTTAGTTAATACTTATATAACTATTTTCTTAATAACATAACACTGAACATTCACATTTTACATAGATAAATGGTAAATAAAACAGTTTAAAATTCGGTTAAAATATACATTATTAGTTTTCAAGAACCCTGAAAAAATAGAATTATATCCATTTGTGCAATATATAAAGGCTAAATATAATGAGGAGCTATTGTATTTTTGAAATATTTATTTTGTTTTAGATAATTTATCATTTTTCCTTTATCTATTATCCCTTCATTTGAATCATACTATCTTTGTTACTCAAATTATTTTGTCTCATTGATAGTTTTCGTTAATCTACAGCTTCCTTAATGGCATTTCACTTCCACATGTTCATCAAGGTGAAAAAGATCATTTAGTTCATTTGAATAAAATATGCATATAGAAGTTAACAAAAAATTATGTTGAAAGGTTTTTTCTTACAATTGAAGAAATAATGAAATATCATTTTTTCGCACGTTTCACATGTACTAGTATACGTGAGCTACAATCAACAATCGTTAATTCGAACTCATTGTGACTTAGTAAAACGTTCTAGTTATCCGAAGTTCAAATTAACGGATTCTATAAAATGAAAATAAACAACAAGAATGATATGAAATGATATGAATAAAATATGAATGATATGTGGCCTTTGAAATTGAACTTTTCACGAAAGTTAAATCGTTCATTTATTTTACATGTTAATAAATCAACTCTCACCTATTTCGATTCTGTCTTTCCTTTTCAAATTCCTGCTGTTAAACTCTCATAACTAAAATATAAGTTTCTTGAAGTTTTCAATTTTCTGTCATTGAAATAATGTTAATTTTTTATTTTAATCTTACAAAAAATTGTCTGTTGTTCCTAAATTAAGTTCCTCTGGAAAATAATATAAAAAATTATTTTGTGAATAGAAAAATTCATTATTTCTAATTTAATTTGAACGATAGCGTAATATATATCTATTTGCACTTCTGAAGGTTTATTTCGAATATCATATTTCTATTTCTGATATAGGTAAGACAATACAACTTATTAAGATTAATATGTTTTAATAATTTTAATATTAGACTGTAAGATTATTTTTAATGTAATATGTTAATAAGATGTTTTTTCTAAAAAAATATTTTTTTTTTCTAATTTTTTATATTTAATGAAATTGTGTAAATTTATTTTCATTTTTTAGAATCCGTTAATTTGAACTTCGGATAACTAGAACGTTTTACTAAGACACAATGAGTTCGAATTAACGATTGTTGATTGTAACTCACGTATACTAGTACATGTGAAACGTGCGAAAAAATTATATATCATTATTTCTTCAATTGTAAGAAAAAAACCTTTCAACATAATTTTTTGTTAACTTCTATATGCATATTTTATTCAAATTATCTAAATCTACAATGGATGTTTTTTTACGCATTGAATGCAATTCAGACATAATATTTTTTTTTTTTTAATTTGCTCATAAAACTTTCTATGAGAAAATTAAAAGTGTGCTTTTTTAATGCGATAAAAATGCATACATATCCTCTGTTGATATCCTAATGTAGCGCAAAATATTTTATTAAATTATATATAGCATTTTTTTTGTATAAGAAAGGCACGTGCAGTTATTCAAAACAACAACAACAAAAAAAAAAATATGAATGATATGTGGCCTTTGAAATTGAACTTTTCACGAAAGTTAAATCGTTCATTTATTTTACATGTTAATACATTATATATTAATGCGATTACTGTTGGCTAAACATTTTACAATAATACTAAATCTTTAAATAACACGTCTTAAAGACTACTATCATGAGTTTTATTTCCATTTTCATATAGCATACTCGCGATATTTCAAACTCGGTTAATTCAAATTTACCGCAAAAAAAAAAAAAAAAAAAAAAAAAAAAAAAAAAAACTTTCTTTGGAAGTAAAGTGAAAACTAATTAGATAATTCAAATATATAATGTTACGCTGTTATCGTCCATTAATGATTTGCGTATCATGTGAAATGCTGAGAAAGATGAAAAAAGATAAAATTGTTTTTACGATGCCATATTTATACATGTGCAATTAATGCATCCTACTGAATATTATAACAATATGATGTCAGAATTTCCAAACTTCAAGGAAAAGTTCAGTTCTAAAAGTATAATACAGGGTTATTCAAAATGAATATAGCGATTACAAACGGCTATAACTATTTAATGGAAAAGAATTTGTCGATAAGATTAACACAGAATGTAGATGGAACTTCAAAATTTTCTATACATACGTCATAGATGTTCTATGTGACTTCCCTTGGTCACACGGACAACATCTAGGCGGTAGTCCATTTCACGCCATACATTCTGAAGCATTTGTTCAGTTACCGACGCAAGCGCATTACAAATGCGTACTTTGAGTTCTTCAATTGTTTTGGGCATGGGAGGCACATACCCCATATCTTTCACATAACACCATAGAAAAAAAAATCGCAGGGTGTCAAGTCTGAAGATCTCGATCGGCAAGAGCAGAAGACATCGTCGGCATCTACAATTCGATCGATCTATGGGTTTATGTGAAAGACCTCCTATGTATGTGCCTCCCATGCCTAAAACAATTGTAGAACTCAAAGTACACATTTGTAATGCGCTTGCGTTGGTGACTGAACAAATGCTTCAGAATGCATGGTGTGAAATGGACTACCGCCTAGATGTTTTCCGTGTGACTAAGGGAAATCACATAAAACATCTATGACGTATGTATACAAAATTTTGAAGTTCCGTCTACATTCTGTGTTAATTTTATCTATCAATTCTTTTCCATTAAATAGTTATAGCCCTTTGCAATCGCTATATTCATTTTGACTTACCCTGTATTTTCTGAATATGTATCAATAGATAATGATTCTGAAATTAATGGGAAATTAAGTAATCAAGCAAATAGTAAGATTATTAAAGACAAACAACTGATTCGTAAGATGTATCTTAGTCAGATTCCCACATTCCTTAAACAACATTGCAATAAATGTTTTTAATTTTTTTCGTTAAGTGGATCCTTCGGTATATAAATAACTCAATTGTTTATCCAAAATAGAAAGGTTGCCAAATAAACATAGAAATAAAAAATTAAAACAAATATTACATGACCAGCATTTTCTTGTTTCATTTTGTTTTCATGAAACATTTTATTTTCTGATATATTTCCGTTCATGAAGCTTTATTTCTATTATCATATTTCTATTTGTCATATAGATAAGGCCTTTTCAGCTTATTAAGATTAATATGTTTTAATAATTTTAATATTAGACTTCAATATTATTTTTTAAGTAATATGTTAAAAAGAGGTTTTTTCTAAAATATATTTTTCAACTAATGTTAAAAAAAAAATATTTTTTTAATATTTAGTGAAAGCATGTAAATTTATATTCATTTTAGACTTGGCTAAGTTGAATCGCAATTTTAATGCGATAAAAATGCATACACATCCTTTGTTAATACAGGGTGTTTCACAAAGGACTCCTAACTTTAAAAATCAATAATCCGGAAACGATGATAGATATAAACATGAAACCAGTGGTATGTTTATTAAAAAAATCGCAAGAATCTTATACGTAAATCTCAAAATTTCGTTAAAAATAGCACCGATAGATGGCACTGAGAGCGTTAAGAATCCTTCTAAAGAGAGTTCAGAAGCATAGAAAGACTAGTCGTCGAAGATCTCGTCATTGAAATCTGGCCGCTATTAGTGTATAGTAAAAACAATTCCTAAAGTGGTGTATACCGTGGAGGAACGTTTGTTTATTGTGTTGGAGTACCACCGATTAAATCAGAGTCCTACTGCCGCAAGGAGAAGTTTTCAAACGTGTTTTCAAGTCGCAAAATGCCCAGATGGGAAAACAATTCGGGAGCTTTTCAAAAGAATTAAACATACAGGCAACGTGGCAGATGCGAATTATTTTCACTATATGAAAATAGCGGTCAGACTTCTATAAGGAAATCTTCGACGGCTAGTCTTTCTATGCTTCTGAACTCTCTTTAGAAGGATTCTTAACGCTCTCAGCGCCATCTATCGGTGCTATTTTTAACTAAATTTTGAGATTTACGTATAAGATTCTTACGATTTTTTTAATAAACACACCACTGGTTTCATGATTCTATCTATCTCCGTTTCCGGGTTATTGATTTTTAAAGTTAGGGGTCCTTTGTGAAACACCCTGTATCTGACGCAAAATATTTTCTTAAAATATAATTAGCAATTTTTTCAATTTTTTTGTATGAGAAATGCACGTGCAGTTAATTTAAAAAAAATTGCGAATATGATATGTGACTTTGAAATTGCACTTTTTACGAAAGTTACTTTCCTTAGAAATCGTTTATTTATTTTGTCTGTTGATAGTTGATATAATTGATATATTATATATTATTTAAACGTTACTTAGTACAATCACTGCACACGTTCAGAAAACAAATTAACTTATTCATGAATTTATAGCTTCCAACCTATCGTATTAGTCAAATAAATATATTTGAAGCAGAAATTTTGGTTAATAAATGAAATCCAATAAGTACCACATAATTAGAACATGCATTTTATCGACTGAATTACATGGTTGAAAACATCTTTATTTGAATTTGAAAAAAATACCATGGATGTGCGAATATATATACATATATATATATTATATACAGCTGCCAACGATTCCTGATTTTTATAACCACTACTGCTAAATAGTTTTCAGTACATTAACATAACACTTCACTTATTAAATAAAGTGTACATTACTATTCGGAAATAGTACTATTCGAAATCTGGAATCGTTGACAATTCTGTGTATATTTAAAAAAAATGTCTTACATTTTACTCGTAAGAATACTTCGTTGCTTGTTCCTGTTCCATCCGCATTTGTTGCTGAGCAATAATAATTTCCTCGGCTAGTGTAATTTACATTTTGAAGAACCAAAGTTTGATTGCTAATAATTATTCCCGCCGATGTATTAGTCCTTAGTTCTTTGCCTTCGAAGTACCACGATATTTCAGTTACCCAAGGGTTGGCTCGTATGTTGCACTCGAAGAAGACATCATTGCCTTCCTTCACTTCACCTTGACGAAAAGTACTCCCCAACTGGAGGGTAACCTGTGGTGCATCTGAATGAAGAAAATATGTTAAAGAGATATAATAAAAAATAGATAAACATATTAAAAACTTCCTAAAAAATATTAAGTTTGCATGTGAAATTCCACATTTGTTAAACGGAAGTTATGCTGTTTTGAACGTTTTAATGTCTATAACAAATCATCTGTTTAATATTTATTCTTTTAAATATCCCGATATCCAACATACCGAATACATAGATAAAAAAAAATGTTTTATCGATAAAGATGAAACATCTGTTTTATGTAAAATATTAACTACAACCTGAAATTGTTCCAATTTTCAAATAAAAATAATTATAAGATGAAGAAGAAAAAGAATCACAATAAATATGATGACAATAATGTATAATAACAGTAATACATTAAGAAAAGAAATTTCATAAATTTAAGTTCTGGAATATTAGATTAAGAAAGGTAAATAAGTATAAGCCATCTGAAATCAGCACAGGAAATCATCATATGAGCTAAAATATTTTCTTTATTAATTTTTACCTTCCAAAAATATTGAAATTAGAGACTAAAACATCCTCCATTTTAAAGAATTTGGAATACCGTGTTTCCAAAATTTATCGATAAATATTTCCTAAATTATTAATAACTTTGTTGGTAAACTTTGTCGGAACTCAAAACTCTTACAATTATAAAACATTGCTAAATTATGAATAATTTTCAAAGAAATTAAGGAAAAATTAGAAATTTTGATTAGAGCTAATTTCTGTCTATGGATGTCACACATCTTTCGTTAATTTAGACAGTAAATCTTATTTTTAATAAGACATAGAATAAGGAAATGTTTCTTTTTTTTTATTTTCAAATATATTATTCAATTAGAATTTTGTCTAGATCAGATTTTTCACTATTTTTAATACTTAATTTTTTTTTTTATAAATTTCAAAATTTTTCATTCGACGACGCATCTATTTTTAAGTTTGTAAGGCGACATACCATATATCTAGTGTACGATCGGAATCTATAGATATTGCTAGATACCACTAAATTGCCAAAGATTTACTAGATGAAACAGCAGCTTAAAAAACTGGCGATAAATCACAATTAAATAATAAAACTTCATAAGAATCACCATTAAAACAAAAGAGCACAAAGGCCGCGTTTCGGACTGGAAATTTTAACTGCCCGTCATCAGCCAACGTGTCATAAGTGGACAATGTTCATTCAAGGTACATTCTGTTCATTTGTGATCTTGCTCCATTACGGACATATGTTTACATGGACTGATGACAAGCTGTTAAAATTTCCAACCGAAACGCGTCCTGTGTGTTCTTTTGTTTTTATGGTGAGTACTTCAAAACAGCATTATTTAGTTAAATATTTACTATGTAATAATTTAGCTTAGGAGTTATCTGAAAACAAAAGCGTGTTGTTAGGTTATAAAATAAAATTAATTAATCTGTTAACTTGTCCGAAACGATAACATTTTTATCGATATAAAAGCATATGATAGTGGTTAAGGATCATTCATTTAATGCCAATCCATTTAATTAATTTATATTTTAAAAAGTGCTTCCTCAAAAATCGAGGAAAATTGCGAAATAAATTTTCTTTATTGGCCGGTAAAGGCTTCTTTAATACATTTATTATCTGCTTTACAATTTTATTCTATTCTTTCCATAATATATATTTTTCTGCTTAATATAGGTTTTCAATAAACGCGGGTTCAGTTTTCATAATTTTTATCTACTTAGAAATGTTATTAAAATAATATCTTGCAGTCATTTTCTCTCACAGCAATAAATAAGTAGGAGACCAATATAATAGAAATCATGCAATAAATTACAAAACGCTGATGAAATATGTACGTTTGTACTTTTCTATAAATTAATGTATTGTCGATTTTATATTTACATAATGAACTAAATATAAGAAAAATCTATTCCGTAATATAAGAAATTATGCTGAAAGAACACATTAAATACTATCGGACTGACAGCAAAGCAATTGATGAAAATTAATTCACTGCATAGATAGATGGTAAGAAATACAGACTATTTCAAAATAGTTAATTTGAAGTCCTTCAATGCGTTTAGTAAATCCCAAAAATAGAATGTTCAGGAATAGTTAAGTTTTGAGAGCGATGAATGCGGAGAGCAAATATGAAAACTGAAATTAATCGATTGACTATACAAAATAAATAAATAAATAAATAATTTTCGAACTTTTTGAAAATTTTTTATTAAACAAATTTCATATTACTCAATTTATTGAAATGTATATAATGAAATAATATTATTGAAGCATAAAAATGCTATATTAAACCATGAAGTTTGAGAATTTTAATGTTATAGATAATAAAGATTTTGTAGGCTTTTGATATATAAGCTAGTTTTTATTTTCAATAATCATCTACATTGCAGGATAAAGTTCCACAAATTTTATTGAAGCATAATATCTTAAGAAAAAGAATTTCACGGGTTTTATGTGTATATTTTGTAGTGTAAAAATAATGAGTAAATATTTCAGATAAAACAATATATAAATATTAAAAGATAATGGGACTACAGGTATGTTTATGTGTAAGTTTGTTTCATTGTTTTATTTTCATATGTTCTATTAAAAATTATTTTAACAAAATCTCCGAAGATTATCTTTTATATGAAACATACCACGTGTTTCGAAATAAATTAAGAAATAGGGTAAATAAGAAATGTATATCATAGTATTAGAACTATAGTTAATAGTCAGACATATGAAAACTTACAGAAAACTTCTAGATTCCACCCTTCTTCTTTAGAACTTCCTGGAATCAATGGATTATGAGCGCGACAAGAAAAGTATTTGCCATTATCTTCTACTGTGGGTGTAAACCTGAGCATACTAGTGGTGGCATCTGGTGACTGAGAACTGGAAACTCCAGATTTGATTTCTTTGCTGCCTTTCCACCAAGTAATATTTGCTGGTGGACGGGAACCAGTAGTAGAACATCGTACTTCTGTTTCTTTATCAGCTGATAAAGGCCGCTTATGAGGTTCCATTCGAACAATAAGGGGTTTCACTAACAGAAAAGCAAAATATTTAGAAATTGAATTAATAAGCACTGGTTATTTTTAAATTAAGAAAAATAATTTAAAAATAAAATTAATAAGAAATAGCATGATTTTTGTAACTCTGTCTCTTTTAGCATATGGAGTATATGTATAAATGAAAGCTTGATTTTTGAAAATGAAACCAGTAATGTTCAAATATTACAGTTATGTGAAACTATTTTTTATCATTTAAACTTGCGATATTGCAATACAAATACAAACATGTAACTAAAATCGCTATGTATTCCTCATATTTTTAAGTATTGACATATTAAATGCATCACTTACTGAATCTAGGAAAAAAGTAATATAATTTTGCTGAATACTAACTTTAATTTGTAGAAGAATGATATTTTTTTTCGTAAATTTATAGTTTACCAGTTATGTATATGTATTATTTCTTTTTCTTTTCAAATGTTAGCTAAATAATTTTATGGGTACGAACTCAATATTACGGTCTCTTATAATGAAGTTTATTTTCCTTTTAAAATACCTAAAGTTAATTGTTCAGTAATTAAGAAATAAAGTTACGTCATATACGAGTTGTAATTTTCCAACTGGACGAAAAATGTCCGGGCCAGGATTCGAACCTGTTATCTCTTGGTTGAAGCTGCCACGCTCTAACTACTGAGCTATCCCGGTCGACTCTGGAGGGCATAATTCATCCAGATAACTTTATTGATCATAGCATATGGTCTGATATTTTAATCAGCCCAACAGAATAGATCGCAGGTAAATGAACTCCAGTAAATGCTGGATACATGATTACACTGGATTAATTTTAACACAATTATTCAAATTGATAAAGAAATCATACGAGTTGTAATTTTCCAACTGGACGAAAAATGTCCGGGCCAGGATTCGAACCTAGGATCTCTTGGCTGAATCTGCCACGCTCTACCTGCTGAGCTATCCCGGTCGACTCTGGAGGGCATAATTCATCCAGTTAACCTTATTGATCATAGCATCTGGTCTGATATTTTAATCAGCTCAACAGAATAGATCGCAGGTAAAGGAACTCCAGTAAACGCTGGATACGTGATTACACTGGATTAATGTTAACACAATTATTCAAATTGGTAAAGAAATCATACGATTTGTAATGAATATTACAACTCTGAACTGGTGCAATAAATTTAAAATAGTTTTTTTCTTGTGCATAGACTTAAAACACTGAAAAAGTATTTTATTTTTACAGACTTGAAATATGCAGATTTATATACGTTCCTTTAATTTAAGTACATAAACCGGTGGTCATTGTTCTTTAAATACAATACTATGTTCTATTAAAATGAATTAAAACATCGTTAAACTTTCATAAAGCCTTTCTGCGTCTAGAAACAAAACTTAAGTAACCGTTTAATATAACGCTACATTTAAATCTGTGGAAAACATATTTTTAAATGTCTCTTATTCCTTTTAATTAATATTTAATGCTTATTGCAAAGAAAAGCGAGCAGATTTGAAGGATAAAAAATGAGCTTTTGTTGCATTCGCTATAAAATGTCTTTCCATTTGCAGAGAACGTGTTATCAAAAACAATTTAATATTTTTTTTAAACTAGAAAATGAAGTTCGAGAACACACTTAACCACACTTTTTTTATAACTGTATTTGAATTAAAATATGTATGAATCCATTTATTTACAGAGGGTTCTTATTAAAAGTTTTCAAATGGAAACCTGAAGTTTAAACATTTTCAAATTATGTATTGTTTCGTTGAGGAAAAATATTTTTAATAACTGCTATGTCACTACCATTTATTTATTTTATTACTAAAATAATAAATAATTAAGAATGAAATCATGTTGTGCTAGTTCAAATTTTAAACCAGCCCTATTGTTGCAGGTGATTTACCGTATTGCACAGTATATCCAAATTACTTCTTTTTTATCAGTGGCATAATAACAGATGATTTTTTAAGTTTGGTAGAGTTTTAAAAATCTACCTAGCAAAAAGTAATCTGCCTAACAAAAATTATAGCATAAAACCTAAATAAAGAATCATCAGTGGTGACAGATGCTAATGATGGATATTATTGCAGATTCTAGAATAAAGAATTAAATCATAGAAAAACTGAAGATTGTGGAAAAATGCAGAAAAAAACACAGAATAAGAAAGAAGATGGTTGTGGATTTTTAATTTTGCAAAATATTGATATTGTATAAAAAAAAACCAGGATTTATCAGCAAGAAGATGAAAAAAAAATCAGATAAAAGTACCGATGAGCCATGCTATTTAGAAACATTTAATTTGCTAGAAACATTTTTAGAGTTACAAGAAGAGCTATAGATTCGATTTAAAAGAATTCCAAATATAGCTGCTCAAAAATTAAAATATTCTGTAAAACAAATATATATATATATATATGTCGTATTTCCAAGTTCAAATCCGGGATGAAAGGCAGTCGTGCTCGTTGGTAAACAGGGTTAGCTATGTGATAGGTTTCCCTTTTAGCTCGCATCAGGCGGCCGTGTGGTATCATCAACAACAACAAGAAAATTCAGTCCATTTTTTCGTCGAAGAACATTTTATTTCCAGTTAAAGACATCTCTTCAGGGAAAATGCTCGTTAGCCAACGCTAAACAAAATAAAATTACAACGTTCCATTATTTTCTAGAATCCGTCCCGATTCTTTTAGCAAACACCAGCGTCAAAAAATTCTCTCCGAATCAGGAGGATCGTGTTTTTAAACTAGCTTGCGTAATAATACAGAGTACGTCACGTGACCCACTTCTATCGAATCAAAAGGTCTCTTTAGGAACTCTATTAATAATTCCGGTGGATTTATTTTGTCGTAAAATGACTTCCTTACCGCCAAAAACTTTCTACGCCCTTCCAGAATATTCCATAATCTCGTACCAGATGCCTGCCATATCAACAAACGAGCTTATCTGTTTTGAGGCTGTAGCTAAACTTCGAATTTAATACGTAATAAAAATAATAAGAAGAAAAGAAAATGAATCTTTATAAAAGGGGGAAAAAAGAAAGAATTAGTTTTTCGGAAATATTTTAATAGACATTTGATATTTAATAATAGGATAACTTTATGAAATAAGGTTTTTTGAGCGGAATATTTTAAGAGATACGATATTTTAGCATTTAAATAAAAAAGGTTATAGAAATTTGACCACACGGGAATAATACTAATGAATTTTAATAATGGATTAAAATAAAGATGTTCTATTTAAAGAATAAATTAAAAAAGCTATCGCCATTTTTAGACTAACTACTTTCGAATAAATATTATTAAGTGGATTAGGACAAATTGACTTTACATATGGATAGTAAAAGGCTATTTTAAGAATGAGAATTATTTTAATAAGCTGGGTTATATACCGAATATTATTGAATGGACAAATTTTATAGAATAATTGCGGAAAAAAATAAAATTCTGTAATATATATATATATATATATATATTATTGTATATCTTGTTTAAAGTAAAAAAATGGTAGTAAAAATAAATGAAAGAAATGAAGAAATGTTTAGAAAATGGGTATAAACATGGGTATATACATCGATAATATATATATTTTCGATATACATCAATAATATTATGATTTTCTGAGAATATTGTTCACAGTCTAGAAAAAACCTACATTAAATGCACATTAGTACTCACTTACGCTAATTTTTAACAATTGGCTCTGTTAAAATACTTATTAAAAGTATGCTTAAAAGGCGCGTATATGTGACAGATATAAATGTATAAGATATTATAACATATTTAATCCTGAGATCTTTCGAACAGAAACGCGTTCATTTTCGAGGGGAAGAAATGTTGACTAATTATAGAATTGTCGCTTCCATTGTGCTGTTACGTAACGTATTTTGAACAATGTCTATATAGGCATGACCACGCGTAAGTTTAAAAAAAGATTGAAATAACACATTTCTGATATCAAATTCAACCGACCATCCACATCATTATCAAGGTTATGTCAAAGACAGACTATAAAAATTGATTTTGAAAACGCAAAAATTATAGTACCTACAACGAACTATTATACCGCTAAAATCAGAGAATCAATAGAAATTTTGAGTAAAGGTAATAGCGCATGTAATGATTGTTTATCTTACAACATACCTGAAATATGGTTCAATATTTTGAAATTATCAAAGACTCCATAGCCTGAACGCACGGACCTTTCATACACCCCTAAAGATTAATAGACTAGACCTTGTTTAAAATGCATTACGTAACAGCACAATCGAAGTGACAATTCTATTATCACTCAACATTTTTTGCCCTTGAAAATGCACTGTTAAAAATTTGCAGCAAACTGTCCAGTCATTTGACCGTTTTTGTAGAAAACGGTTACATAACCGTAATTTAACAATATTATGCCCATAAAAAGAGCAACAATAAGGTCAGAATACAGATAAATTACGGTTATGTAAACATGTTCTACAAAAACGGTCAAATGACCGGACAGTTTGCTGCGAATTTTTAACAGTGTGGACGCGTTTGTGTTCGAAAGATCTCGGGATTAAATATATTATAATATCTTATACATATGTCTGTCGCATTGAAGCATCTTTTAAGCATATTTTTAATAAGTATTTTACCTGTTTTTACTACAAAGTGAATTTATCATTTCACTTTAAATTTTTTTTGAATTTTTTCTATTAATTGTTTCAGTTATCTGAACTATACGTAATCCGAATCTTTTTCGCTTCCGATTAGTTTAGATGATTGATTTCTTTATACATAGTGTTTTTATACTCTCTGTGATTCTTATATATTATGCAATAGCTATCTCTGTTTGTAAAAAATATAGAAAAAATACCAAATGTTTTAAATGGTGCATTGATAAATACCCTTTATAATTAATGAAATTACTAATATTTTGTGAAATATGTAGAAACTAAGTTAATTAATAAAGAAAATATTTTAAAGAAGAAAATCTATTTCTAAAACATGACTTAAATATAAAAAATGTTTAAAATTATAAAAAGTGTAAAGCTAATTAAACTAAAGACAATTCTAAGATTGTTTTACTAAAAAATTAAAGAGAAAATATACACATTCAAACATTTTTATTTAAAATATTTTTAGATTTTTATAAAACATAGTATCACTTTAATATAGAGATTTTTAAGTACACTTTAGTAAAAAATAATATAATTCTAATTTTACGCATATAAATGTGATGAAAATTTTATTTATGTCAGTATATTTTAATTAATTCATTTTTCTATAATTTTTAGAACTATTTCTTTTAGTCTCATAAGATTTTATAGCTCATGCGTTTTTATGTTTTACTGATAAAGATCATTTAGATTATTTTTGTATATATCTACGAATCATGAAATTTATATTCCTCCTTAAATATGACACAAATGTACATAAGAAGCCGTTTAAAACATCGAAAGTATTTCTGTAATGGTTATGAAATCTAAAATTGTGTATATGTTCTATAGGATTTCAATGCACTGGAAGTGCATTAACGATTATTAAGTGATATATATTTGAAAATAATTAAAAAAAAATATATGAATTCTAAGCTATGCATTTTTTAACAGAAATTGATTTCCAGAAGCTTCAAACATGTAAAATAAAAATTAAACCTTAGTAGTCTAAATATGTTTTAAGCTATGCTTAAAAAAAGAAAGAAACGACTTGAAACATGTTTCTCAACGATTAAACTATTAATAATATTTAACATTAAAAGTTGCAAACTTTAAGCCTACATAATATATAAATTATTTACTTGAATGATTTCCTGTTTGGTATGCAACGGTAACGATTACGGAAGTATCCGTATACGATGTCAAAATTATGTGTTAGTATTTAAAATTTTAAAATTTAGTACAATTCCTATATGTAGACTACTCCTTAAGCAATTTTTAGGTATATAAATAATTTGTAGACATTAATACTGATCGATTAGTACACGTCAAATTTATATACGATGATTTCAGGCAGGTTTAAGAAGGAGGAAGAAACTTTTTTCCCACTAGTATACAACAAATGGACAGCGCTGAAGCTATGGAAATTAAATCAAGAAGAAATTAAATTTACTAGGCTGATTATTATAGATTCTTGCACCAACAATAGACTAAATTATCCATCTATTTAAAGCAGTTTGGTAATTTTGTCAAATTTCCATCGAATTTCGACTGAGTACGCATGCGTCAAAAAAGGACCGGCCAATGAGGCGAAGGTCTATTCCTGTCTCCAAACGTATTTGGGATCAAGATGAAATCAACTCCTGTTGTTTTATGGCTTCTTCCACGTTGCGTTAAACCTAGGAAGATATTTATATAAAAATCTGTGGAGTGTTTAGAAGGTATTTATTTTATTTATTGTTGTATTTATTGTAATTTATATGAATACTTAGGTATCCATTTCGGATTTACTGTGTAACATGAATTTAGGTTCATTTAACGTTCGCGAAATCAAATCATTTTGTTTATATAGTACAGAAAATAATTATTCAATCGTAAATAAAAATATAGTAGAACATGTAATACAAAATTGGACCACTTATATTCCGTTTATCATCGGGTATGAATCTTATGGTGTTCCGATTGCTAATGAAAACTATTATGTAAATATAATGTCAAAAGACAGTACGCACGGTAGTAATATTTTTATTATTATGTGTTCGAAAAAAGCGAATCTGAGCGTCTGAATATAAATTATAAAATATTATTTCTGTATTTAGCAACTAAATATTTAATAAATATGCAGGAATGTGACTAGCTTTATGTGAATGTATAATATATATAAGTCTGAACTTTAGCATTATTTTTTAACAGAAATATATTATCTCTATTCGATTTAAAAGTTTTGTCATTACATAAGTGTGCTATTTTATTTGTAAAGAGTATGTATGCATTATATTGGTTGTATGTATACAAATCTTTAGAATGTTTTGATTTGCAAACTCTTAATATTTGAATAATGTTTACATTATATTTGTTTGTATGTATACAAACAATATATGTATACAAAGAAGTATATATACAAACAATGTATCATGTAACAATATTAATATTTACATTGTATTGTTTGTATGTATACAAATCTTGAATGTTTTAATTTATTACATTCATTTTTTACCAGTTTGCATGTTCGTTCATGGGCGATTCATATGAAACTCATAATTTGTCACAAATTGGTGATTTTATTGATTTAGTGCTTTGCCCAGGAATGTGGAAAAAAAACTATTTTTGACATCGGGTGAAATGAATGAGGTTATTTCGGTTTTTATTTTGTATATAAAAAATGTTATATGTAAAAAATTCCTGGTCATTAATCACATTGTTTTTTGTATATTTAAAGACGATTACTTATTCCTTGTAATTCTTTTTTTGTTGGGGGTTTTTGAGCAAAATAATATTACTTCATAGCTAGAACCAGTTCCGCTTAATCATTAATATTTACTTAATCCTTTGACCGCTGAGCAAATGGGCAAATTTGTAATGTTTTTTTCTGTTATTTTTTTTAAATGTCAAAAAAAGATAAATTTTCAAACTTGGTATAAAAAACTTAGGTACTTCTCTATTATCCTATCGTCCACTTTTCATAACAAAATACTATCGCCAAACTGTATGATTAAATGCCAAAAATGCAGTCCCATTTACTTGATGTCGGAAGCATTATACGTGTTTGTTATGTCGTCAAGTGGTTTTTAATTCAACATTTGCGCGTATTAATGACAACGTTCTCCCGTTTATTTGGCGTTACAGTTTGGCGATAGTTTTTTGTTATGAAAAGTGGTCGATGAGATAATAGAGAAGTACCAAAACGTAATTACGTATATGAGTAGATTCCTTGACAGTATTAATCATTACTCAATATTTTAAAACTGCATCATATTTGTAGAATTATATTAATTTAAACAATGCTTCTATTGAAGTGTGAAGAAGCACATACTTCTATGAAGAACCATATATTTACATAATCGTTTTCATTAGCAATCGGAACACCATAAGATTCATCCCCGATAATAAACGGACTATAAGTGGTCCAATTTTGTATTACGTGTTCTACGATATTTTTACGTACGTTTGAATAATTATTTTCTGTACTATATATACAAAATGATAGAGATCTAAAAACACAATTTCCATCGGATTGATTTCGCGAATGTTAAATGAGCCTAAATTCATTTTTAAACAGTAAATCCGAAATGGACACCTAAGTATACATACAAATTATAATAAATAAAATAAATACCTTCTAAACACTCCACAGTGAGTTCTATATAAATACCTTCCTAGGTTTAATGCAATGTGCAAGAAAAAAAAAAAAACAGGAGATGATCCCAAACACGTTTCTAGAGACAGTAATAGACCCTCACCTCATTGGCTGGTGATTTTTTTGACGCATGCGTATTGGGTCGAATATTGTTGAAAAATGATTTTGAAAAAAAAATCGGGAAATTCACAAAATGGTTTCGGGAAAAACTTCAACAAATGGTTTCAAAATTCTTTGAGTGACAGCGGGAAAAAAATTTCATTTTACATTCAATCATCGCAATTGGCGAGTGTGACTATTAAGTTTAGCCAGTACTGGCAATAAAATCAATTACCAATTTTCAGTATTACTCGCCGATTGGTGAGTGTTAATTTTGTCTTATATCACAAACTGTATTTACATATACTACTAGATATAATGATTATGAACCATGATTTTTCTATTATTGGGCGAGATTCATGTTTTTTCAGCAATTCTTTGACGAAATTCGTGTTTTTTCAGCGATCCTTTGAAGAAATTCGCATTTTTCTCGTGATCCTTAACGAAATTCGCATTTTCCAGCGATTCTTTGATAAAATACATTTTATTCCGCAATTTTTAGACGAAATTTAGTAAAAAAGCGTGATCTTTTGGTGAACTTTCCTTTTTTGCGATTCTTTGACAAAATTTGCTTATCTTTCACGATCCTTTTGCATAATTAATGTTTTCTCTGTTTGACAAAATTCGTGTTTTTTCAGCGATCCTTTGAAGAAATTCGCATTTTTCTCGTGATCCTTAACGAAATTCGCATTTTCCAGCGATTCTTTGATAAAATACATTTTATTCCGCAATTTTTAGACGAAATTTAGTAAAAAAGCGTGATCTTTTGGTGAACTTTCCTTTTTTGCGATTCTTTGACAAAATTTGCTTATCTTTCACGATCCTTTTGCATAATTAATGTTTTTTCTGTTGTCTTTTAACGAAAGTCATGTTTCCCCATGATCCTTTGATGAATTTAGTGTTTTTTCCTCAATCATTTGACGAAATCTGTGATTTCCCCCCCCCCGCGAAGATTGGTTAGATGTTTTTAGTCTGCAGGTGCCCTAAAAAGTCTGTGACACCCGTTGCTGCATTGCACACGTTCTTCCATGTGGCATCGAACGAAGGAAATTCATCCTAAAGAATCATTGTTTCATTCTTGACATTTCTGGAAAGAAACAACGTTCAACTCATTGGCTGAATTGTAAAGGGCGAAATGTGTCAAACATTAGCGGAAAAAAAGTGCGCAATTTGTTCGTTCATGGATAAAATCATGAAATTCATTAACCGATAGTTGATAAATTGCGAAATTCGTCAATCGATAGCGGAAAAATCGCAAAATTCATTAATCGACAGTGGAAAAATCGCAAAATTCATCAACTGGTTTCGGGGGGAAAAGTTTTCGAATATCGTCGAATGGCTTCGAGAAAAAAAAATCACAATCCGTCAATTTCGGGGAAAAAATCGTGAAATTCGCCAAATGGTTTCAAAATTTGTCGAGCGACAGCAGAGAAAAAAATCTTTTTCCATTCAATCATCGCAATTGGTGAGTGTGACTATTATGTTTGACCAGTGGTGGCAATAAAGTCCATTGCCAAATTTTCAGCATTACTCGCTGTTTGGCAAGTGTTAATTTTGTCCTATACTTTAAAATCCTTTTGATCATATCATCAGTGTGCAGGACAATTTTTTTACGGGAGACCATTTGATAAATTTTGTGATTTTTCCATTATCGATTGACCAATTTTACTGCTATCGATTGTTGAATTTTATAATTTATCAACTATTGATTAGCGAATTTCATGATTTTTTCCATGAACATTTGACGAATTACGCAAAAAAATAAAGAAAATCGTTAAATTGTCTTGGGTAAAAAAAATTTAATATTGTCAAATGCCTTCGAGAAAAAAGTTGCAAGTTGAAACGCCTGTGACCTCTTTTTCATGATATGCATCTCGGGTCTATCCCCCCACTCCCCCCCCCCACCAAGTGGGACACTTTTCTAAATTTTGCAGACACCTCTCATGTGATATATCGCTGGAAAAGTCTTTGACCGCTTATTCATGTTATGCATCTCCGGGGTCCATCCCGCCACCCCCCTCCCCCCCTAAGGGAGGCACTTTTATAAATTTTGTTGACACCCCTCATGTCATATATTGCTGGAAAGGTCTGTGACTGCTTAATCATATTATGCATCTCCGATGTCCATCTCCCCGCTTTGCCCCCCCCCCAAAGGGTACTTTATAAATTTTGCACTTTTATAAATTTTGTTGACACCCCTCATGTCATATATTGTTGGAAAGGTCTGTGACTGCTTAATCATATTATGCATCTCCGATGTCCATCTCCCCACTTTGCCCCCCCCCCCCCAAAGGGTACTTTATAAATTTTGCACACAACCCTCATGTTATATATCATTGGAAAGGTCTGTGACCACTTAATCATATTATGCATCTCCAATGTCGATATCCCCACTTTACACCTCCCCCCCCCAAGGGATACTTTTCTAAATTTTGTTGACAACCCTCATGTCATATATTGTTGGAAAGGTCCGTGACTGCTTAATCATATTATGCATCTCCGATGCCCATCTCCCCACTTTGCCCCCCCCCCAAAAGGGTACTTTATAAATTTTGCACACAACCCTCATGTTATATATCATTGGAAAGGTCTGTGACTGCATAATCATATTATGCATCTCTGATGTCCATCTCCCCACTTTGCCCCCCCCTCCCAAAGGGTACTTTATAAATTTTGCACACAACCCTCATGTTATATATCATTGGAAAGGTCTGTGACCACTTAATCATATTATGCATCTCCAATGTCCATCTCCCCACTTTGCCCCTCCACCCCCCCAAAGGATACTTTTCTAAATTTTGTTCACACCCCTCATGTTATATATTGTTGGAAAGGTCCGTAACTGCTTAATCATATTATGCATCTCCGATGTCCATCTCCCCACTTTGCCCCCCCCAAGGGGTACTTTCTAAATTTTGCACACAACCCTTATGTTATATATCATTGGAAAGGTCTGTGACCACTTAATCATATTATGCATCTCCATATGCATATTGATGTCAACTCATCACAGTGGAGTCACAAAATCACGATTTCATCAGATATGCGATAAAATCTGTAATATGACGAATATTATGCAATCACTGTTGTAACTCTGGGCTTTATTTATGCTCACTACTGCATGTCGATTTAAATTCAGGTTCTAAATGTGTAGCCTTAACTTCATTTTAAATAGAATAATCGAAACATGCATCACTTTCACGTTGTCATAGCGATATTTTATAATTATCTTAATAATTATCTATAATTATCTATGTAAATTTCATACAATTTCGTGCCAAATATTACTTCACAGACGAGTGCTGAAAAATTACATCATTTAAAAATTTAAAACTTTAAACAGGAACACGCTTAAATTTTCCATGGACTAAGAGCACTAACACAAGTAATATATCATTAAATTCGTGTATTTCGATTGTAAAGAAATACCTTCATAAACATTTATATATTTAAATATATAATAAAAACTCACAAGAACAAAATTAATACTGTTTACAAGATAAACTGTCGATAAAATACCAGTTAAACAAAAGTTTTACAAGCCATTTACTAATATATTTTATATAAAAACTATAGTGATGAAGAACAACATTTTAATTATTATTATTATATAGAAATACAATAAAAGAAAAATATGCTAAATGCATCCCCATATTAGAATTAATAAAATTTCTCTTTCTTTGGGAACAAAAATGGAAATATTCCGATTCATTTAACTATTCAGCAGTATTAAAAAAGACCATTTCTTTGTTTATCAAACACATTCAGAATAAAAATTTATTATAAACTATTCAGAAAGTTTCCCGAGTAATTGCTGTTAGGAAAATAAGAAAACCATTTTATTCAAATTATATTTAAATGAAGCACATTTGTTTGAATTAAAGGAAAGATAGTATATTTGTTTGAGCAATTTAACACTTGTTTAATGAGCCATCGTTACTAGAATAGTTTTTTTTTTCATTTTGTCTTCGTTTATTTTCGTTGTTATAAATTTTATTTAAAATACTATTTAATTTTTATAATCCAAGTTATCAAAGAATATTTCCATTTTCTATAAATACGAAATTTTTCTTCTTCATTTTGTTGTTTTCATTTTAATTTATTCACGCAAGTTTAAAATTTTTCTTTTTTACAAATAAATTGTGGCTATCCTTAAACTCAGGAGTGAAATTATATATTTTAATAAATATAGAAGATTACATTGCAAAATTGTTATTCGTTTTACTGTTATAAGAAAAAAAAAATATTACTGTAAAATAATCTATTCGTTTAGAAATAAAATATCATTATATTCCACCCAGATAATTTTCAATGTATTCACAGGGGAAAAACAAGTGTTCTTTTATCAAGGAAAATATAATATAACAACGAATTAAAATGTACAATAAACAATTTATTTTCAAAATTTAAAGAAGTATAATGATAACAATATATAAGTATAAGTATAATAAACAAATTTTATTTTATTGCTCCAGAATTTCTGATATGTTTTCGAATCGTTTTTACGGTGTATTAATCCATTTTCGCAACCAGGAATATAGGTTTTTCGGATGCTATCAATTCTCAAATAAACATTTTCATGTTCAACAAAAGTGGTTTACAGACAAACATGATAAATTAATAGCATTAACGTTAACATGAACATTACTATTATTTTGTTATTTTTGCATGATAAATTCAATCTGAAAATGTTTGAATGAAAATTAATAGCATCCTCAAATACGATATGTGGGTTTCAGAAAACTGATTAATACACTATAAAAAATACTCGGAAACGTTTCTTAAAATTAGTAGCAGTAATAGAGACGTTGCTTTTATAGAATCTTCATTAAATCTTAAAAAAAAACATTGACTTCTGATATATCTAAAAACAAAGAAAGAACGCTTTTTGGTATCGCGGGAAATTCGGAAGATGTAATTATATATTTTCATTCTTGGTTATATTATTGTAGATTAAGAATTATTTGTAATTTTTTACGGTATCTCAATTTGATATAACTTCAGTAACATAAATGCATGAGATAAGTAAATAAAGATCTTCTTTAGCAGATACATTGTTGTGAAATTGTCTGTTTTATTTTAATAACACAGACAAATATATATATATATATAAATACATGTTTGGAATTAATATGCAAAAATATTTAAATGTAATAAGTAATATTATGCCTTAAACGCATTGAAAAGATTTTCCATAAGATGTTTTCAAAACAAAATAAATTGAAACATACAATCTACTTGAATATGTGTTGATTTAAGGGTATCACTCCAAAGGACTTAAATAAAATTTTTATTCTATGGTAATTATAGACAGTAAATAGTTATATATCTAACAGTTTTTGTAAATTGATCACAATTATTTTTCAATCACTATAAACGGACTATGTATGAATTGAATATAAATATGCAATCTGCATTTTTATGTGCGTGCTGTCTTTGTTGTTGTATAGTATGCTTATATGTATGCATATTTTTTAAATTCCAATAATGCATTATTGAACTGTTTGAGAACTATTTATGTTAGATAATTTCAACGCCTAGCAAAATAACGCATATGAATTCATAGTACAACTAGGTAAATTATTTTTGATTTAGGCACAGGTTGAGTTTTTGTATATATATTTTTACACATACTTGAATATTTTTACTGCAGGAAATATGCATCAACATATGAGAAAGTTTAAAAAAATCATGTATAATGTCATTTATGCTTATTTTTTAAAATTTGCGTAACTATGAGCGTGTTTTAGTTGAATGTAGGCTGCTGTTTATTATGATGTTTTCTTTCAAAGTCCTTTGAATGATATAAAATTTCAGAATACTAAAACAGAGACAAATATGGGTGACCAATAAAATGGGTGACCAATATAACACTTAGGAAATTAAATTTATATAAACAAAGGTAAGATAATAAAATAAAAAAATAAGACACTTCAATATTATACTTACGGTTGAGATCTAATGTTATCGACACTGAGGCCGGTATTGTTATATTATTATTGGATGCCTGACATTGTAACACTGCTAATAAATCACTTCTTTTCAATTCATCTATTTCCAGTTCGTTTCTCACAGAATTATCACCTGTCACAAACGTGTACGAGTCATCTATTAGGGCATAATCACGCCACCACGTGACTGCTGGACGCGGTTTTCCTGTAACGAGAGATATGAAGATTTATATTTCATTCAGAGATATATTTGAAGTACGTGCTTATTTTAATGCAGTTCTATTTCAGAAAAAATATAATTTTATGTAACTGCTGACAAGAAACTTATTATAAACGATTTTTTTAATCATAAAATGTCTGAAAGCATGTTACAAAATAATATAGTTACAGGCAAATAGGTAGTTAGTATACTAAAGATTAAACATATCCAAGGCACCATCCATCAACTCGACATTTCCGCAAGTTCCCAGAAACATAAAATTTCTAAAACGCTTTCGACGTATGTAATTATTATAGATTTATTGGTATCAGTAACGTTTTGTGTAAGGAAGCATTACAAATTTTCAAATTTATTTAAACGTACAATTACTCTAAAATAAGGAGAAATTATATTTGTAAGTTAAAATTCGTAAGTTAAAAATTGAATATTAATTTCATTGCAATAGAAAGCTCTTAATTGTTTTATTAAAGATTAGAAAATATAGAAATATTTCACTTCAGTTATTAAAAAAATTTTATACTTGAAAAGTACTATGCAATAAAACACAATACATGGACTTTCACAATTAACTAAATTTTTTATTTTAAGCCTTGTCATAATTCACTAGATTTCTTCAAACATAATTTATTGAATAAAACATTTTAATTAAAGTAAAAAGAATAATCTTTGAACAACTGAATAATCATGAAACAGAATAAAATATTAAAAGTCAACAAGTATTAAAGACTTTAGAAACTTTTACATTTTAATTATCTAAATATATTTTACACTACTCAAAAAATTAAAATAACTTTTCGATGTGTTTATATTTTAAGGGTCATACGTTATATTTTTTCAATTATATATGGCCGTGTATTTTATTTAGACAAATATCAGTTTAAAATATTCTTTAAAAACATGATCAAGTAATTTTGTTTTAGTACATTACATTTTATTTTATAGTCTTATATAATTGTATTTATTGTGTATTATATTTCCGATGCATTTATGTAGTATGTACGTTTTAAATACACATTCTTAATTTTTTTTTTAAATGGTGAAATATTACAATTAAATCCCTATTTACTTCTATACAATAGAACGACTTGTAAATTGATAACAAATTGATATATTTATGGATGCTTAATACAAATCAACAAAGCCTTATTTTAAAAAGTAGACAGACAATACTATTCTAAATTAAATTTCGTAATACAAAAATAATTATTGTTAAATTAGACTAAGCAAATATTGTGTGACTTGAAAATATTATATTCAAATCAAATCTTATTTTGCTATATAATTTTCTTTTTAAAGATTGCTAATTTGATTTTAAGAAATATTTACAAATAGCTCAAATATCTGTTTTAAACACATGCAACTAAATTTGACGTAATGATGTCCACATGTATGTATTTTTGCAAATATAAAATATTTATAATTTTCTAAATAATTCAAAATCATCTAAAAATATGCATATGCAAGTTGTTTAATTTAATTTTAAAAGATATACAAATCCTTGAAGTAGTTTTGATCCATTTTTAGTATGGCAAATAATTTGAGTAGATCCCTAAATTATATAAACGGGAGAGATGAAAAATACTTTAAATTTTATGTTGTTTTGCTATACTCCTTTAACATTACAGAATTTAATTTTATTAAACATACTTATCATAAAGCGATTCATGTATTTTCGATGCAACTTTTATATACTTTACGTGAACTGTAAAACTGCCTTCCAGATTTACTTATTTAATATAAATGTACAGCTACTTTCATTGTATATATGGGAATTTATTCAAATAGAAACTTGATATTTATAATATGTAGCAAAATATTTCCAATTTTTGATCGTTTATGCCTTTATTAATTTTGTAAAATATTATACAAAAATTCCATTATTAGTAAATTATTAAAAGGATGATATTACATTTCCTTACTTAGACGAAATATTTTAATATTAAAGTATTTTGCCCTTCGGATAGACAGGCGAACATGAAGTAATTCGTGTTGAAAATTGGAAACTTATAGAAAGTTTCGGGAAAATCGACAGCGTATCATTTGAAATAAAGTTATATCTCATAGAATGAATAGAAGTCATGCAAGTTCCCAAGAGCAAGAACTTTTCATACAGCAATAATGAAAAAACCTTGAAGGGATAGTTGTTGAAAATGATATTCATGACTGAGCAAATGAGTTTCAAAAAAGATTCGACGCATCATAGATATCTATAAATAAAAACTCGCGAATCCATTCCAAAATCTGCATTCAATTTATGAAATATTTCATGTCTAGGCCGTGACATAATTCCCAAGAGGAACTGCATTTGGATAACGAATCCTAGGTGCTATCCAATCAAATATTGCAAAAAAGGTTTTTTGAATAAAAAACATATGAGTAACTTTGTAGTTTTTATTAGATATAGAGATCAATATATGCACAATTTTTCCTTTCATTTCACTTGAAATATGATTTGAAATCTATACTTTTTTATTGAAAACGATGAATAGGTGATTGTAATTCAATGAAACATTATGGACGATATATTGCGTTAAATATCGGTAAAAGTGAAAATAATTACTTTGAATTTGTTCTTTAATTAATTGAATACTATTATTATTATTTTTTTAACAATCTTAAAATATATTATTCGTTAATAAATATTTCTCACTATTGCGGAAATTTTAATTTTTTTGATAACATTAATTTAAAAAGAGAAACCTTTTTTTCATACTTGTATTAATTATTAGAAAAGAAAATTCACCATTAAAAAAAACAGTTGTTGAAAATAATACTCATGACTAAATCAAATGAGTTTAAAAAAAACGGAACAGGTGTGCTACACTCCCGCACCGATATTTGGCGACTTTTTTGCCACCGATGTTTGGCACGATTTCCAAGCCCGCGCCAAACAAATAACTTAATACAATAGCCAGGTTATCATTAAAGGAAAAAAATCCCCAAAATTTGGCGAAATATGTAAATTTTTACAACCGATTAAAAAAGAAAAAAATGTGCATCAGTGTAAGACATCATCATAATCCAAAAAACAATCATTGGTAGTATAACAGATATCCGGAAATAAAAAATAGCGAATCCATTCCAAAATCTACATTCGTTTTCTCAAATATTGCATGTCTACGTAGCAACATTTCATAATGTTTGCGACAAGAATCCCAACATGCATTGTAAATAGATAAGGAAGATTTCCTGGGTGCTATCCAATCAAGTATGCGAAAAATTATTTAAGAATAATAAGCATAGGAAAAACTTTGAATTTCTTATAAAATAGTGAGAAAAAATTATGCGCATTCTTTTCCATTGATTTCACACAGAATTTCATTTAAATAAAACAAATTTTCTTTCATTAGAAAAAAATGACTATTATTCAATGAAACATGGAGAAAAAAATTATATTAAAAATCGGTAAAGTTGAAAAAAATTCCTTGATTTTTGCTTTTTAATTGGAAAATGTTTTCTTTTACTATTCAAAAATATGTTATTCTAAATATTTCAAATTTGAATTGCTTAAAAGGCGTATAGCCAACATAGTGGAAAAGTACCCAAGCCGAGACTCGAAACCGGGTCATCAATATAGAGCATTGACGGTCTACCAACTGAACCACATGGGAACTATACACATCTCACTATAACATGTTGGGAAGGCAACAAACGCAGCACAAGATGGAATATTTTTCGTGAGCCACCAACCCTGGGTCAAACACGAAACCAAAGAAAATCCAGTATCGATAATTGAATAAATCTATCTTTTTTTAAAAACATGGACATTTTTCCATAGAAAAGTTTACACGTCTTGCATTCATAATATTTCAATTTTTAATTGCTTAAAAGAAATTGGAATTTTCTATGGAAATCTGGAGTCCACTGAGTACAGTGGTCAGCATGTTGTCCAAAAAATGAGGAGCTTGGACCGATGTTCACGGGTTTGAAAACATTGTAATATGGGTATGTGACAGTGGAATATTTTCAGGTTTTTCCTTGTAGGAAAATGATTTTTTACAATTTACTTTCAGAACTCCGTAAAAGAATCCACTCTGTAACAATACGGCCAAATTTGGCCAAAGCAATCAGAAACACCTATCAACAAAATCACAAATCACTTATTCTTTTACAATTAACGATTTTATGGTATAAAAGAGACAATGTTTAATAGAATGCAACTAAAAGTATTTAAAAATATTGCTTTGATATTGTATAAAAACCATTCTGGTTGTGTAAGAAAGTCAACTGTATGAAAGGAACTACATATCAAAATACTCAAGGTATCGTTCAATAATTTTGCTAGTCAGAAAATGCAACTCTAAAAATTCGAAAGTGATCAAAAGAGCGCATAAAACATTTAAAAAATATATATATATATATTAAATTGTATTATATTACAATACATTTGTTCATTTAAACAGAAAATTCCTTATTTTCTTCTGTAAGTTCTAAACCAATAATATAATACAGAGCGAGAGAAAGAAAAATTGTAAAATAGAAAAACGGTTATTCGAATTTTCATTTTTCAATACAAAATACAGATATATTGTCATCCTCTGTAAAACATTTTAATAACCTGTATAAAGTAATATATACTATTATTTACATATTGTATGAAATTGATTAAAAAAAATAAGAAGTACTTATTATAATAGTGATATTTTTGTTACTACAAATTGTAACAATGTCACGTGAATACGACATTTTTAATTTTATCAAAAAAAAAAATGTTTAGAAATGTAAGTATAATATTATCATAAAAATGCAAGATGGTCAATTATTAAAAAGCAAAAAGACATGTATTTTTATCAAATATTTTTGCGATCCAATATTTTTTTGAATATATGATCATTTCATAAAAACTCATTTATAACATAAAATTTATTATTCGAATGTAATGAAAAGAGGGCGATCTTCATTCTTGTTAAATCCCTATAAAAATTCTTATAAAAATCAGTAATAATTTATTTTTTTGTTTTATTTCCCTTTTTCCATCTCTTTCTTTTGTACTTATGTTTTAAAAATGCAAGCCTTCGAATAACTTTCTTTTACGCCAAAATTCAGAAGGTTTATTAAAAGATTCCTCCTTCTTCACTTAACCATCACTCAGCCTGATCATTAGAATTCCAAAAAGTTGACTGTAGAGAAAGGACTTCAGAGATTTAAAAAGAAATACCTAGTAGCTGCATTTGTGCGGCTTATTTTCGATGTGAAAAATGGAGCTGAATCATAAATTATTATATTTCCTTTTGTTACTTTGACAGCGGCGTATTTTATTTGTTATTTTGTGTTTTCTCAGATGTATTTTTAAAGAAGAATTTTATTCCTTTTCTCACACATATCTTCATGTAAAACTATGTTTTTAAATCTGTCCAACACAGTTGGAAAGTGTTTATGACTTCGATTTGTCAATACATGTGGCCGTGCTCTAATATATTCGTGCGTAAATATATCTTGATTGATCAGTAATTTTTATATGTAATTGACGTTTACTATAGCACAATCTCTATTCAAAGGAAAGTGTGAAGCATTTATAGTCGTTTACAGGGACCGTCAAAATTATTCCGTTACATTAACGTGAATGGGAAAAAATCGTTTCAAGTGCATTTAGATGATGTTACACTATTTTAAACATAATGAAATTTATACATTTACGAAGTACCCTATAACATGCTTTTATTAGAAAATGGGGTCCAAATATTTTATCTTTATTTTAGAGGCGTACACAAAATAATTCTGTTACATAATGGTCTACGGGGAAAAATGGTTTGTGGAGCATTTCGGTGATACCTTTACGATAATTCAACCATAATGAAATTGATAGAACTGAGTTGCACTAGATTATTTACTAAAAAGTATGATGTGCAATAGATTATAGTTTATTTACAGGGACACACAAAATAATTCGGTTACAGTAGTATCTAAAAGCGATAATTTCTGAAAGTGCGTTTTCAACTTTGGTTTGTGGTTTTAAGTTTAACTAAATATTTGCATAGTACGTGGTGTGTATAAATTCTGTTGATTATATGCAAGGCTGCGTAAATGAATTCGTAAGTATTTCCGACTTTTGGAGATATTTGCTTAAGGAAAGTTTTTAATTGTGTCACGTGTTTTCGTACTGTACTATATAAAAGCTTGTGAAATATAATTAAAGTCATATACAGGGCTATTAAAAGAACAAAATACGAAACTTTTAAAAGGTCGGTAATTGTTGGAAGTGTGTTTTAAGATGTGTTATGTGGTTCTTACCTAAATTAAATTTTAGCTTGATATGTGGTGTATATAAAAGCTTTTATATAATATACAGGGATGTACAGCAGTATTTGTGTGTATTTCCATCTATTGGTGAAAATTGCTAAAAGTGAATTTTCGAATTGTACTAAATTTTAGCACACTATACAAAAAAATGTATAAATCTATGGAACATATACAGAAGTGCACACAATAATTCGACTATTTTTTATACTATGGAAGGTGATTGTTAAACTGCATTTTTAAATGTGTTATACGTTTTCTAAACTGCTTACTTATACATATACTTTCAACTTATTTAGCGGTGAAGTTTAGTCTTCTGGATGTGTTGGGAGGTGTTTCATAATCTATGGTTGATACATGATATTTCGTTCTTGTTTTTATTTAAATATGACTGTTCGGGAAAAAACGATGATAGTAGCAGATATTTAAATGACAGTTATTCGTTGTTCTTACAATTCACGAACGTCGACTTTCATCGTTCTTCTTTTTTATCCAAAATCTCGAATTATGATTTAAAAAAAATACATTTATCGTTCTTCTTCATTTGGAATAATATACACCTGTGTACTGCAATGGATTAGTTTCATTTCTGCATTGTTCCAAGTTTGCCAAACTATAATCCACGTCTCAATCTAGCTGATAACACCTCTTTAAATTTTACAAAAATGGATTATCATTGTTTTTCCCTTGACCATTTATAGGTATATAATAGAAATATAAAAAATATATCGTTGCTTTTCTCTTTTCTTGCTGTTCTAAACCTATTTAGTAATACAGGTCGGTTCAAAATTATTGAACGCGTTTCATGTTGTAAAAAAAAGAACAAAAGAGGTAAGTACATGTTTATTGTTTTCTTGGAAAGACAATTTAAAACAGTTTACACAACATTTTAAATATTAAATACGTTTCACATAAACCGGTAAATGGCACGACAACATTTCGCGGGGAAAATTTACTAGTTGCGTTAGTCTACAAATGCTACAAATGAAAAAGCAATGTGCGTTTTGTGGTCCATGAAAGCAAATCCGTTGTACCTGTTCAGGGACTTTTCGTTTAGAATACTCAAATCGTCGTCCTCCAAGTAAGGACTCTATAAAACGTTGGTACTAACAATTTAAAGAGACGGGAAATGTGGTCTTAATTAATGTTTAAAATGTTGTTGTGTAAAACTGTTTTAAATTGTTTTTCCAAGAAAACAATAAACATGTACGTACCTCATTTTGTTCCTTTTCTTCACACGAGAATAATTTTGGACAACCCTGTATATAATATATTAATCATTTATAACACTTATGACATTCATGAATTTAGAACTATGTTTATACGGTGCAATTATTAAGAAATTTAAAATTAAAAAAAAAATTTTAACAGTTAACGTATGCACAATTTTGATTTTTAATTACTAGTACTTTTTTTTTTTAGAATTTACTGGGTTTGTAAAGAGATGTGTGATACATCCATTACAACCTCAGAAAAGTTATATATTGTCTGTTATTCAGTAAAAGAATTTTACATAACTAATAATTTCAGAATACATTCAAAATTAAGGGGAAAAAAACTGCATTAAAATTGTAAAATGTTTTTATTGGGATATGATGAAGAAAGATTAACATAATTCCTGCAAAATTCTTATAAAAAGTCATTAAAAATTGTAAAATTTTATCTTTTGTTTTATTAAACATTTTTCTAATTATCTTTTAGTACTTATGTTTTAAAGACTTAAGACGAATAACTTTCCTCCATGCCAAAATCAAAATTTTTAATCAAGAAACTCCTTCTTCTTCACCTAACCATCACTAAGCCTAATTAATAACATTTCGAAGAAAGTTTACTTTATGGAAATAATTTCTTAGTTTTAAGAAGAAATATCTTATAGTTCCCGTTACTTTCATCTTTGAAAAATCCAGAAGAATCATAAATTGTTATTTTTCTTTTTCTTTTTTTTTTCTTTTACGTTTTACATTATATTCCATTGACAGCGGTGGCTTTTGTTTTTATTTCGCGTTTTCTCAAATGAATTGTTAAAGTAAGAACATACTTTCTTCTCTGTAAATTTTAATTTACATATATATATGAAACGTTCGTTCTATCATTCACTCACGACGGCATCTCAGTCCCCGAACCCCATGAAATTTACCGGATGAGAAGATAGATGTTGGCACAGCCGAAGTCAACGAAAACCATTTCATGACATTTGTAGATGGTATTATTTAGATTTACTTAAAACAGTGCAGACACGTATCTCAGTACAAGCCACATTTGAAAAATGTAGTGTAGGTGCAATAGTGATCGAGCTGAGTAGAGGCAATGAATTCCAGAAGAATTTCTCCTAAAGCATTAAGGAAGACATGATAGACGAGTAATGGCTTTTATTCGACAACATATATGAAGAACAACTCCACGTAATTTCACTTCATTAAAACTTGAAACACATTTAGATCTATTGAAGAACAAATACAGACGAACCAATTTGGACAATCCCAGCGACAGCATCTAGTTGACAATAATAATTCGTGTAAAAATCCCTCTCCGAAGCCAGTGCAACCGTATAAATAATACAAGATTTTGCTCTAGGTTACATAAGCCCGAAGATGCTATCCCAACGACAGCAATGTTCGGAGGGAAAACAAGGGGATAGAAAAGGCGGGGACTTCTCGCTAATGGTTGAAAAAAATGACGCCAAGAGGGTGTGTACCTGATTGTCAAACTGATTGTGTGCGTATTGTCAAAACTCTTTCTTTAGACGCGGTATTTTAAAAAAAGGTAAAAAGCCTTGAGCGGGAAAAACGCGAGGGATTATGGGATGTCGAATGATAATATTAAATAGAAATAAAAAATGGTATTACAAAATGTTCCAAAAGAATAAAAATTCAATGTCTCAAAATAAGAAGAAATTAAGCAGGTGCTTTTTAGAAGCAGTGTTGCATTTAATAGAATAAGGTTTTTACAAATGCGTGTAGCTTTTAACAGATTAAGATTTTTAGAATGATAATTAAAAGAATATTTTGATTAAGCTATGGAATAAAATATAAATTAGATTTAAGAGATATATTAAAAAGAGAGGGAAAAATTAGAATTGTAAGAATTTGGAATAAATTAATTAAGGAAAAATGGCGAAATTTTTTTATTATTACATATATATATATATATATATATATTTATGTACGCTATTGTATATATGTATATTGTATATAGGTATATATATGTATTGTATATATGTTGTATACATAAACGCTATATTGTCGTATTTCTTACTATTCCCCATTTCTTTAATATATATATATATATATATATATATATATATATAGGGTGGATTTTTTTTAAAGTTGTGAAAGTAAAACCCTATAACGAAAGAACCACTGATCCAAATGACCGGAAATTTCACCAGTATGCTCCCAAAGCAATGGGTATTTTTTAGGCATGGTTAAAAAAAAACTTAAAATCTCACCGACAGATGGCGCTGTATATGCAGTAAAGTTGGGAGAGGAGCTTGTACAAGACACACGCACAGTGGATACTCATCACTCTGTTGTGGAACATGCGGTTTCACGTTTCCAACTCGTATCTGAAAACATTGGACAGCACACTGAAAATCGTATGCGTTAGTTGCGCAGTTTTGTACGAATGTTTTACTCCATATTTTTATTTCGTTCTGTTTCTGCAGGTGTTTGCAGTTCCTTTTCCCAATTATTGTATTCTGTATGCATACAGAATACAGTAATCGGGAAAAAGGAACTGCAAACACCTGCAGAAGCAGACCGAAATCATACAGAATACAGTAATTGGGAAAAGGAACTGCAAACACCTGCAGAAACAGAACGAAATAAAAATATGGAGTAAAACATTCGTACAAAACTGCGCAACTAACGCATACGGTTTTCAGTGTGCTGTCCAATGTTTTCAGATACGAGTTGGAAACGTGAAACCGCATGTTCCACAACAGAGTGATGAGTATCCACTGTCCGTGTGTCTTGTACAAGCTCCTCTCCCGACTTTACTGCATATACAGCGCCATCTGTCGGTGACATTTTAAGTTTTTTTTAACCATGCCTAAAAAATACCCATTGCTTTGGGAGCATACTGGTGAAATTTCCGGTCATTTGGATCAGTGGTTCTTTCGTTATAGGGTTTTACTTTCACAACTTAAAAAAAAATCACCCTGTATATATATATATATATATATATATATATATATATATATAATGATTTTTAAGTCATTTGTAATAATATCATATCTAAACATATGGTTTATTACTTCACATTACATATTTACAGACATTAAAACAATTTTTAACACATAGAATTTCGTTAATGTCATTTTCTTAAAAGAGATGTACTTAACTTTCTTCCAGATAGGAGAAGTCCTTTTAAAACAGTCATATGTGTTGTATAAAATATATTCACCTTACCTTCTTAGACATCTTCAGTTTACTGATTTCCTTCATCACCTCTTGATGTTTTTCGTTCTTTCCCGGTCTTTTAAAAATTTAACAGATGGCGCCATCTGTTGTTGAGTGTCGCGTGCAATACATCATTGTAGATCTCCGACTTTTCTACACTAATCTCAATAGCTTCAAATATAATGAATCTGGTCATTTTTAACCCGTACTCAAAGAGAAATTTATATCATGTTCATACTTATTATAGGTTGCAATGAAAGAGTTGTATATTTATCATATTCCGTTCTGTTAGCATTTAAAACTGTAAAGAGTCATTTATTTAATTAGCACTCAAAGAGAAATTATTATATCCATACTTAAATTAATTTTGTTTGCATTTTTGCACTCAAATATCTACATACTATCTCATATCTATATTGCCTGTATCTGAATTAGATGAGGTTCTGACCTATATATTACGTTGAGTAAAAAGTTTTCCGCCAAGGGGAGATACCTTCGCACAAACAGCTGTCATTTGTGCGGTTGTTAACTGTTCAGCCAACCAGTTGTTGCATTCGAAAGCAGAGCACATGGTCTATATGGCTGCGTAATTTGTTTGTTAAAAATTTATTATCTTGTGCTCCAAAAAAGTCTTTAAAGTGGAGCTATCAAGTCAGCAGATCAGAACGATTATTTACTATGAGTTCCGTAAAAAACTCAGTGCAACTGAATGCCACAGAAAGATATGTGAAAGTTTAGGAATCAATACTGTTTCTTATGATGCAGTCAAAGTTTGGTTTTGGTAGTTTAAAGCTGGAAATTTTGGGAGTGAAGATGAACCAAGTTCCGATCGTCCTATTGAAGTTGATTGTGAGCAGTTAAAGCAAAACATTGATCAAGACAGAAATGTTTCAACACAAACTATTGCGTTAGAGCTTAACATTTGCCAAAAAACAATAGTTCATGATCTAAAACGCATAAACCTAACGTTTAAATTCAACCGCTGGGTGTCTCACCAATTGATTGCTGAAGACCAAGCGGAGTAAAAAAAACTGTTGTTTGGCTCTGCTCAGAGGTCAAAGGAAAGAGAACATTCTGGACAGAATTGTGAGCTGTGATGAAAAATGGGTGTACTACAACAATACAAGCCATAAAGGAAGGTGGTTAGAACCTGGGGAATCAGCTGGCTCGGTTGCAAGACGTGCCTTAAGTAAGAAGAAGGTGCTCCTCTGCATCTAGTGGGATTGTCGCGGAATTCTATACAAAGAGTACCTGAAAAGCGGACAAACTATCAACAGTGCAATATGCCGCAACATGCTAATCAAAGTTTGCGATACCATTCGCGAAAAACAAAGAAACGAGTTCAGAGGGAAGGTGGTTCTGTTTCATCAAGATAACGCCAGGCCACACGTTATTACGATAACCGGCTGCACGCTCTACAAGCTGGAGTTGGATTTGATGCAACATCCACCACACAGCCTCGACATGACCCCTTCAAAGTTCTATCTCTTTTCACAATCGCAGCTGCATCTTGATGGCACAAGCTTCCATTCAAATGAGGGGGTTATAAATGAGGTCGATCTCTTTCTGGACTCGTGCACGCCACAATTTTTCGCAGAAAGGGTTGAAATGTTGCCAAAATGTCGGTAAACGATTGTAGATTTAAACGGAGATTACTATCCTCATTAGCTCTGATGATTTCGTATGTATTTATCATTTTGCAATAAAACATTTTTTGGCGGAAAACTTTTTACTCAACCTGATACAATAAGTTAAATAATAATTTAACATATAATTAAAATGTCAGTACTTCAAGAATTAATATATACATCAAGCATATTATTCTTACGTAAAAAAATAATGACATTCCATCTGTTGTTTCTAGAAAAATAATGTTTATTCTGTTATGACTCGTTTAATCTTTTTTTTTTAATATTTTCATCCAAAAGTTTAATTGTTATCTCAAATTTCATTGCTTACTTGTACTCAAAAATTATACTTAATTTGTTATTTCATCTAAGACTAATGAAATATCAAATTTCGGGCTTTTACAAAGTCTAGAGGTATAATAATTTCAGCATGCCGCCATCAGGGCTGATCTGTCAAATATTTATTTATTTATTTTATTAAACTTGCCAAACAGGGCTTGCAGAGACTAAAGCCATATGTTATTATGCCTCCCTGCGCGGTTGAATCTGAATCCGAATCTGCGTAATTTAAATTGATTTCAGCTGATTGTATTATGTTATATCTTGATATTGCGCTTTCGATTATTTTATCAATTGTTTTTGTAGGATATCCTGCTTTTTTGGTCATTTCTTTAATTTTATTTATTTCTATATTTACAAGATCTTCGGATCAACAGATTTTCAAGGCTCTATGGATGCATCTATTGATCGCTGCAATTTTATAATTTTTGAATAATTGGATATTATGTACGTATTTGAATTCGGTTTTTGGAAAAGTGTTGTTTGAGGTTTGTCATCTGTAAGTTTCACTTGAACATCTAGAATGTTAGTGAGCTGCCTTACTTTGATTCAAATGATAATTGAATATTTTTGTCGCATAAATTAAATTTTTCCAGCAAAGTGGAGAGCTCGAGGAATTTATTAGTAATTATAAATAGGTCGTCCACATAACGATTGATTTTATTAATCGAAAGCGAAGTATAAAAATGTAACACAATACAATCAGATCAAAAAGATATGGTATTTATAAATTAAATACCACATATTTAAGAAGCTTCCTTGAAAATAAAAATAGAATTAAAAAACCTGGAATAAATATACCTATGACCCCAGACCCCTTAATATTCATATTAATAAGAGCAGACAGAAAACAAATCAACCAATTAACGACCTCAGGTATATATAAAGTAAAATTCAGTGACAATGAAGATAAAGCGAGTGCATATATAGGTATGACTAAAAGAAAGTAGAAGAAATAGTTAAAGAATACGAAAGATATATACGATTAAATACAGCAATAACCTGACTAAACAATAAATCCCTAATACAGATAAATTTTAAAGAAGTACAGACATTTAAAAATTATAAAATTTTGAATTACGCATTAATGCGTAAAGCTATTGAGATTAGCACAGAAAAATCATAGATTTGCAATGATGTATTGCACGCGACAATCGACAACAGGGGCGCCACCTTTAACATTTTAAAAAGACCGGGAAAGCTCAAATAACATCAAGAGGCGATGAAGGACCTGTATAAAATGAAGATGCCGATAAAGTTAAGGTGAAAATATTTTTTATAACACATATGACTGTTGTAAAATAGCTGACATATCCTATTTGGCAGAAAATAAAGTATATATCTTTTAAGAAAATGACATCTGTGTAAATTCTTTGTGTGAAAAATTGTTTTAAGGTCTGTAAATAGGTAATGTGAAGTAATAAATGTATATAATGATTATTTATATATTTCCAAATGAAAAACTTTCTATGAGTTATAATTATTAATAAAGTTTAGATTAAAAAATAACGTTAGCTTGTGCATATTTTTTTCAATATATTATACATTATTATTTTTCAATAATATTAACATTTTATTTAAAATTTAATGACTTTGTAAATGCATTGCATTTTTTATCGCTGAAAATAAAATGTTTCCCAAAAATAACTCACACATGAAAAATGATGTGTTTTCATTGCAAAAACTTTACAATATTAAAAATTTCCGAATGCATTTATCTTTCTCTGCATTCTTCCATAAAAATATAGAATTTGTTATCCGTATATAAATTATTGGTATTAGATTCTTTCCTACAAAATGTCTACGAAATATCTTATGAAAAGCAGTAAAACTTTATATTTTGTTTTATTCTTCATTATTCCATATAACTTTTTAGTACTTAAGGTTTAAAGCCTTTGAATATCTATCTTATACTCCAAAATCCAAAGGCTTATTAATGAAATTCCCTTTTCTTCACCTAACCTTCATTCACTCGCATCATAAATTTCTCAAAGAATGCTGATTTTAGGGAAAGGATTTCAGGGAAAATATAGACAATTGCATATATTATTTTACCCTATATAACGGTGAAGTTTCGTTTCAATTTTTTGGATGTGTTGGAAATTGTTTCATAATCTATGCTTGAGACATGATTTTTCATATTTGTTTCTATTTATATATCACGATTGAGGATAAAAACCATAATAGTATGAGATAGTTAAATGGTAGTTGTTCGTTGTTTCTTTTACGAGCGTCGACTTCCACAGTTTATCTCTTGTATCGCTAATTTTTGGTTATGGTTTTTCAACGGACATTTATCACTCTTTCTGTTTTGAAATAACATAAAACTTGGATTAGCTTAATTTTTTTATTGACCAAAGGTTACCAAACTACTAGGACTTCCCTCAAAGGGATTAGTCTGAGTGATATTTCTCAGAACATAGGGTTAACAATTACGATATAAAGAAGATACAATGTGTGAAAAAGAGCAAATTAAATGATAGAATTACAAAATATCATATATAAATCCATATATACTGTTATGTTTTCATATATATATATATATATATATAATTTGGCAAATAATCTCATTTTCTTAAGTTGGAATAGCTCAAAAATTTAAAAAACAAACAAACAAACAAACAACAACAACAAAAAAAAAGTCGGATTTTTTTTAAAACGCCAAGCTTTTTAAAGTCACGTAATCAGATTTGCAGCCGAGAGCGTATTTTAGCAAGCGTAGTTTAACGCAAATTTAATTTCATTGTTGAAACATTTTCTTTGTGACAAATTTTTACATTTGAATTTAAAAATTTTCCTCCTTGTTTATTTGTATAACTATTTATAGAAACTCATACGATTCAAACCACATTGATAACAAGCTTTACTACAACTCTGATTACGAAACTGTAGCCTAAATTCCTACTAAAGTAATATAAAAAATCTTTCGATGACGTCTGTAAAAATCAAATTGAAAAAAATACATATATTTCAAAGATAATACTTCTTGATTATTTTCTAGGAGACTCTACCCCCTGCGCTTTTACTGCTTCAAACCTCAGACTTTTCTTCTGCCTGTCTGTCTGTCTCTCTCTACAATCTGTTTGTTTCCCTATCCGTTCTTCTACCCATCTCCATACCCGATTGACTGTCTCTCTACACGTCTCGCTACATGTCGTATATTTCCCTACTGGTCTCTCTACCTATTTATCTGTTTCTCTAACCATCGCTGTCTAACTACTTTTATGTCTAGCCGTGTGTGTATACTGTATTTCTCTCCGTACCCATCTGTCGACTGCCTCTCTACTCGTCTGTATACCCGTCTCACTATCCATGTGTTTTTCCACCGCATCTTTAAGCGTCTCGCTACCCATCTGTCTATCCGTCTCTCTAACTGTCTCGCTTCCCGTTTCACTATCCGTCTCTCGACACGTCTGTCTGTCTATATACCCCCTCTCTCTACCCGTCTGTCAACTCGTCGTTGTACTCATCTCTGTACTCGTCTCTCTATTCACCACGCTACCAGTCTCGCAACCTTTCCCTTTACATGTCTGTCTACCGGCCTGGCTACTCGTGTCTGTACCCATCTCCCTACCTATCTCGCTACCCCTCTGTCAACCCTCTTTTGTCTCAGTACCCGTCTGTCTATTCGTTTCGCTACCCGTTAGCTTATCTATGTCGCTATCCGTCTCTCTACCCGTTCGTCTCTGTACATATCGCAACCTTCCCAATATTTAAACAATTTAGTATACAGAAGCTGTTCATCTGTTATTAAATGCAAACAGAAGTAATTTATCTAATAAGTGTAATCAGATGCAATTTTTTTAAATACATACATATACCAGCATAATAATTCATCAGGTTTATTTTCATTGTAGTTTATGTCATTTGGCAGTAAATCTGAACTTATTAAAACCGAACTGTGTTAAGCTTTTTAAAAAAGCCCCAAGGTCCGTATAACTGGGAAGGAAAAGTACCCTAAGGGCTACAATATACATGTTATTAAGTTAAGTGAATGTTTCGTAATCGAGTTCGCAGCAATTGCTTATGTCAGAAAGCGTGGCTTAACGCCATTTTAAATTCATTTCTGTAACTTCCTTTTACTTTTTTTTGAGGGCGGGTGTGTGTGGGGGGGGGGGCAGGGTTCCAAATATTTACACTTAAATTCAAAGTATTACCCCCATGTCAATATTAGTGTTGTTTGTATTATTATGACCGAGCTTCATTCGAAACAAATGTAAAAGACTTCTTCCACAGTTTTTTTTTTTCTAGGAGAAACCTCCGTAAACGGGCCCAAAGCTAATCGGAGAATTTAATATCATTATTGTTTGTAACTCTTATAGAGTTAAAACAATATTGTTGCTAGCATTACTCTTGTTTGAGACCAACCTTGTTTGTGTATCTGAATGGGGAAACGTTCTGTATCATGTGCTGGTTGGCACGATTGGCGAAAAAAATTAAAAATGGTGCTAAAAGGCAGTTTTAGCATCTTACCAAAATTTCCTAGAGAGAGGAAAAATATGTTTTTCAAGTATTTACAAATATACATTTATTAAACCATGTTTTTGCGTCATCTTAAAAATATAAGTACGATGCTAAAATAAAATTTTATTGCCATTTTCGATATTTTAATGAAAATACATAACAAACATATATAACAAAACTAAGAGAGATTTTTGTGATAAATAATTGTTGTTGTCAGGGGGGGGGGGGGGGGCAAATTGTAAACAGTTAATAAGCGAACTAACAGATTACCGAAAATAATTTATGGGAATTATAAATAACTTTTAAAATCTTAAAATGGAGAAGTGGTCCGTATAAAAATGCAAAACATAATACGCCTGATATAAGTATTTTTTAATTTTTTGATATTTCCAAAAGAACAGATAATAGGGTAAAACTCCCGGCGAAGATGTCATATACTCACCACGTTGGCGCGATTTTCCCCCTGCCAATTTGGCAAAAACTGTTTGTTGTGTTTATTTACTTTTATTTTTTATTTTAATTCTATAGATTATTTTTATATGTATGCTATTTACCAAAAATCGCGCCAACGTGGTGCGTATATGACATCTGTCATTTCACTTATGTATTGGTACTTTTATGTTAACTTGGCGCAGTTGATAACTCGCCAAATATTGTTCTCATAACATCTTTATATTTCATTAATTTCATTTAACGGTACTTACGTATTATCCGTGCCAGTTTTAAGCCAACTGCGCCAATGGAGCCAATATTACTAATTATATTAACCCTTATATATTTTTTTCTTGCTACATGGTACATGCCTGTGAATAATCTATAATATTATTCTTTCTTATTTACTATGCTATTTACCATTTATTAATTTTACTATAATAATGTTATTTACTATTTTTAACAATGTTAAAAATTTAATAAACATATATTACATTTTATTTATTTTATATTAATTACCATTTTTAACTATGTTATTTGATAATGTTAAATTACTGTGTTTGAAAACATGATTGGCAACGATAAACAAGATTGGTACTTGGCAGCCAATCTCCTGTCACGGATAATACGTAAGTACCCATTTAACTATAAACCTTTCACTCATTTCATTTGAAATACATACATTAAAAATTCATGTCTTCCACTCATTTAATTTAAAATACATGCCTTTCACTAATTCCATTTAAAATACTAAGAAGAAAATAAAAAGAAATAATGTCGCAAATCAAAATCTTTTATTTAAACATCATAGAATTGATTCCCATTTACACACGCGAAATAAAAAGCTGCCAATGTTGAGATTTGCGCCAAATCTCTAATACAAAGTTATTGCGGATTCTTTTCTTTCAAAGAGAAAAAAATCCAGATTAATTTTCCATTTTTAATAAATGGAAATATGTTTTATTGTACTGATATTGTATTGTATTGTGCGTGCATATTTTTTTGCTCCATGTTACTCCATGAACTTTTAAAATCTTATTATTTACGAAAATCTCCGCCGGTGAAAATGACGTATGTACTAAATTTTAGTGACGTATGTACTTTAATTGTGCTTTTTTATCTATTTTTTAAATATAATTTCCAAACGGTTTGACATTTATCCTTGGTAATAAATAGACGTCGTTGTCACCTTTATAGGTACCTGCTGTAAAAATTTGAACGAAATCCGTTAAATATTTTTTTAGTTATGCTTTACGAAAGTTTTAATATCCATCGTAGCTATATATGGGGCAAAGTAATACTGCGCTGTGTATGAGTCTTCGTTGCACTCAGACAATAATGTACCTCTCAATCTAGCATATGGCAACACTTTAAATTTTACAAAAAAGTACTATAATTGTTTTTCCCATGACCTTTTATGTGCATATACTAGACACATAAAATAACATATTGCTGCTTTTCTTACATTTTTAAAACTGTTTAATACTAATTAAATATATTGAGTATTTATAGTATTTATGTTATTCAAAATTTTCGAATTATTTTTAAATGTTGCAGTTATTATTATTCAGTTAACGTATGCCCAATTTTGATTTTTCATTATTAGTACAATTATTTTGCAATTTACTGAGTTTGTAAATAGATGAGTGATACATCCATAAATGCCTCTGACAAAAGTATTGTCTGTTATTCAATAAAATAATTTTACATTGTTAATAAGTTCAGGATACAATCATCAATTCTTACAAAAACTTCATTAAAATTGTCTTTTTATTATTAATATTTTTGAGATACGATGAACAAAGATACACATCATTCCTGCAAAATTCCTATAAACATTCTTATTAAAAATAGTAAAATTTTATATTTAGCTTTGTTCCTCATTCTTAAATCTATCATTTAGTACTTATGTTTTAAAGACGCAAGCCTTCAAATAAATTTCTTACACGACAAAATCAAAATGTTTAATCAAGAAATTCTTTCTCCCTCACCTAGCCATCACTAAGCCTCATTATTAAAATTTCGAAGAAAGTTTATATTATGGAAAGGATTTCTTAGTTTTAAGAGGAAATACCTAGTAGTTCCCCATACTTTCCTCTTTGAAAGATCGAGAAGAATCATAAGTTGTTATTTTTCATTCCTTTTTTCTTTGTCTTACATTATACATTATTTTACATTGACATTACATCTTTTGTTTTTATTTCCCCTTTCTCTGAAATGAATTTTTGATGAAAGAACAGTCTTTCTTCTCTGATGTAAATTTTAGTTTAAATCTCTCTCTCTCTCTCTCTCTTATATATATATATATATATATATATATATATGTGTGTGTGTGTGTGTGTGTGTGTAATATTCTTTATGTAGTCTAATGCTAGATGCATAAAAACTATATATTTATTTCTTACTATTAGCAATTTAATTTAAAAATCTGCATATAATGATTATTTATACATCTGCATTTGAAAAACTTTCTATGCGTTATAGGTATTAATAAAATTCAGATTAAAAATTAGTAAATGATAATTTACGCATCATTTTTATTTTTCAATATTAATACATTTTATTTAATATTTACAGAGTTTCTAAATATATATTTTTTATAGCTGAAAGCAAGTTTTACTGATTCCATGAAAAAAAAAAAACAACAACATTAGAAAATGATATGTTTTAATCTGAAAAATGTTTACAATCTGTATTATAAAGGACAAACATGTCCGTGCGTAACGCTGACGTCATTTTGCGACTGGCAACTCTTAACGATGAAATTTTGGTTTTGCGATTTTTGCTACTGCAATATTTTTATTTTTTAAACAGCGCACATTTTCAATTTTTACACCGTTATATAGGGGAAAAAAATCTACTTTCAAGTGTAATTTGTTTGAAAACTCTAACCCAATTTACTCGCTTATTATAGCATTTAAATTAAAATTCAAGCATTTTTTTTTTAAACAGATCTATATCTATCGCTTGCAGACGATTACAAAATATTAATCCGTTCGCTCTTTAAACAATAAAAAAAGTTTAGCATTTGTTTCTAGATAATATTCAATAACGAAATTAAAACTTCACTAAGCAATTAATAAAATAGTGTAAACAAAACGCAAATTTAACAAGCATGTAATTGAAATAAGCTCATAAAACCACTAAAATTATCAGAATTTAAAAATCTGTTTCCGAAAACGAAATTTTTAGCGATTTCTTCGGCTGTTAATTTCTGGCACGACGCCAATACGAAATTACGCTTGTAATAAATTTCAAAATTTTATTTGAATAGATATTTGACATATTTCATGTAAATTTCTCTAATGGCGTTGTTAGGAGGCAATTTAAAAAATATATTAAATGTAAAAAAATCTATTATATATAGAGCGAGAGAGAGTCTTCAATAAAAAAATTAAAAAAAAATGATTTTCGCCCATATTTTCTATCCCAGGAAGTCCTGGTTGGATGCCCTAGTATTAATAATTTCAAAATATATTCATCTTTCTCCCCAAACTTCCGTAAAAATTTAAAATTTATTATCCATATAAGAAAAGGAGAATCGTTTTATTCCTATAAAATTTCTACGAAATATCTTATGAAAATCTTAGTAAAACCTTATCTTTTGTTTTATTCCCCATTATTCCATCCATCTTTTTATTACTTATCTTTTATAGACGTAAGCCTTCGAGTAACTATATTCTACTCCAAAATCCAAAGGTTTATTAACGGAATTCCTTTTTCTTCACCTAACCTTTAGTCATTCGCATCATTAAATCTTCGAAGAATGCTGACTTTAGGGGAAGGATTTTAGAGAGAAAATACAAACTATTCCTATTTCACTTACTTTCCGCTGCGACGAATCGATCAAAATCATAAATTGTTAACTGTTTTGTTGTTGTTCTTGTTGTTGTTACGTTGACAGTGTAGCCTTTTGTTTGTTGTATCATATTTTCTGAAATGTACATTTTTAAAAAGGAATTATTTTTTACCTATCACGTGTAATTTCGTTTAAAACTACGTTAAATTTTATTCATTTATGCATGTACTAGAAATATAAAAATGCTATTCTTCTTTTACTATTCTAAAGTAGTGTAATTCAAATATGAATAATGAGCTTTTATAAAATTTATGTGATTTCAGAATTTGGAATAATTTTTAATCGTTGCAATTTTAATAAATGTTTGATTAAAAAATTTAAATGCCCACGTATGCATATTTTTCAATATCTGTGCAGAATTTACATATTTAGAATTTACCGAGTTCGAGAATTTAATCTTTTGCTGGCTGGAATTAAAATATTTTTATAAAAAAGCTTGTTGTGTTATAAATATAAAAATCTTCTTGTTTTTTCTTATCTTTACTACAATTATTTAATTCAATTATTGATGATGGACATTTATAAAGTTTATGAGTTTCAATAATTTGGAATAATTTTTAATTGCTTCAATCTTATTAATTGTTTTTATTAAAAAATAGTAATTGTCCACTTATGCATAATTTTTGTTTTTCATTATTTTTACTTAATTTGCATATTTGTAATTTACTAAGTGTGTGAATTTATCGTTTGCTAACTAAAATTAAAATTGTTTTATAAAAAGTATTTTTATGCTAGAAATATAAAAATACTGTTCTTTTACTTATCTTTACTAAAACTATTTAACGGACTTATGGATAATAAGCAATTTTTTAATTTATGAGTTTCAAGAATTTGGAATAATTTTTAAGCGTTTCAAACTTTATTTGAGCATAATTTATTTATTTAGAATTTACTGAATTTGTGTATTTATCGTTTGAAGACTGAAATTAAAATAGTTGTGAAGCGTTCCCTATCCTGTGCTGGTAGGTTTGGCGAGTTGTTTTTGAAGAAAAATGTTTGATGTGGTTGCTGCGATCCTCAGCCTTTGGGATTGCTTTTTTAATTACTGGAATGGACTTTATCTACGTGACGACGCATCCTTTTTGGCGCCATTTTGTATTTTTTTTTTTTTTTTTGCCAATCGCGCCAACCGGCACAGGATATGGAACCACAGAGTAAAGAGAAAGAACAGAGAGGCAGTAAACCGTAAAAACGGCTTGCAATATGAAGCCAGTTATCGCTCAAACCCTGGCCAAACCAAGGTAATCAAGGGAAAAAGGGCTGACTTCATTGGACGGAGAGAGGCTGCACGCGGAACAAGGACTGGATTGATTGGAAGGGGAGAGGTTTTCAAAGCAAGCCGCCAATTGTCTGTGCACACTTTAGGATTACATTTTTAGCGTCACGCCAAATGTAAACATTTCACCTCGATTTCCGTCTTTACTCTGTGATATGTGAACTCTTCCCAAATAGTTTTATAGAAACACACTGCTATTATATAGATTATATAGTTTTATAGAAACGCACTACATGAGAAACGATGTTTTTTTTCGGGGGAATAAAATCAAAAACGATTTTTTATACTTTTAGTTATTATACTTACAAATTACATTTACGTTTTTTCCCCGAGATATTCTGCAAAGAGATCAATATTATTGAATATATAAAAAAAAAGATCATCTTCATTCTTGCTAATTTATTATATAAACTTAGTATAAAACAGTATTCTATCTTTTGTTTTATTCCACATTTTTCCACGTTTCTTTAAAATACTTTTAAACACACAAGCTTTAAAATAACTTTCTGCCACGTCAAAATCCAAAGGTTTATTAAAGAAATTCCCTTTTCTTCACCTAACCATCATTCAGCCTCATTATTAAAACTTCGAATAAAGTTGACTTTAGGGAAAGGATTTCAGAGTTTTAAGAAGAAATACCTAGTAGTTCCATTTATGCGGCTAACTTCTTCCTGTAAAAAATCGAGCAGAATCATAAATTGTTATATTTCTTTCTGTTACTTTGACAGCTATGTGTTTCTTTCTTATTTTGTATTTTTTCAAATGTATTTTTGAAGAAGAATATCTTTTTTTCTCATTCCATGCATATTTTCGCTTAAAACTCGGTTTCTGCATATGCTAGTAACATAAAAAATACATATTGTAGTTTTACTTACTATTCTAACATTGTATAATAAAATATGTCTAAAATGGTATTTATAGCGGTTAGACCAGCCATACTTAACCTGCGTCCCGCGGACCGCATGTAGCCCGGTGACCTTTTATGTACGGCCGAGACACATAATCATTTATCCCTAATTATATAATTAATTAAGAGGCTCTTTAAAAGTTTTTTAACACCTTCGCTGTTCCTTTATATATTTTCATGGGAAGACAAAATGGCCACTTATTTTTAATTATTAATTTAAAATCATGTTGAAACATCTTAAATGCCATTTCGTCAGTCAAAAATATTTTTTTTTTCATGTAGTGCTATTCGTGCTATAGTGGTGTACTTTACTGAATAATTATTCCAAATTAATTAAATTTGCACTATATATTTCTACATTACAAAATAAAAAAAAAGTTTTGACATTGAAAAATGTATGATTTATTAAAGAAAATCTCGTTTTTTTTTCTTTAGAATTTGGGGATGCTACATTGTTATATTATTATGTTTTATACTTATAAAGTCGCTAATAATGCTTATTCGGGTTGTCATAGAAAATAAATGTGGAAAAAGTTTTATAACAACAGTCTTCGCGGCATATTTCTGCATCACTTTCAAAAGAAATCTACCCCGAAGTAATTTTTTGCAAATAGTGGTGTTAAAATTTTCTGGTAACATTCCTTCCACGACAAACGTTCAATACTACTAATTATATTAACTTTTTATTTTGCTTTGCTATACTGCTTTTGTTATCTTATTATTTTAATTACCCCCTTTTTACATTACTATACAAAGTGTGTTGCGGCCCATAAGAAAAACAGTTTGAGTATGGCTGGTTTAGACGATTTGAGAATTTGATATTATTTTTATTATTTTTTAGGATGCAAACAAAAATTATGATAAAATTTATATTAAAGGCTATTAAATATCAACGCATTTTTAAAAAAAATGCTTAATTTAAAATTTACTGAGCCTGAAGAGTATAATTTATGATAATTGTAAATGAAATATTTCCTGTAACTGAAATATTACGACACTGAAAACAAATGATGAAAATAAATGAGGCTTGTCTTTTTTCAGCATAAAAATTTTAGAATATTAATAATTTCAGAATACTTTTATATTTTCCCCGAAACCTCCGCATACATTTGGAATTTATCATCCAAATATAATGAATATATATTAGTTCCATTCCTATAAATTGTCTATAAAATATATTCTGTAGAGCAGTAAATATTTGTATTTTGATTTATTACCTATCATTTTATTAGAAATATTCAGAAAAGTAACCCATCAGATAACTCTATTTTTCCTCAAAATCCAAATATTTATTAAATAAACTGTATTTTTTTCACCTAAACATTACTCAATATCATCATCAAAGTTTCGAAGAAAACAGACTTTAGGAAAAATATTCCTAATTTTAATGGGAAATCTTTCCAGTAGTTCAGTTTATGCTGCGTTAAATCGAGTAAAATATTAAACTATAAATACTATTTTCCTGGTCCGTATGACTTACGTTGACAGTGGTACCGTTGATGTACCGTTGATGCGGTACCGTTGATTACGGTATCTTTTGTATACAACAGCGCAACTTTGTGAAATGCAATTTCATATTTTTTAACATTTTTCCCCTTAAATGACCATGAAAGTTTTTCCATATCCACAAAGTAGTTTTATTAATTTCATAAAATACTTATACCTGTCACGAAACTTTCTAAAATTGTAGAATTTATTATACTAATATAATGGACAGAGATTAGATTGATTCTGCTAAACTTCTATAAAAAATTAAGAAAAACTGTAAAATTATCCTTTGTTTTATTAACTTTTTTTCATCCTTATTTTTGTGGTTATGGTTTAAGGATAAGCGTCTTAGAGTAACTTTCTTTCACGACAAAATTCTAGGATTGATAAAAACGACGAATGGAATTTTTATAAAAACGACGAACGTCTTTACGACGAATAGAAAATCTTTGATATGAAAATATTTCCATAAAAAAAGCTTCTGCGTGAGAAATATGGATAGAAAACAGCATGTCTTTTCTTTAAAAAAGGAATTTTTACAATATTAATTTTATTAAAGCACATTTATCTTTTTTTTTCAAAAACTACATTGAAATTCTAGAATTTATTTTCCGAATATAAGGAACATAGATTAAATTCATTCTGTTGAATTTCTATAAAAAATAAGAAAAGCTGTAAAATTTTATCTTTTGCTTGATTAATTTTTTTATCCGTCTTTTTCTACTTATGCTTTAAGGATAAGCGTCTTAGAGTAACTTTCTTTCACGACAAAATTCAACGATTTATAAAAACGACGAACGTCTTTACGACGAATGGAAAATATTTTATATGAAAATATTTCCATAAAAAAAGCTTCTGCGTGAGAAATATGGATGGAAAACAGCATGTCTTTTCTTTAAAAAAAGGAATTTTTACAATATTAATTTTATTAGATCACATTTATCTTTTTTTTTTCAAAAACTACTTTGAAATTCTAGAATTTATTTTCCGAATATAATGAACCGAGATTAGTTTAATTCTCTCACATTTCTTTAAAAACTCCTATGAAAACCTGTAAAATTTTATTTTGTTTTGTTTTACTTCCTTTTTTTCATTTGTCGTGTTAATATTTATGCTTTATGGAAGATTCGAACAACTTTCGACTTCGAGTAACTTTCTTACACGCCAACATTCAAAGGCTTATTAAAGAAATTCCCGCGGATGAGGGATAAAAAATGTTTTATATGAAAAATATTTCCATAAACAAAGCTTCTGTGTGAGAAACAATGATTTATAAAAGCATGTATTTTCTTCAACAAATAAATTTAATCAAAGTACATGTATCTTTTTTATACCCAAAACTACCTAAAAATAAAATAAAATAAATATTATTCAAATATATTGAAATGGAAATTAATTTAATTTCTATAAAATTTATACAAATATATTTTGAAAAACAAAAAAAAAATATATATATATTTTATTCCTTCATTGTTCCGTACTTTCTTTAAGTACATTTGTTCTAAATTGGTAATCTTTCAAATAACTTTTTATACGCCAAACTACAAAGGTTTATTAAAGAAATTCCTCCTTTTTAACTTAAACATCACTCAATCTAATCATTAAAGCTTGATAGAAAACTGACTTTAGATAAAGGGTTTCAAAGTTTTAAGGATAATACCCAGTACTTTCGTTTATGCTACTTGCTTTACTCTGCGATAAATCAAGTAGAACCTTAAATTGTAAAGATTGTTTTTCATTTCCCCCTTCTGTGGTGCATTTTGTAAACTAGTTGGTACTTCCTGAAATGCATTGTTGAATTTTTAAAAGTTTTTATTTTTTCTCTCATGTTAAAATACATTCCTGTCTTACTAACAATTGTAAAATGATATAATAACAAAGATACCGTCAGAGAAGTGTTAGAGCATATTTGACCAAAAAACGTTTTTATAGAAAACCTGGTTCGCAACCAACTTAATTAGTTGAAAATACATGACGTCTCACACTAATCCAAACTAAATGTTTCTTTTCGCAATGTTAAACATAATACAGATGTTTTAACGATTTTATACACAGACATGTGTTATTTTGTGAGCAGTAATGACATTACGAAAAAAAACTAGTATTTTTGTCAGTGACAACGTACTATATAATGTCAATTACCTTCCAAATGATGGGAAATCTAGTTTAACGCTGTTTTATATGTAGAAGGTGTTCACAACAATCACTTCTGGTGATGTCGTCGCATTTTACACTATTCATGTAAAATCCGTTAAAGTTCTTTGTAAAATATCCTGACTAGTTTAAATGTTTGGGAACCAAAAAACTTTGTTGGGATTGGAGTTACACTTATTTTTTGCTCAAGAAATTGATTGTAACCCTAGTTTTCTGAACAAAATTTAATTGTAATAAAGCGCTTTGTTACCTATTGAAACTGTTAACCTTGATATTAAGATACTTTTTTTTACATAACGATTTTTATAGCCTGTTCGATATTCAATTTTCAAGGTATTTTATGGAACGTAATTATCGATATAATTTAAAGATAACAGTTAGGATAGCTTCGTAAACTATGAGACAGAGTACAGATTGAAGTAGAGGGTTTAAAATAGCTACTAGTTTTACTGTTTGATGTCAGGCTGTTCTTCGATGCTCTGTTTGGAATGTTCTCCGACCAAATTTCAAGCGTGGATGTTTGGAAAGGGAGAGAAGAAAGTAAATTTTCTGACACAGTGAGACAGACAGAGTTAATCATTAAAATCTGTTACAAATGCTAAATCTTCAGACTAATTGAATCTAGTAGTTACGTTTGAATATTATACAAATACTGCACTATTTTACCTCTGAACACCTTTACATAACTGGAATAAAAACCGAAAGAAGAGGTTGGTAATCATTGATTTTTCAACAAATTGAAGCATATTGAGACATAAAATGTTAGTACACTGTAAAACTGTGTAAAATTCTATTGCATTAAATTTTATTTATTCTATAATGGATTATATGCGTAATACGATTCTTTAACATATTTTACGTATCTGAGACATTGTACGCATATAAATATCACCTTTCTCCTATTATCACTACTTGGCACTTGCCAATTTCTCATTTTATTAGTTTTTGGACCTTTTAAATAGATCTACATTGAAAGTAGATGGTCGAATACATGGATGCTCGGAAAACGCCTTACAATAATTATATTTACCAGTTTAGTGAATCTGTCTGTGAAACACGTATAAACCCGCAATATCTCACTGCGTACTAGATGCAGTCTCCAATGAAAGTAATTCTAGTAATATATATGTTATATAAAATTTTTTTTTCCTTCGTAGCCTTCAATTTTATTCGCATTAATCTTTTAAAATTAATCTAACTTCTGTCATAGTCAGTATTTCCATAATTCTTAATAATATCTATTCCTATTTAAAGTCTTTTTAAAAGTAAATATCCGTATATTACTAATTATTTTATTCCAAATCTTAATCTAAAATTTAAGATCATTCGTAACTTTTATCAGTTCCCCAATCTATAAAATTCTGAGACGCGTTCTCATTTCGAATGTTTTTAAAAGCCATTTTCTTTTTATTATTATTATTATTATTGCTCTGATTCTTTCGCGCGCTTGGGATTTTAACTTCTAAATTGGTCCGCACCAAAGTAAGGGATTCTTTAATGTTTTAGTCTCGCCCTCTAGCCTCATTCGTTGGGCTGGAGCTAGCTTCTCACTCATTGGGTTGAGCGCTCGTGACGTAATTATGTGTATGTTTCCGCGGAGAGATCAAAACTCGCCCGCGCCGGACGGAGCGGCAGATTTTTGACGTTTTCGGAAGCTAAACAAATATGTGTCTGGTATTTGTATGACCGTAGAATATTCAACTGGCCCAGTAACATCTTAATTCAATGAAGTGAAGCAACGTTAGCCCGAGGGCTATAAGTTTTAGACCTTTTGGGAATTGTTCTGTGTTGTTCGTCTTCTAATAAAATTATTCGTCTGGAGATTGGCTGGATTTATTGGAAAACTTAGGTGGAATCATTTCATTGCCTTACTACTTCGCCATACTCGCTAAATTCGACTGCAACTTGCTAGTTGAAGGACTGCCATCTTTTCATCGAATATTATTCATCGTAATATCTCAACCTCGTCAAAATGCTACATATATATATATATATATATATATATATATAACATTTTTGGCTTTTAATTAAGTGTATCAGTAAATAAGGTGCAAAATGCTCCCAATAAGCAAATGATGCAAAAATTAACTTTTATTTCGAAAATTTTTAACTTTTATATTCACATTAAAACATTTTTTCGAACTCGTAAAATGACGCACTTTTGTCAAATAATCGATTAGAATATTGAAATTGTAAACTTTCTGTATTACGAAAAATATTTTTGCTTAAATTATTTCGATCGTGACAATAATAGTTTTAACAGAAAGTTATCTGTGTTTTGGCCATAAATTAAATTAATTAAACCTTTCATTGAAAGTGCCTGAACTGAAAATAAATCTCTTGACTATTCTTTATTTTCAGCATGGATGAACAAAAAAGGATAAATGAAAGATGATTTATTTCTAAACTAAAATCACATCCAAAATTTTTGCATTTTTATGAGGGTCATCCATCACTTTAGAAATTCCAATTCTTTCGGAATATTTTTCGAAGTAATTTGACTCTTCTATTAAAGTTTAGTGTCTCTTTTGAATCAAAAAAAAAGAAAGAAAATAATACAAAAGAAATATTTTTGAAAAAAAAAAAAAAAAAACATTATTAACGCGTTCACCACCGGGTTAATATTAACGAAATTTTATTTTATTCGGAAATTCCAAATTCATACCAGAAAATACTAGTAGCAATATTTGTTTTATCTAATGGCAGACATTTCGTGATTACATAAATTACAAAAAAATCTCTCGAAATTTCCGGTAAGAATTCGTACTTATAGATTAAATGTGGAATGACAAGTATGTGACCAAACGACACCTCGTACGCATCCTCTGTCGCGAACGTTACAAAAGTTTTATTTTAATTCTTTTACAGAATACATATTAAAATAAGCAGCTAAATAGATATTTTAAGCTCAAAATATAAAGCAAAACGATTTTAAATAGAAATGGGAATTATGTTTTGTTTAGTAGAACACCAACTCACCATTCGCATAAACATTTCATATTCTTTAGAAATATTTCAAAAATTTATTCTATTAACTATCACATATTTAACTTTTTAAAATAATTTTGCAAATCGTTCGTTTTATAATATTTTAATTTGTACTGCATATTGCTCTTTACGATAGGAGATAAGCATGTTTTTTTTCAGAAATACTTGTTTAAATGGAAGGCACAAATTTGCTACTGAAACCGATACATATTTTCGATTGGTTAATGAAGAAACAGCAATCTACATAACTCGTCAAAGCGTATTCCCTTTCTTTGATTTACAGTTCCAATTTTCTTTGCCATTACCAATATTTTTGTTGGAATAATCATATGTATTATTATTTAAATATTTTATATATGAGAAAAAAAATACTACAAATATTTTATTCTTACTAAAAAGATTTTTTTTTTAAACAGATTAATCAGAATTTTACAATTCGTTTTAAACTTATATCAAAACTACCTAAAACTTCCAAAACGAATACTATCAAAGACTTTTAAAAAGACACACAAAAACACCGTCCATATCCGTCCGTATCTTGTAAATTGCTGAATTCCCGATAAAACCTCATACACACTATAAAAATGACATTTTCAAAACTGAGCAAAAAATACTCAAATCTGAGTATATCGTACAGTCAAAATGGCTCCGAATCAAAATTACTCAAGTTTGAAACATGTATTATACTCATTTCTGAAAACATGCATAAACTCAAGAATAAAACATCGTGTGATCATATTTGATTATATCCATGCTTCAAAAATGAGTATGAACGGACTTCTATGCGCTCAGTATTGAGTATGTCTTTGCTTCAATATTATGAGTATTGCGGGTATTTCAGAATTGAAAGCATTGGTTCGTCATATTTGAAACAAAAAGTTTCATAACAAAATGAAAACATCGATTTACTCAGATTTGAAAGTGTCTTTTTCTCTGTGCAGTAAAATGATAGGAAAGAAAAAAATATATATATCGGTCAAGATATTTCTCATATCTGAAATGCATTATTTTCACTATATTAATAATTAAAAAAAAGAACATCTTTCAACGGATTTGAACTACTATTTACAATTTAATAAGCATAATAATAAAATATTTTCTTGGAATGGCTAAAATGTTCACACTTTATTATTAATTTTAAAATGCTTTAACATAACTAAATATTATATTTTTAATTCTATATTCGCATTTCTCACTCTCTGACAAAAAAGAGAATTATTTCCAGGAATACTCATTTGAGGCACACACACTCCACTGTATAAAAATACAAAATATTTCTCAATATAGAAAATTTAATATAACCACTAACTACAATATACAGTATCTCTTCCGAGTTACCAATGATTCCGAAAAGCATTCTTTATCTATGGTAACCTCAGAAACCAGTATATTGAAATAAGCTTTATAAAAACAAACATTCTTTTGCTGCACTGTAAAAAATGACCGATGTTTCTTATTTTATGAAAATATGCTATAACCACGAACGAAAATATAATATAATCTTCTGAGTTATCCGAAATTTCAAATAGCATGTTACATTGTCTTTTGAATCCCCAGAAACGAATACATCTTCAAAATTTAAAGAATAATTTATAAAAACAAATTATTTTTAGCTGCCCGAATTTTTCAGAAACGTTTCCGAAGGGTTTTTATAGGGTATTAATTAGTGTCCTCAGGCTGGAATACCTGTTTTTCGAATGTTATCCATTCTCAAGTACACGTTTTCAGCCGCATAAGTTAATTTATACATGAAAGAGTAAAGAAATAATCTTAATTTTAATTTTATTGTTAACGCTGTTAATTTTGCATGTTTGTCTGTTAAACATTTTTTTAGCATGAAAATGTTTACTTCAGAATTGATAGCATTCGAAAAACAGGTATTCCAGGCTAAGGACGCTAATTAATACACTATAAAAACACTTCGGAAACGTTTCTGAAAAATTCGGGCAGCTAAAAATAATTTGTTTTTATAAATTATTTTTTAAATTTTGAAGATGTATTCGTTTCTGGGGATTCAAAAGACAGTGTAACATACTATTTGAAATTTCGGATAACTCAGAAGATTACATTATATTTTCGTTCGTGGTTATAGCATATTTTCATAAAATAACAAACATCGGTCATTTTTTACAGTGTGGCACTATTTTTCGGAAACGTTTCCGAGTAATTTCCGTGGTGCATTAATCATTATTTCTCAACAAGGAGTTCTCGGTTTCTCTCAATTCTCAAATACTTTTTTCTTGAGAAGTTATAGCAACCGAAAAGCTGCATGTTCAACAAACATGTTTTACATACAAGCCTGAGAAATTAACATTAGCATTAATATTAAAATTTATTTTATTTTGGTACTGTTCCATCTATAAATTTAATTACGCAGCTGAAAACTTTTAATTGAGAATTGATAGCATCGGAAAAATCTATCTTCCAGCTTGAGAAAACTAATAAACTACTCAGAAACTTTTCATGTAGTAGCAGCAAAACAAACTTTGTTTTTACAAGTTTTTCTTTAAATCTAGACAATATAGTAGCTTCTGATATTTCTAAATGTAAAGGACGCCTTTTGGTGTCAAGAGTAACTGGGAAGAGATTATTGTATATTTTCGTTCGTGGTTACATAATATTTTCTTAGATTCAGAAACGTCCGTCTTTTTTGCAGCATAGGAGGGAAATACAAATACATGTATAGTATAACTTGTTCATTAAACAGTTAGATTATGTATAAACAGTTATGTATATATGAGATGCAATTTTCCCAAATGGGTGGAAAATTCCGGGCCAAAATTCGAACCCGGGATCCCTTGGCAGAATCTGCCAAAGCTCTACCAACTGAGAAATCCTGGACGAATATGGCTGAACTTATTCACTTAGTTAAACTTATTGATCATGACATCTGGTCTGATATCTAAATCAGATCAGACCAGATGCTGTGATCATCAATGTGCTGATTCAGATATCAGACTAGATGCTATGATCAGTAATGTGCTTATTCAGATATCAGAACAGATGCTATGATCATTAATGTGCTGGCTCAGATATCATACCAGATGCTATGATCAATAAGGTTAACTGGGTGAATTGGTTCAGCCATATTCGCCCGGGATTGCTCAGTTGGTAGAGCATTGTCAGCTTGGTGTTCCGGGTTGAAATCCTGACCCGGACTTTTTCGCCCAGTTGGGAAGATTACATCTCATATGCTTTCTTTACCAATTGGGATAATTGTGTCAAAATCTATCTAAAATTATGTATATAGTTATTACGTTGAATAGAGATATTTTGCTAAAATAAACTGTTGTCAGCAGTTTTTATTAAAAATCTTTCATAAAAAATGTATTATTCAAAATATCTGGAAAAATGCATAAATTTATTTAGATTTTATTGTATAGTGATCAAGTTCAATTTAATAACTGTCTGTTGCAATAAGTCAGTTTGGGCTTAGCTTGTTCTATATTTTATTGTTTTATTTGTAATCCATTGGGGACATAGCGATTTACGACAAATATGGTATTTTTTGTTTGTTTATGCATATTTTTAGAGTATTTACGTATGTATGCGATATACCGTTAATGACTAGAAATGACCATACAGGTTTAGAAAAATATGAAAATATTTATTATATGATATCATATTTTGCAAACGTAAAAATGTGAAATACTGCATTAAAAATAGATTTTGTCTAGAATATTTCATATTGTTTTCAAAACCATAATTATTGGAATGTATAAAGGAATTCTTTAGAATTTGAGATCATAGCTCTGGAAAATTGTGCTTAACTTAAAGAGACACTACCTAGCAATCCTATTGAGAAATCCTTTATTTGTGTTTAGATATTTACAATGTGTGATTTATGCAATTGCGATTTCATCTGATAGTAGATAGGGATGCATTATTCATCATAGAATAAATACGTCCTTAGCATTTAAATATGCTTGATTTAAATCTTAGAAAGGATAATCAGTGGAACGATGGAAACGTCTAGACATCTCGCTAAGTCATACTATAACATCGATACTTTATAGGCATGTAACAGTAGCAGCTCCATTCGTAGGTAGGCTGTATAGGCTTTATTATCAGTAATGATGCTATATACTCATTAAAATTGTATGGAAATACTGTATTGAATAAATAGAAAATGTCTGACATACTTTGAATTATTTACAAAACAATCAATATGGGAGTATATTAAGACGTTGTATAGAATTTGTGAATTTAGCTACGGAAAACTGTATATTACTTATAGAATAGCTACCTTGTTCCCATGTAATCTCTTTAATTGTATTTAGATGTTTTTACTGGATGATTTATGCAATGACTGCTACCATATTGAACTCTATTACGGATTATACGTTAATCACGCGTCCTTAGTATATCGTTTCGCTATTAATATTTTAGGTGGAATAGTATTTGAACGATGGGAATGCATAAAAATTAGCTGAGACATAAAATGACTTTCCTGATTTAAAGACAGGTATTACTTTTGTTCTGACAGTAATACTGATGCTATTTATATTATTATATCACTATTTTTATTATAGGGATTTACATCCTATGTAAAACCTTTTTTCTAGAACGATAATAATAATTTTAATTGTTTAAATATTTTCGTCAATTTTATGGAAAATATATTTTTACACTCTAATATTTATTGCATTTTTATTTTATTCTGAATAAAATTTTTACTAGTTGAAAATAAGTAGAATAATACATAAAAATAAGTAGAATAATAATTTTGAAAAAACCATAAATAACAGGAATTATCTATGAAGATCACAAAACAAACAGTTTTTGGAAACATTTCAAATGGGGTGACAAATTAATGAACGCTTCTAAATGATTAATTTGTATTTGGAATTTTTAAGAATTATTTCCTAATACGGCATATCACAATTTTGTGTAACACTATTCCTATTGGATTATCACCTTTTATCTTTGTTTTTCTTTTTTTTTCAAATATTTTACGCACAAAGTATCACATAAGAAAATTTGCAGAAATATATATGTATATGTTACAGTAAAAACGAGAAATCACCCAAAACCTAAATTAACTAGGGAGAACGGGCTTTTCCAAGAGTTCTAGGTTAGAACGCGTTCTAAATGGAAATAAATCAGTTAAAACGCGTTTTAACTGGAGATCTCAGTAAACGCGTTTTTCCTAGTTAATTCGGTTTTGACTGATTTTGGGTTTTCACTGTAACAAATATATGTTACTATAGTAGTCCCAGCGCTCTAAGTTATAACGCGTTTTAATTGGAATAAATCAGTTAAAAGCATTTTAACTGATTTATATCAAAAATTTTTGACATATACAAATAATATTGTCTAACAAATTAGTCAACCCCCCCCCCCCCCCCAAAAAAAAAAAAAACAAAAAAACAAAAAAAACAAAAAAAAAACGGGTTTTTCCTAGCTTTGTAGATTAGAACGCGTTCTAACTGGAATAAATTAGTTAAAACGCGTTTTAACTGGAGCTCTCAATTAGTACTCGTTCTAACTGAAATAAAATAATTAAAATGCATTTCAACTGGAGCTCTCAGTTAAAACGCGTTTTCCCTAGTTAATCCTCGTTCTGACTGATTTCAGGTTTTAACTGTAGCATATATACATAATAAACTTGGGTGTAAATTCTTTGAAAAAAAATTCTGTTTTTGAGAACGAAATGTCTTTTTTTTTCTTAATATATGAACATTCCAAGTTGTTATGTAAGAAAAAAAATTGGTAAAAAATTATAGTTTATTTTAATTTTTTGAAATATATTACGAAGTTATAACTGGTTGTTGCTGATACAGGATTAACTGTTTTGACAGCAACTGAACTTTAACAGTTTCAAACAGCAGAAAGAGCTGCAATTCATTTTTTATATCAAAATAATAAAATTCTTTCTTTGAATGTTTTTTCTCGTCATTTTAATGGTAACAGAAAATCTAATAATTTTGGCGAACGTTCAAGCTAATTTTGTTTTCCATGTGTATTCCGTAAAAGTTAGTATTCAATTGCATAACTAGTTTAAATAATAAAAAAAAAATTAAATTTTTAAAAGTCATTTACATATGCTTAATAATAGGACTCACCCGTACTCAGAAAATAAAGTTTACAGTTTACAGCAAAGATTAAAAAAAAATAAACATGACAATAGACGGACATTAGTTTAATAAACTGACAATAAACAGATATTTTGAACAATAAACAGTGTTTGGAAATCTACAAAGTGTTGAACAGTTTAGTGAAGTATAAAATGTATGGTGAATTCAGGTTTCTCATTGGTAAATGAACTCTGTGCTGAGACGGTATCGCGTCAATTCGTCGCTTACAATTTATCGCAGCGTCAATTCTTCGCGACGACAACTCATCGCAGCGTCAATTCGTCGCAGCGCCAATTCCTCGTGGTGTCAATTCGTCGCGAAGACAATTCGTATCAACGAAAATGTTTTTGAAGGGTATGATGATAAAATAAAGATAATTTAGTAAAATTTTTTAATGATAATTTGTTTTTTAGATATAATCACATGTAAATTTTCAGTTGTAATTCTCTATATCTGAAATACTAATTATCATTAAACATTTTTACTAAATTGTCTTTAATTTATGATCATAGCCTTCAAAAACATTTTCGTTGCGACGAATTGATGTCGCAACGAATTGACACCACGACGTATTGACGCTGCGATGAGTTGTCGCCGCGACGAATTGATGCTGCGTTGAATTGCACAGGACGAATTGTTTGGCGATGAGTTGACGCAGAACCGTGCTGAACTACTACAATAAAGATGTTCACATACAGACTTCGTCAAGGATAAGTCAATTTTCCGTCCTTTAGGTTTGATATAACGTGTAAAAAGCGTGCTTCGGAAATATTATCTGGCGGTTTCATCTCAGGCTGCTGTTTAACCGGGACATATGCCATATAGTTTTCATCCCCATGGTCAGGTAAATAAAATATGGGAACCGCAGACCATGAGCTTAGCGACATGGAGTTAATTTTTTAACAATTTTTAACATATTTGAAAAGTCTTTATGAATTCATTTTGTTTGTCCGCCTGTCTGATCGTGCTCTAACTCGCGTAAATGTACTCGGATTGCCGTGAAATTGATAGATGTTATTGATAATTATCGTGGTATGATCGGTATTGAAAATGAAGTGTGTACCATTTATGATTAGTTTACAGATACACTCAAAAATGTACTGTTACATTATTGTCAATAAGAGAAATTGTTTTCCGTGCATACACAATTTCAAAGATAATGAACAAATAGAAGATAATGACAACAAAGATAATGGACAAAGATAAATAACAGCTTCTTTACCATAGAATGAGTAGTAAAGAATAAGTAGTAATATTGAATAAGAATTAATAATAATTCGTTTACAGGGACACGCAGAAGTAATTAGTTCCATCACAGTCAATGCGGAAAAATCGTTCTTAGTTCATTTTAATAATGACACACTGTTTAAAACATAATAAAAGTGATATGCGCTACTGGGAATGACAACAACATGATTTCCATAGAGTATACAATAAATATCAATTATATTTCGTTTACAAGAACACTCAAAAATAATCTTAACATTATGGCCAATACGGAAAAACGTTTTCAGTGAATTTTAATGATATTACACCGTTTCAACCGTAATAAAAATTTTACACATGACTAAACTGGATGACATTAAGTGTTATATAGAATACAATGTAAGTAGAAATTATAATGTGTTTACAGGGGCGCACCAATATATTCCATTCTATTATTACCCACGAGATAAAAAAGTTCCAGTATATTTTAATGTTGTTACACTATTTCAATGAAATTGGTATAAATTAGAGAGGTGCACTACAGCATGTGTTCTATAGATAATAGTGTACGTAGTGTTTATTGTTTTCAGACACACTCAAACAGACTTACTCAAAATAATTCCGTTACAGGACTGACTATAAAACATAACTGCTGAATGTGTGTTTTCAGTCTATGCATTTAAAAACTTAACTAATTTTTAGTGCATTATGAGGTGTGTAAATCATATATAGATTTTGCACGGAAAAATTCTTACACAGTACGGGCTATGGGTAACAATTGCTGGAAATAAAATTTTAAAGCGTTGATTTTTTTTTAATGTTTATTTATATCATAATCATATCATTCTATGAACAAAAATGAAATTTCTTAACATTATCACGATAGTGTTGGAAGGTGTTTCACAATCTATGCCGTAATGCATAAATTTTCGTTGTTGTTTCTTTTAATATATATATATATATATATATATATATATATATATATATATATATATATTTTTGGTGGGGGGTGTTATAGAAATCTTATAGTAGCGCTAAAACGCCGAATTTTCTGTGGCAATCGAATTAACAGCATTGAAAATAAAACTAAGCTGGTGAAAGGAAATATGAGTGCATTCTATAATTCAAAAGATGATAAAGACTGATAAAAGATGATAAAAGATGATAAAGACCGTTGAAAAAAACCTAATGTTAAAGAAAGATTTTCTAGCGAACGCCATATTAAAAGCTCGATTTTATTTAGATGCCAAAAAGTTACAGTACAAGTATAATTTTAAGAATGAAATATAATTATAATATATGCAATAATAGATAAATACATTTTTGTATTAATTTTTGCATTATATTTCAAAAATACTCAGTTAAAACAACTAAAAAAAGGGTATTTTTTTCTAACGGCAAAGCAAAACTTTAAAAAAAAAATCTCTAACACGGATTATTTCATAATTAGTGAAAAACCTTTAATGAGTTTTAATTTCAGAGAATAGATTGTATTTTCGAATTATTTTTTATTTTAACAATTCAACATTTATCAATGAAATATTAAACAAAACTGAAAATTTTTGCCTAAGAACATTTTCTATATATGGGAATTTTACACGTTCCGTGGTAATGAAAGTTGTTAAGATATGCAATTTTTGTTGTTGACATCAGAAAAAGGTTCATCTAAATATAAAGATGACGTACTCTTACACACTCTGAACAGCACAATATGCTACACTTACTAACGAAAACTCTACTTTTTTTCTATACCTTAGATATTGGTATATTGAATTAGAGAATCTGCTTTTTTTTAACACGATATGCTTCAATTATTTAAACAAATTTTATTTTGTATTTTACACTTCTTCTTTATTATTCTTTCTTTCTTCGTTAATGTAATTTTAACTAATCATATCTAACCATTATATTTAAAAAAATGTATTTTGTATTTTACACTTCTTTATTATTCTTTCTTTCTTCGTTAATGTAATTTTAATTAATAATATCTAACCATTATATTTAAACATTGTACAATAAAGTATTTTTTCAGTTTAGTTTTTTTCTTCGGTTTTGCCTAATAATAATTTAATTAAAAAAGCCAAATTAGATAAATAAATTATTTTGACTTTTTAATTAAACTCTTAATTAAATTCAGTATTCAAAAGATCCCTTTTTAATCATTATTATTCGAAAATTGTGTCTAATTAAAACTTACCAGTATTCCTATAAAGAGAATTAAATTGATTTAGAATTATCATGGGGGAAAAATAATTAAATCTTGCAGTTAAAAGAAATATTTTATTATTATTATTATCCGTTACAATGTATATATTTTTTAATCGAGATAAATAATAAAAAGTTTTAGATATTAAACATGTGTTTTAAACGGTATACATTTTTTCAATCAAATTGTCATATTTATCAATTGAATATCGTATAATGTCAAAGTTTTGAATAATTAATGTTATTGAATTTAAATATTGAAATTGAAATGATTGATTGTATATAAAAAAATTCACTATAGTACTAGCTACACTTTGAAACACTTATGTAATGTAAAATAATGTGTTATAGCGATCTTAATAATTACTTAATATTCCATAAAGTTTGTGAGTAGTAAAAGCAAGAAAAAAAAACTATTCCCTTTTTTAATGTTATTAGGTATTTCCCTAATGTAAAATTTCTTCATACATAACAGAATTATGCAGAAAAATAGATATTTCCATACTTTTTATTCTAGGGAATAAACCGCATTATCCGAATTCTTATGTCTCGCTGAATTATAGGAAACGGCCTATGAAAACAATAGATAAATATTTTACGCTTATTTTTTAGTTATAATCTATGTATTTATAAAACTATCTCTACATAAATTAAAATAAAAATACGAATCAGTTGCACAAGTAAAATTTTAAAAAAGAGAGAGAATAGAAATATGAGATTTTAAGACTTTATTTTTCTTCGTTAGCTAATACGTCTTCTCCAAAAAGATACTGCGGTTTATGAAACAAGAAAAATGAAATAGAGTACATGTCACGGTTATATTTCATGTCTCCTTCAAAGAGGGAAGACACGGGTTGAAAGGAGATGAAAAAGAAACTGAAGAAAAAATGTCATGTTATTTATAATCACATATAAAAGCAGGGAATAATATATGTCTGGCATCGCACATTAGATAATTTAAACAAAAAATGCGATCTGAAAAACTTAAAAAAAAAAAAAAGTCCAGTAAAAATAAAATGCACAAAATTTTCGGTTCAGCATATGAGTGTCCATAAAACATATTTAATGAAACATTTTTTTTCTTTGTATCATTTAAGTTTAACACAATGGTTTGAACTAAAGTGTGTAAATTGTTATTAATTCGATACTATTATTGTACCTGCTAATCTTGTAAAGGTCTTAGCAATCTTTTTTTTCCTCGTTTGATTTTAATTTACAAAAACGGAGATAATACTAAAAAATGTTTAAAAAAAAAAAAAACCTCATTAACACATTTTTTCAATTAAAAATCACTTGTCCATGAAAAATAAGAGAAATGTAGAAAATGTGAAAATACTTTTCTGATTTCTATTGAGAAAATATGTTACAACAGACCCCAAAAATGTAACATGTGTACATTTTATTCGCCATGTTGCACAAAAAGACGAAAGTAAACATTCAACTGAATATTCTTTTCATTTATGTTTTAGTTATTGTTTTATTATTTTAGGGAGTTTAGGGAGTTCTTCATTGTGAAAGTATCAAACTCTGAATTTTTTAATATGAACACTTTTAATATCATATTTGGCTTTTTGGGTCGATTTTACCTTGGGATGACAAACGGAAAGTTATTCGGTTAAACAATTTAGGAATGTTTAATGTTCCGAATCCTGATTTTGAATTAATTTGTACATCGTTGCAAAACAGATTGGAATGTGGGTATTTTTAAGGTATAATTCGAAAACTATTTAGCTAAATGAGCTATAATTTTTGTTTCGCATATTTATTACTTAAAAAATATATATATATATCTTTCCGTCGTGTACATTTTGAGTTATGCATTACCCGTATTGCAATCTGTTTTCAAATGACTAGAAATGAATTTAACATTAGAAGTTATACATTTTAAATCTTCATAATTACTAAACTACTTGACAGAATAAACTTCTTGATTGGTATCCTGATGCACAAGTGACAGAAAATTCCACATGTTATTGCAAATTAGGTGTTCGTATTAAAAAAAATTAAGTGTTAGCTATAATTTCACGATGGTGGCAGCCCCCAAGCTTTTTCATAATATAAATTTAAATAATACATAATTTCCCGTGGAATGGTGGTATCCATTTTTTATGATACTAATTGGAGATTAAAATGTATCTCTTTTTAGTGTCGACTATACGTATTTATAAGGTTTTTATTTATTTATATCATCATTATTGAAAACTGGCTATTCACGAATCTAAAAATTTTAATGTAATTCTTGATTCATATATCTGAATTATTTTTAATTACTATATAAATAAAAAATTAAAAATCTAAGAATTAGAAGTTTAATTTTCATATCTGATAAGGTAAAGCCAGGAGAGATGACGCAGTCGGAGAGATTGCGCACATAGAGATTTGGAGGGAAGGAGTAGAGTGAGAGCGCAGCGACTCCAGGTAGTTGTGCAACAACAGTAGTGGAGTACTTGAAAGTGCACGTTGATTGCTTTGAGCGTCTAAGATAAACTATTGCTATTTTGTTATGTTTTCCCAAAGTAAGTGCTTGAATTTTCATAGCTATTCATCAGAATTTCTATACAATGTCAATAGTACAAAATATTTTAAATTTAAACGATTTCTCATAAGCTACTAATCTAGACTAACAATGTGAACATCAGCGGTTCGTTTCAGTAGCGACCATGTTTAAATAAAAGGCCGCGCAACCTCTCCTACCGAAATTGGAGAGTTTGCGCATCTGCTACTTAGGAGAGATGGCGCATTGTTCCAACTAGTTTTCATGCTAGGAGAGATTACGCAGCTTATTGGTAAATTTGTATAAAAAATGTAAAATGAAAATGGACTAATTTTAAGTTAAACGTTTTATTAAGTATACATAATTTTATTTTGTAATCTTATCTGGACTTGCTTTTTCTGGTTCTTTAATTTTTTTTTCTTTAATTAAAATTTTTTAATCGTTTTTAAAATCATTTCCTTTTTCTGATTCTTTAAGCATTAGATTGAAATATTCACTCGCAATACAATAAAATTTGTTCACAAAAACCTTACAGCAATGTCATTTAAGTGTAATTATTATTGTTAAAAATTTAATTGTAGTTATTATTTGTAACAATCTCTCCTACCCATGTGCGCAATCCCACCAACCCTGTAAGGAGAGATTGCGCAAAATAACTTTCTTGGTTTTATTACAACTGTTCTATTAAATTGCAACATAACAACAAAATAGCAATGGAAATGCATAAAAAACAAATAAAGTAAAAATTATTCATGGATAGTTTAGCAAAAAATTAATATTTAGATTTTTTATTGCTGTTATTTTGAATTGTGCGCAGACTATCTTAGCTTTACCTTATGTGTCATCTACAAAGATACACTAATCTTGTTTTGTGCACAAAACAAGAAAAACTACTTACTTTACATGCCACAGTTATATTTCACGTTTTCTTAAAAGATGAAAAAAACGGAAGATGAAAGAAGATGAAAAATGAAAAGAAATATGGGAAGGTGGGGGAACTGTTATAATCAAATGCAAAAACAGGGAATAAATTATATCTCGCAGTGCGCATTAGACAAAAAAATTAAAGTAATTCGATCCGTCAGAAAATGACAAAAAAAAAATTAAAGTAATTCGATCTGCCAGAAAATGACAAAAAAAAAAAAAAAAAAAAAAAAAAAAAAAGATAATGACAGAAAAGATAAATTACATATAAGTAATTGAAAAATGTTAGCTTGTGTATGTACTTTAGATATTAATTATTTCAAAATAAAAATATTGTGCGATAAATCGGAATAATAAACAATTTGAAAATGCCTATAAAATGCATTCATTGAACATATTTTCCGCTAAGAAATACCCTGTAAAATAAAATAACATAAATTTAGATAAAGCGAAATATATTTCAATGATTTTTATTGACAAAGACTGGTTGAAAAATCGCCAAATAAATAAAACTTTCGTAATTTTTTTACTTTTGTTGTATATATACGATATTCCACAGCATTTTTTTTATAAACGTATATAATGAGAAGAATATTCTGTAATGTTTTCCAATTTTTCTGAGTATGCGCTTATGGAGACATTCCTTGTAAGCAATTAACGCCCTAGACAGTACGAAATTTTTGCGTATAAGCTATGGAAATTAAACACACCACGTAATGTACAAAAATTGAGTTAAACTTTAAAATACATACTGCATCTGGAAACGCACTTTCAGCGATTATCACCCATAGACAATTCTCTAACCAAAACATTTTTTTGGGTAACTGTAAATGAATAAATAAATGCTACGCACTTCATATTTTACAGCACAGATCATATCTTGTAGTGCACCTCGGCAACGCACACATAATTCATTATGTTTGAAATAGTGTAACATTTCATATATACACTGCAAACGATTCTTACCCAAAGGACATTAAGTTACGGATTTATTTGAGTGTCCCTGTAAATGAATGACATATGCCATGCATTCTATATTCAAAAGAAATAACGTTGGATAGCACCTCAATAATGCATATAATTTCAGTATGTTTGACATAGTTAACATTATTAAAATATTTTTTCTCTATAGACCATAATGTAACGGAGTAAATTTGTTTGATCTTATAAACGAAGTGTAAATGCTACAAATCCCATGTTCAACAGGAAATGGTCTATAATGACCCTTAATAACATGTATCAAAATCATGGTAATCAAAGAATATTTAAGCGAGTTACAGTACAGACAGACAGACCGACAAACAGATAGACGGCCAGACAGAAATAAGCATAGACAAACTGAAGTTATAAATGCTTTCAACTGCGTTGAAAAGTGTTATTAAAAAGGAATACATTTAGAGTGATTAATTTTATTAGCTGGTATGTATTTCAAAAAAAGATAAAGCGGTTTATAAAAACAAGAATAGAAAAATACAACACATTTTACGGTGATATTTCATCTACTTTTCAATGATGGTACGATAGAATACACAAGATGAACGGAGATGAGAAATAAAAGGGAGAATTGATGGAATCTTATAATCAGATATAAGATCTGTGGATACGCTATGACTCTTAGTGCACATTAGATAAAATGTTTAAAGGAATGCTATCTCGAAAAAAAAACTGGGAAATAAAATAAAGACATAAAAATCAAATTACATCTAAAAAACAGAAAGACAACTAGACAAACCGAAATTATAAACACTTTCAACTGCGTTGGAAAGTGTTATTAAAAAGAATACATTTAGCGAGTTTAATTTTATTAGCTAGTATTTATTTCTAAAAAGAAAAAGTAGTTTATAAAAAAAGAATAGCAAAATACAATACATTTTACTGTGATATTTTATCTACTTTTCAATGATGGTACGATAGAAGACACGAGATGAAAAGAGATGAGAAATAAAAGGGAGAATGGATGGAATCTTATAATCAGATATAAGATCGGTGGATACGTTATGACTCGTAGTGCACATTACATAAAACATTTAAAGGAATGCTATCTCGGAAAAACTGGAAAATAAAATAAGAGCATAAAAAGTAAATTACATCTAAAAAACAGAAAGACAGAAAGACAAACCGAAATTATAATCACTTTCAACTGCGTTGGAAAGTGTTATTAAAAATAATACATTTAGAGTGTTTAATTTTATTAGCTAGTATGTATTTCTAAAAAAAGTAAAGTAGTATATAAAACAAGAATAGAAAAATAAAATACATTTTACGGTGATATTTCATCTACTTTTCAATGATGGTACGATAGAAGACACGAGATGAAAGGAGATGAGAAATAAAAGGGAGAATGGATGGAAACTTATAATCAGATATAGGATCAGTGGATACGTTATGACTCGTAGTGCACTTTAGATAAAAATTTTAAAAGAATGCTATCTTGAAAAAACTGGAAAATAAAATAAGGGCATAAAAAGTAAATTACATCTAAAAAAACAGAAAGACAACTTGACAAACCGAAATAAAAAAACACTTTCAAGTGCGTTGGAAAGTGTTATTAAAAATAATACATTTAGAGAATTTAATTTTGTTAGCTGGTGTGTATTTCTAAAAAGATGATGTAGTTTATAAAACAAGAATAAAAAAATACGATACATTTTACGATGATATTTCATCTACTTTTCAATGATGGTACGATAGATGACACGAGATTAAAGGAGATGAGAAATAAAAGGGAGAATGGACGGAATCGTATAATCAGATATAAGATCAGTGGATACGTTATGACTCGTAGTGCACATTACATAAAAAATTTTAAGGAATCCTATCTCAAAAAACTGGAAAATAAGTTTAAGACATAAAAAGTAAATTACATCGAACAGAATTGAAATCAGTTATTTCAGTATCCGATTGCGCCTGAGAATTTTTTTATAAAACAAAATGTTTACCATATTCAGTATCAAACATATAAACGTGAACTCAAGTTTATGAAATACGATTACTTCTATTATTCGATGTGAGGTAAAAATAATTAAAAACTTCTGGTAAAAGAAATTTTGTTATGTTTTTCATTAAAAAAAAAACCTTATAATAGCACTAAATAAATATATCAAAAACCACGAACATAATCGTATTTAAACACTTACTCTGTTCAGTTAAGTAGAAGTAGTAAACTGCTAAAATTGAGAACAATTGATTGATTATGTGTGAGTCACTCTTTATTATATTTGTAATTAAATAAAAACCTTTAATAATGCCATTTTATTATATGATATAATCTATATGTTTTATTTCAATGCTGTGGAATAAATTTGAATAGTTAAAAAAATAAAATTCCTATGTATTATTTTCGCAAGCAATTTCACCATTAAAGAACACTCTTTCTGCAAAAATAACAAAAACAGAAAAAAAATAGAAAATACTTTGATAAAAAAAAAGACACGCTTTTTCTGTCACAATGGTAGAACCATGACTATTCGAAATCTAGAAAATTTCATTTTATTTATTTTGACACATATGCATCTTTTTTATGTAATTTTTTTTAAATAAAAATAATATATATATATATATATCAATTAAGTTCAAGAATAAAAAGTAAAAAATGAAAATAAATGCATGAGGTAAGGATTTTAATATTTTTAGTTCATATGTCCTCACAGTGGTTTATTAAAGAGAAACATAAAAAACAACACATAACATGTTCCGGTAATGCTCCATGTCTTCTTCAAAGATTTAAAATATGAGATGAAAATTAAAAGAAGAATGGGAGAAATGTTATAATTAGATTAAAAAACAAGGAATAAGTATCACTCGAAACGAATTAGATAAAAATGTTAAAAGGATGCGATCATTCAAAAACTGAAAGTATAATAAAGTACATATGTATAATTGAAAATTGTCACTTTATTTATGTACTTTAGCTATTACAAATTTCAAAGTGAAGTTTGTGCAATAATTTGAAGAATAGAAATTAAAAAAGAAATAGCTTTAAAATACATTCATTCAGCATTTTTTTTTCATTAAGAAATTTTCTTTAAAATAAAATAAACAAGAACGAAACATAATATATTTGTTGTAGAAACGGAAACTATTTTCAACACCAAATGAATATTACTAAGAAATATCACTGTTTCATACAATGAAAACGATAATAGTACCACCTCTAATATAATTATTTTATGCGTCTCTGTAAATGAATATAAGTGCTATGCACTCCCTAAACTATAGCAAACACGTTGTAGTACTTCTCAGTGATGTTTTTTTTAAATTTCAGTGTGTTTGAAATATCCTTATTAAATTCGGTACTTCTCTATTATCCCATCGACCACTTTTCATAACAAAAAACAATCGCCAAACTGTAAGATTAAACGCCAAAAATGCAGTCCAATTTACTTGATGTCAGAAGCATTATACATGTTTGTTATGTCATCAAGTGGTTTTTTATTCATTTGCGTGCATTTTTCATTATGTTTTATTGATTTATTAGTTATTTTATTAATTGGAATAAAAATCGTGTCCTTAAAATGTTATATTTTATTTATTTATTTATTTTGATATTCCAATGGCAACGTTCTCCCGTTTATTTGGCGTTACAATTTGGCGATAGTTTTTTGTTATGGAAAGTGATCAACGGGATAATAGAGAAGTACCTTAAATTCATTAAAACGCATCGCAAAGGATTTTTTCCTACAGAACATAACGTATTGTATTTTTTGGTGCGTTCCTGTAAACGAATTATATATGCTACTTTTTCTATACACTATAGAAAGCCTGTTTTAGTCCACATCAATGATGAGATCAATTTCATTATGTCTGAAGTACTGTAATAAAATTAAAATACATTGGACACGCTTTTTCCATAGAAAATAATGTAACGGAATGTTTTTACGTGTCTCTTTTAACGATCTATAAATGATTTATATTTCATTTTAACATCATTCAATAAAACATTCTATAATAAATATCAGTAACTTATAAAAAAATGCATGGTAATCGGATTATATTTGCGAAAGTAATAGCGCGTATAGATTGACGACAGGTGACATACAAATAGTAAATCCGAATTCATAAATATTTCTTAAATACGTTGAGTAATATTAAAAATATTTAGTTAAAAGTGACAATATTACGTTCATTTTTACTGATGAAAAAAAAATTGGATAATTTGCACTCCTTGCCTCTCTCATAATTATTGAACCTGATTATTTAAAATTTTAGGGAATTATTTTTATTTATTTATCTATTTATTTATTTGTAGTATCCTTTATGTGTTTTTATAAAATTATCTCACGAAAAAAGTAAATAAATCTATGAGTAAGATGCACAAATACAACGTAAACAAAAGAACAGATTTAGAGAGATTAATTTTCATAACATATATGTCTTCCCTAGAAAGACACCGCAGTTTATAAGAAGAAGAAAAGTGAAATACAGTACATGTCATGGTGATATTTCATGTCTTGTTCAAAGATGGAAGTTACGAAATGAGAGGATATGAAAATTGAAAATAAAAAAAACAAGAATGGAATGTATGTTATAATCAGATATAAAATCAGGGAATCAGTTATGACTCTCGGTGCACATTACATAAGAATTTTAAAGGAATGCGATCCGGGCAAAATGAAAGGAACAAACGGTAAGGAAAAGTGAAATATATAAGCAAACGAAAATTTTCAATTTTCAGTTTTCTATCTGTATGGTAATGCGCCTGAGAAATATTTAATAAAATATTTTTAATAGAATTATAGAGAATTTGATGTCTTTTTATGAACTAAAAATATGGAAATTAAATTACTTCCATACTGTTCGATGGCATAGTCAAATTTATACGGTTTTTTTTTCGTTTAATATTTATTATTTTTACTACAACAGGTATAATTAAAACTAAATGATATTTGCTTCTAATTGTTTCACTTCTTTTACAAATGCTTTTTATTTAGTATTCGTTTAATATTTATAAACGAAAATTATCAGTTTTCTATGTGCATGTTAATGTGCCTAAGAAATATGTAATAAAAGATTTTTAATAGAATTATAGAGAATTTGATGTCTTTTTATGAACTAAAAATATGAAAATTAGATTATTTCCATACTGTTTGAGGATATATATTAAAATTTATATATTTTGTTTTCGTTTAATATTTATTCTTTATGCTACAACAGGTACAAATAAAAATAAACGACATTTTCTTCTAATTGTTTCACTGCTTTTACAAATGCTTTTTATTTAGTATTCGTTTAATATTTATTGACTCTTAGTTTTCCTGCTTAGTAATTAACAGTGTTATTTATAGCTATTTTATGGCCAAAGCCTCTACACAAATCACAAACGTTGTTTTTAACTACGTTGGAAAATATTAAAAATATTTAGTAAAAGTGACAATATTGTGTTCATTTTTACAGATGAAAAAAAAAAAGATGGATAATTTGCACTCGTTACCTCGGTCATAAATATTGAACCTGATTATTTAAAACTTTAGTGAATTGTGTTTATTTATTTATTTATTTGTAATATTCTTTACGTGTTTTTATAAAATTATCTCTTGAAAAAAAAATTAAATAAAACGATGAGTAAAATGCACAAATACAACGTAAACAAAAGAATAGATTTGGATAGATTAATTTTCCTAACATGTATGTCTTCGCTAGAAAGACACCGCAGTTTAAAAAAAACAAGAAAGGTGAAATACAGTACATGTCATGGTAATATTTCATGTCATGTTCAAAGCTGGAAGTTACGAAGTGACAGGATATGAAAATTGAAAAGAAAAAAAAAAGAATGGAATGTATGTTGTAATAAGTTATTAAATCAGGGGATAAGTTACGAGTCTCAGCGCACATTACATAAGAATTTTAAAGGAATGCGATCCGGGAAAAACGAAAATAACATACGGAAACGAAGAGTGAACTATATAAGTAAACGAAAATTGTCAGTTTTCTATGTGTATGTTAATGTGCCGATGAAAAAATTACTAAAATATTTTTTATAGAATTATAGAGAATTTGATGTATTTTTATGAACTAAAAATATGGAAATTAGATTACTTCCAATCTGTTCGATGACATAGTCAAGTTTAAACTTTGTTTCCGTTTAATATTTATTCTTTTTACTACAACAGGTATAAATAAAACTATGTGATATTTGCTTCTAATTGTTTCACTTCTTTTACAAATGCTTTTTAATTAGTATTCGTTTAATATTTTAAAACGAAAATTGTCAGTTTTCTAAGTGCATGTTAATGTGCCTATGAAATACTTACTAAAATATTTTAAATAGAATTATAGAGAATTTGATGTATTTTTATAAACTAAAAATATGGAAATTAGATTACTTCCATACTGTTCGATGAAACAGTAATTTTTTTATTTTATTTTTTTCGTTTAATACTTATTCCTTTTACTACAACAAATATAAATAAAACTAAAAGATATTTGCTTCTAATTGTTTCACTGCTTTTAAAAATGCTTTTTATTTAGTATCCGTTTAATATTTATTGACGCTTAGTTTCCCAGCTTGGTAATTAACAGTGTTATATATAGATTCTTTATGGCCAAAGCCTCTACATAATAATCTAGAGCATCATATTATTTACGGGAATATAAAAGAAAAATTTCCTTTAACCCTTTTTATCCTGACGGTAGTTATAAGTACCACTTTAACCCCTTCGCGACGAGCGTGTTTTACAGAATTTTTAATCTGTTAACCCTTTCCAGCGCAGAGAAAGTTTGTTTGTAAAATGATGAAATAATGGACTGACACCAGAAATTACAAACGAATTCATTAGAAAATAAAAACTTGCTTATTTATCGGTACTTAACAAAAGGAAAATTTTAATTAAATATTCTTGGTGCCGTTTGTCAGTTTTGGAACTAAAATTAGGTGTCCTTTTTTGTGACCACCGCCCGTTAAAGGGTTAAGACCGGTTTTTCAAATGAGAAATTTTCACCTAATGGAATCGCAAAAATACTATGATTAGATAAGGAAAACTTTACAAAAAAAATATAACTGGTGGGAATAATCGAGGATTCTAAGCATCTAAAGAGTAGCTGGAAAATTAATTCAGGATATAAAGGGTTAATACATGAAAATACTAAAATTTGTATTTTGCTACGAAAGTTGCAAAACTCCCTTTTACGTAAACATATTTTAATAAGCACAGCAATAAAGGGAATGTAGCATTTATTTCTATGTTTAAAATAAATAATATATGCTGATAAAATAAATCAAGATAAAATATAAACAAATTTGATTTTAACACGTAAAGTTGATGGGTGATAGCTGCTCCACCTTGTCATATTCGTGCAGTTTTCTACACAAAATGAATGTATTTTCGAAAATTCAATACAATTAAGAATTAAAGAATTAAGAATTTAAAAAAATAATTATTTAATAATATTAAGAACATACAACGTCAACAACTCTTTTTAAACACATGATTGGTATTTCAGTTTAACGTCATTAATACTGAAAGCGCTACATTAAGTTTTCGAGTCTTTTTGTCTTGAGTTGTAGCACTTTTTTATTATTTAATATCAGTACATTTAACTGAAATATTATTTTACTTATCCCGATAGAAATATATATTAAATACATAACTAAAAGACGTATAAGTTTTATATCTATGTAACACTTAATGAATATTAAGAGATTTTAATCATCATTAACAATTTGCTTAAAATAATTGCATTTGATATATAATACGTCCGTTTAATTCATTTTTTTAATAATTTATGGTTGGTCTTTTACATTTATAATATCTAAATAAATATTTTTTTTTTTTTACTCGTAAACAAAATTACTTTTAATAGTGAAGCTGTTTTGTCAATTTTACATAGACCTGGCATTATGTTAGAACATATACATATTTATAGAGTATCTCAGTTCTTGTTTCTGAATTTGTCCCATACTATTCAGTACTGATTTTCGCAAATGTAATTCAATACATCAATTTGTTTGTTAAACTGTATTCATAACTATCCTTCTTTCCAACAACTGTTGTTTAAATATTGCGCAAAAATTCTTTGACTGTAAAAATTTCCAATTCAATGCTCCTATTGGGTAAATATTAGTTGTGAGTTAAAATGATTGGCAATGAAATCCCAATACTGAATTGCAACTGTCCTTTTATTGGATATATGTTTATCAAAATAAATATCAATGTTGGAGAAAAATTGGTGTTCTGGTCTATGCGTTATACAAAGATTTCCTGTCACTATCGGCACAATTTGGCCAAATTGAAACAGTCATATGTTGGGCAGTTTTCCATGCCAATATTTAGACATATCCTCTATATTCAAAATAGATCTAATCAATATTGGGACAATATTGCTTTGTAATTATTGAAACCTCATGATTTTTTAAGAAACTCGAAATAATGGCAGATAAAAATATCTCAAAAATCGTAAGCATATTTTATTTCATGCGCCGTACTTCAGAAATTATTATCATTCTCGAAATAAATTCTTGAACTCCTCGAGACAAAAAAAAAGTACAATCTTTATTATTATTAAACTATGAAGAAGCATAAAATCCATAAAAGTAATCTGTAATCAAATCTGAAAATAATTTTATTTCTTTTTCTTAAATTCTCATCGTTTCATAACTGATTTTTTCCGCTTAAAATACAATATCCATATCTACAAAAATACACTTAATGCATGGCGTTATTAGTCTATCCGTTCGATGAAATCATTCCGGCGAAGAAGCATACAAGAAGAAAAATATTTATGGGCGAATAATATGGTGAATATTATTTTCTTCCGTGATCATGAGAGAACTATGATTTATTTATTTATTTATTAAAAGAAAGAATGCAGCATGATTGCTTAAGGTGAGTTAAAGAATTTTTCTTATATGATTAAATAATAAATTTCTTTGGTGGAATATTTGTAGTGATTTTTACAAGGAATTTCAAGAATGTGGCTTTATACATAGAACAGTAATTTCATTAATCATATAAACTACGAGTGGAAATATTATGGCATTTTTCTATGTCTTTTGAAGAATAAGTAAGGTATTTTTATTGGTGTTTTTATCCATAATATTGGGGTTAAATTTAAATTTAATCAATTTGGTATAATACTCATACATCTTAAAATTTTGAAAATATTTTATGTTTTAAAAATTGTTCTTTTTTTATATGAATAAAATCTTTTATTTTTATATTCAAATTCATAAAAATGATATGTTGAATTATAATAAATTAACATTAGTTGAAATAAATGATATAAAGAACATTATATTTTAAAATGATTGATCATACCTTATAAAAGAAGCCATTAACCTATTTTTTTAAAGATTGTTATCTTCAAGTTTTAAAGGTTTGATACCAATAGTTTATTGTTTTTACATATAATATAAAATAGGGTATCGATATACATGGTGCGCCAAAAATCGTTGACACATGTTTGAAATTGAATAAAACAAAAATCAACTGATTGTCATACGAAAGTACGGTTCAAAAGAATATGCTTATAGTGATTGAAAGCTTTATATCAACAAATATTTATTTCAAATATCCCCCATATGAGGCGCGAACTTTCAAACCTGAGGAAAAGCATCATAATAGGTTAAAAAACAAGCAGTCACAGACAATTTATCTTATAGAATCTTCTACACGTTTATAACGTGCGCGCTCTTTGTAAATTAAATAAAGGTCCATTCTGCATGTCAAAGTATGTTCACGCATTGCACACACATACAGAGAGATATGGCCATTTATTGTATATAGCATGCATCATGCATTTAAATCGCCAAATTATCACTGAGAAAATACCCAATAAATGTGGAATTATTTCTTCTTCCTATTTACTGTATAAAAAAAAATCGTAACTGCTTATTTTGAGTTATTGTCGTTCTTTTAGATTTAAAGTTATCTGTGGTGTAAAGCGCATCAATAGAAAATTATATATATATATATATATATATATATATATAATAAAACTTTTCAATCATGAGAAGAATTTACATCCAAACTGCATTCTTCTACGTCAATTACATTGCTTTTCATTGATTACATTGCTTACATTGATTTTCATTGATTACATTGATTTCCATTGATTACATTGATTGCATTGATTACATTGATTCTCATTAAATTTTAAAACATCTCAAAGATTTTTCGTCCATCTTGTATGTCTTCAAACAATAACTGGATTAAAATAGAAAGACAATGCATTAATATAAAATATTTTTTTTATGAAATATCCATTTAGTATTTTTGCGAAAATAGGTCTTATCGTACTCGACATATGCTACATACGGAGAATTTTAGTGCATTTATATAATCGCCCTAATTCGAAAAGGGTGATGAATGATTTTAACACTGATAATTATGTTACTGGAGAGTAATAAAGGCGCGTTAGCCATTAACACGTCAGAATTTGTTTTTATGTAGTATTTAATCTCTATTTCTGAGTCTGTAAAATTTTTGTATTACATAATGTGTAGCAGTTAAAATAATTTACTACACCGTATACTTTAAGATGATTTTTTTTTTGAATTAGCACGTAATTAAATAAAAAAAAATAATTTATGTTTCTTTGTATGTGTTGTGCCCTTATTATTTGCTTTGTAGCTCTAGAAATATTTTGTATAACATTTTAATCTGTAAACATATAGTTAATAAAGAGTTTCGCATGCCAATATTATCCAAAAATATATTCATTTTAAAATCATTTATAAATAACATTAAAATATGTTTGCTGAAATCATTCTTATAAGCATACCTGTAGTTTTACATTAAATTTTTAATAATTTATTTCTCCTTATTTGACTAAATTATCCAGTTCCTTTTTTTAACCATAAAATTAACGAATGCAACAATTTGAAATTGAATTATTTAAAAATATTTGTATTATAAAACATAAGGCATAAATTTTTGTTGTCGATATCATATAAAATTGATGCGATTCTTTGCTGGAAATTAAATAAAGAATAAACTAATATATTTCACAGATATGTTGTTCACATGTGAATTACTATATTCAGTAAATAACTAATTATGAGATGGAATTAGGTATTTCTTCTAAGTAAGTGCATTTCTTAAACAAAAGATGCATTACCATTTTTTGTACTTAATGGATAAAAAGCATTAACTATAGGAATTATTTTGAGCTTTTTCCTAGAAAATGGAACTTTTCATAAATGCATTCATTGTTCCCAAAAAGAAGTTAAGTGGGTGAATTGGAATTCTAAATTGCCTTGGTGCAAAGCTTTTAACAGATCGATATTATATTAAAGATTAAAATTTAAACATAATTAATCGTTTCTAAAAGCCTCTAGAAGTAAGTAAAAATGTTATTTTTGCATTATATAACATGTTGTTAATAGCATAATTCGATAATACTTAAAAATTAACATTAAATTAAAAAATAAACTTTAAAATATATCCGAAATATAGATTTTTTACAACAATTTTAATTAAAAAACGGTGTATTCATGCTGGATGTTAGGGATCAATATATTTTTATTAAATGTAAAATTAGAAAAAAAAACAATTATCTAACATTATACTTAAATTCAATTATACATTTTTTAATACTGAAAATTATTTTTAAAAAAATACACAAGTTCCACTTTTCGTAATGTTATTTTGCATATGAAGTATTTAATTTAAAATGTCTCTATTTTATTCGTAAATGGCGATTCATTCAACTTTATGACGATGGAGCCAGAAACATCTCTTAAAATATAGAGTATTTAAAAGCTTTTCAAATTATTATTAAGTTTTTAAAAAATGCTTTGTAAAAATATATAATGGTTAGCTTTGTTCATTAAGTATCACGAATAATGCATTTATACCGTTAAGTAATTTTAGAAGATAACGCCATGATATTTATGGTGTATAATATTTGAAATAGAATGCATTTTTTTTCCTCTCAAAAAATATGATTAGAAAGCTTGGATATCATATAAATGTACTTTAAAATATTTTACCTTTTCAAACCAAAGTACGATAGATCCTCTATTACGCGGTGTAATGGAATACTTACAAGTGAATAACTTGTATTACCTTTTGTATATTCAATTCAGTAATATTATATGTCACGGGAAATGTATAACATTTCCCTAATAACTTGTTTTGATTGGGCACATATTCAAATAACAGGGTTGAATATCAGTTGACATGTCACCGATTTATATAGTTCTATTGTCTGCTAAATTCAATATTTGAATACATATTCTGCTGTTTATACGTACTATATCTTAATGCGTTTTAGATAAAAAAATTATATTTTCCGGTGCGTTCCCTTCCAGAAAAATTTGAAATCAATAAGAATGATTTAATGCATAATTATTTTACGAAAACATTTGAGTCTACTAGAGATTTTTTTAAATAAAAAAATAAATTATTTTATTTAAAACCAAGGTGCTTGCTTACATATTTTAGTACAAAATATTCTCGTCATCTTCTTGCGTACATTACATAACTTGTTTTAATAAACTCACCAATTTTTTCTAATTTTTACTTATGTTCTATTCTTCATATACTTTAATATGTCATATTCTACATTAACTTTCAGCATAATTTTTGTACAATTTGCTTTACATTCAATTATTTGAAAGACTGTTAAGGCAACTGTTTTTCTGTTTTCATGCATTACATTTTCGAGAATATTCTACAGTTTATTATACGTGTGAAAGATTTTTTTCATTCTTCTGGCGATATGTACACCTTCAATATTTCCGAATATAGTAATTCAGTACAATTATATGCAGTTTATTCAAAATGTAAAATTATGATGTATTCGAAACAAGACATGTACAATGCATTACACATAATATAGACAAACACAATAGTTAATAAGTAAATAAAAAAAACGAATAAATGAAACACATCCTTTCTGATATTATTTATAGGCAAATATAAATGACAGACGAACACTTTTCTAGAGTACAAGCTTATAAAAATCTTACCGCCATCGGACTCGCATAGCAGTTTGAGTGGATCTCCTTCATTATATGGACCAATAACATCTTTCGATACGAGCTTCCCGTCATCGTAAATCTTTGGTTCAGTAGGGGGGACTACAAAGTGAAAGAATATAAAAGTCAGACGATGAAATAAAATATCCCTGGTGATGATTTTATGATGTAAGATAAAGAATCATATAAATGTGATTGACATTAGATTGGCAACAGCATTTTTTACTTAAATTATTTATAAAAATATACGTTAATAATATTTAATCTATCACTAATAATATTTAATAATATTTAATCTAATATCTAATATCTGTTAATATTTAAACTACAAGAATATCTATTTAGGATAATCTATTTACAAATTTAAATTGTTGTTCATTGAGGAATAATATTTAGGTATAAAATTTAATAATTTATTTACAAAGTAAAGTATTCTGTAGGAAACAAGAAACGAAATACAAAACTCCAGCAATATAACATTTGACATTTCGAATCGTGTACATTCATAAATACAAAATATGATGTGTACCCACAAATTTGGGACAGTTAGAAATAAATAATATACAATGAATGTTTTTGAAGATCATTAATAAACACAAAATACTATATTGAACCAAATTTCATTTGCAATGAAAAATGATAGATCCAATTTCTACCTATTTTTTTTAGCAAAATACAAATGCCTTGATAATGAATGCATTTCTGAAATACATTGCACCACTATGCATGTCTTCATTGTTAAATATTAAATTGTCTATTTCTTAAATTTATAATGGAAACTTATAGAATACAGAATTTTTGGTTGTAAGTAAGTATATGGAAAATAATTATCTTCAAGTGTTTTCCCATACATACGTAATATTTTAAATGTCCTATAAATGTCCAATAAATGTACAAATATCCAATGTAATATGTCCAGGTGGCATTACATTTTCCACTTGGATAAGTATTCTAAATATTATTATATTTAGCATATTTACCTAATTTTACGTGAAGTAAAATTTCAATACAACCGCAATGTTACATAGTCGTTTTTGCCTTCGTTGAAGGAATGAAAAGAGAAAGGAGGAAAGGAATTGAATGTAGATAGCAAATGACATACCTGAAAAAATAGAACTGACTGAATATATTCGCAATTATAATGTAGCGTTCGATAGAATTCATATTTAAGGTTTATTAAAATGAGCTTCGACTCAATGTCCAGACTTGCTGACCGACAATTTTATTATACACTATATTGCCAAAGGTGACCGGTCACTTGCGATTTTAGATGTTTTGTTAACTATCTAGAAAAATACACGAGGAATTAACCTGAAACTGCACGTGTTGAAACAGTATAAGAATAGGTTATATATTTCCGCGAAGATTTTTTCCCGAAACCCCATAGGGGACTGTCAACAAATTGAAAAAGAACGAATATGTTTTGGATTATCCTGTCAAAACTAGTGTAGCAAAAGCGTTTAAACTCGAGATTATTAATGAGTGGCTTATTGTAATATACTGTGTTAATTTTTATGAGGATAGCATGTATACTCGAAAAGAAATTAAGGTTTTTATAAAAACAGTCCCAAATTTTACCAAGTTTTTTGCTTATAATTTGCAGAGTCCTTAATATAAAAAAAAAAGTTATTTTGAGAAAATATGTCAAATAACATTGTACACAATACTCTGTAATCGGAATTAAAAAATAAAAATTGGATGAAAAATGAGTAGGTTTACTAAACAATGTTTCACTGCGCATGCGCGAATGCAATCAAAATATGATATACATAATGTATTAGCTAAGTATATAGGGCAACTTTTGTCAAAGTCTCAAAATCATAGCTTGAAAATTCTGAAAATTATCGTCGATAGAATAAGCTCGAAATACGTTGTTCCCAAAAAGAAGCAAAAAGATGAGGGGTTGTATCAAATATCTGTTGATTTGAGTCAAGATAGCGTACACAATATTGCACGTACTACTATATTTGGATACAACCCCTCATCTTTTTGCTTCCTTTTGGAAACAACGGATTTCGAGCTTATTCTATCGACAATAATTTTCAGAATTTTCAAGCTATGATTTTGAGACGTTCACAAACGTTGCTCTATATACTTAGCTAATACATTATGCATATTATATTTTGATTGTATTCGCGCATGCTCAGTGAAACATGTTTTAGTAAACTTGCTCATTTTTCATCTAATTTTTAGTATTTTTTAATTCCGATTGCAGAGTATTATGTATAATTTTGTTTGACATATTTTCTCAAAATAACTTTTTTATATATTAAGAACTCTGCAAATTATAAGCAAAAAACTTGGCGAAATTTGGGACTATTTTTATAAAAACCTTAATTTCTCTTCGAGTATACATGCTATCCTCATAAAAATGAACACGGTATATTACAATAAGCTACTTATTAATAATCTCGAGTTTGCACGCTTTTGATACATTAGCTTTTACAGGGTAATAAAAAAAAAATATTCGTTATTTTCAATTTGTTAACAGTCCCCTATGGCGTTTCGGGAAAAAATCTTCGCGGAAATATATAACCTATACTATACTGTTTACACACCTGCAGTTTCAGGTTAATTCCTCATGTATTTTTCTAGATAGTTAACAAAACGTCTAAAATCACAAGTGACCGGTCACCTTTGGAAATATAGTATATTTTAAGGTTATCTAAGTATCTATCATACTTCGAAATATCAATGATGGCAAACGTCAATTTAATTTATTATTACTAATTTATTAATATTGTTTATTATTTTATTTTTTTATTGCATCTTTAAACGTACATTTAACCAATATCACCCCGCGATCAAGGCAACTGACTTTATTAAGTGAATTTATTTGATATAAATAAATATTAAAGTAAATAAAGTTCAGTTTATTTATTTATTTATTTATTCATAATATCAATTATTATTATTATTATTTGTATTTGTGTTTTTATTACTATTATTATTATGATAATAATTGCTATAAAGCAAGCCAAATTTAAGATCTGAAGAAGAGACTAGTAAAATCTCATAGCCATTTTTGTGTCATTTAATGCAAATCCCCAAAGCTTAGATAATACTAAAATATTGTGTAATTAGCATCCATACGTTTTGCATATCACAAATATTGAAAGGGGGTATAACAAACAAAATATTTTTAGATGTACTACATTTTGAGATGGTAATATAAAAATGATAATCTATCAATTACTCAATAATATACACCAGGCATAAATTATTTTAATTAGCTCTATGATATTCAATTTCATGTTTATATGAATTATTAAATTTTAAATAGTTATTGTACGCTGTATTTAAGAAAAGGTTCAGATTACTTATTTTACAGGTTCGTGAATTAAATGCATGTTTCGTGCATTAAAAATGAATAATAATAATAAAAAATCTTTAATTGGCGGAACATACTTTTGAAATTTTTTTTGATTGTCAAAGTTTCAAATTTATTGACTAATAGCCCGTCCGAATTTTCTAGCGTGGTCCAATAAAAAAACATTTTTTATTTTAATTTGCCATAAGCAATTGTTACACTCGCAAAATTTTTAAAATAAGAGTGAAAAATCCCGTACAGTTTATCTATTATAAAATAACGATATGCTTAAAATTGTTCTAGATTTTTTTTTCAATTATATAATAAAATAAAACAAGCATTTTTAAAAAACCAAAAATACCAAAAATACCAAAATTTTTTACCAAAATTAAAAATGAATTATATATCTGAAATATATAAAATGTATATATTTTAACTTTTTATGGTTCTCAAGATATAATAAGAGCGCAAAGCAAAATTCTCATAAATAAAAAAAAATTATTCATATAGATTTTTTATCTCTGTAAATCTTGTGTGTGTGTGTGATTCTATCATAATACCACAAAAAAATATACACGCATAATTTATTTTAAATTAGAATGAATAATCACCTACAATATATCTTTTTTAATATTCTTTTTATTATGGTTCGTAACAATGGTGAAACATTTCTTTTGAATCTTTTGCCGAAAAGATTCTGTCGATCACCATTTTTATGGCAGATTTTTTTTTTTCTAAATTCCACTTCTTTCTTTTCCCTTTCATGCCTTGTATTCCAGAATGCTGACTGGTCACAGCTGTTCAAATTGCTTGCATCATTAACAAAAAGAAAAAAAAAAGGATTCCGCCTCTTTTTTCTTTTTTTTCGTCTGTCCTTCGTAATGTTGCTGAATTTCATTATTTTTGGTTCCGGAGCATTTCTGTTAAAAATCGAATGTGGACGTTTTTCAACATTTTTTATAAGTTAATCTATGATTTCGGGCTTTCTGTAATGGCTAATTTACTCAAATATTTCTTTTCTGTTAGCTTGTTCTTGCGTTTTTTTGCTTATAGTTAACATTTTAATATTTTAAAAAAAATTACAAAAGAAAAAAAATCAGCATGACAGATAGCAGCAAAATAGATTTAATCATTTCTTTTGCATAATACTTTTAATGGTTAAAAAAGATAAAAAAAAGTAATACATAAAGAAAGAAAGGAGTTTTGAAATTATACTGCGAAACAAACTAAACCATGATTTCTTTTTTTTTTCATGTATTGATTATAGGATTTAGAGTCAAACATAATGTTTGCCTGGCGACAGATAAATAAGAATTGTATGCGGTTTTGATTAAAGCAATGGTCTAAAGCATTATTTTCACACAAAGTGAAACAACTGCCGGTAAATTAAAAGATAAAAATATTAAATAAACATTCTTTAAGTTAAAATAAATATAAAATGCTTAAGTGATTCAAACAGAACACAAAAAGACTTAAAAAAACTTTTAATATAAAGATCGATAGATGTTTCAACGCTCAAACCGCGTCATTAGCAAGAACTACTAATAAAGAAATATTAATTTTCATGTTTTACAGTTGACTATTTTAAGCAGCAGTTTTTTTCAACATATATGATCTCGTGATTTATGATTTTCAAGTTTATTTTCAAAAATTTGCGAGAATAGTTTGTTTATCGTTGTAGTTCATGATAATGGGCTGTTTGAGCGTTGAAACTTATCTCAATCTTTATATTAAAATGTTTTTATAAGCTTTTGTGTTCTGTTTGCATCACTTAAGCATTTTATCTATATTTTAATTATTATTAGTGAACTATTATATTATTATGCATTCTTTAAGTTATTTAATTAAAAATAACTTATAAGAAATATATGTCATTTCATTCTAGAAAAATGTCTACTTCATGAATAAATGTTACAAAATTAAAACTTTCTGATGATCCTCTATTAAAAACTATTTACATATTCAGTTATCTATTGAACACACTCGAGATAAAGCTGTGAGTATAATGAATGTACATCTCATAAAATAAAATTTATTATTATTATATAATTTTTATCCCTGTAAATCTTGATTCTTACATGATACCATACAAATATTATGCACGCATAATTTATCTTAAGTGAGAGCGAATAGTGGTTTACAATATATCTATTTTAATATACTTTTTTATTATGCATAGTAACAATGACTGAACATTTTTTTTTAAATTTATTGTCGAGAAAATTCTGTCGATCAACTTTTTTAGACTAATTTTTTCCACCAAATTCTGCATTTGTTTCATGACTTGTATTGTAAAATGATGATAGATAGACTACAGCTGTTCAAATGGTTTGTATCATTAACGAAAAAAAAAAGAAGGAATCCTTTACTTGTTTTTTGTACGTTCTTCGTTATTTTGTAGAATTTCATTATATTTCGTTCCAGAGCAATTGTGTTAAAAGTCGAATGTGGATAATTTCCAGCAAATATTTTTTTATAAGTTAAGCTTTGTTTTTGAGCTTCATGTAATGGTTATTATGCACAAGTACTTTTTTGTTAGTTTATGTTTGTATTTTTTCTCTTATAAAAAATGTTTAAAAAAAGAATTAGCATGATAGATAGCAGCAAAATAGATATCAGCATTTCCTTTGCATGATATTTTTAATAGTTAAAATATCAAACAGATGAAAGACATTAAACCATGAAAAAATACGTTATCAAAAGATACGATGTTTTGCATTTTAAGGTATTGACTGTATGATAGAAATTCAAATATATATAGATAAATACAGATAAATTAGAATTTTTATCAATTTTGGCAGAGGGGATTTCCAAAACAGTCACGTAGGATGAAAAAACTGGAAGCTATTTACAAATATATATATATATATATATTCTCTCTCTCTCTCTCTCTATATATATATATATATATATATATATGAAACAAATTAAAAAATTTTCGCCGTTGACCTCATTAAAACTATAATTCTGTGTAAATCCCATTATTCTAAATTATTTTCTCGCTCCAGTATTTCGATTGTCAAATTTACATCTAGCAAAATATAGTTTATTCCAAATTCATTCTCTTAAAAAATGGCGCTGATAGATGCTCTATTAAAATTACGCACTTTTATTTCTTTAAATAAAATGCATCCTAGAATTTAATTCTTCTAAAAAACACCAATCTCCCAGCTAAAAATATTTTACTCTTTTGAAATAACAACCTATGAATTTCTTTTCTTTATTTTTTATTTCCCTACGATTCCTGACAAAATATTACTCCTTAAATTATGAAAGACTTTAGTCTCAATGTAAAAATTATCTTGGCATCTTGCCATACTTAATAAAACCTATGTATTCGTTTGTCTTTGCTTCTCTTCTTATTTATTCGAAAGGAGTAGATTTCACGAGATTGTTCTCGAAGCATTTGTTGCCGCGCTTTTTCCAACTCACGGTAAAATCGCTTCCATATAAGAGAGCCGGAGAAATTAATCCGAACGCGCTGATTGGTCGAGAGACTTTTTAGATAGCATGTATTCTGGAGCGTTGACAAAAATGATATACGGCGTTTTACCGCGTTTTGAGTCAGACTGTTCCGGGATCTGGCGGTGTATGCAGCCCCGTCATGTACTTCCTAATCTTCGAATGTTCTCCTTGGCCGCCGATATATTCGATAAATTACCTGTCTATACGAACCAAAGATGTCTTCTTAATATAATAATTTAAATCATCAAGTCTTCTTCACGGTCTTAAAATCAGCATGGATAGATTTTGCTACGTGACAAGTAAAGCATAGCCAATTTCTTTTGATTTTCGAATAAAATGTGAACCGGAACGAACTGCCTCTTATTTTGAGTTCTATACGTTTACAATGAAGTGGTTTTTCGGTGCTTGACTGTAAAATTCCTGGGAGAAACCCTTGCCTTGAGTATGAGTCTACAAAAAGTATGGTAATGCAAGTAGAATCGTCACATAAAAATGCAGATATATTAGAATTTTTATCAATTTTGGCAGAAGGTATGTTCCAAAACAGTCACGCCGGGTGAAAAAACTGGAAGCTATTTACAAATATATATATATATATATATATATATATATATAGAGAGAGAGAGAGAGAGAGATAGAGTTCAAAAATAATATATTAAGAATAAATTAAAAGTAACCTATATCCTATATATTTATGTATCATTTCATCTCAGAAAAATATCTACTTGAGTAATGAAAGTTACAAAATTAAAAGTGTGTGATGACCATTGATTAAAATATCTTAACGTATTTAGTTATCTTAGATACTTGAATTAAAGTCGTCATATGATGTACTTCAAACTTTTAGAAATCGATAATTATATCAGATGTTTACATGTGATTAAAACAATGGGATAGTGTATGTGCGTAAATTTTCGGGCAGCCGTTAGTGTTATGTAAAATCGTATATAATCGCAATACTACTTATACATCGATTAAAAGTCAATCTACGTATGTGGTACACCAATGAAAATTATTTGCAATATATGTCAACTATTATATTGTGACGTTGCAATAAAATAGTTAGGATAGCAATTGTTAGTGAACAAGATTACTTTATTCACGACTAGCAGAGCAACAAAAACATACAAACACTGGTATAAACACACTGATGTTTTCGAAAAACTAAAAAGTCTTGTCAGCAGGTATATTACTCTGCTCAAAGGTTCCTTCCTGTTCGTGGGGTAGTAGAGGGAAATGCAGTACTCTCTTCCAATTTGGCTTTACGCACGCCGTCCACTACCGTGTCAACTTAGGAGCGTTCCGATACAAATTTACCAAACAAAACCCGTACATGGTATAAAAAACACAATTACGTATATGAGTATAATCCTTTAGAGTATTAACCATAACTCATTTTTTTAAACTGCATTATATTAATAGAATTTCATTAATTTAAATAATGCTTCCATTGCAGTGAAACCTTCAGCTTAATGAAAAGATATATCAGTTCGCGGCGCTGGGACGGTTTTAAATGAAATACATGGCTTTTAAGAATACAATCAATCCAAACTATTAATAAAATGTTCTAGTGCTAAAAACCAAAATGTTCGGTACTCATACAAATATATAACAAAACAAAGAAATGTCTAAAAGGTTATTACATTATTATATAATTTTCTGAACCAGTAATTAAAAGTGCTTAAAACACATTGGAAAGGATTTGCTAGTTGCGAAGTTATACTTTTATGAAAACGTAGGAGAAGGGGGCCTAAAATGATCTTAGCGGACAAAACGATCCACATATGTTTTCTTACAGACAAGTCACGTTATCTGCCAAGTAACACAGATTAGTTGTGCCACATGGAGAAGAAACAATGGCTGTATTCAAACAATCGTGGTATTATGCGTCTGAATAAAATTCTTTGAAAATCAGATTTTATAACATATGTTATAAGATAAGCACTAACCTTCATATTAATTTAGATATACAGTTTTTCATGTACAGAAATATGACTTGGATTACTTAATTGAGTGTGCTTTTAGATGCGAATAACACTTACGTAATTGTCATAACTACTTTTATATCCTTCATTTTGCCGATAAAAAACAATTTACAATTATTTTTAAATGAAGGTTCATTTTGCCTTTTGTTGAGGGTAAAATGATTATTTGGACAATTTTAAAAAAATCTATTTTTTTCATTACACAATTAGGGTTTAAAATATTACTAAAATACAGGGTGTCCATAATTAAACGACCCTACTTTAAAGTTATCTACAAACGAAACTATTCGTCAGAAAGTTGTGAAATTTTGTGAAGGACATAATGAAGGAATGGGAATTTGTTTAGGCGAAAAAAAGTAGTTCAAAATTTCGCCACCAGATGGCGTTTTTAATGAGTCAATCGCGTTTGAAACATTCTGTAAGTCGTGATAAACCAAGAACTTTACCTGATCTTAAAGCCATGTTCACATGTTTTTACCATTTCCCAGAACGCACTGTTGTCAGCTGTGGAACATGCTATCCTATCATTCCAGCTGGTAGCTGAAAATGATGGCCGTCATGTGGAACACGTTTTTTTGCAATAAAATATGTAAACTATCTAAAATATATTCTAAATATATAATTCATTAAATGTTCTTGGTTTATCATGACTTACCAAATGTTTCAAATGCGATTGATATATTAAAAACGCCATGTGGTGGCGAAATTTTGAACATTTTTTTTCTTAAACAAATTCCCATTGCTTCATTATGTCCTTCACGAAATTTCACAACTTTCTGACCAATAGTTTCATCTGTAGACAACTTTAAAGTAGGGTTGTTTAATTATGGACACCCTGTATGTTTATAATGCGAAATATAGTGTACAACATACTAGCAAAGGGCCAAAGTTTTATTTAAACAGTTATGTTATTTTACGCAAGTTTCCCCTTAAGGGAAGCCCCACCAGTGGCTGAGAGGTTGTGCTATCGAAGCTGGTAGACGGGAGGTGCTGGGTTCAATCCCAATCGCGCCCGTCGGCCTAATCGTTCGGAGTTTTCGTGGTTTTCTTCGAGCCGTGGATTTATCCATGCGTAAATACGGATTAGGTTCCCTTAGAAAGACCCCCACGAAGGGCACTCCCCCCGGGCCTATATCCCTAGTGCAGATAATTGGCCGTCAATAATCAACCCAACCCAACCCCTTAAGGGAAACTTAATCATTTTAGACCGACTTCCCCAGACTGTTTTAATATAATAAATGCACTCTGCTTAAAACGCCAAAAATATGTATATATATAACAAATGGAAAGAATAAAGTATTTTTGTGGAACATAAAATATATGAAATATTTATCTTTCATTCTTCTATCTTTTCTGATTTAATATATTATGAGTAAAACATTATAACCGTCTAAAACTCACTTTCATGCGTAGAGTATTTCTCGTATATTAAAAGAGTAATGAAGAAAATTATTAGAGTTCCAGCAGAATTTCTATGAAATTTAATATATCCTTCATGATATTTTGATTCCTAATTTCCATGCGTGGAAAATCATAAATTAATCTCGTATTAATGTTTACGAACGAGTAGGTAATATAAATGAGCTTTGCTCCGTTTGACGGAAAGCATTATATGGTAGGAATTATATAATATATTGATTATGTGAGATGTTATATGATTATGTAAAATTCATAAAATTATGTCTTTAATACTTTTTTGTTAAGCTTTAACACAGAGTTTTGGTTTAGTGCATTAACAGGAAGATGGCAAATTAATCTCTAAATTTAGAAAATGGCCACATTAAACCAAATTTAAGGGTCCGGACTTATTTTTATAACTTTTACTTTATAAAAACGCATAGTAAAGCAGTACAAATATAATTTTTAATGTCCAAATGGAAATTAATGCATCTCTAATATTAAGACTTTCTGAATGTGTACATCATTAAAAAAATATATTTATGTTTTTATTTACGATTTTTTGGAAAGCGTACATCTTTTTATATTTAAACGTTTCTGTTTATAATAGCCTATTTTAATATTTGTAATATATATAAAAAATATTCATGTGAAATCTGAAATATAAATCAAAAATTTATCCATCAAACCGACGGTAGTAACAATGTGGTTTAACTGGTGAAAATATAATTTTCGAATTAAACCTTTAACGTATGATTCGTGTTTTCCATCTTAAATAATATTTTTAAAAAAAACGTTAAATTATTTTTTTAATCTCTTAATCTGACGTAAAAGGGTTCTGATATTTTCTTCTTTTTTATTAGATTAAAAAATTGCAAAATATACATTAACAAAATAATTTTATTTCATGATTTTTATTTCAATGTTATAGCATAAATATACTTTTTTACCCCACATTTACTGTTTTGCTTTGTATATTATTTTAACGAGCAATTAAATCTGCACATAATTTATCAAAATAAATCCTGTAAATTGAAATTGCATACACGTTGTATTACGTGTGTAAATTGCATGATATGCAAGTTCAAATATTTCATATTTTTGTCAGTCGATGAAGCCAATTATTTTATTTTAATGAAAATACTCTTGGGTATAATTTGAAGGATTTTGCTAACCAAAATTGTAAAATACCCATTCATTATGGTAATATTCCAATAATACAGAGTGTCCTGATAAATGTGTAACAAATTCAAAAATTCCTAAAAAGATAAAAGTAATGATATAACTGAATTAGATTTTAGTAAATTTTATTTCAACAAACGAGAATTTTGTTTACTGTGTAAAAATTTTAATAAAAATAGTAGCCAATAGAGGAATCTATTTGAAATATAATTCGATAATTTAACGATAAACAGCGTTTATTCCCATCAATGCGGATCTTAGGGAGGGTGGTCACTCCCTTGGGCAATGGGGCTATTGGTCTACATGTCCTTTGTGTGATATGTCCAGGATGACATATCTGTGAAAATTTCAGAGCTTTTTTAACTCTCAAGGGATCAAAATGGATACACCCGTCTTTCTTATGTTTCAACGCATACAATATCTAAAATACAATTATTGCCAGAAAATATTTTTTCAAAAAATTATAACGTACTAGCTTGCTTCGCCTTCTAGTGGGCCCCTAATTACATCGGGATATCGAATAAAATAAATTTCGGACAGAACGAACCACAGGTTTGGGTCCACGCTACCTATGGTAGTGTGCACCGGAAGTGCTATGCACGCTCCGGTTTCTTTACTCCAAACAAAACTCTTTCCGAAGAAACCCCCGGCAAGGTCTCTGCTGCCTAAGGCGCGTATACGATGCGTGAATAGTTGCTCCGCAAGCACAGGAGCGTCTTTCCGGGTTAACCGAGTTTCGGAGACAGCGTATAGTGTCCTAGTGACGTATTTCTTTAAGAACAAAACCTCCGCTTCCAGTCCCTGCTGACTGTGGAACTCTATACCGGCCGAAGCTCACCCCAAAGTTGAATATTATGATTCATTTGCAACAACTTTATGCTGCCTAAAAAATGAATCCATCAATCTTTTCTATAACAACAAAATGGAGAATATATTCCTTTTTTTCCGAAAATGAGATCAAACGTTCCGCTCTCAGTGAACAAAACCCTCCGCAAAGTTGAATATATATGTATAAATTTTACCTCGAATTTGTATGAGTTCATATTTTTAAACGAAAGTGTTTCTTTTTCTGAAGATGTTTGAAGATCGTAGTGAAAATTGATATCCGAAGAAACCCCCGGCAAGGTCTCCGCTGCCTAAGGCGCGTATACCAGGCGTACATAGGGGCTACACAAGTACAGGAGCGTCTTTCCATGTTAACCTAGTTTCGAGGATAGCATATAGTGTGCTAGAGACGTATTTCTTTAAGAACAAAACCTCCGCTTCCAGTCCCTGCTGACTATGGAACTCTATACCGGTCGAAGCCCACCCCAAAGTTGAATATTATGATTCATTTGCAACAACTTTATGCTGCCTAAAAAATGAATCCATCAATCTTTTCTAATACAACAAAATGGAGAATATTTTTCTTTTTTCCGAAAATGAGATCAAACGTTCCGCTCTCAGTGGACAAAACCCTCCGCAAAGTTGAATATATATGTATAAATTTTACCTCGAATTTGTATGAGTTCATATTTTTAAACGAAAGCGTTTCTTTTTCTGAAGATTTTTGAAGATCGTGGTGAAAATTGATATAAATATAATTAAGTGGCGTCCACTGGCGGCATTGTGATGACATTTTATCAACATTTGACATGAAGCTTAAGGAACGTAAATATAATTTTTTGTGAGAATCGAATAAGGTTAACCTTACTTATGACGCAAATTAAAAGTCAAATAGCCCTCTAGCGCAGAGAAAATAGGTTCAAATTATGAAGTGCACGTGTCAATGAAGGCTTAAATATTTCCAATAGGACAAAAAAATAATTATAATTTTCTGATAATTAGAAGATAAGGAAAGGCACTAAGCTAAAATGAACGCAAGATGTCTCTCATTTAAGCATTTTAGGCTCTTGGTATTAATATTTCTTTATTTATTCATTTTCATTTCCATTCTGCTTTCCCCCCCTCCCCTCCGCATCTTTGAGTTATAAAAATGTGGAATTATTATCTGAACAGTCAAAATTTTAAGTCATTACCTGCAATATATATATATATATCATAGTTGCCAACCTCCCGATTTTTTTCATACCAGTATTTTTATGAACAAATATTTGTTTTATTTAATCGTACAATTTCTTCAATTCAATAAAGCGAAAATTTTTGTAAGATTTTACTGGTGTTCAAAAAATCGGGAGGTTGGCAACTATGATATATATATATATATATATATATATATATATATATATATATATATATATATATTATTGATAATAAGTAAAATTACCGTCTGATTTTTACAAAACTTTATAAATTCAACGTAAAATAGTTTTCTACTTCTGCTGTGAAACTTTCAGATTAATATCTTAATTAATATTTTTATTTTCGCTAATTTTAAAAATTTTCGATTTATTTTCTTTTATTTTGGAAATGCGGTTCAGGGAGGTCTGCTGATCTGTGGAAACAGGTTTCTTTTTAGTTCAGTTTTATTGAATGTCATGGGAAATCATATCTATATATGCGCGTGCTTTCGCAATTTTGTGATCAAACCTGAACAAAAATCACTTTTCGATGAGTTTTTAATTAACATCTCGGCTAATTATAAAAAAAATAAAATTCTGAACCTCAGGTGCATCAGAAACTGCATTAGACTATTCTCACCTTAATTTGTATACCTCTAGGTGCGGTAGATTTCGCTAGCCATCGCCACCAAACAAACAGACAGACATACACACAGTGCGAAACTTTCGTTTATTAATAAAGAAAACAATTCTAAAGATTTTTTTAATTAAATGACAATTTTTTGCATTTTTTTTCTGATTACATAATGAATGAAAATGAGCAACTATAAATAAGTGTAACTGTCAGAAATAAACGCTTACGATGGTAAAAACTATTCATAACTACTGAATAAATGTGTTTTAATGAGCTCCGAAGTATTATTTAGTGAGCAACTTCAGATCTACAGAAGCAAACAATTTTATATGCAATATATTTCAAATACATTTTACCATAATTCTGGAAAAATAAGTTAGATTGTCTTTAGATAAGGTATAGACCTCAATAACAAGTAATAAGTCTTTGTGATATTATTCCCCCATGAATGAAGGAAGAATAGCTAAATTAATGAAGAAATGGATTTTTTTATCTATCTGAAAGATCATCAAGATTTTCAGACGTACAATCTTGAACAACTATGGTAGAAAACAGGAATGTTTGCTCTAAATTGTTGCTCTATTCAATACGGTGGACTTTTTTTCAACCAGTCATTATAATGAGAAAGTCGCTAAAATGTACTGTCATTATATGTGTCATATACTGGATATGAATAGTTTAGTAGGGAGGAGTTTGCAATAGGTATGTAAATACAACCTTAAATTCCACGTTTGTAATGTCACCTCTACCTTGATAACTCTCTAGATCCGCCCATAATTGGCATTCAGGTAAAATTTTACAATATACCTTAACCGTCGCCCTAATTCTTTGCTCACCAGTATGAAAGTAAAAATTTTCAAAAATAAAAAAAAAATTAAAAAAAACGCAAACTTATTTTTCCTCTAAATAAACAATCAAATTCTTGAAATGTCAGTCTTCTAAAATAAATTGTATTGAATAAAATATATAAAAATGTCACACACGTAGATTTGGATATGTAAAACATTTCCCTTCTTAAAAAAAGAAAGACATATTCTTTTGGGTATGTGCATTTAAAGAAAATTTTCTCAAATTGCAATTGGCTGGTTGTTTCCAACTATAAAAATGATTGCATCTGGGACTGATGGCATTTTTTGTTTAAAAGAAGAGCGGTTTCCAATTAACTAATAAGATGAAAATGGATGATAAAAGATTGACAGTAGAAGACGGTAAAAAGATAATCTAAAAACGAAATAGTGGGTGTCTAATAAGGCAAATAGACAAGGATTAAATGTCTAAGGGAGACAACTCGTCTTGACTAACCAGGGCGTAGAGCGTATAGCCTCCCCCGAAATAGGCAAGGATTTGAATATTCTGGAGTCAACAGTGTGTTATGTTTGGAAAACTTTTGTTGCAATGGCGATATACAGCCAAGAAACAATACCGGACGCCCATCAACAACAACGGCCCAAGAAGTTCGAACGTTGCGTCGAGAGGTAATGAACATAAGAACATAAATGGTGACAGAATCCTAATAGCTATGGCAAGACAGCATACGGAGATCAGTGACTCATACAATGGTTACAAAACGATTACATAAAAAAGCTTCATATCTTACAAAATCAAACGTAAACCGATGTTAATTACTGCTTAAAAAAGGAAACGTTTTCTGTGAGCTGTGGGCAACTTAAAACGGACATATCAGCAATGGAAAAATGTTATAGGATTGATTAAATGTCCTTTTCCAGTTTTGTGTGGAAATATCGGTCGTCGGGTTGTATGGCAAGCAAATGAAACTTTAAAGCCAAAATGCGTCAAACAAGAGTGCAATTTTTTGTCTTTTGTTCAAATTTAGGATGTTTTGGTTATTCTGGTGTCGGCCAAATAATGCGATATGACGGGACTATGAATGAACAACGTTATCAGGACATTTTGCAAAATCAGTTGTTGCCTTCAATTCAACAACTTGACCTTCTATCGGGTTATCTTTTTCAACAAGGCTTAGCCAAACCGCATACAGGAAGAACAACAGAAGCCTGGCTTCAGCAAAATCTTATTCCTGTGCTAGATTAAGTTCCAAATTCACCGGAAATCTATCCTATCGATAATTTGTGGCGATACTTAAAGAAGAAAGCTCGAAAAAGAAAACCACGTGACAATCAGCAATTGAAAAGAATTCCTTTTAAGGAATGGTCAAAAATCCCAAATTCTGAGTGCCAACGATTAGTTTCAACTATGCCGATAAGGGTGAGAGATGTTTACACTGTCAAAGGAGGACCAGCGAAGTGGTAAAACTTATCCATTTCTTCTCACTTGAACATGCGCGAAAAATTAGGAATATAAGAAACTTGTGAGGAAATTGATTTCATTGACCACAAAGTTTTTGTCGTTTAGTTTTTTTTTTTTCAATTTCACTATATAGTAGTAAAAAGTATCGTTTTTCATTAAAAATAATTTACACAAAGTATTTCGAATTCTTTTTACTTTTAGAGTAAAAGAAAACATCAATAAACTAATGTGCGAAATATTAGGGCCATGTGTAAGGTATTTAAAATATCAAATGCAGAATGTGTCCGACACCAAACAGGTTTATGCCTCTGGAGTTACTAAGGCGTTAAAGAACGTTTTTAAACAGAAAATATTCTGCATGTATTAAGCTATGCTGCGTGTTTCAGTTAATAATGTTCTCATTGGCCTGCAAAATGTAATTTTTTGTAACGCAAACAGATTCAGCATTTGTTTTAAAATGTTTGTTAAATTTATCTCAATGCAAATAAACGTTGTTACAACATAATGTTTGTGTTTTATTATGTACTGCGGTAATATTTCATTACCCTTTTTTTTTTCAAAAAAAGCAATATTTTTGCATTCACTTTGTATAATTCAATTTAATTAGTATATTCTTTTTCGTGTAGAGCAATAGCTGTTTGTAACAACTAAGCAAATCTCTATTGTACACAATGTTGTTTCGATATATATTAGACATTTGCTGCTGTTTTCTGTCTGTAGATAAAAATACACTTTGTTATTGCTGTTAAATTTTCCCCTGTGAAACAATGTTATAAATATATATTTCCTTTCATAAAAGAAAAAAAAGCAAACTTAAAGATAAGATTAAAAAAAAGCTGATTTTAACAAAACACATTTTTTTATTATTTAAGATAATTTTAACATATAAACAGATTTGACAAATTTACGTAGAACTGTGTTAATAATTTCAAGAGAAGTAAACATGTTTCGAACCAAAGAATGTATTTAATGAAATGTTCCTTGTCTGTATGAAATACACATTTTATTTAATTTCTTATGAAATGTCTTACCATAAAAGAATGTTTATTGAACTACAGTCAATTGACACATTTTTATAAGCTGCAAATATATAGAAATATATTGTTATAATAATATTAGAAAACACGAATCTTACCAATGACTTTTAGCGTTATGACAGTATTAACTGTCCTCGCCTTGTGAAAATCGACTCTACATCTATATTCTCCAGCGTCTTCTTCCATTACTGGATCCAGCTGGAGGAACGCAGGTCTGTTGATTGTATTGAAATAGGCACGATGGTCGAGTGTGGACACGGCAGACTGCCGGGCTTGGTCGAGGTTACCCTGCCGGGCGTCTAACGTATAGATGGGTGACGGTGCCTCGTCTTTGTACCACAAGATTAGTGCAACGCCGTCATCGGCAGACGGAGGAGATATGTCACAAGGCAAGGCCACTTTTCCTTTTACAACAGCCGTGTATAATATGAGGGCTGAAAAGTAAAAGTAGATATTTATACCTAATAATAAAAGAAAGTATTTTACTGCGATTAATTTCATTTTCACTTACAGTGTATTTGATCGTCCTATAAATAGGACAATTATACTAAACTGATTTAAAGTAAAAATTAAAAATTAATTAATTTAAATATAACATAAGAGTTTCCAAATCTACCTAAGTTATATATGTTGATTTTAGTTAAAAGAAATTCACACACACACAAGTTTAATGTCATTTTTAAATGTTATTTTTATACTTTGAAAAGTTCAATGTACATGGCCTGTTTCTAGGATTGAAGTTTAAATATGAGGTAACATTTAAAACTCACTAATACAAAAATTTTCCCGTAAAATGTCTTATATAACCATGTAATTAAAAAAAAATGATATCATTAATTTTAGGTCAAATGAAATTAAAAATTAATGCAATTTATTCAAAACATGTAGTGCAGAACTTCCATACACTATGATTTTGTACTATACTTACAAACCTATAAAAATCATATACATTATACTGAAAACACATTTGCGGCGATATGTCTGACTAAAATCATATTGTAATGTGATCGCAAGACTGTCCTGTGTGGTGTAGTATGTAGTATATATATATATATATATATATATATATATATATATATATACTAGCCGCCACTGGCGACCAGTTTGGTCTCCCTTAAATGTATGTTAAACATTGCAACACGTTACATTTATTCATAATTTAATTTTCCCTTAATCCTTCGCCAAATCGGAAGATTCTAATAGACAAATCATGAACTTTTGCGATCATGGTAGCATTTCGCATATTTTTTGGGCACAAATGTCACATACGCACGTTGGCGCGATTCCCCCCCCCTCACCCGCCACTTTGGCGAAAACTTTGTTATGGAAATTGTTGTTTATTTACTTTTATTTTTTATTTTAATTCTATAAATTATTTTTGATATGTATATCAATATTTATTTACATCAAACTATCATTTATTTATTTTTATTCTTTTTTTTAATTATGAGTATTTTTGTTAGCCGGGAGCAGATGATAATTCGCCAAATATCGTTCCCATCACCGTCATTCATACTACAATTAATTTAATTTTAAATTATAAACCTGTTTTAAATTATAAGACTGTCCTGTGTGGTGTAGTATGTAGTATATATATATATATATATATATATATATATATATATATATATATAACGGATAGTTTTTGAGAAAATGCGACAGAACAAAGTATGACGTCACATTCGGATCACAGGAAATAAGCAGAAACTGCAAACCAGATGCGAAACAGGATTAAAAATAAATAAAAGACTTTAAATTAAAATTTTAACTTATAAACTTGTGAAAAGGGGGACAAAATAAAGAGATGGACAGTAGGCGTGTCTCTAATATGCAAATCAACAGTCGTCGTCAAATCGTTAAAACGCTGGAGCTTAAAACTCTCGGCAACCTTCGGATAGTGATAATAAATCTCATACATGAGTATTTCGAAGCATACTTTATTATCTGTCAACGCAATTGTAATGCATATGGTAATGTATTGAACACTGTATTTTCTTCTTTAAGAACTTAATAAAGGGCCAGGGAGGGATACTATGCTCTGCAGACTTGGCTTCCATGTCTGAGCAGTCCCTCTTAGGCAATCAAATCAAATCAATCTGCTAGGGAGTATGTGATGCCAAATATTTATTTTGTATTTTTTGTTAAAATCTACGCATCGTCGCATAGTTCTCTGGAAATCTTTTATGTTTTCATATCCAGGATTCTCGATCTGCACCATTTTTGTGGTGCTATCTGAACAACCAAGTATCTGTTAAATCTTTGTAAGTCCCATTGAAAAATTAACAAATATTACACTGGCGAGAAAAATTAAAGGAACAACTATAAAAACTCATCGAACGTGAATAATTTTGCACATAAGAACATGAAACTTTCACAAGATCTTTATTTTGTCATGCCTGACATATAATCAAAATGCAGAACTGTCTATTTCGGAAAAAATAAATTTATATAAAAACATAGGACTGTGTGATATAAGAGGGGATAAGGAAATTGTACTGTTACAATATTTTAGAGAAACACAAGAAAAATTAATAAGGTATGTGGTCAGCCTGACTGAAATGCAAGTTTTACAGTTATTTTCCATACTGTGGATTAGATTAACCAGACGTGCTTACAGTAACAATGTGTATTCAAGATAAATAGTACTCCGAAGCTCCTGGAGAGTTCTAGTCGGGGGTTGTTGAGATGCAAGTTGGCGTACTGGTGCGTCCCACACATGTTCTATCATATTTAAATCTGCAGAATATACAGGCCACTCCATTCGCTGGATTCCTTCACCCTCAAGATAATCAGTCACAAGTGCAGCACGATGAGGTCGCGCATTATCATGCATTAAAAGGAAGTTATTACCATTTGCACCCCAAAACAACTTAACATGAGGGTCAAGAACCTCATTTGTGTATATTTCAGCATTCACAATTGCACTAGTAAAAGTGTGTAGGTCAGTGCGGCCATTCAAAATGATGCCCGCCAATACCATGATTCCAGGACCTTCGTATCGTGCCTTTCAAGAATGTTTTCAGCTTTATTGCGTGTGTTTTTCTCCCTGCATATGGTAACACGTCTGAAATCCCTCTCCAAACAAAATCGGGATTCTTCGGATCAGAGAACTCCAGTCCGTGATACTCCAATAACGATGGTCTCTGCACCACTTTAACCGGTTGCATTATACTGCCGGAGTTAGTGGAATACAAATCATGGGTTTCCTTGTATACAACAGCCCTCTTTTATGCAGACTGTCACTCACAGTAAATCTGGATTGTCCAGTTCCTATTGTAGCAGCGAACTTCCTTGCAATATTAACTGACGTGAGTTGCCTGTTTCTTTTAGCAATCGTTGTCAAATAATGGTCCTGACAGTCTGTTGTGGCACGTTTCGACCTTGACCTGGTTGTCTCTGTACATTACCAGTGTCTTTAAATCGTTTCCAGATTCTTGACATGGTGCTATTGGCTATTTTTAAGTCTTTGCAGACCCCTGTCAGTGTCTGTCCTGCTTCCATTCGCCCTACCACACTCCATTTCTCACAATCGATTAAATGTCTTCTGAAATTACATATTCCACCTACTACAAGCGAAAATTTTATGCAACTACACGAAAAATCCTTGAAATTAGACTACAAATCACCCATGTGCACTTCTTTTCAAACGTGCAGAAAGAACGGGCTCAAAAATTTGCATATTTTTCTGTACAAAGTTTAATTCCATTGGACTACGTGATGACGTTAACACTGAGTTACTAACCAATCATCTTTTAGTGAAGTTCCCGCAATAGAATTCACATAAAGCACCTTTTTATGCTTGTTCCTTTAATTTTTCTCGCCAGTGTATAATAACTTTAGACAATAATATATTTTTTCAGTTTTTCATTTTTTTTTTTTTTTTTTTTTTTTACAATTTTAGACCGAATCTGCTAATGTCACTGTATTTTTCTCTCAAGTCTTAAGATATTTCGTGGTTTGTTGACAGTATGTAAAAACACGTGAAAATAAATATTTAAACAATAAATTAGAAAAAAAAATACTTTGACAAGTATACAATTCCAAACACATTAACAACTATTTAAATTTCTTGAAAAGAAATGTATTATAATATCGAAGACTATTAGTCTATGCTAAGCAATGCATAGTATGCAAATATATCAATTCAAATATAGTAAATTTGGAATAAATTGAAAATAAATTCAAATATATTTCATTGGATAACCAAATTAAATTATAGAACAAACGAGCGTGACTGAACTATAAATTCGATTAGATGTCGCATTAATTATTCTCTTATCTCCATACAAAGTTTAATATGTGTAATACTCTCGCTCAATGCATTTAACAGAATCGTGAAACTAATTTACGGTTGATTCTGTGGTTGAAAATTATTTCAGTAAATCAGACGCAGTGATAAGGTAACGAAATATTAATTTTAGAAAGCAACTTAAGCGAGAAGTTGATATCAACATAATGAAGAAGAAATAGAACGGAATACATTGGACTCTCGTTAATGCGTATCCTCTTAAGACGTATTTCCGGTTAATGCGAACAATTTCTTTTTCCATATCATGTTGTATTTGAACATAATGTCAAAGACATCGCTTAAGCGTATTACTGATCTAATTATAGGGGCAATTTTATTCACAAATTGACCAGAAAGAATCGAAAGAAACTGGTTTTGTACATTATTTTTCCAAACACAACTTTGGTGCCAACATCTTTTATTGAGAGATCAAGATATTGTTAGTGTTAACATCTGCCGGATGTTTGCTGATATTATCAATTAAAATCTGATGTAACGGACCAACTATTCATGTATGTTGAAAATTTATAAAATAATGTCTTAAAAATCATTTTTTTAAGTCTCTGAAAAGTAAAATAACAGATTACTTTCAATAAAGTTACTTTATCTGTGCAGGGTAATTTTTTTGCGTATTTTGCTAGAAATGAGTTGTTCTTATTATTTTTTTTAAAAATTAACAATATTATAATTAATTTGCATTTATACAATAACTACTAAATTAAACAGAGCGTCATTTCTTTTAGCATGAAATTGTACCCTAATTAAGTTATCTCAAAAACTTAAATAAATAAATTAACTTCAAAGAACTATTTTTACTCATCCAAATTTTTACCACATTAAACTCTCATAGAAGATTACCTAATTCATTGATGTTAATAAATTGTGATAGTTATATTTTAGTTTTTTTTAACGTTAATATTTTTTGTTACAAAAATCATTAAATTAATTAAAAACAGTTTTTAAATGTTTACAATGCATTCAAATAAATTCATATTTACAGTAGCGTAAATGAAAGAAATTAGCTATTAATTAAGGACACGTTTTGTGTAACTAATTTGAGTCTTTACAAATGAAACATACCCAATACTGTTGGAATACAACGTTCATTTTCTCCTCTCCGCACATATGGCGCATGCGCGTACAGTTACGATGATGATGCTCCGAAAGCGAGAGCAGTTGTTTACTTTAAGAAAGATGTCGGCGCTCAGTCGCATACGAGCTGTATATATTTTGTCGTCGTTTAGTTGTAAATAAATGTCTTATGTCGTGCTATTCTGCAAACTCTGCTTGCCTCATACACCTACAAATGGTTATGGGCCCAGAGACGCTACTTCACTGCGCTATAATTAGCAGAAATTATTTTTAATTCGAACATTCGGATTTGGAACTCTTAAGCCTAATCGAAAGTAAGAATTGTTCTTCATTCTGTTTATCATTTGCATTATTTCTGGCTGTGAGAGACTCTGCATAATTATGTCTCATGTAACGACAATTGAAAAGCTCGGAAAAGATAATTTTGATAGCTGGAAGCTTCAAATCGAAGCTGTATTAATCAAAAATGATCATTGGGATTACGTAATTGGTAAAGAAATAAAACCGGCTGAAGGAACCGCAGAAGAAAAGAAGTGGCTCCAAGCTGATCAAAAAGCTCGTGCAGATATAATTCTTTCTATAAATCCTAGTGAACTGAGTCATATAAAGCATTGTACGACTTCAAGTGCTGTATGGAATAAGCTGAAAGATGTTTATGAATCGAGGGGACCCGCAAAGAAAGCAACTCTGTTAAAACAACTTCTGTTTAGAAAAATGTCCATAAATGAAACGATGGCTGATCATTTAAATATTTTCTTCGAAATAGTTGATAAACTGAAAAATATGGAAATAGAAATCGCGGATGATTTATTATCAATTCTACTTCTATATAGTGTTCCTGAGAACTTCGAAAATTTTAGATGCGCTATAGAATCCAGAGATGAGTTACCTAAACCCGAATCTTTGAAAATTAAGATGCTGGAAGAATGGGATGCAAGAAAAGGAAAATCCACTCAAGATTCACAAAACGCATATTATATAGAAAATAAAAGAAATAATCAAGAACAGAAGAAGAATGAAAAATGGAAAATGAATCCAAACAAAAATTTTTCCTCGGAAAGGTGTTACCGAAATTTCAAGTGCAATTATTGTTCGAAAATGGGGCACAAAGCTTCCGAATTTAGAAAGAAAATAGCTGATAAAAAGCTTACATCTTTAAATAAAGGAAATCAAGGATCGATGATAGCCACTAATTATGAAAAACCGACTAGTATGGCATTTAATGACGCATATCAAGAGCCTTCTGCATGGTGTTTAGACAGTGGATGTACATTCCACATGTGTAAAGATAGAAATTTGTTTACAGAATTTCATCCTCGTACGAATTCTACTATACAGCTTGCAGTTGATCAAACAGCGAAAATTACAGGAATAGGAACAGTTTTCATTACAGTACCTAACGGGGGTGGAATTACTAATCTCACACTCAAGAACGTTCTATGTGTTCCAGAATTAAAGTGTAATTTGCTCTCAACATCTAAAGCAACAGCCAATAATCGTTCAGTGATTTTTAAAGAAGGATTTGCTAAAGTCATCGAACCAAATGGTTCTACACTAGTACATGCTGTTCGTCATGGGGATTTGTATTACGTATACCCAAGCATCGAGAGAGCTACGATAGCAGAGGTAAGTGAATTTCTAAAATGGCATCTTAAATTAGGTCATTTAAATGAGTCTGATTTAAAAAGACTTAAATCAAAGAATATGGTTAGAAATCTAAATTTCAGTGATAATGAGTCTCTTAAAGACTGTAAAATTTGTATTCAAGGTAAACAAACTGTGCGTTCTTTTCCTAAAGAATCAAACTTTAAAAGTGACGATTTATTGACTCTTATACATTCAGATTTGTGTGGTCCTATGAGAGTTCCATCCCACGGAGGATCGCGTTATTTTGTTACTTTTATAGACGATAAATCACGTTACATTGAAGTCAGTTTTCTTAAAACCAAAGATGAGGTTAAAAATGCATTTGTTAAATACAAAGCAGCAGTTGAAAACCGTGTAGGAAAGAAAATAAAAATTCTTCGTACGGATAATGGCAAAGAATATTTCGGAGAAGAATTTAATAAATATATCGAAGAAAGCGGTATAAAACGAGAATTTTCCTCACCACTAACTCCGCAACAGAACGGAACATCAGAGAGGGCCAATAGAACTTTAGCTGAAATGGCGAGGTGTTTACTATTACAAAGCAATCTCCCACAATCTTTTTGGGCCGAAGCCATTAATTGTGCGGTATACATACGTAATCGCTGTCCTTCGCGACGTTTAAGCGATAACAAAACACCCTACGAAGTATTTTTTGGCATCAAGCCAACTTTATCATATTTTAAAATATTTGGGCAAAAATGTTTTGTACTAAATAAAAGACAAAGTAAAGGAAAATTTGATCCTAGGTCAGAAGAGCATATTTTTGTTGGATATTCAAATGAATCAAAAGCGTACAGGCTGTGGAATAAGAATTCCAGAAAAATTGTTATAAGCCGAGACGTCCGATTTATTAACGAATTTGAAAACGATTTACCTTCAAACAGTGAAATAAAATTAATTTTTCCCTTTTCTCAAAATAATGAAAACAAAACAATTACGCAAGAATCAGAAACATCTTCTCCTCCCGTCAAAAATGAACCAGACAGCTGTGGCGACAGTGATGTTGATATGCAATCGGATGAAATTTCTGACCCCCTTTCTTCCTCTACAAGAGCTCGCGGTCGGCCCAGAAAAATAAAAACTGGTAAGAAAGGTAGACCCAGGAAAGAATTTAAAATAATAATTCCAAAAGAAGAAAAATCCCAAGTTGTAATGGAAAATTTATTTTCTGACTCATGTCCAGAATTTTCTGAGGCTTTAAACGGGCCTTTTAAACATGAATGGATAGATGCAATGGAATTAGAATTTAATTCTTTAATGCAAGAAAATGCATGGCAAATAGTTGATAGGCCAAAACATAAGAAAATTATAGGAAGTAAATGGGTTTTAAAAACTAAATATAAACAAGACGGGTCAATCGAAAAGTTTAAGGCGAGAATAGTTGCAAAGGGGTGTTCTCAAAAACCAGGAATTGATTTTGAAGAAAATTTTTCGCCTGTAGCCAGATTAAGTTCGATCAGAACTGCGATCGCTTATGGTATTCAAAATGGTTTTACAGCTTATCAATTAGATTTTATTATGGCTTATGTAAATGGTGATTTAACTGAAGAAGTATACATGGAGTTACCTGAAGGTTTTAAATATGAATCTAATGTTGACAAAGTTTGTTTATTAAAAAAATCCCTCTACGGATTAAAACAATCAGGTCGACAATGGTTCAATAAATTAGATGAAAAATTAAAACAAATGAAGTTTAAATCACTAAATGCTGATAAATGTGTTTATTTTTCTAAATCTCCAATTGAAGCAATTATCATTGTTTATGTTGATGATCTCATAATTCTTACTAAATGTAAACAAGATTATGAATATATTAGAGATGAATTATCCAAATCTTTTAAAATGAAAGATTTAGGTTTGTTACACTATTGTTTGGGCATAGAATTTATGCAAAACGGGGACAGTATTAAAATTACTCAAAAGAAGTATATTGAAGATATTCTGAGCAAATTTAATATGCAAGAATCAAAATCAATATCTACACCTTTTGATAACAATGTGAAGCTTACTAAAGCTATGTGTCCCAAAACTGAAGAAGAAAAATCTGAAATGAATAATATTCCTTATCGTCAACTAATTGGTTCTCTTATGTATTTATCAGTAGCAACTAGACCTGATATAACTCATGCTGTGAATTTTCTAAGTCAATTCAACAACAATCCAGGCAAACCTCATTGGATAGCTGCAAAAAGAGTTTTAAGATATCTAAGAGGTACTCAAGATCAAGGACTGATTTTTAAACGTGATACTAAGTCCTTAGTTGCATTTGTTGATGCTGATTGGGCTTCAGATGTCAATGATAGAAAGTCCTATACTGGATACATTTTTAAATATGCTGGTGGTGCTATATCTTGGGAATCGAGAAAGCAACGAACTGTTGCATTATCCACAACTGAAGCAGAATATATGGCTTTATCAGAGGTTGCTAAAGAGACTTTACATCTCAGACGGTTCTTAAATGAACTTTCTCCTGAAATAGTGTCTGCACCTACTTTAATATTCTGCGATAATCAGTCTGCTCAAAAATTAGTAAGAAATCCAATTTATCATTCTCGCACAAAACATATTGATATTCGCCATCACTTTGTGCGCGAAATATATGAGAATGGAGAAATAGAAGTTAAATATCTAGAAACTGAAAATATGGCAGCTGACATTTTAACAAAAGCTTTAAGTGCCTATAAACATAAGAAATGTTGTGATTTAATAGGACTAAGTGTTTAAAAACATTCAAAGTTATTCTGTACCCTTTTTCATATAAGTTTAAAGTATATACTGTTTGTAATTGTAACTTTATATTTTGTTTCTCTGTAATTTGCATAATAGGAGAGTAATTAATGCCTTGTTAAGAAAATGCACGTTGTAAGGGGGGAATTGTTGGAATACAACGTTCATTTTCTCCTCTCCGCACATATGGCGCATGCGCGTACAGTTACGATGATGATGCTCCGAAAGCGAGAGCAGTTGTTTACTTTAAGAAAGATGTCGGCGCTCAGTCGCATACGAGCTGTATATATTTTGTCGTCGTTTAGTTGTAAATAAATGTCTTATGTCGTGCTATTCTGCAAACTCTGCTTGCCTCATACACCTACAAATACATACAATTGACAATATTTTTCTGGGTTCTTTGGAAGATTTAATTATAAACTTAGCAAATTTAATATATGCCTTGTCGTAGAACATTCCACAAAATTAAAATAACCTAGTATGTAGAAAAATAGATACAATCGAACCTGATCAACACTCCGGTGTTTATGAAATCCTATTCACAAGGGCAGATGGAACATTACAATGCTATATAGGAATGACAAAGAGACAGTTTAAAACGAGAATAAAAGAACAAAAGGCATATATCAAATATGATACGAACTACAGCCTCGGGTAGAGTATATAATACAGCATTTGCAGATTGATTTCAAGAATAGTAAAATAAATTTTCCATCAAGAGTTCATTTCCCATCCAATATCCGTGAAATAAATAGAAATATATTTGCGAAACGAAAATATATGCAACGAATCAGCTTCTTTTGAATTACCTAAAATTTGTCACGCGATGATTTACAAATTAAAAATAAATACAATTATAATTTTCACGTTTTCCGATTTGACCAATTTAAGCACTTGCTGACATTAGACATGTGATCTCGTGAATTGTGTTTATAATTTTCACAAACTTTGAGAAAATAGTTTATTTATTATTTTGATCTTGAAAAAGTCGCCGTTAGAACGCATGAAACATATGTAATCTATATATTAAAAATTAAACAATTTTAAATATATATATATTGAAGCTATATATTACAAATTACTATATGTTACCCTATATATATTACACTATATATTAAAGCATTTTGTTTTATATTTTTATCACTTTAAGCAGTAATTTCACTTTAATTTAAAGTTAACAAGAGATTTTATTATATTACCATCTGTTTGCCTGGAAAAAAGCATGCTAGCCATTTTTATTTTCATTTCATTTTTCAAAAATGTGTTGTATGATATAGAAACTTGTATCAACAAAAATCTGGGAAATTCTACAACTAATCATAAATTTTTGAGAAGAGGAAGCCTTAACCCTTAATTGCATAGTGATGTAAATTTCCATCACTTTTTATTTAACTTTTAATAAATAAATGAACTACTTCGCCACCACTATATTTATATAGAAATATTAATCCAGTAAATCTCCCGTGAACTGTGTTACTGAACAAAGTTAAAAATCTATCTTAAAATGTCTGGCGTCTAATATTTAATATATGTACAAAAAAAACACAATTGTAAAAGAAAAGCCCATGCAAAGAAGGGTTAAAAGGAAAATAGTAAATTAAAACTTATTTCTCTATAAAATTGTTTTGTACACCAAAAGTGCGTTCTTATAATGAAGTAATGGCCATCTACGCAAAGCAAATATATCGATCCAATTCCAGTAAAGTTAACATTAATTGATAATGAATACAAAAGTTATTTAATGCGTTACGTAATTAAATTATAATACAAACAAACGTGACTCAACTTTGAATTTGGTTGGATGTCGCATTATTCCTTCTCTAATCTTAGTTTACTCTAATCACTTAAAATTTAATATCTGTAATACTCATCTTTAACTCGTTTAAAGGAATTGTGAAGTTAATTTACGGTTTATTCTACAGTTGAAAAATATTTCAACAAATCAGAAGTAATTATACTGTAATGAAACATTAATTTTAAGACGCCTCTTAAACGAGAACTTGATATCAATATAATATAGAGTAAATGAAAGTGAAATATAATATTCACAATTAAATCTACAAGACATTTTACATTTTCATTAATACAATATTTCAGTTTTTGTGATACTTTACCCAACTATCTTTTTTTAGTATATATTCACATAATTTTCGTCCCCGTATATTTTATTGCCCCCCCCCCCCCTACTTTTGTAAGGAAATTTCGGTAAAAAAAAAGTTTTGAGTTATTTTTTAATAAAGAATATGTGTGAAAGTAATTAATGAAATGAAATTGCACATATTCAATTTCATATTATCTGACAATATTTTTATTATAGTCTCTTTAAGGTTATGTTCCATAGTTTCGCTCTGTGAATCGGAAAGAAAAAAAAATGCTATTTTATTTATTTTATTTTATTTTTTACTCACTTGCTGCAACAGTATAGGTAATTTTCTAATTTTCTAACTAACAACCATGCTACATCATCAAAGATGTGATATATCAGAGCTTTCTTTTAAAAATTATTGAGTCTAAATTTAGACATGCCTGGATATGCATAGATTGTTTCGGATCTAAATCTGTAATACGTACGAAAAAATCAGCTTTTCTGCAGACTCTAATATTACAACAGATTTTTTTGTTGAAAGAAAATGTAATATAATGGATAAAAGGGAATTTAGATTATTTATTCGATAACAAAATTTTGAAGTACGCCAAAACATGAGGGTTAAGACATTTTGGGTTAAGACATTGGGGGTTAAGACATTCCATCTAAGAAATATAGAGGGAGAACTTACTAGATACAACATTTTTAGACGTTTTTAAATGATGATTACGCTGTATCATCTGGAATCCATTCTCTTAAAGTATTTACTGACATTTTTGTTTCTCGGGGAAAAGCTAAAAATCATATTATTTTTTAGAAGAATGTAACATTTTAGTAATAATAATTAAAAAAAATAGCGACTATGGCAAGATAATGAACTATCGTACGTGCGTGTTTCATTCCAGACAGTGCTGCCATATTAAAGAAAATTATTATTTTTTTAATTTTACCACATTTTCTGAATAGAAAAATGTGCTTCATTTAATCTCAGCAATCTACGAATAAATCATTAGAAGAATATTTGTTGAAATAAAGGGGAGGATATTTTGAATAAAATATTCTCATAACCGTAAAACAATATCTGGAATGAAAACACAGAAAATAGTTCATTGTCTGAACATTTCATTGTTATTATTTTTTTTCTTATTAAAATATTAAATTCTTCTTTAAAAATATTTTTTTAGTTTTTCTCCTCGAACAATAAAATCAGTAAATGCTTAAAATAAAATAAAATAATTATTCTTTCCACCGTTAACTTCGCACCGAAGAAAAAAAAAAACAAGAAATATGGGAGTAAATACTATGGATAATACATAGAATTCTATCACCGACACCTCTGCAACATTACCTTATTACGTTATTTATTATACTAACTCCAGAAAGTGCTCTATATTTACAATGCAGAATTTTTTTACATATTTTATGTTGGAAAATAAATTGAAATGCATAATAACTCTTTTTAAATATTTTGAAAACATTAAAAGAAATATTTTTTCATCTATCCAAATCGAAACAAATAAGGTATTAATTTGAAGACAACTTCTTCTAGCCTAAATAATTATTTAAAAAATAAATAAATCGGACAATAAAAAAATATCTAAAAATAGAGTTAGGCTAAAAAACACATGATATTCAAAATCAGTGTGTGATTTTTAATCCAATTACAGTTTCCACAACACAACTATATGAAAAGGAAATTTGTAAAAAGGAAAACGCAAGAAAATTCTGCATCTGGTCATGTTTGTTTTTCTAAATTACACTTTTATATTACTAATATAAAATTAATAAAAATTATTCCTCTTTAACAAATGTTTAAAAAGTTTGTGCGTGATTATAGATAATTAAAGCTTTAGATAATTAAAGGATGATTGTCAATCTAAAGCAAATACATAAATACACATATAATAAATTTAGAATTTACTAACAATGAATACAAATATATTTTAACGTATAAAGTAAATGACATTCAAAATCAGTGTGTGATTTTTAATCCAATTACAGTTTCCACAACACAACTATATGAAAATGAAATTTGCAATAAGGAAAACGCAAGAAAATTCTGCAACTGGTCATGTTCGTTTTTCTAAATTACACTTTTAATTTACTAATATAAAATTAATAAAAATTATTCCTCTTTAACAAATGTTAAAAGTTTGTGTGTGATTATAGATAATTAAAGCCTTTAGATAATTAAAGAATGATTGTCTATCTAAAGCAAATACATAAATACACATATAATAAATTTAGAATTTACTAACAATGAATACAAATATATTTTAACGTATAAAGTAAATGACATTCAAAATCAGTGTGTGATTTTTAATCCAATTACAGTTTCCACAACACAACTATATGAAAATGAAATTTGCAAAAAGGAAAACGCAAGAAAATTCTGCATCTGGTCATGTTTGTTTTTCTAAATTACACTTTTAATTTACTAATATAAAATTAATAAAAATTATTCCTCTTTAACAAATGTTTAAAAAGTTTGTGCGTGATTATAGATAATTAAAGCCTTTAGATCATTAAAGAATGATTGTCTATCTAAAGCAAATACATAAATACACATATAATAAATTTAGAATTTACTAACAATGAATACAAATATATTTTAACGTATAAAGTAATTCAATTATAATGCAAACAAACTTGAATTAATATATAAATATTTGGTTAGATTTTGCATTAATAATTCTCTTATCTTTATTCAAAGTTTAACATCTATAGCACCCATGCTTAACTCGTTTAATGTAACCGTGACGCTAATTAACGGTTGATTCTGCGGTTGAAAATTACTTTAGTATATCAGAAGCAATGGTAAGATAATGAAAAATTACTTTAGGAAATAAGCGTGATGCTGATATCAGAATAACGTAGAATAGATAGAACGGAATATGTAATCTGTATAGAACCATCCAACCACATATTTCTTTCTATGATGAACAATATCACATTTTAATATGTATGACATTTTAGCATTTTTGAAAATAATTTCTTAGTATTTTTTTCATGTAAGCATTCGATGATTGTTTAGCCCTCTGAGCGTTTTGAAAAAGGGTAAAATTGTAATGTTGTTTTCTCTGCATTTTATTTTATATTCTAAAAAAATATGATTCTTTCAACATTATAAATAAAACTTAATTACAAATATGACTGTAACCCTTGAGAGTATTAATCATTCTTTAATGTTTTGAAAATTCATTAAATCTATAGAATTATAATATCTTAAACACTGCATATATTGCAGTGAAACCTGGAGCTTAGTGAACGGAATATTACGTTCTACACGCTTAGAGGGTTAGAGTGTATAGAAATTATGAAAACTAATAATATTCTAAAACTTCTAAACTACTAGAAACATACTAAATATTGCTTATTTTTCTTTATGTTTTTTCGCAGTTTTTGTTTGAAATCAATATCTATTTTCACAAAATATATTTAACCAGAAGCCCAAAAAATATTTTGCTTAAAAGTGCTTTGAAATCCTTAATTAAGTTTTATTTCACAAAAGCAAACTCTATGAAATGCAAATTTTCACAATCAATCGCGCACATAAAATACATTTCAACACTTATTTGTATTAAATATTTAAGAGGATTCATACAGCCTTTTTCGTTCTTTACTCCACACTATGAATTGAAAATTTTCGTGCTTATCACAATGTATATTAGTAAATAAATATTATATAATTAATACCTTTATTTTTCAAATTAATATTTTTGAATTGCACAAAAATAAAAATAAAAATAAAAATAAAAATAAAAATAAAAATAAAAATAAAAACAATTAAATGAATAAAAATAAAAACAATTGATTAATTAATTAAAAAAGCATTAAATAAATAAATAAATAAAAAATATGAAATATGAAATATTAAATAAATAAACATGTTTACCAGTATTTTTTGTGAAACAGAAAATACACGTGTTAGACATCTTACACCTTTTTCTACATGAAACATTGATTAGCTAGGTAACTAGGAATGATTAGCCTCCGACCTTGTGCACTTTTAAAGTTTTCTAGCTTAAAATTATTAGATAGATAATTCCAAATTATCATTTACATAAATAGAATATGTTTATCAATATTCCTAAACATTCCTAACGGAACCATAACTATTTAAAATGTCAAAGATTGACCGACTAGGAGTCTTTCAGTTAATTTAAAAATTACTTGTTTAAGGGGACAGTGGACGTTCAAAACCAATTTTTTCATTTTTCACTTAATTGTACTGAAATTTTGCACACATAGTAATTCATACATTTTATAAGTAAATAGAGCAATTTTATTAAAAAATGTGTAAAATTAATTAATTTATTAATTAAAATGTATTAATTAATAACTCTAATTAAAAATGCTCCATGCGCATTAAATTTGGCTTCAGGAACATGGTGTTTTGTTAAATGGTAGCTTTATATTATTGCAACAAAAGTTGGTATGCGTTTTAAAATTGTACCAATATATTGAGAAAAATTAATAAAAAACTTCCAATATTTACATTTTTTTTTAAAATTTTCACGGAAAAATGTAATATAACTACGAAATTTTCCTTTTATGTACAGTAATGCATGCATATTAATAGCAAGTTTTGAAATATAGCCCACTGCTAACAATAATACTTAATATTATGAAAATTGGATAAAATATAAGACACCTGGAACATTTTCAATGTTTTAACTCTGCGAAAATTCTCAGTTACAGGAAACGCGATTTAAAGTTTTATTTTTTCGTGTAACTCAATTACGGTTGAAATGCTCGTAACCTGGACAGGAATCTTTGCAATTGCATGCGGTTTTTTGCAAATGTTGCAGTTAAGATTGAATTATAGTAATAAACCAAAATAAGAAAAACGATTTTTTAGTCGATTTTAACCCAACTGAAGGTCCACGGTCCCCTTAATTTAATTATTTATTTAAGTTTTGTTTATACATATATATATATTCTAATTAAATCTCCTAAGAGATAATTAGTAATAAAGTGTAGACAGAATACCACATAGTTAATAAATTAACAAATGCAATCATAATTTTACCATAGCATTTGCTTCAATGGTAATTGGCCAAAAATACTGAAAATATGAAGAATATTTAAAAAGAGAGAGAGAGAAAAATATATATATAAATCCATAAAATTCATTCATATTTTTATTATAACTAAATAAACCTTTGTTTTTCAGGTATAGTTTATAGAGAATTTATTTTATATATAGAAATAATAATAATAATAATATCTTTAAAATATTTACCTTTTTCATTCGTTACTGTGGCAAAACCACTAATAAACAGTGTTTGAAGATAATTGAGTTTAAATTATTGACTTCGCAGGTTTCGTTGGTCTGCACCGCTTAACGTTAAAAGCTCTCAGGCTCTAATTGTATGATTTTTACTTTCAGATCAATTGTAGGACATTCTTAAAGTTTTAAACATTATAAAACAAATAATAATAAAATTTCCTTTTTTCGTCATTTCGAAACATTCTGGTCCCCTTAAATGCATTTCTGAAACTTTAATTCAATTATACTTTGATACAGCAAACTATATCATAAAAATCTTAAGAAATAAAATACATATTCCATCTTTTTACTCTAATTGTTACTGATGATTGAACCTGCCCTATTTTTTGCATTTTTGATGACAATGCATAATATAAACGATTATTAAAGAAAGAAATTTGGTAAAAAGAACTATCTGTAAGTATACACATTCTTTTATATCGAAGTGGCGCCTCTGCCCAGGAGCTACTATGAAATTTAAAATTAAACGTAAAGGTATATGTGATAGAATTACGTGTAAATGATGTAGAAATAAATAAGGTTGAAGCATGTAAAAAAGTAATTCTTTATTCGAGAGAAATATATTAATAAGAAGCTCTCTTATTGTATACTAGAACCAAATCTAGAAAAGAATATGCAAATATTAAGATCGCTATAAAAAATTCCTTCAAAGGGAAATTAATAAGATTGGATTAAACAAATAGCAATTAATTTTTTTAATTGAATTTCTAAAATATTTTTATGTTATAGTATTAAATACATTTAAAGTTTTTTTTTTAAATAATAGAAATGTTTAGTAACATCAGTAAAATTTTACAGGCAGCATTCAAAATGAAAATAAAGAACTAGAATTTACACACAAAAGTGTGTCTGTAACTGCATAAATTAAAATATATTCTAAAATCCATATAAATTTTATAATCATTTAAAATGCATACACTAAAAATGAAATTTAATATTTTATACTAACAGCCTTTATACTATGTCAGCCTATGTAGCGAAATTTATTGATTCATATACAGTAAATTTTGTATTAAATGATGAGAAATACAAGTATACTTAAATGCATCACGTAATTAAATTATTAAACAAACAAGCGTGACTGAGCAGTAAATTTAATTAGACGTCGCATTAATAATACCCTTATCTTTATTGAGAATTTAATATCTGTAGTACTCGTGTTCATCTCGTTTAAAGGAATCGTCAAACAAATTTACGGTTGATTCTGCGGTTGAAAATTATTTCAGTAAATCAGAAACATTGATAAGGCAATGAAATATTAATTTCAGGAAGCAACTTAAGCGAGAGGATGATAGCAGCATAAGGGGTAATAAATAGAATGGAATACATAATTTGTAGATTTACATCAATCACATCTTTCCCAGTTTCGTTAATGGTGTCATGTTACAATATTTATTATACTTTAGCTCTCTTTGAAACATTATGTGTTATTAAATTCGTGTAAATAATTGAATGGGTGTCTAAAAGAAGGCCTTATGTTAAAAAATCTTGAGGTTAAGGTTTTTCTTTATGGAAAATGGCCTATGTGGAACGATCGATGATTACTCAATGTTAAAATTTGCAATTTCACAAGTTTGTTTACTTTAAAGTAAACAAATATTAAAATAATAAACTAAAAATAATATTATTACGTTCCTTACACTACTAACTAGTAATTTACTACTCGTTAATGCTCAGAATGAAGACAAAATGGAAGGAAATGAACCTTTATAGACACGGGCAGTTTATAGTAACATAAAGTTTATTTACTTTAAATTAAAAAAAATAAATTAATAAACTAAAAACAATATTATCACGTTCCATACCCAACTAATTAGTATTTTATTACTCGTTAATGCTCAGCATGAAGACAAAAGTGGAAGAAAATTAACCTTTAAAGGCATGGGTAGTTTGTAGTAACCTAAAGTTTATTTCCTTTAAATAAAAAAAAAAAATTATTAAATTCCTTTAAATTATTATTTTTTTTAATTCCTTTAAATTAAAAAAATAAATTAATTAATAAACTAAAAAAAAAAATATTATTACGTTCTTCACCCAACTAACTAGTAATTTACTACTCGTTAATGCTCAGAATGAAGACAAAAGTGGAAGGAAATTAACCTTTAAAGACACGTGCAGTTTGTAGTAACATAAAGTTTGTTTACTTTATATAAAAAATGAATTAATAAACTAAAAATAATATTATTACGTTCCTTACCCAATTACCTAGTATTATATTATTCGTTAATGCTCAGCATGAAGACAAAAATGGAAGAAAATTAACCTTTAAAGGCATGGGTAGTTTGTAGTAACATAAAGTTTATTTCCTTTAAATAAAAAAATGTTATTAAATTCCTTTAAATTATTATTTTTTTAATTCCTTTAAATTAAAAAAATAAATTAATTAATAAACTAAAAAAATATTATTACGTTCTTTACCCAACTATCTAGTAATTTACTACTCGTTAATGCTCATAATGAAGACAAAAGTGGAAGGAAATTAACCTTTAAAGACACATGCTGTTTGTAGTAACATAAAGTTTGTTTACTTTAAATTAAAAATGAATTAATAAACTAAAAATAATATTATTACGTTCCTTACCCAATTACCTAGTATTATATTATTCGTCAATGCTCAGCATGAAGACAAAAGTGGAAGGAAATTAACCTTTAAACACACGTGCAGTTTGTAGTAACATAAAGTTTGTTTACTTTAAATTAAAAATAAATGAATTAATAAACCAAAAATAATATTATTACGTTCCTTACCCAATTACCTAGTATTATATTATTCGTCAATGCTCAGCATGAAGACAAAAGTGGAAGGAAATTAACCTTTAAAGACACGGACAGTTTGTAGTAACATAAGGATTGTTTACTTTAAATAAAAAGGAAAATTAAATTTATAAATTAAACATAATATTGTTACGTTCCTTACCCAACTAACTAGTAATTTACTACTCGTTAATTCTCAGAATGAAGGCAAAAGTGGAAGGAGATTAACCTTTAAACACACGTGCAGTTTGTAGTAACATAAAGTTTGTTTACTTTAAATAAAAAAAAAATGAATTAATAAACTAAAAATAATATTATTACGTTCCTTACCCAACTAATTAGTATTTTATTACTCGTTAATGCTCAGCATGAAGCCAAAAATAGAAGAATTAACATTTAAAGACACGGACAGTTTGTAGTAATTTAAAGTTTGTTTACTTTAAATTAAAAAAATTAAATTAATAAACTAAAAACAATATTATTATGTTCCGTACCCAACTAACTACTATTTTATTACTCGTTAATGCTCAGGATGAAAACAAAAGTGAACAGAAATAACCCTTTAAAGACATGAGTTGTTTGAATAAACATAAAGTTTGTTTACTTTAAATTAAAGAAAAATTTAAATAATAAACTAAAAATAGTATTATTACATTTCTTACCCAACTATCTACTATTTTATTACTCGTTAATTCTCAGTATGAAGTCAAAATGGAAGGAAATGAACCTTTAAATACACGGACAGTCTATAGTAACATAAAGTTTGTTTACTTTAAATTTAAAAAAAAAAATTAATAAACTAAAAATAATAGTATTACGTTCAGTGCTCAACTAACTAGTATTTTATTACTCGTTAATGCTCAGAATGAATACAAAAGTGGAAGGGAATTAACCTTTAAAGACACGGTCAGTATGTAGTAACATAAAGATTGTTTGCTTTAAATTAAAAAATATATTAATTAATAAACTAAAAATAATATTAGTATTACGATCATTTCACAACTAATTAGTATTTTATTACTCGTTAATGCCCAGAATCAAGACAAAAGTGGAAGGAAATTAACCTTTAAAGACACGTGCAGTTTGTAGCAACATAAAGTTTGTTTATTTTAAATAAAAAAAATTAATTAATATACTAAAAATAATATTATTACGTTCCTTACCGAACTAACTAGTATTTTGTTACTCATCAAGGTTCAGCATGAAGACAAAAGTGGAAGGAAATTAACCTTTAAAGATACGGGCAGTTTGTAGTAACATAAAGTTTGTTTACTTTAGATAAAAATAAAAATTTAATTTATAAACTAAACATAATATTGTTACGTTCCTTACTCAACTAACTAGTATTTTATTACTCGTTAATGCTCAGCATGAAGACAAAAGTGGAAGGATTTAATCTTTAAAAACACCGGCAGTTTGTACTAACATAAAAGCACAAGCGTCGGTCTCAATGCGCAATCTGTTTTTAAAGCTTAAATAACAACTTTTAATGATATCCTTGTTTATTAAAATGTCCAGTAGTAGTATAAAATTAATAAACGTTAAATAAAAAAAAACTAATTTAATTAGAATTCATATAACGTGGACGATTTGTAATAACACAAAGACACGAATTGCGTACTCTATGTGTCAACACCTTTTAACCCGTTAGCAGGTTCATTTTTTTGACACAATAAACTATAATTATGAGAAAGATACCACTTTTTCCAACCTCAAATATTCGCCTTCTTTAATCGAAATATTTCTGTCTTTAAACAAAACGAATATTGCGTTTAAAAATTAGTGGTAGCCAAATGATTTGGATAACGGAACAATCAAACTCTATCGGCAAACCAGTTAAGTGGTTAAGGCATAAATATAAATTTTTGATGTGTAGAATTTTGTCTAAATCTAGTAATAATATTAAAATATTAGACATCACATTTATAAAAATAAAAAATTATAAGGGATTAAGGCATAAATATAAATTTTTGATGTTTAGAATAGTGTCTAAATCTAGTAATAATATAAAAATATTAGTCATCACATTTATGAAAATAAAAGGTTAATTAAGAAAGAAAATGTAAATATATTACACAAATACACGGGTGGAATATACCGTGCGCCAGTGGTGACGGGCCAATAAAAATAATGAAACAGAGCAGAAAATGTGTGTATGCATATACATCTATAATATCCATCGCAAAAATAGCATATTAGCAGCCGCCCCCGTTGAGTGAACAAAGTCAAAATTGAATAAAAATAATTGTTAGTATATCTTGCATATTAAATTTGGTGAACTACAATCCGTTAGATGTCGAGGTATAGCTATGAAGAAATGAAAAACACAGCATAATCGCCACCCAATTTGTTGAGGGATCAACATCAAAATTGAATCAAAATCATTTTAATAACTATCTTACATATTAAAGTTAGTGAAATCTCATCGCATAGATGCCGAGATAAGACCATAATGGAAATTATGAACAAAACAGCACATACGCACCACATGTTGTGCAATATACAACCAAAACTTCATAAACATGTCAAGATATAACTGAATACGAATATTGATGAAATTCGATTGCATAGATTCAGAGATTTAGCTATAAAGAAATTGATCAAAAACGCAGTATAGCAAAGCCCCAAGTCGGGGCATAAACGCAAAAACCTAATGAGCTGCTATGTGTGCCAAGGTCTAACGGAATGTGTCGCTAAATGAAATTACATCCGGTAGTCACCAAAATATAGTTAATACGGAAATCGTGAAAACAAGCATAGCTTAGCAGCACTACCTGAAAGATAATATGCACTTTGACCTAATCAACACCAATTAATGTTAAATACTAACAAAATATGAGGTTTCATGAAATTCCTCACTTTCGTTTTTGAGATAGAGCTCCTACATAATTTGTGATACACACATACAGACAGACATATCAGAAATGCTATTACTGACTGGAGCTAAACAATATGGTATAGAATCTTTGTATTCTACTCATTATATGGAATAAAAGAAAGAACTTGTTCTGAAAGGCAGATAATTCCCAAAACTATTCTGATCATATGCAGTACAACCCAAAGCACGTACATCCATTAAAAAACTGAAGTAAAAAATCACAAGTTTCCAGTACCTTTCTCATATGCATATAAAAGAAAGTAAAAAATACATAGACACTAATACCTGTATTTATACAGATGTACACGTATACATATATACATTCATGTGCACATTTCTAAGATCTAATTATGCATATGTATGTAACAATTTTTAAATACATATTGATATGAATGTCTTTATATCAATAATAAATTCAAAGGTTAATAAGTTACAAGAAAAAGTATAATTTACGCATGTGAATATGTTTTCTTTGTTGACCGAAAGAAAAAAAAAATCTTTGACTTTCTCAATTTTTTTTTTTTAGTTTTTTTTATCACGCACATTTCTCTTTGTCTCTTTTTATTTTCTTTTTGCAAATGATGAAAAATCGTTTCGATTTCACTTGAGAGCAATTCTTCTGAATATATTGCAGAAACTTTTTCACTCTCTCCTCTACCAAATTGTTTCGTAATTTGTTTCCGCAGGGTGACATTTAGGGACGCCAATACATAAAATTGTATATTCGCATTTTTTTTTTTTTTACCTTATATCGTTTTTCTTGTTTTGTTATTTTTTTCTATGTTACGACATGCATATTTGTCTTCCATCTTATATCCGTATATTTATCACAAAAACTTATATAAAAGAAAAACATCGAAAAGTGTTCGGTTACTTTAATATTTAAAAAAATGTCTTAAAATCATAAATTTTGGTTTTTTATGAGAGAAAAAATGTGACATTCCTCCTTCATACATAATATATGTACTTTGTTCTTGACCTTTTAATAAATTGGCGCTTATTTTGCAGTATATTATTATATTTTGAGCATCGCATGAATATATGCAGGGTGTAACTGAACTGATGTTAGCTATACTTTCTGATAATGCACGTCAAGATATAAATTTTTGTAACAGAAACCTACATCACAATCTATTGGGTTGTTCAGAAAGTTCTTTCCGTTTGGGAAAGTTTGTTCGTACCGGAAAATTCTATCATTTAATTATTAGACATTATTTCCGATATCGAATGTCTAGTAATTAACGGATAGAATTTTCCGGTACGAATTGTTTTTTCCAAACGGAAAGAAATTTCTGAACATCCCAATACATACCTATTGTATAAATTCTTTTTATTCTACAGGGTTTATTACATAAAACCAAACATTGCTTTTTATCATACATTTTACTATTTTTTTTTATACTTCCCAACGTAGTTGAAAAATGTTTATCACTTTCATGGGCGTCTGACCATACTCTAACTCACGTAAATATACTCGGATTGCCAATAAAATGTCACTGAATTAAGGTTTATTATAGAATGATAGTTACTGAAAATGAAGAGTGTTGCATTTATAGTTTATTTACAGGGACACTTTAAGTTATATTATGTTCAATGGGAATCAATTGACTGCAATAAAATGTATCGTTACGAAATTTCAAACAAGCTTAGTTTTATCTACATCATTGAGGTTGCTCTAAACCATGAATTTGCCAGGATAGAATAAGAAGCATTTATAGTTCAAGTAAAGGAACACACAAAATGTTTCAATCACATTATGATCTATGGTGTAAAAAATTGCGGATATTTCAACGAAAACAATTTTTAAAAGTATTTGCACTCCAACATGTTTCTATAGATTATGGAATGTGCAGAATGTATCATTCATTTACAGATATACACAAAATAACTTCATTTTAAGACTGACTATGATCGAAGATTGTTATAAGGGGATTTTTTACATACTTTAATCGTCTCATATACTTTAATCGTCTCAGACAAAACTCCATTCATTTGTTTCTTTTTAAGTGTATTAATTTTTTCAAAGGCTTGTACGGTTATATATATAGCAAAAGTATAAATATGTGTTTAGTGCCTATAACCATTAGTAGTAGTTATCAAAAGACAAAACAAAATGAAATATTTTTACTAGAAAATGAAGAGGGAATGCTCAATTACAAACAAATAAATCAAAGAATTAATATTTCAAAGAATTTAAAGTTTAGATTTGCAATTTAATTCAAAAGAAATTTTATTATGAATCCATATATAAATTATAAACTCTATATTTTAAATTTGAATAAAACTTCTAGCAATCTTGAATCTATAAATTATACAACTCGGTATGCTATTCTGACAATATGCTGTTTAAAGTTATTGGTTATTTCCGTTTTACATAAAATATCCTTATGCAGCTTGGAAATTGTTAATACACAGTTCTTAAGTTCACACAATTCTAAATGATTTCATTCGCCTTCATTCAAAAGTCACATTCGAAATCAATAATCTAATAGGTATAATATTTCTCGTAGAAGAATGTATTCAAATCCAAGAGGATATTAAAAGAGATTTGGTTAAACACTAAAAAACAGCATATAATACGCAAATACTACGCACACTAATACTTAGCATATAATACGTAAAACCGTTAGCCACTGTGAAGAGGTTACGCCTTTGAGAAAGAGGGTTAGACTACAATCAATGCTATCAACTAAAATACAAGGATAAACCATACTAATATTATAAAGCAGTAAAGATTGTTTGTTTGTTAGTTTGTTTGTAGGGGGTAATCTCTGGAACTACTGTAGCGATTTCAAAAGTGATGGTGGCAAATTAATGGTGCCTATCCCTGCTACAATATAGGCTATATTTTATGTCGGTGTCACTATCCCCAGGGGGGTGCAGGAGCGAAAAACGTTCTAAAATTTCGATTTGTTTTATACTGAAGGAGCTAGAAACTTGAAAATTGGCATGGTAGTTACTTATAAGATGTAAATTCTCTATAAGAACAAATTATAAAAAAAATTGAAATTTAAAAGGGTGAAATCAGCGAAAAGCGTTCAAAAAACATTCTAAATTACAATTTCTATGGAATCACTGGAACTACAGAACTGTTTTCAAAAGTGATGGGAGCAAATTGGTGGTGACAGTCCCTGCACCAATATAGGCTATATTTTATGCCGGTGCCACTATCCCCAGGGGGGTGCAGGAGCGAAAAACGTTCTAAAATTTCAATTTGTTTTATACTGAAGGAGCTTGAAACTTGAAATTTGGCACGGTAGTTACTTATAAGATGTAAATTCTCTCTAAGAAGAAATTCTAAAAAAAATCGAAATTAAAAAGGGTGAAATGAGCGAAAAGCGTTCTAAAAACATTCTAAATTACAATTTCTATTAAATCACTGGAACTAAAGAACTGTTTTCAAAAGTAATGGTGGTAAATTGGTGGTGACAGTCCCTGCTCCAACATAGGCTATATTTTATGTCGGTGCCACTACTCCCAGGGGGTGCAGGAGCGAAAAACTTTCTAAAATTTCGATTTTTCTTTACTGAAGGAGCTAGAACTTGAAATTTGGCACGGTAGTTACTTATAAGATGTAAATTCTCTCTAAGAACAAATTCTAAAAAAATTCGAAATTTAAAATTGTGAGATGAGCGAAAAGCGTTCTAAAAACATTCTAAATTACAATTTCTATGGAATCTCTGGAACTACAGCACCATTTTCAAAAGTGATGGTGGCAAATTGATGGTAACAGTCGCTGCTCTAACATAGGCTTTATCTTATGTCGGTGCCACTACTCGAAGGGGGGTGCAAGAGCGAAAAACTTTCTAAAATTTCGAATATTTTTTATACTGAAGGAGCTAGAAACTGGAAATTTGGTTCAGTAGTTACTTATAAGATGTAAATGCTCTCTAAGAACAAATTCTAAAAAAAATCGAAATTTAAAAGTGTGAGATGAGCGAAAAGCGTTCTAAAAACATTCTAAATTACAATTTCTATGGAATCACTGGAACTACAGAACAGTTTTCAAAAGTGATGATGGCAAATTGATGGTGACAGTCCCTGCTCCAACATAGACTATATTTTATGTCGGTGCCACTGCTTTCAGAGAGGTGCAAGTGCAAAAAAGTTCTAAAATTTCGATTGTTTTATACTGAAGGTGTTAGAAACATGGAATTTAGCATGGTAGTTACTTGTAAATGCTCTCTAAGAACAAATTCAAAAAAAAAATAATTTAAAAAGGTGAGATGAGCTAAAAGCGTTCTAAAAACATTCTAAATTACAATTTCTGTGGAATCTCTGGAACTGCAGCACCATTTTCAAAAGTGATGGTGGCAAATTGATGCTACCAGTCCCTGCTATAACATAGGCAATGTTTTATATCGGTGCCACTACCACAGGGGGGAGGGGTGTAAGAGCGAAAAACGTTCTAAAATTTTGATTTTTCTTTTAATACTGTAGGAACTAGCAACATGAAATTTGTCATGGTAGTTACTTAAAAGATGTAAATTCTCTCTAAGAACAAATTCTAAAAAATTCGAAATTTAAAAGTGTAAGATAAGCGAAAAACGTTCTAAAAACATTCTAAATTACAATTTCTATGGAATCTCTGGAACTACCGAACCCTTTTCAAAAATTATGGTAGCAAATTGATGGTGACAGTGCCTGCTGTAACATAGGCTATATTTTATGTTGGTACCCCTACCACAGGGAGGTGCAAGAGCGAAAAACCTTTTAAAATTTCGATTTTTTTTATACTGAAGAAACTAGAAACTTGAAATTTGGCATGGTAGTTATTTATAAAATACAAATGCTCTCTAAGAGCAAATTCTAAAAAAATTCGAATTTTAAAAGTGTGAGATGAGCGCAAAGCATTCTAAATTAGAATATCTCTGGAATCTCTGGAACTACAGGACTATTTTCAAAAGTGGTGCTAACAGTCCCTGCTGTAATATAGGCTATATTTAATATCGGTGACATTACCACAGGGGGGGGGAGGGAAAAAACGCGAAAAACGTTCTAAATTTCGATTTTTTTTTTCGACATTAGTGTGGCTTAATTAATAATTTCTGAATTATATGTGGCAGTAAGACTTCCTCAGCAAAGCCGCAGGTTTAGCTAGTAATAAAATATAAGGAAAAAGTAATTAACAATTTCCTTTAAAAATGTAATTATTTAAGATATCGAAAGTGTCCGTTTTCATGTCGTCTTTAAGGATCACAAAAGAATGGCACAAAAGAATGGATCACAAAAGAAGGGCAGTCATACTAATGCCAAAATCAAATGTTTGGATTGCTTTGTAGTATTGAACATAATATAACCTTCTAACATCAACAAATCATTTGATTAATAGTGAAGTTATTGATAAGCATTGAGTTATATTCATCATAGGAATAAAACTTTTCTTATTAATTTTACTAATAAGCATTATTATTATAATGAACATACACATTTGTAATTTTTAACTGATTATTTTCTGTTATGAGGTAAGTGGTAAATGAAACATCAATAAAATCAACTAAAATGCAAGGATTATAATAGATTATAAGGAAAAAGAAATTAAACATTTGGCATCAAAAATATAATTATTTAAGAAATCAAAAGTGTTCGTTTTCCTGTCGTCTCTAAGGAGTACACAATAATTTGCAGTCATACTAATGCAATGGCAACATTTTTGAATTGCTTTGTAGTACTGAGCATAATATAATCATCTAACATCAAAAAATCCTTTTATTAATACTGAAGTAGTGAATTGAATAAGCTTTGAGTTATATTCATCATAGAACTTTTCATATTCATTTTATTGCTAAGCATTATTATTATAATGAACATACACATTTGCAATTTATAACTAATTATTTTCGATTATGAGAAATATAATTATTTAAGAAATCAAAAGTGTTCGTTTTCCTGTCATCTTTAAGGAGTACAAAATAATTTGCAGTCATACTAATGCAATGGCGACATTTTTGAATTGCTTTGTAGTACTGAGCATAATATAATCATCTAACATCAAAAAATCCTTTTATTAATACTGAAGTAGTGAATAAGCTTTGAATTATATTCATCATAAAAATAAAACTTTTCATATTCATTTTACTTCTGAGCATTATTATTATAATGAACATACACATTTGCAATTTATAACAAATTATTTTCGATTATGAGATAAGTGGTATATGAAGTACCAATAAACTAACAATATAATAAATTATAACACCTTGCAATAATATATTTCTTTTAAATGCTAAGATGTGTAAATTAACAACATAATAAATACACAGTAAAATAACTTTTATTTTCGACATGTTTCGGCTCAATCCGAGCCATTTTAAAAAACAAATGACAATATTCCATAATTGCACGGTCTTTGAAATTATTATTTAAAATTATATCATTTAATTTTCATGTACTTCTTAAAATGGTTACAGCTATGAAAATAAACAACCAAGTAAAAATAAAATATAACGTGCGTAATTTTTAAAATGCACATGAAAATTAAATAATAGCATTTTAATTAATAACTTCAAAGACCGTGGAATTATGGAATATTCTCATTTGTTTTTGAAAATGGCTCGAAGTGAGCCGAAATTTGTCAAACAACCTAATAAAAGTGTATTTGTGTTATTATTACTTACTGTGTATTTATTATGCTGTTAATTTACACCTTTTAGCATTTAAAAAATATACACCAATAAAATAATTATAAAACTCGCAGTGTTTAATTTCTGTATAAAATTATTTTATATACCACCTTTACAATACTCAAGAATAATAATTATGAAAGCTGCAATGTTTGATTTCAACAGTACATATTTATCTTCATATATTTATCTTCATATCTTCTTATATCATCTTTTTGATATCCAAGAATTCAATTAGTATTAAGTTTGAAAGCTAATTATAGAACTCATATATATTTAATCATATTAAGGAAAAAAATCTTTCACGATGAGACCAGCATTTTATCTTTATCCTTATCGAGAACCGTCATTTTATTCTATATCTAGAAAACATTTAATGAAAGCTGTCAGAAATTATTAGTCTACTCATTGTTATAGTGACGAACATTTTTTGTTCGTTTTTGAGTATTTGCCAAAACGATTAATATAATATATCGTCTGTCAAGCGGAGAATATGCTTTCCTTTTATTTCCTTCATCATACTTGACAGAAAACATATGAAATTTCTTTTTATTAAAAATATGCGCTTTTATTTATTTCAGTATGCAAGCCTAAATGTCAAATTTCGGAATTCGGAAACAATATACATCATAATTTATTTCGAGCACCCTTATGAAACTAAAGAAGCCGGAATAAATAATACACATAGAAATAAATAGTCGGTATTAAATGTATTAAAATAACACTAGATGGTACCCGTCAAAACTTGATGGAAAAAATTACAATAACAATATTAGTAAAATAAGCTTCTTTATTACATAAGTAGGAGTGCTTATGAAACAATCTTTCAATTATTTTATTTAAAAAATTTCTCCCAGTGAATTACATTATTATTTCCGATGCAAACTCCAAACAAACAATCCGTAAACAAAATGGAAATCAGTTTGAAATTACCGCCCTATTCCTCACGGCAAGAAAGAAAATTTCCTGAACCTATGAAGTATCATACAAATAGCATATCCCTACGTTCATCTTATATTCAGTCAATAAAAGAACATATTAAATAAGGCACACATCCCCCCCTTCTGTGATAATGCAACCGAATGAGCTCCTATGCGCATGTGCATTGCATCTCCCCAAACGCACCGTCGAAATTCGACGTTAAAAAAAAGTTTTAAAATGTTTTGATCAAAATTTTTAAAATGTCTTCTTTAATCATTGTTCGTTTCAAATCCATATCTTCTGAAACGCATACATTGTTTTAAGCTAATCAATTTTTATGTAAAGATGAAGAATTTTTTTTACAATAATAAATCAATATACAGATAAAGGAGATTTTTAATGTTTTCAAGTGTAATTTATTTGCATGGTTTCTTCATTCCTTTATAGAATCAGGATGATTATACATTTTCCATAATTAAGAGAAATAATGTAAATAAATAAATATCCAAGATTATTTTTGATTCTGCTTTCATTAATATAGTGTAAATTTTATTGGTAAAAGTTACTGATAAATGATACTTTAGTAAATGGGGCATTTCTTAATTTTTTTTTATTATTATTATTTTTTTTTTGAGATTTAATTGCAACATTCTTCCGTTTGTTTATTGGGCGCTACAGTTTGGCGAATTATTTTAGGTAATTTTCGGTTAGCAGGGCGCCAATGGAGTATATATATATATATATATATATATATATATATATATATATATATATATATATACAAATATATATAATGTATATAGTTTTGTTTTTCTAGTATTGAATTTATGTGGTTTATAGATTTTGGTTGGCTTTTGTGATAATGATTCTGCAAGTAATTTTCCATTGGAGTTTATTATTATGTGTATTTATATATATATATATATCATGCGCCAGTATATACATATATGCGCCAGTAATATATATATATATATATATATATATATATATATATATATATATATATTACTGGCGCTGGCTAACCGAAAAGTACCTAATTTACATATACTTTTTTTTTCTTTATGGGACGACGGAATAATGCACGGAATTTCGACGGGATAATAAATATTTTTGATGGTACCAGAATATTTTTCTGTATTTTATAGTTATATTAAGAAATACATATTTTTATGATTTGCTGAATCACTTATTTGTTTACTTTTTCATGCATTATATTATTGAAGGTTGTTAGTTCTCTTATTCGTTTAAATATACCCTACTTATATAAAAATAGCGTGTGTTTTCTGTGGTGTTTCGCATAAACGTTGTAAAATTCAGGTTATTAGATTTTATCCAACTTTGCTGTCATAACAGCTGATGAAGCAGCCCTTTTCGGCGATTTTTTTTGTTACCTGTAAAATGTTTGTTTTTGGTATAGCCCGAACTAAGAAAAAATTGAGTACTTTTCCATTATACGGACACCATTGTCGCCAAGCATATATTTACATGTATGGCATGGTGTCGGTATAACGGAAAATAACCAAAATTTGCGATTGATCAAATAATTGAATTTCGTTAAACATTAAATTTTCTGGTACTTTTCTATTATCCGGTCGACCACTTTTCATAACAAAAAACTATCGCCAAACTGTAAAATTAAACGCCAAAAATGCAGTCCGATTTACTTGATGTCAGAAGCAATATACGTGTTTGTTACGTCATCAAGTGGTTTTTAATTCGAGATTTGCGTCTATTTTCCTTATGTTTTACTGAATTATTAGTTATTTCATTAATAAAAATAACAATTGTGTCCTTAAATTCATGTATTTTATTTATTTATTTATTTTGATATTTCAATGGCAACGTTCTCCTGTTTATTTGGCGTTACAGTTTGGCGATAGTTTTTTGTTATGAAAAGTGGTCGACGGGATAATAGAGAAGTACCAATTTTCTTATTTTTAATCTGAGAAAGAAACAATAATCATGAATTTAATTAATTTTGCAATATGCGGTGCAACCAAAATAATTTTGATTATATCAGTACATATATCGCAGACGCACCTGGGTTATTTTTTGGCGCCTAAATGACGATTTTTGCTTTGTATGGCAATATGGGGTTTTATAATAAATTTGAATATGTGTGTAAATAAATAAAATAAAATAGGTACTTTTATGTTAGCTGGGCGTCAAGGATAACTCTCCAAATCTTGTTTCAATTGGAATCATTTAAATTGCAACATTATACGTGAAATTTGTTAGTCATATTGATATGTTTACGTTTAGATATTTTATTATGTTTATATTCTAGCTAATTAAGTTTTTTTTAAAAGATTTTATACTACAATGTTAAAATATTACCTAGTTGATATTAGCTAATGTCAAAAGATTGGCGAACAACAGAGTTCAGAAAATAAACTCTATGCCCTCAAAAGTGGGAGTTGCCGTCTTTATGACGTCATTAGCAGAAGTAAATGTTTAATTGAAAATTACAGCTAATTAATTAAATTTTCGAACAAACGCGTGCACGATAACAAATCTGTGTCCAAATATCTTTCATTTAAAAAAAGAATGGTGTAATTTGATGCAGTAGTTTGTTCTGACGGATTGTCGAAAGAAATCGCTTAGCGTTTTATATATATAGATGTTTTAGTATAATTATAAAATCTACAATGTTTGATTTCAACAAAATATATATATATATATATTGTACATATTTATCTTCATATATGATGCATATATCATCTTTTTGATATCCAAGAATTCAATTAGTAGGAAGAATAAATTTAAAAGCTAATTATTGAACTCATATATATTTAATCCTGTTAAGGAAAAAAAATCTTTCATGATGAGACCAGCATTTTATTTTTATCCTTATCGAGAACCGTCATTTTATTCTATATCTAGAAAACATTTAATGAAACTTGTCGGAAATTATTAATCTACTCATTGTTAAAGTGACAAAAAATGTTTTGTTTGTTTTTGAGTATTTGCCAAAACGATTAATATAAAATATCGTCTGTCAAGTGGAGAATATGCTTTCTTTTTATTTCCTCCATCATACATGACAGAAAACATATGAAATTTCTTTTTATTAAAATTATGTGCTTTTATTTATTTCAGTATGCAAGCCTAAATGTCAAATTTCGGAATTCGGAAACAACATACTACATCATAATTTATTTCGAGCACCCTTATGAAACTAAAGAAGAGGAAATAAATAATACACACAGAAATAAATAGTCGTTATTAAATGTATTAAAATAACATGTTTTAGTATAATTATAAAATCTACAATGTTTGATTTCAACAAAAAAAAATTATATTGTACATATTTATCTTCATATATGATGCTTATATCATATTTTTGATATCCAAGAATTCAATTAGTATTAAGTTTGAAAGCTAATTATAGAACTCATATATATTTAATCATACTAAGAAAAAAAAATCTTTCACGATGAGACCAGCATTTTATCTTTATCCTTATCGAGAACCGTCATTTTATTCTATATCTAGAAAACATTTAATGAAAGCTGTCGGAAATTATTAGTCTACTCATTGTTAATGTGACGAATAATTTTTTGTTCGTTTTTGAGTATTTGCCAAAACGATTAATATAATATATCGTCTGTCAAGCGGAGAATATGCTTTCCTTTTATTTCCTTCATCATACTTGACAGAAAACATATGAAATTTCTTTTTATTAAAAATATGTGCTTTTATTTATTCCAGTATGCAAGCCTAAATGTCAAATTTCGGAATTCGGAAGCAACATACATCATAATTTTTATTTCGAGATCCTTGCGAAACTAAAGAAGAGGGTGTAAATAATATACATAGAAATAAATAGACGTTATTAAATGTTTTATAATAACGTGTTATTTAAATGAATCATAGTATTTACGAATTTGATCATGTTTGCTGAAATGTAGCTCAAACTATAGCAAATTTCATTGATGAATAACACATATGTATGTATATAATAGGTAGCTTTCATTACAAAAAGCTACCTATTGCAGCCATTCGGATGAAAGCAATTCAAAAAAAAATTGTCATATTTTCACCGACCATGATCCTTAGACCCCCAAACCACCCTCCTTCCAAATGTTGATTTATATATATACTAGCAAACTACGCCCGCTGCGCTGGTCGGTTTCTACAAATGAACCTTGAATCAAACGAAATATATCGTTTAATTTGACCTTGTATTTGAAAGCAATCTGTTTATTTACCTGGAATATCCTTCCACATTACTGAAAAATGACGTGATTGCGCTATTGTATTCTCTAATGTGCAGTCAAAATTTTAGCTGGTAAGGACCAACTCTTTTATTTGGTAATTTATAGTTAAGGTTTCTTAAGAATGATAAAACTATATGCAATATACTAAAACCATCACTAAAAATTGTCGAACTAACAATGCAAACAAATTAACTAACAAAATCCATTCAGTAGAAGTTTTTTATAAAGGCTAATATTTGATAATCCGGTTCATCTGATTATAGAAATTTTCCACATATTTCTAAAACTAACAGAACGATATAAAATATACTAAAAATATCTTTATAAATTATCTACTTAACAATGCAAGTCGCAAAAAATACGCCCAGTAAAAATTTTCAAAAAGGCTAATCTTTCGAAATCGGGTTCACCTGACTAAATAACCTTCACACATAACTGTTTGATTAAGCAACGTAGTACAATATGTAGTACATTAAAACAATTCCTGAAATAGCATCTAACTAACAATACAATTCTCATCAAAATCCGTCCAGTAGAACTTTTTCAGAAGGCTAATCTTTCATAATCGGAATCAAATTTTGAAAAGGCTAATATTTGATAAAAAAAATGGTCACCCGATTTTCGAATTTCCCCCTATAATTCTAGAACTAAGCAAAGTAGAATGATATGTTATATAATAAAACTTTCCCTAGAAAATTATCTAACAGTGTAGGTTCCATCGAAATCCATTCGGCAAAATCTCATAAAAAGGCTAATATTTCATAATCGATTGATCTGATTATAGAACTTCACAGAATAATTCTATAACTAAGCTACATCGAGCGATATGTTATACAATAAAACCTTCCCTGAAAAATTATCTTACAGTTTAAGTTTTACGAAAATCCATTCAGCAGAATTCGAGTTATAAGCATGCGGGACGAAATTTCATATATGTAGAGGTAAATAGAAGTATATTGCCATTAATATAGTTTGCATTTGAATAAAAAAAAGGTACTTTTCGGTTAGCCGGGCGCCAGCGATATATATATATATATATATATATATATATATGTATGTATATATATGTATATATTCATACATATAAGTGTATATATATGTATGTTGATACATGTATTTGTGTACATATATGTATGTATATACATGTATTTGTGTAGACATATGTGCATATATATACATGTTTATATATATCACTGGCGCCCGGCTAACCGAAAAGTACCAAAAAAATACTACAAAAATGCAGTCGTACACTTAAAAAAAACACCTTTTGGCTTAAAATATCTCATCAAAACTGTTTTTCTTTTTTTTTTCTTTTCTTTCTTTTTTTTAAATAAAATTAGTAACAGTTGTTTCTTTTATTTTTCCAGATGTATAGCCATTTCAATTCATTCTGCAACAAAAAAAGACACCTTTTGGCTTAAAATAAAATTGTTTGAGGTCAAAAGTAAAATCAAAATCGCCAAAAACAAAAGATACATCGCCAAATATTGTTTCAATATAGAAATCTTGTCCCTTGAATAATTTTTTAAGCATTACAAACATTCCCAATCATGTTTAAATTAAATATTTTCGTTTTATAATATTCTCGCATCAAAACTCTTTTTCTTATTTCTCTTTCTTTTTTTCTTTCTTTCTTTCTTTCTTTTTTTTTAAATAAAATTAGTAACAGTTTTTCTTTTATTTTTCGACATTCATTTCAATCTGCAACTGTAATCATCGCCAAAAAATTAGCAATGGTAACCTTTTCGGCCAAAATAGCAGAACTTTCTATCATAATTCTATAACTAATATACATATAACGTTGTGTTATATACTAAAACCTTTCCTGAAAAATTATATCTCGAACTGTGTACGTTCCATCGAGTTATAAAGGAACGGAACGAAATTTCCGTTTGTGCTTTATATATACTAGGGAATCGAACCCGGGATTCCCGGGTTGCAGAAAATATGCGAAAAGCATCTTTTTCTAATTATAATAGATTTTTCATATTATATATATATATATATATATATATATATTTAAACTGTTTCATTAACAACGATAAAAAAAAAATTATAAGAAAAATGTCAGTAATATATTCAAATAAAATTTTTAGGGAAAATATACTTGAATGAAATTTAATAAAGCGATTAGCCGCATGAAATGAGTTAATGGCTAAAGAAATCGTCTAAGATTTTGCTATTTACAGCAGGCTTTTTTATTCTGAAATTTGCAGCTGTTTAAGCGAGAACATTTGCATGCGAGAACGTGTAATTTAAGTTCGAGAACATGTCTGTTAAATTTGCATGTTATTTATGCTATATTATTATTTATATTTATATTTTTATGAAGTTTTAATTTCGTTCTGCAATATTAGCCGGGAATAAATGCGGAACTATTTATATTATTTTAAATGCAAACGGATTAATCTTTCGCAATCGGGCTGCACGTGATAAATATAGATTTTAAAACAACTCATGCTTGGGAATTATTTTTAAAAACCATAAAAAATCAGTAAATTCAAATACAGTTTTCAAAGAAATTGCATTTTTTCCCTATTCGAAGGTGTAAAAATTGAAATTTATCGATGTTTAGAAGTTGTGAAAATGCAGTAGTAGAAAATGCGGTAAAAACGAAATGTATTAGTCAAAACGTTGCTATTATCAAAATGACTTCTTCAATAATCAGAGGTGTGTTTGGTTTATAATATAGATTATTATTAATATTAAACCACATTCTTGACAATCTTGACAACATCATTTATGCGTGACATCCTCCCCTGACATAGACCCGATTACGTAAGATTAGCATCAGAATTTAATAAAAGAATTTTATTCTATATGTTTAAATCAAATATATGAAATCAAAATATGTTTTCCTTTCACCATATCTATCATATGCATATTTAAGTCATTTTAAGACTTTTCCGTGAATATAATAAAATATTTTCTTTTTAGCCTACATTTTTTTATTTCGCAATATTTGACAAAATTTTACTTAGTTTTATTAACTTCCCTTATTAATTCTTATTTCTCTTATTAATTCAGAAATGTTAAAACTGCATTAAGTAAAAATGTTTTGCTAGTGCCTCAGTAAACTTAACCATAGAATTTTCATTTTAAACAGCAAACAAAACTTCATCATTAATTGATTTTTGATCATGATTATCCTGGCGCAGACGATAAATAGCCAAATATTGTTTGAGTCACAATTTTTACATTGTTTTTTAAAGTATCACAAACTTTACTTACATGTTTAAATTAAATTATTTCGATTTATAAAATTATCGCTCATCAAAACGTTTATTATTGTATTTATTTTGATTTATTCTTTGTATTTATATAAATCAGTAACAGAATATTTCTTTTACTTTTCGAGGTGTCTGTACTATTTTCTAAATAATAATAGCCATTTCAATTGTTTAACCAACGAAAATATGCGGTCGCCAAGAGGAGAAAAAATTACCAATGGCAACCATTAAGACCGAAAAATGAGAAATACCAATTTTTTTTTTTTTTTTAAAGCCATAATAAATCCGTCAATTAAGATACAATTTTCCAACAAATTGAATTTGAAAGTAGATTTTTTTCCCTATATAACGGTGTAAAAATTTAGAATGTGAGATGTTTAGAAATGAAAAAAATTGCATTAATAAAAATCGCAAAACCGAAATTTCATCGTCAACTGTTGCCATTCGCAAAATGACGTCAGCGTTACGCACGGACACGTTTGTCCTTTATAATATAGATAGTAAATATATATGACGTAGGTCATGCTATAACTCTCTTATTTATTAACCGACTCGGATGTGAATGAGTATGTGTACAGGACATACCAAGGTTTCGACCGAGTTCGTTGGCCAGCTTCATCCTCCATCTTGTTTCAAAATGGTGGCCAGTTATTTATTTTTTTAAAATCAGAAATATGTAGAAAAAATTATAACTTGAAGAAATTGTTTCCGTTAAGTGTTAGATCGTGATACAAGGATTCCGGAACATTTTTTGTTTTGGCTATATCTTAAAAAATGGCTGAGATATGGCAGTTTGAAATTCTAGTGTGGCTGAGATTTTGAAACAATCTGATATTTGTTATGCTGTAACTAACGTATTTATGAACCGATATGAATGTGACTGATCATGTGTACAGGACATACCAAAGTCTCAACCGAGTTCGTTGGCCAGCTTCATGCGCCATCTTGTTTCAAAATGGCGGCAAGTTAATTTTTTTTAATTCAAAAATATATATATAAATATATAAATTGACAAAGTTGTTTCCGTTACGTGTTAGATCGTGGAACAAGGATTCCGGAACATTTTTTGTTTTGGCTTTATCTTAAAAAATGGCTGAAATATGGCAGTTTCAAGTTCTAGGTTGGCTGAAATTTTGAAACAATCTGTTTTTTGTTATGCTGTAGTTCTCATGCTGAAATTCGCATTCAAATTCAGTATTAACGAAAACTGGGATTGAATCTTCTATAATCGGGTTCCAAGCATTTTAGCTTTGGGTATTTGAGTAAAATGAGTTGAATTTTTAAAATCATGGACTATGAAAGCTACCTTTTCCTCCCGGTACAGGCCGGAAATACTTTTTTTACGTTATGCATTGTGTTTGAAAGGCTAATTTAAAATTTCCTGAATTAGGAAACAAAATACAGCATAATTTATTAAGACAACCCTTATGAATCGAATGAAGAGAGAGTACATAAAGCACAGAAAAATAGACAATGTTAAATATAGTAAAATAATATGTACAATTATAAGGAAGCATTGTAATTACTAACTTGAAAATGTAGGCTTAAAACTACTTCTAATTTTAGTGAATTTCATTCATAAATAACACAAAAGTAGGACAATATTTTATATAAAGCACTGTATATGCGGGGGAAGAATTACTGCAAAACTTCTGAATTCGAAAAAAGAAGACGTAGAAATTTATAACGATATCCCTCATGAATCAAAAGAAGAGTGAGTAAATAATGCCCACACATGAGAAACATACCTTATTTTATGTATTAGAATAATGTATTACTATTATGAATTATAGTATTTAACAATTTGATAACGCATGCTGAAAACTACCCCCAACTTTAATAAATTACATTCATAAATAAGTCAAATGTACGTTCAAATGTTGATTTATATATATATATATATATATATATATATATATATATATCTGACATACGTCATTCTGTAACTCTCTTATTTAGGAACCGATTTGGATGTAATTGAGTATGTGCATAAGTCATACCAAGGTCTCGACCGAGTTCGTTGGCCAGCTTCATCCGCCATCTAGTTTCAAAATGGCGACCAGTTAAATGTTTTAAATGTTTTTAAAAATCAAAAAGATGTACAAAAAATTATAAATTGAAAAAAAAAATGTTTCTGTTAAGTGTTAGAACGTGATACTAGGATTCTGGAACATTTTCTTGTTTTGGCTATATCTTAAAAAATGGCTGAGATATGGCAGTTTCAAATTCTAGGGCGGCTGACATTTTGAATTCTTGTGTGGCTGAGATTTTAAAACAATCTGATATTTGTTATGTTGTAACTCTCGTATTTATGAACCGATATGAATGTTACTAATCACGTGTACAGAACATATCAAGGTTTTAACCGAGTCTGTTGGTCAGCTTCATGCGCTATCTTGTTTCAAAATGGCGGCAAGTTAAATTTCTATTTTTTTTATAAAAAAAGTCAAAAAGATGCATGAATAATTATAAATTGAAAAAGTTGTTTCCGTTAAGTGTTAGATCGTGATACAAGGATTCTGGAACATTTTTTGTTTTGACTTTATCTAAAAAAATGGCTGAGATATAGCAGTTTGAATTTCTAGGGCGGCTGACATTTTGAAACAAACATATATTTGGTATGATGTAACTCTCATGCTGAAATTCGCATTCAAATTCAGTATTAACGAAAACCGGGATTGAATCTTCTATAATCGGGTGCCAAGCATTTTAGCTTCGGGTGTTTGAGTAAAATGAGTTGAATTTTTAAAAACATGGACTATGAAAGATATCTTTTCCTCCCGGTACAGGCCGGAAGGACTTTTTTAGAATGTGTTGTGTATCTGAAACATTTATTTTAGCATCCATTATGAATTGCGTTAAGGGGAAAAATAGCGGTTGATCAATCTAAACTACAGGGTGTCACAAAAGTCCATGACACATTTTAGAATGCAATAAAAGATCTTAGCGAAGATATTTAGCGTACAATTGGCGTGCATGTGAGGTTCGGAATAAAATTTTTCATATGTCATAATGAACAGAGGAATGTATTTTCAAATAGGAAAATTATATTCTATGGTTGGAGTATCATAGTACAGATTTATTCCAAAGTACCTAGGTTCGAGTCCTTGTTCTGGCATTTTTCACTCTGTTGGAATAAATCTGAAACTATGATTCTCCAACCATTCAATATAATTGCTTCATATGATCTGAAATTTTGTTAAGCAGATAACAAAAAAAAATGTTCAAAAATTTCTCATAGATGGTTCTGCTTCTGTAAAGTTATCGAATAGGTAGAATGCCTTTGTATATTACAATGGCATAAAATTGGCTAGCATCTGAGTTTCGAAATAAAATACTTCATATGTCATAATGAACAGAGGAAAGTATTTTGAACTAGGCAAATTATATTCAATGGTTGGTGTATCATAGTTCAGATTTATTCCGAAGTACCCAGGTTCAAGTCCTGGTCCCGGCATTTTTCACTCTGTTGGAATAAATATGAACTGGGATTTTCCAACCATTGAATATAATGTTTCATATGATCTGAAATTTTGTTAAGCAGATAAAAAAAATAGTTCAATAATTTCTCATAGATGGCGCTGCTTCTGGAAAGTTGTCGGATAGTTTGAATGCCTTTGTACATTACGATGGCCGAAGACGAACAATGCGTATGCAAAGTTTTTGTCCAAACTATGGCAACCCACATTCTTGAACTTAACAATACTTGCCATCCTGAGTTCGATTAGACCAGCGAGGATGGATAGACGACTATTGTTAACTTCTGGAATGTGGGTTGCCATAGTTTGGACAAACACTGTGCATACGCATTGTGAGTCTTTAGCCATTGTTATGTATAAAGGCATTCTACCAATTCGGTAACTTTCCAGAAGCAGCGCCAGCTACAAAAAACTTTTGTAACTAATATTTTATTTGCTTAAACCTATTTTCATATCATAAGAAGCGTTTTCGTCTAATCTTTAGTCTCGTACGCCAATTGCTTGATCTTTTATTGAATCTTAAAATGTGTCAACATTTATTCATAACATCAATTTTTCATGATACTCTGAAGAGTTGTAAATAACGCACACGCAAAGAAAAATACGTTATTACAGGAAGAGTTGGAAAGGCTAGAAAAAACCCGGTTTAAACCTGGGAATAAACCGGGTTTTTTGGGAATAAACTTGTTTTTTTTTTGGGAATAAACCAGGTATTTTGGGATTAAACCTGGGAGTAAACAGGATTTTTGCAACTCTAATTATAGCTATTAAAATAATATTTCATGATAATAAATGATAGTAATTATTAATTTGATAATGCGTAATAAAAACTGCCTCCATCTTTAGTAAATTTCATTCATAAATAAGTCAAACGTATGTAATTACTTGATATAATGTATTGTATATCTAAAATATTTTTTTAGCATCCATTATCAATTATTACGGTACGAAAGAAAAGAAAATAGTGGTGTATCAATTGTAAACTATATCATCATAGTATCATGAATCATTAAATAAGAATTGATATTCAATTCTGACTCAAGTAATTTAGATTAAATTTGGTAAGCCATTATTTAACCAATAAATTTTACAATTAATTAAAAATTTATGCCAATTGAAAAGCAAACATAAAAAAAAAAACTACTCACGATAAAATTCTTTACAGTGACAAAATAATTTAGATACGATGGTGAGAAACACAATCTTTAAAAATCAGATGGAAAAGGTGCAGTTATTTTTTGAGCTATAAGCAACAGAGACAAAATACTCTAAATTTAAAATATTTGTCTAGCGTATTTGTGTCCTGATTGGTGAGCATTCTTGTTCGACATTTTAACATAATGAACAAATTTTGTGTAATAAAAATCTTGTCCTTTTTTCTATGAACATACAAAACATACAACGATGAATAAGGTATCATTCGAAAAGTTTTTGAACAAGTTTCTGAGATAGCCCACTCACATTTCGTTAAAATGCGTTGTTTGATTCTTTAAAAAAAATCAGTTAATTAAAAATTAGTTCTAAAACGTACCAGGAAATAATCTCAAAAATCGCAGTGCGAAAGCTTCGCACCGGTAATTCTAGTTTGAAAATTATTTCTGTTGTCAACATCCTTTTTTCCATGCATTTATAAAACACACGGCAATGAATGATGTATCACTGGATAGGTTTTTCAAACGGCTTCTGACGTAGTACACTCATATTTAGTTAAAGCATGTTTTTTTATTAATAATTAAGGAAATTAGAATTGTTTTCATAAATGAAATGAAAGGATTTTTCAAATCAGTGTTGCCACAGAAATAAAATACCGCATTATATCATGCTCAACAATTATTATAAAAAAGTAAATAGTACAACAAAGTGTTATGCCTACGCACGAATGTATTTTATACTTATAATTAAAAAGGAAAATTGACATTGAAATGTTTATAAGGAAAAGACACCATCCGTCGATCGCAGCAATAGTTTATCACGTGTACTCTAAAAGGTATGCTTTGTTATATTAAATGGTATTTTATATGTATTTAATTTATTTTTCTTTGTCCTAAGTTTCTCCTGAAGCGAATGACTTCATCCTCTAATATACAACTGTTATTTTTTTTTTCTCGCGCGTGCCTTTAAATATCTTCGATCACTTTTTACTGTAACTTTGATGGAATAAATGAGATCATATTCTGGCTTGACTAATTATGTTTAGAGATATTTGTATTCTTATTTTTTTCTTTGGAAGTTTAAATCTCCGTGTAAAAAAATATTAGGTATTGATAAAAAATATTAGACTGGAGTGCGAAATCCTCGCACGTGTCCGCTAGTATTACTTATTTACTAAATACAAATATGGTGAAATGAAACATTTTTAAAATATACATACAAACTTTAGTGCAGGCCAGCCGTTAACCGCAATCCAAAAAAAAAAAAAAATCTTTTTGTAATTTTGTAATAAATATAGGATTAATAATATATATATATTATTTGTTTACGATATTAAATTTAAAATATATCTTACATACAAAATATTTTTATTTCATATAATTTATAAACATTTCAGGCTTGAAAGGCTTAAAAAACACGTAATAAATATGTACATATATAAAAAGATACAAACGGATGCCAAAGCTATTTTTCAAAATAATTCCCATTATTTAATACATGGACTGAAGGCAAAATGTGTAAATCCGTAAGGAAAACTTTCGTCTGTAATGTTGTAAAAGAAAAAAGAAAACTTTCATTACGGTAATATAACAGAAAATTTCATAAATAGAAAATATGTTATCTATAAACTAATTTTTACTTTTATCCACTGAAAGTTTTTTTTTGGCATACATACATATATATATATATATATATATATATATATATATATATATATATATATATATATATATATATATATATATATATATATAACTGTATTTACTATAAATAAAACTTTGATATTTTGAAAAATCTGTAATTTTGGGTCGTCAAAAATAATTGCGGTTATATGAAAATCATTTCTAATATTGTTGGATCAGTTTATTTTTTTCTTCTTTCTCTTTATATTTCCTGTTAATGTTTAGCAACCAAATATGCAAAAATTATATTAGTCCTTAGTAAAATAATGTTTATATTTTTTTATTAAAAAGAATCTAAATTGTAGTTTTAAAATTTATCTATACAGAATTAAAAAATAATAACTTTATGGTAAAATATAGAGGGTGTGTTTACACTTGCTTTTTATAAAAAAGAATAAAAATGAAAATTATGACAAATTAATCTACGTTATAATATATATATATATATATATATATATATATATATATATATTGGTTTAAGGCAAAATGACGACAAATTGACTCATCATAAATTTTACAATCAATAAATTTTTGCTTTTATCCACTGAAAGTTTTTTTTTGGTGAAGTTACGGGCTTTTTATTTATTATATATATATATATATATATATATATATATATATTACAATTGTATTTACTATAAATAAAAGTTTGATATTTTGAAAAATCTGTAAATTTGGGTCGTTAAAAATTATTGTCTATCATATGAAAAACATTATCAATATTGTTGGATCACTACATTAAAGTCATGATTATAAAACAACACAGATTTACTGAATGGTATATACAAATGTCAAATTTAAAATTTATACATACATTAAAATAAAAAATATCGACGTTTCGACCAACTTCTATAGTCATCCTCAGGAAATATTTGTTATATCGCTTCTAAAGTTTCAAAGGCGAAAACAATCCGTCTGTTGCCACATTATTATTGCCGTCCACAAAAAAAAAAAAAAAAAAAAAAAAAGATTTTATTTTAATTGTTGGATCAGTTTAATTTTGTTTTCTTTCACCATATATTTTCTGTTAATGTTTAGCTAGCAAATATGCAAAAAATATTTTGTTTCTTTAATAAAATAATGTTTTTTTTTTTTTTTTTTTTTTTTTTTTTATTAAAAAAAAAAACAGAATTTAAATTGTAGTTTTGAAATTTATTTATACAAAATTAAAAAATATGTATCCTTTATGGTAAATTATAGAGCGTGTATTTAAACTATTAAAAATGAATCTGCGTTACAATATATTTATTATTATTATTATTATTATTATTATTATTATTGACTTAGGGCAAAATGACGACAAATTGGCTCTTTTTTTCTGAAAAAAAAAATCTCATACGGAAAGAAATGCATTTATTCGTGTAATTTGCTTTATTCTAATAATAATCTCTGACAATTATAAAGTTAAATATTTTTACGACCTTACTTTTTTTTTTTATTTGTCGCATTGCGTATTTCTGTAATTCTTTATGTCTTTACCATTTTCAGGAACAATTCAAGTTTTCTCTTGTCTGAATGATTTTTTTATAACCTCCGAAGTTGATTTATTGAAGGGAGATATAATTAGCAGTAAAAGTTTTTTTTTTCATGAAAACTAAAGAATGATTAATGTAAGTTGTATTATATAGAATAATTTTTATTATATTTCCAACCCTTATGTAAATTTTTAAAAGTATTTCATTAGCCAAATTTCGGTTAATTGAAAAAAAAAAATATATATATTACGTCGTTTTTAAAACCATATATTTTTTTATTAAACTATTTATATTCTATGAATGAAAACATATCACAATTGTACTCTGTATGGCAATGACTTCTGAGCATTTAATGTTTTATGCATATTTGATAAGTCACTACAATCAATTTAGAATCGCAATTCTGTATCTAATGTACAGCCCGACTGTCAGTTTGTATTTAACACCTACTCTTCCAATAATATCAAAAGCAGCCCGATGAAATTAACGTATTTTATCAGAATTAATCGGTGGAAGTCATATAAGCTCTCAGAGTAATAAAAAAAAAAGTTACTTAGATTCCTATTTATTATTATTTTTTGTAAGTTTTAACGAAGTTTTTCAAATAATGGGAACTATATTATTATTTTTTTGTTATAAAAGTGGAAAAATGATAAATAATAGGATATCTTCTGCTATTCGAAATGTTGGACAAATTGTCATGGGTGTCTCCAATATGTAATAATGTATTCATAGCACAGATTTACGTTAAAACAACATTTTATTAGAGCAAGAGATAATTTGGGTTGTATTGGTGTGGGCGATCTAAACTATACTGTTCAAATTCAGATTCAATTTCATTTCAACAAGCTCCTGCATTAATTAAATGAAAATTTACTAATGTAAAATTAACTTACGCAATGAAAAAACGTGCTGCTCAAAGTCGTATCTAGGACGGTCAAAGATTCTGTATCTCGGAAAAAAATTCACTAGAAAATAACTCAAATATCCTAAATGGCACTACTAACGAGAAACTAGTGGTTTCCGCAAAGCACTTTATTCAAATGCGATGAAGCAACTTCTTATGATATGGCTAACTCTTCCGATAAAACAAGACAACAATCTCCAAGCACGTGGTAAGAAAGTGATATTTCAATCCAAAGCGAGAAAGTTTAAGTCTCTTCTATATGGCAAGATTCGACTCATATCTGCTCATTCAAACTTTAACTCCCATATTTATACTTCGTCAGCTGACCACCGCGACCTATTTAACATAAAACCGCATGAAATAACCACGGAAAACAGATTCAGCTAAGTCCAATCACACTTGTAAAATTGAGTGAAATAATGGATAGTTGTCGCTTACACGCACACATGTCAGACATCGGACAAACCGCTCGTGGTCAAACACTACACTCTCCTTAGAAGTGAGTAGCCAATTTCTGTCATAAAATACTTTTAATTTTGTTTTGTTTGAATAAATTGATTTAAGAATTTTTAGTTTAGATTCTGTTTAAAAAAATGTAATTTAAAGAATATTTATGACTTATTTCCACATTTACTAAAATTATTATCATGAAAGATTTTACAGTTATTGATCCATATGAAATATATTTTTTTCCGAACTTGTTTAAAATGTAAATGAATGGACTGGGATAGAGACATGGGAGCTGGACATATGTACACTGTTAAAAGTTTGCAACAAACTGTCCAGTCATTTGATCGCATTTAAAGAAAATGGTTACATAACCGTAATTTTACTCTATTCTGACCATGAAATGGGCAATAATATGGTGAGAATAGAGTTAAATCACGGTTATGTAACCGTTTCTATAAAAACGATCAAATGACTGGACAGTTTGCTGCAAATGTTTAACAATGTACAGAACATATATTAAATTTATTTTTATTTTTATTTATTTTTTAACCATAACAACTCACAAAACAGAACAGGACGATACTCTGCTGGACGAATTAGCTTAGATGAGTAAGACAAGTAAAGAAACATTAACTTCGCAATAATGGGAAGTTCTCCTAATTTTATACCAAAATCCTTTTCACCAGTCAAATTTTATACATTTTAAGTCGCTATTCAATTATAAATTCTACTATAGTTGTATAAAAATCACATAACTTGCAAAATGTATTTTCGTAATTCACAGATCATTTACACTGTAAAACTTATGTATTACTTTTAATAAGAAATTTAGTAACATTAATATTGAAAATACTTTCTAAATATAGAGTAAAATTAGATTTATTTTTGTCCTTAAAAATCGATAGTTCTCATATAATCCAAAAGCAACACATCGGGATGCTACGACAGATAGTGTATATACAAATTTAAATATACTATACTTGGTCAGATTTTCAACGTATTTGGGAAACTGACATCAATTGAAGTTTCTAAAATATTTCCACACAAACTTAGTTATTCTAATATACTACTTTATCATCTATTTAATTTTTAAATATAAAGTTTTTAAATCAAAATAAAATATATTTAAATAAAAAGATTTAGAAGGTGCTGAAAAAAAAAATTAAAGATATTTTTGAAGGACTTAGCAGATTATTTTTTAAATATATTTATCATTTACTTAGAGCTTAAAATCAAAAGAGAAAATCTTTTCTAAATCTAATTCTGTAAAATAAGATTTCTTTCTAGGATATTTTGCGAATTGTCTAAAAATATCCATCTTTACAGGAATAGAAAATCAGAGAGTACTTAGAGAAATATCGATAATCCATCATAAGCAGAGTTGGAATAATAATTCAATAATTCCAGAAAAGATTTTACTTTGATACAAGAGGATTGAAATCTATGATCTCATTCATCATAGAGACTTACGAAAGATATTTTAAAGACTGTTCGTGGTAAAATATTTTTTAAATTGAGTCATATTTGTAAAATAAAAATATCAATTCAGTACTTAAAGTTATATTTTAAAGAAATATATATATATTTTATTCATATATTTGAATTGAAACATATATATTCAAAAAATAAGATAACAAACAACAAATAAAATATGTCAGATTCAATATCTCGTTAAATAGAAAAATTAAATTAATAGAAAATTTTAAGTAACAGAAAGTTTATAAGGGAAGCCTTATTTTTGATTGTAGGAGAAAAAAATCATAACTAAAGCTTTTATAGAAAATTATATTTTTTAACTATTTGAAATTTGGACTAGTTTCTTGCAAATATGTAACATATTTAGTTTAAAATAAACGTTTTAATAATCATTTAAAAACTCGGACGTATCCATCGTGTCACTTACTGAAAAACAATTGTGAGTTCCAAACTAATTAGGCATTAATTATTTAAGCAGCATATGCATACAAGGATATCTCATCCTGCGGATTGGCTGCCTTGGAGTTGCCTATTTCTCATAATAATAGAAATTGGCTGCGCAGGATATTAGCCATAAACTATTCAGTTGTCGGGTGCCTGCGTAGTTGACTTATTGACATACGATTAACACCTGCGCCTCATTTACTCACTTCCAAAATACCTTTCATTGTTCAGCCATTTTTTCAAGTTGAAGTTAAGAATTGGTTCTGTTATCTTTCATTTTTAATGGTGTTATTGCAGGCATACGGAATACGATGTCCATGTATTTATGCAATTTATTTCATTTCCTTTTTTATTAAATTAGTCTTATCACGTTAATAAAATTCACCGTATTTTTTGTTGTTGTTGTTGTTTTCGGTAATAAAAGAAATCATTAAATGAAATCACTTTTGGACGAAACATAACTATTGCATCGACATAACGTGAAATTTAGCAATAAAAATATTTATTCGAATAAAGAATTGAAAGAAATAGAAAATTATATAATATATATACTTCTTTGGGCTTTTGGGGACCACATTCCGGTGCCTTAAAGTTGACAAAAATATTTCATTTGCAATCCCTGACAAAATCTTGGCCCCATCAAATTCCAGTCCAATTTTGGTGTCAATGGAAGCTATCGTGTTGACAGAAGTGTAATTTTTTATGAAAAGTCTATGCTGTACTCCGATAATTGGGGAAAATTTAAATTTAAAAATATTCATTATATCATATATATATACCCACTATGAGAGTGAAAGTGACTACCTATGTAGGTTCTCACACTCCTTGGATTGTGGTAGAGCAAAAGTTGTCGCGGCAGCACGACGACCTAGAATCCAACTCTCTTCTGGGGTTTCGGCGACGAAGTCGGCGGGTGGCCTTCACCAGTTTGCCACGGGTCCATCCTGCCGGGAGTTCCCTAGAATGGGGTTACTGTCCTAGCGACCTATGTCGTCGACTCGTGGGTACTAGGTTAGAGGGTCCGCAGTGGGGTGCGGCTCTCTGGCCGGCCGAAGCGCCGTAGCGAGACAAAGCTACTGGCGCAATAAAAGTCTCTCAGGACTTGGGATCGGTGGTCAATTGCGTGCGGTACGTCCCGCACCGGGGCGCCTGCGGTGCATGTCTCTTTATATCATATATATATAAATTACAAGGACTCTTCAGAATTTTTAATAAGCAATTGCGTACTGAGTATGGAATGTTTGCGATGGTGGAATTTACAGTGTCTTTATAAAACTAGTCGGGTGTGCCAATCCCGAAAGTTTCTTTTATCTGAAACATGTTTCACATTCACCAAAATTGAATCAGCAACAATTTTCATCAAGGTCTAACTGAATCTAAAGTTTTTTAAAATCCATGCATTAGTTATTGAGATAAGATTTCCATTCAATCTTGGGCGCATGCGGGAGACGCAAGCATATTTACATGGCTTAAACATTTGAATCGGTTTTTAATCTTTTAAAATTGGCACTGATGATGGAGCTTTAGGGTTTACGGTACAGCTGTTTGTCAGTTTATATATTTTTATTTGTGCTATTTTACGTTGTTCATTTATTAATAATAATAATAATACAGGTATCAGTAAGTATGGAAAGTAGATGAGTTTCGGACTATACTTAAAACAAAAAAATTAAATATTTGTTTAACTATACTAATTATTAAGCATGAAAATAACAGTTACATACAGATGAGAATTTTTCTGCCAAAATCCACATTATGATTATTAGGAAAAGAAAAATAAACACGAATCTATTATATTAAAATCTGATCATATGTTTGTATTTCGCAATTACTCCTCTTAGATTATCGAACGCAACGAGATTTAGTTAACAACCGGTTATCATTAATCCGAGGATGTCATATAAACTCTCAGAATTTAAAATTTTCAATTAAGTTCAAATATATTATTATTATTATTATTATTATTACTATTATTTTTATTATTACTATTACTGTTATTATTATTATTATTATTATTATTATTATTATTATCATTATTATTATTACGATTATTATTATTATTATTATTATTATTATTATTATTGTAAATGTTAACGGAATTTCTCTAAAAAAGGCGACTAAATTACTCCATTTTTGTGGATAAAGAGGAGAAATAAAACGGATTAACATATTTTTCACGCCATTTTCTCATTAAAACTGAAAAAAGAAGTTATCTTCAATTTGAATAGGTGGGGAAAACCAAATCTTGATTACAGTAAATTTTTTGAAAAATAAAAACATATTTCCACATATTCAAACTTTATGAATCAAGATATTCTGCATTACAAAAATCGTCTGTCAACATATTGTCATTTAGCAATCAAGGTCGGTTTCAGCTATCGATTAAACCAATGAGGCAAATTTAAGCTCCATGCATTTAGCTGTACAATTAATTGCTCCTGTTCACAAGAATTGTATTTAAAGAAAAAGCATATACTATTTCCAATTAATTACTTTTGAAGGATGGTTGTTAAAACGTTTTACAATGTCGTTAAAATTAAAATAGTTTATCGGGTAAAATTGACATTTGATTTTACCCAATTCGTCGATTACCACGATTTTATTTGGCCCTCCTTTTTCCATTGGTTGCAATTTGATTTTCGAGATTATTTGGCATAAAATGTAACTTTTTTAAAACTGAGTTATGTCAAGGCCTTTATAACAATAAAATACCGTATTGTCTCCTATGAAATGTGATAAAGGATTCGTTAAGTATTTACGTTCTTATTTATAAGAAGTGAAGTATTTTGCTTAATTAATGCCGTTATTCTTCTTTCATTGTTATGTGAACAAAGTCACGGGTCACAGCTAGTTTATAATATACTCAACATAATAGTTTTTTTTTCTGGCGGTTATAATAGGCATAGCATAAAAAAATATGTTACTGTAAAACATCAATATAAATAATATTGTTTAAAGTGGAAAAGCCTTTTGACAATTATGTGTTTTTTAAATGATTATTTTACTTTTTTTTTAAACTGTTAAGTTCCAAACGTGCTTTATTTTTAATGCTGTTTAAACTTTTGCACTCGGAATTTTTAACTTAAGAAACATGTTTAAAAATTTAAATACGTCAATAACTGATGTTAAAAAAGGAAAAACAAAATCAGAAAGAAAAAAAAATGTGTAGACGTTACTGTAATCTTTACTTAAAATCCTTTTTATGATGAAAAAAGAAAAGCTAATCCAAAGAATATATACGTCATACATGAGAGGATTTTTCGGTTCTTTGATGGATATTGTAGCTAAATTGATTTAACGCCAATACTTTCAGCGGAAACTAATACTGATAAAGGTACTCATATAGGAGAGAAATAAAAATATCTGTAAAAGTACTGAAGCATTAAGATTATTCTTTTTTTCCTTTGAATCTTGTTTTCTTAGAAACTATGTTCTGAAAGATTTAAGAATAATCTGTTCAGACACGAAGTAAAGTATGTTATGCGTTGGTATAGCTCAGAAAAGATTATTTTTTCTTATTTCGAAATTTTTATACTTTTATTGGATAATTGGTTTTGGATAGATTCTTTTTATTTACGCTGGCGTATTAATTTTATTTGAGAGATAGCTATCCTTTATTATATTGCCAATTCCAATTACTACGTCAAAATTCAAAATTATTTAAAAAACAACTTTTTATACACATTGAAGTCCTATTTTTGTTAGTCAACCATCCCAATATATTAGGACAAAAAATAAGTTCAATACTTTATTATAGAATTGTGAGATACACAGTAGCTACGCAGTAGTATGCAAATCGCATTAATATAATTGGATAGTCCATGCTAACGTAAAAATATAATTATACAATGTGATGATTTCTTTTTTAAAAATTTTAAGTAATAAATTGCTACTAAACATTAATCGTTCAGAATTAGATACAATAAGAAACGAATTTTAAAGTGATTATTGTACAGCAGCTGTTTAATTTCAGTTATATTTCACTTGAACCATCATGAGGAAAATTGTCAGATATTTTGTAGACTGCCAAATGGAGTAATTAAAACATCACATTCAAATAGCGACATTAAGTAAAACATGTGTTTACCTTCTGATATGTATCATCAGCTAACTTTCCTTTTTACCATACTGAAAGATTTAGGCTATTTATATTTTACAGTAAGCACTTTTAAATAACAAAAATGGATTTACAAAATTTTAAACACAAATACCATTTAAAAACAAAATATATGAAAGTAGTTAATTCTAATCCATGTTACATAAAATATGAACTATCATTAACTTATACTTTAAAACATACTGAATGAAACAAATTTGACAGGAATTCAATCAAATACGCTACCAATTAAATACAAATATTTTTTCTTTGGTTAAACGCAATATTAAATTTTCATAAAGATGAATGATCTTTATAAAATGTTTTCAAATCTTTGTATCGAGATATGTATATCATGCAAATGCGTAATATTCAGCTCTTTCTTTCAATTACATAAAGACATTTGTGTGCATGTTTTCTATTTATTAATATAATTATGTCTTCATACTAACAGTAATAATTACTTTTATTTTATTTTATTTTTTTGCTGAAAAGTTTTATGTCCTATTTTATTTTTTATGTAGAGAAAATGAAGAGATTTCTTTTCTCTATAGAAATAACTTTCTTGTTTAAAGCTCTTTATCTCTATTTAAAAATGACACACATTTAAACAACGTGAATATTTGAATTATTTAAATCAAAGTCAAAAGAGAAAAGTAATAATAACATAAATTACATCCACTCATATGAACAAAATGCTGCTGCAAATTACAGAGCAGGAGAATAAAAAGCGAACTTTCGCATTTGTAATTTTAAAAATGCTGGTTGGAAAAATTTCTTTTCTGTAAAATTACAAAACAAGCATTAATTTAATTGCAACTTTCAAATTGCATTTTGACTTCTAAGGTTTATTCCACACATATTTCGTTTGAAAGTGGAAAGTGGAATATAACATCAACTTTAACAAAAATACTAGAGGAAAATTGACAGGAGCAGCACTATGAAAGCTTGGTTTATTCTTACGTTATAGTTTTTCCCAATCAGTTAGCTTTCAGATCTGTAATTTTTGCATTATGGAACAGAACAAGAGAATTATTTCCTAATGTTTATACGCAAGGTTTTGTATAGGTATGTGATGTTAACGAATTGTAGAATTAAATCAACTTTCTTAATTTAACAAAAGGGAAGCAATCGGATGAGTGTATCGTTCTGAATAATATTTTGAAGTAATCACTACTATTTATATTTCTGGAAAAAAGTAATAAATTTATTTTCCTAGATTTTACATTATCATTTCGTACGCAATTCTAAGCAATGGAAATTAATAAATAGCACGAAAAATACTTTTGTTTTATTACCAAAATGTTATCTTGTGTCATAAAATTTCATCAGTACATCTATTAAACTAGTCAGATGTACCAATCCCAAAACTTTCTTCTATCTCATATAGGTTTCACATATACTAAAACCGAATCAGCGCCAATTTATATCAAGGTCTAACTGAATCTAACGTTTTATTAAATTCCGTGCATTGGTTCTTGATATATGACTGTCTCTAAAATCGTGTAAATCCTAAAAAATGCAGAAGAGTAGCGCCACCTGTTGTGAGATTTGCACCAAAACCTAATCAACAAAAACTTATGGCGACATCTAACTTAATCTGAAGTTTGATGAAAATCAGTGCATTAAGTCTTGAGATATAGCTGTCCTTAAAAAAGTAGCATATCAGAGCTACCTGTTGGGATATTTACACAAAAAGGAAATCAACATCTACTTATGGCAAGGTCTAACAGAATCTGAAATTTGATAGAATTCTGTGCATTAGTTCGTGAAATATAGTTATCGTGAAAATCGTGAAAATTGTATTATTACAGTGCCACCTGTTGGGCAATTTACACCAAAACTAATTAGCACCAATTTATATCAGAGACTAATTGAATCTAAAGCTTTATTGAATTCTGTGCGTTTGTTTTTGAGATAGAGCGGCCACAAAAATTTTGTCACATACCGACAGACTCATAGACAGGCATTTCCTAACAACAGTCAAATCTTGTTCAGGACCTTCTAAAACTTATAAATCCGTCTAAAACCGTAATTCAAAAATTTACATGACTCCAATACTTTCTTCTTGTAAAGATAGAATAAAGTAAAAATGGGTTCATTAAAGTACAATATCATAACTGTAATTTATCTTTAAACACATTAAAACATAGTTAAAAAGTTTTTATGAATTCGGTTTGTATGCAGTCTATCTGCCGTCTGTCAGTGCTCTTACTCTTGTAAATATAATAGGATTGTCATGTAATTGATATATGTTATTGGATTTTACTATGACATATCCGCTACAGAAAAGGGAGTTTGCAGCATTTATAGGTCGTTTAGAGGGTCACTCCAATAATCCGTTAAATTATAGTAAATGTGGAAAAATCGTTTGTGATGTATATTATTCCTGTACACTATTTCAAACATAATAAAATTGATATGGATTTATAAAGTGCACTAAAACATACTTTATGTATGATATGGTGTGGACTGCATTTACGATTAATTTACAGGTTAATTGAAAAAATTCGGTTACTTAATAGTCTACGGGAACAAAATGTTTACAGTGTATTACAATAATGTTAATCTATTTCTAACATAATGAAATTTATATACTTTTTGAGGTTCACCACAAGATGCTTACTGTAGAATATGACATGCATAGCAGTTATCATTCATGTACAGGGACGCACAAAATAATTCGTTTATTATACTGTATATGAGCGATAAGGGTTGGAGATGCATTATCGAATGTGGTATATCTTCTTATGTTTAACTAAATGTTTACATCTTGCGTAGTGCGTGTAAAATTTACTATCCATATACAAGGTTATACAAAGTATTTCGTAAGGATTATTTGTCTATGGGCATGAAAGTAAATTTCCAGCTGTGTTCTGCTTTCCGTTCCTGAATTAAATTTTAGTTTATTATGAGAAGTGTATAAATATCTGAAGATAATATACATGGCTGTACAAAATTATTCGAGTCAATTTCCGTCTATTGGTGGAAATTGTTAAAGGTAAATTTGTGACTTTATTATGCGTTTTGTAACTAAGCTAAATTTGAACACACTACGTAGAATACATAAAGAAGAAGTGCAGTTTAAACAGTATTAATATCATATACAGGGAAAGTACAGAAGAATCCAAGTGCCTTTCTGGCTATGCACGGTAATTGCTGAAATCTCGTTTCGGATTTGTTAACGGTGAAGTACCTTTCCAGTATTCTGGAAGTGTTGGAAAGTGTTTCATAATATATATTTGGCGCATGATTTTTCTTTCTTGTTCCATTTTTGTAATGAATTTTTACATTCTAATGAAAATTGTAATTAAAAGAAACAATTTTCCTTGAGAAGAAAACTTATGTCTGTGGTTCATATTAGGAATTGAAGCCTTTTCTGTTCTTTATACAAGTAATTTAGGGTACAGATTCCCAAACTTTATTAATATGCGCACCAGCTAATAGCAAGATATGTAAACGCATCTATCCTAAGATAAAGATGAACTTTGACACAGAACAAACATAAAGGAACTGGAATGTTACGGATATTCGGAAAGTGGACTTATCAAACCCTTTTACTACATAAAAATACGTTTATTAATGAAAATACGTTTATTAAGGATAAAAAATAATATTTAAAAGTGACTTGTTTGGCATTGTTTTGGACCAACGACAGAGTTTACCAGACTTGTATATATATATTTTTTTTATTTTCATGTGAAGCCTACCACAGACACTTGTGGTACAGGAGGAAACGCGGCATCTTCCTCGACTGAGATTTTTGGAAGGAGGTAGCCCCGAGCACGGAGGATTCCTGCTGGAAATTTTAAAAAAGATTTTCGTTTTCGAAACTCTATGCAAATTGTAAAAAATAAATAAAACACTGTATTTTAATAAAAAAATCTATATCATTTCAGTGTATTTTATTTTTAAAATTGTATCATACTATATTTATTATATTATTGTAGGAGATAAAATTAATGATACATTTTTGAGGATAAGACCAATCGCACCATTATCCATAGATTGATAACATGTAATTTAACGCATGTATAGTTAGTTAATTATCTTTATATAAAATTTAATGATCTCTGTTTGATTTGAGATATTAATAGTTTTCTCACTTTAAAGAGAAAAAAAAATACAAGTATTTTATGAATTACGTACCGGCAAATGAACAGTATACTGCTGCATATCATAGAGCCAAAACAAATATCAATAAAAAGGCTTTCCAAAATAGTTTGTCCTTAATGAAAACGTTTGTAAATACTTTATTAAAAATATTTGTTGGTTAGATACAAAACGTGTTAACACAGTAAGAAACTGACCTTCCGAAATTTCCGCCAATACACAGGAATGCACTCGTGAAATTTTGTACAGACATGCATATTAACTACAGATTTTTATACAATCCTCATATTAAACTAGCATTTAACTCAGGAAAAAAACGCACAACACATATTAAAACCTACTTTCAAATATTTTTTTTCGGTAATTACATAAACATGTATAATGGATTTAATGGGCGACTTACAAATCCCATCCAGACTTTTAAAATATATTCAGCAAATATCTCGGTAAACGAAAAAAAGTTAATCTAATTAAACTCAATCAAACATTCTGTAAAATATAGATATGGGTAGCATTATAAGCTTTTGTTCATTTTTTCTAATTTATTCTTTCACCAATTAATTACTATTAACATGTGTAATATTGGACAATAACAAGTGCATCATTTCTTCCAGTTACAATCCATGCTTTTCTACGAAAATGTCTTAACGATTTATAATGAATCAAAAATATACTTATTTGAAAATATTTCTCTTAATAATATTTAAAAAAAAAAATAAACACCGAAGTGTGTAGGTTATCATCCATATGTATTTCATTTCAAGCAACCAAATTTTTTTAAAATACAGTGAAAATAGCTATATAGAATTTTCTATTACCAATAAGTTATCAACTTTTTATCACACCTTTTTTAAAAACGGAATAAGTTGGGAAAATATATGGGAATTAGGATAAGACTTTTTTACGTGTAACTTTATAAATTTTATACTTAACGTCATAATAAGTCTTTAATTTAAGAAATGTTTTATTTTCAGAAAATATATGCATAATATCAAAACGTAAAAATATATTGCATGTTTTTCTGTCTTTTGAAAAAATAAAAATAAATAAATAAATAAATAAATCAAGGATATTTAAATTTAAGCTTCTGCATTTTAATTTCAGTCATCCGTATTTAAATAAAAAAGTTTTAACATCTTATTTTCTTCAAAGTCAGAGCACCTAATAATTATTTTTTTTAATTGCATACGGTCAAATGAATAAAATATTGCTGCCAATCATGGAGCCAAACAAATTCTTGAAAAAAAAAAACTTTCACATAGTTTTTTTCTGAGAGGAAAAAAAAAAAACCTTGTTTGAAAAATTTCTTTTCAGTAAGTATATAAAAAAATATATTGATTTAACATGCGACTTACAAGATTCATTCAAACATTTAAGATTTATACTATGCATATTTCGACGAAGGAGGAACAGTGAAACGAATGTGAACTTAAGCGAAAATCTTGCGGGATAATGAGCGCATTATGTACGCTTCCTTTGCTTCTTACCTTATATTTTCTCCAATTATAGTTACCAGTTACATCTGTTATTCCTGCGTCATTGACCTGAACAAGCGAAGAACTTCTTAACTTTGTAATGCAAGATTTCGTATGAGAATGTCTTAATGATTTATAAAGAATTCAGAGAATTTTTGAAAGTTATATGTTAGCCGGAAGCAGGTGATAAATCATCAAATACTGTTTTCATGACCATCATTTGTATTCCACGTGTTTCATGCATTTCATTTAAATATAAACCCTTCACGCATTTCACTTAAAATATAATCATTTCACTCATTTCATTTTAAAAAACATAACATTAATATAAATTTCATACAGTTAAAATATATGCCTTTCATTCATTTCATTTATAGACCAAAAGAAAAAAAAACATTTTTTACTTTTTCATAAGAAATTACACAAGAAAACAAAATGTTTTGTTTCAACATCAAAGCATCGTTCTTAATTTACACAAGCAAAAAATAAAGCCAACTATTGGCGGGAAACAAAATGCTATTGGCGATATTTGCGCCCGTCTAACATAAATGTACCGATTATTTTTATGAACAAGAAAAAAGCATTTGTATGAAAATATATCACTGAATAATATTTTAAATGTAATCACAGAATTCCACGTTATCATCTGTAGGGTGATTCATACAAGTGCTACAAACATTCAGAAGTAACAGAGCACACTGAAACAAACATTCTTTGTTAATGAAAGCTGGGTCACAATCCACTTATTCATTCATAAAAAGAGGATTACTCACTCCAATGGAGTACGGGATTTCGTTCATAACATTAAAGGATAATGAAAATATTTTACACAAATTTTTAACAGACTTAATTTGCTTTCTATGAAATGCGATAATTTCCAGAGAAATTCTGGAAATGGTCACAATCTGCGTCCAAAGAAAAATTTTCTAGATGATCCGTAAGTACAAAGGTAGCTCACAATACATTTGAGTCACTGGCCTAATTGCGTTATTATTTACGTGCATATTTACATACTGTGGAATGTTTCTGATTTCTTACAATCACAATGAGAATTTGTAAGACTACTCCTCTGAATTTATTAAATATGAGTTTTCCAGACAGAAGACGTTTAACCCTTCTTTGGATTGTGATGGAAATTTCCATGTTTATTTAACTTTTAATAAATAAATCAACTTCTTCGCCACCACTATATTTATATAGAAATATTAATGTAGTAAATTTCCCGTGAACTATGTTGCTGAACAAAGTTAAAAATCTATCTTAAAATTTCTGGTGTCTAATATTTAATATATGTATAAAAAACAATTGTAAAAGAAAAACTCATGTAAAGAAGGGTTAAAAAATTCAAAAATGGGAAATAATGAAATGGTTAAAATAAAACATGACCAGAAAAAAAACTGAATTACGAGTAATTTTTTTAGACGCCACAGTGCTTCACTCTTCATTTTTAAATTAACTTTAAGCTGAATAATCCGTATTCAATAATATTAATCTCGTACTTACGTACGTGATTTCTTTTTTTTATGCTTAGACAGAAGGTAGGTGACACAAAGGTGGCTTTGAGGATTTTTTATAATTTTCTTGTTGGGGGGTGTGTGGCTGAATTTTTGTTTGTAAAATGTTACACTTATCTATAACACATACCAAGTATACTTTCCATTGTAAATTAAAATTTAATTAGATTTATAATACAATTTCATATTTGCAGCTTGTGGGCCACCTTTGGCGCATAGTGTTCCAAAGGTAACCCATGTATTAACAAATGTGAAAAAATACTCGGCAAACTATTATACTCTGATGATCCTTTCTTTCTTTTGATATCTTTCGAGTTTTTTCTCTTAATCTTTTTATCTTATGACACAAAAAGACTGTGAAGCACTATTTGCACACGGTAGTTCAGGGATTTTCTTCTGAGAGTTATTGAGTTCTTTTGAGTGATATCTGGTGTTAACAATAAATGGTAATAAATTTTTTCAGATACTTATGTAGAAATTGTGAATATCACCCATACTAGACTGATTTGCACATTTGTTTTCTAATGTGGCCACCTTGGGTACATGCGTATTGCCGCCATTTGCACGACGTAAAAGTATTAAACTGAAAAATTTCTTAGACTTGAAGTAATTGTGGTTAAAGAGAAAAAAATATGCTTCCAGAAAACGTGTGAAAACTAATAATTCTAAGAATTTAAACACGTGTAAATTAAGCTATATTTTTACATGGAAATTAGAATGACACGACTACTCCTCAAAAGTTAAACCACTGCATAATATGTCGGAAGATCAAGGTGATCTCTTTAAATTCAGCCACGGGCACTGCACATACATGAGTGACAATGCAGTAGCACCATTCTGTGATTAAAAAATAAATAAATTCTACTTTTGAGGGGTGGGCTACCTTAGGAACACCTTCCACCTTTGGTTCACTCACCTTATACATTTTCCATATTTGCAAGTATTTTACACATTTAATAAAATCTGACACATTCAGATTAATTTTGTAATATACAGGCTTAATTAATTAAAACAACTTTAAATACATGCGGTAGATACAAATTTTATTTTTCATCAAATGAAAGTATAGTGTGTAATGTCAACCGTAATATCATGCACTGATAATATAATTGTGATATACCCGTGTTATCATCACGTGTTACATAAAGTAAAGTAAGTCAGTCGAAAAGATCGGTAAAGAAGTATTCCTAACTGCCTAGGCGCAAACTTAACTGAGGCGACTGGGGTAAATGACGAAAACTTCCACCACTAAATGTAAAATGTTATTTTTGTCTTAATTAATTATAGTGATTAAATATGGAAACAAATTTAAAAAATATTCGTAGAACTATGCTTGATTGCTTATTTCGAACGAATTTGCTTATTTATTACGAAAAATCAAAAATGAAAAACTATGAATATATTTTGAAATCGTCAAAGAAGTTTCATAAGAATATTTATAGTAAATATATGTTATTTTATCAAATATTGTCAGCATTATGCCTAAAATCAACAATATTAAGCCCCTAATAACATATATAAGAAACAAAATAATAATAAAAACCTACACGTGTTCAAATAACAAAATAAATAAAAAAATAAACTATTATTCAACATAAATAGAAAAAAAATCATAAAGTCATGTACAAAACTCACCAAAAAAACTAAGATTGGGGAAGATTGAACTAGATGAAAAGTGATTTACAAAGACTTCAACTCTTCATATCGCCAGTAAACTCAAAAACACAAAGCCATTGCATTGAAAGAAATGATGAAAACAAAATAAAATGTTTTGGTGCTGCCATCTATCTCATAAAAATAAAAGGAAAAGCAGAAATTGCAGACTCGTTAAATGTATATATATTTCCACTGAGTTATTAAATTTTTATTATAACTCGTTAAAAAAGTATTTTTTTGACAAAATTTCTAAATTATGTTTCAAAGTTTTGCAGAACTTCGTAAATTTTATAGTATCCCACTGTTAAAATTGCAGCAAAAAATGTGTATTTGTGAATAACGATTATTTCACAGTATTATGAAGCGTTCTCATTTGACAGAATTGATTAAAATTATATTTAAGTAGACGTTATTTATAAAAAATGGTCGAATGTTTGCTGTAAATTTTTAACGGTACATAATAAGTATCAATTTTAAGAAAATTCATTATGTTATCGAATCCCTGAATTTCCAATTTTATGTTAACCAACGGAAATAAACTTAGAATAGTGAAAATATTTATGTATGAAATGTTTTATTACGATTGAGTTATTAGGATTTTATTATAGCTTTAAGAAATGAATTTTGATTTGCATAACGGAATTAAGTTTGAAATATTTGCAAAAGGTTACAATTTTATAAATAGCATGACAATAAATCTCTAATGTAAGACGATAATTTATTTTAAAGTATACATGCATTTCCATTTTTATGTTAACCAACGAATATAAATTTAGAATAGTGAAATATATATATGAAATATTTTATTACCATTAATTTTTTTATGGCTTGTTAAAAATGCATTATTTTGGACAAAATATTATAATTATGTTCGAAATTTTTGCATAACATTGTACATTTTATAAATAACATCATAATAAATTTATAATTTAAGTAAAATATTTAAATTTGAGAAAAATGTTATGTTTAATGTTAATAAAAACATTATATGCATTTTTTTTAGGAATTATTTAGATAAATGAAAGTTAATAAATTGTATTTAAAATTCAATCATCCCTTTTTAATGTGAAGCTTATTTAATTAAAAACCAAAAAACCTCCAAATAATACTTTTAAAATTTATTTAGAGTTAAATAAGAAAAATACATCTGCCAATCACAGATCCGTAAAAATTCGAATAAAAAAGCTTTTAATTTATTTTTAATTTCACAGAAAAAAACTGTAAAATTTATCTTTTGGTAAGTATAAAAAGAAATATTGAATTAATGAGCGACTTACAAATTTTAATCAAACATTTAACATTTTTTCTTTTCATATTAAGTCATAGGGGAAAAAAGTGAATCGAATGTCAACCTAAGCGAAATTCCTGCAGGATAATAGCAGGAAGAGTATTATGAACGCTTCGTTTGGTTCCTACCTTATATTTTTTCCAATTAGTTACCATTAAGGTCTCGCATCACAGACCTACAAAAATAAGTATTTCTAACGTTTCAACACAAGGTTTTGTATTTGTGTGTTTTAATCTTTTTAAATTTGTTAAAATATATTTCCTAAATTCGCGGAATAGTAGTCAAAGGAAAATATCTCTGAATGATATTTTTAAAATAACCACTAATTTGTAAGTTATCGTGATTTTTAATTTCTTTTCAAGGAAAGGAGGTACCTTTTGAACAGTAAAAATATGATACTTTTGTGTTAGCCAGGCGCCACTGACACACACACACACACACACACACATATATATATATATACATATATATATATATATATATATAGAGAGAGAGAGAGAGAGAGATTGATAGATAGATAGATAGATATACACTCATACTTATGCATATATATGTGTATATGTATATGTATATATTTATATGTAGATATATCACTGGTGCCGGGCTAACATGAAAGTACCAAAAATAGTTATATATGGAATATTTTAATAGCAATAAGTTATCAAGTTTTTATTAAAAGTTGTTAAAAATAGATTCATTTAAAAAAATAGAAAATATATTTTGATCATTAAAATAACTTTTAAAAAATTATTTATTACGTTATAAAAAGCCCTTTTATTAAATACAAATATATTTATTTTAGAAGAAACTGTTTGTCTGAAGTTAATACTTAAAACAAATATAGATGCATTTATATATATATATATACAAATGATTCTGGTTACTTAAGTTTAATCATCTCTATTTGAAATCCAATTATCTGTATTTGATGTGAAATTAAAAGATCTTATTTGTTTCATCCCCCCACCCCTACTTAAAAAAGTTATAAATTACGTGCTATCAACTGGATAAAACAACTTTTTTAATCACAATGCCAAACTAATATGTTGCGGTCTCCACTATTTTTTTATATGTAATACTAATTTATTAAATGAAAAAACACTGTTATGCACCAACAATTACAAAGTATAGTGCAATTATTTGAATTTAATTCGGATTTACGGTGATGAGTAAATACAAAAGCACAGTTCGACACCTTGCCTTGTTATTCATCGAAATACAAAGTTTATCCAGCATATATAATTTTAATTAATACCTTCAAATATTTATACTAAAGTAAACAATGCATCAACTTAAAAAATGTAAAACAAAATTAAAAAATAAATTATATGAAATTCCATCGCATAGATACTGATATTTAGCTATCACGGAAATTGTAAACAACACAGCAGAGCAGCACCACCTATTGATCAAAATTTGTCAAAACCTAACCATATTAACCTTTATAACAAAGTATAACTGAATATGAAGTTCGTTTAAACTCCGTGCTTTATTTTTTGAGATACAGCGGTACCACAATGTGCCATACACAGACTAACCGACATATTTTTTTTCAAAAATAATCCAATTGTGTTACGGTCATACAGCAACATGTAAATCCATCAAAAAACGATGGTCCAAAACTTTCACGGTTCAATTACTTTCTCTTTAATGCGCATTGAACGTCGTAAACAGATTCTAATGAAATAAGCTTTTACTATCTATTGAGTCAATAAAGTAAACATTGAGTCAACAAAATTTTAACAAAAATCTTTTAGATTAAATGTGTTTAAATTCCATCACAAAGATGCTGATATTTAGCTATCCCGAAAATTGTAAACAACACAGCAGAGCAACACCACCTATTGATCAAAATTAGCCCAAACCTAACCAGTACGAATTTATGACAAAGTATAACTGAATCTGAAGTTTGTTTAAATTCAGTGCTTTAGTTTTTAAGATACAGCGGTAACAAAATGTGTCATACACAGACTAACAGACATATTTTCCCAAAAATTGTGTTACGGATATACTAAAACATGTGAATTCATCAATAAACGATGATCCAAAACTTTCACGATTCAAGTAATTTCTTTTTAATGCACATTGAAGGATGTAAAAAAATGCTAATGAAATACGCTTTTACATTTTTTAAATGAGAAAACGTGAATCACACCGTGGGTAGCGCTTTTTAGCATTTATTTTTTCTAATTAGTTACCATTTTGATCTATAATTCTTTTATCATGGATGAGATCAAGCAAATTATTTCTTAACGTTTCCACACAAGCTTCAGAGTTCTTTATGAATTTAAATATTAATGATTTTAATATCTTAATGAATTTAAATGTATTTAAACATATTTCCTAAATTAATGAAAGGAAAGCAATTAAATGAAAATATTTTTCTATTAATATTTCTTAAATAACCACTCAAGTGTAGGTTATTTTCGATTTCGAATTTATTTCAAAGGATGGAAATATGCTCAGAAAAGTAAAGAAATTAATGTTCTATTAACGTTGAGTTATCAAGTTTGTATTAAATCTTGTCAAACATAGTTTCATTTGTAAACAATACAAAAACTATTTTTCGTTTTTACGCATATTTTCATCATTTTTAAATTAAAGTCACAAAATATACTTTTATTTAAAAAATTATATATTTATTTGGAATTTAAATGTATATTTGAATTAATACTTAAAAAATTACTACTGAATTTATTTCCTTTATAAAAGTGATTCAGGGTTTTAAAGTTTAATCTTTTGTATTTAAAATAAGATAATCTGTATCTGGTGTGAAATTATAATAGATTTTCCCTTCAAAACCAAATATATCCGCCCCCCCCCCCTAAAATATATATATATATATATATATAGTATAAATTTCGTACTGTCAAATGAACAAATACTGCTGCAAAACACAGTTCCAAAATAATTCTAAGGATTCATTCCAATAATTATACCATGGAAATTTCGTATTTTTTTTAATCCTCCTTTCCCCTCTGTCACATGTTGTCACACTCGACTTATAACCCTTCTGTCTGTTGTGACATCACATTTTCTACAACTATTTATTTAAAACTAATTTTATGCAAAAAATAGTCACATGCGATCTATTATCTACCTTTATAAATACTCTGAAAGCTTCCAAATCTTACGTACTGCAATTTCAAACTGTGGAAATTCAAACAAAAAAAATAATACTACACCTATTTCTACCTAAAAACTACCTTTAATGTACTTTATTATAATGCTTGTAAAAACCGGCTGGTTTTCGTATTTTATATGTGACATCACAAAGTTTTTATCCAACGCTTCTCCTGACACATATAATAGTAGCCTTATTATTCTGTTAAAATGTAAAAGTGAATTATGATCCCACGAGTGCATGATTTTTATTTAATTTTAATATAATCATCTTAGAAACGATGTTTTAGGAATTTTTTTCGAATGGGACTAATAATTTGGCTAACACTGTATATTATTTTGAGTTTAAAAGAGGAAAGGCCCCTTTATATAATTTAGGTTTTCTCGGGAACTTTTGGTCGGAATTGGAAGTTTAATAAATCAAAACGTCAGAAATTAAATCGTCATGAAATTGGCAATAACTATAACGACGGTCTTTTAGTTCGTTTGGATAGATTTTCATTTAAACATATAAAATCATTCATACATTGATTTTAGGCATTTTTAAGGTTATCATCACGGGCCCGGGCAACGCCGGGCATGTCAGCTAGTATTTATATAATTATAAGCTCACCTAAAAATGAGTAGTTAACAGTTCTGTTATGTAATTTTTTACTACAATTCAAGTGTTTTGTCAATTAATGTTTCAAAACCATGAAGGGTGGGAACATGAAAAATAAAATCGTAATGAAGTCTAATCAACGAATAATGTATCAAATAGCGGGAAGAATTTTTCTTATTACAATATGCAAAATAAACCTTGATTGGACAATTCAGTATGACTTTTCTTTTAAATCACCTACTATAACCGCACCAAAATTCGAACAAAATTCGCTATCACAACGTAAAATTCAGGCGGATATTTTCAAAATACAACCTCGGTTTATCGCCTTATATCTAAATGTAAAATTTTGTCGAAAAATATTGATACCTTCTTTACTTAAACTGCAATATATCGAGAAAATTGCACAAAAATTACCACAGCACTCTTTTCTCGGGAAATTTCTCCATTTGCAATTGGGACCTCACGTCCGTAGACGAAAATATATGTATGAAGTTTGTTTCAATTCTATTCATAACTGCATACACTTTTTGATGATACAGAAGAAACATCACGCAATATAACTATCACAATCCCCCCTCCCTATCCCGAGTTTCAATTGGAAATAGAAGGAAATAGTCAAAAAACAGTATAAGAGATATGGTTAAATTCTAAGCATAAATTCGTATATTTCCCGATGATAGAATAAAGAAAATGACCCTAAATCGTTATCAGAGCACCCCCTTCAGGCTGAATATCCCTAATCTCAACTGGTACTTGCTGGGCACAGCCAAAAACATATATATGAAGTGTGGTTCAACTCTATGCACAATTTCACACACTTTTTGATCATTAAAGAGATCCTGCAAACACACGGACAGACAGACATTTTGTAAAAACGTGTTTTTGTGATATCTGATACCTAAAACCTGTATATCCTAAAAAAACAAAATGTTGAAAGAAATTTCGATTACAATACTTCCCCCTATTATAGATAGAAGGAAGTAAAAAGACAAATAAATCAAATTACAAAGATAACTGCCAATCACTGAGCTAAAAGATCCTAACAAAAAACTTTGGATATTTTTGTTAACTTGACTTTTCTTTAATATGAAAAGAAATATCGATTTAACGAGCAACGTAGAAGATTCATTCAGACTTTTAAGGTTTATTCTACGCATATTGCTTCGAATGAGAAAAAGTGAATCGAATATCAACTTAAGCAAATGTCCTGCGAGATAATGACAGGAAGAGTATTATGAACGCTTGGATTGCTTCTTACCTTACATTTTTCCCAATTAGTTACCATTTAGATATGTAATTTCTGCATCACGGACCAGAAGAAGCAAATAAATTCGTAACGTTTCTACGCAATGTTTTGTATAGAAATGTCTGAATATTTTATAAATAATTAAAAGAATGTATTTAATTTCACGACAGGAAACGAACGGAAATAATCTCACTGAATAATATTTTAAAATAACCACCGAAGTGAACGTTTTCATGTATTTCAATTTCATGTTAAGCTAAGAAAATAAATTTAGAATAATAAAATAAAATATATGTGGATTATTTTATTAGCAACATGTATAGCGTGTTTATTTTAGCTTTATGAAAACAATTGATTTGGTCGAAATATGGGAAATATGTTTGGATGTTTTCCATAATCAATTGTACATATATTGGCCGTTTGTGATATATAAACAAAAGCGACAAAAATACGTTTCATTCATGCATTAACATTTTATATTTTTCAATAATCTTGTATATTTATTAAAAACAATTTGTATATATAGCAAAAAAATATATTTTTTAAATTTTAGACACTTATTTGGTTTTTTCTCTGCGATCGATGTGTCCTATGTTATCAAACAGTATTTTAAATTGTAAGGTCACCCCACATTTTCTCTATAATAGTCATTAATGTTTTGCAAGCATTATTATTTTGTAATGAATTTTTTTAATTAGACTCTTATTTTTTATTATTGTTTTTAATTATTCATTTTAAACGGAGATTTAGGCTATCTAGAATTGATAAACAATGCGGAATAACACCAAATTAAATACCCTTATTCGCGCGTAATTTGTATTTATCGTTATGTGTAAACGTTGAATCAAGTTGAAAAAATGTTTTATAACATTGCCAAAAATGTTACTAGGTATTTGAAAATGCTTAAGCATAACGTTTATATATGTCTTTACTCCTCATGCGGTAATGTATGGAAACGTATACGGGCACTATTGAAAATGATAAGCAAAATCAACATACAGGGTAATTTTTTTTTAAGTATACACAATTTTTTCGCTAATAACTAGCATTTTCTCTTTTTTTCCTTTCAGGTATTTCTAACTTGAAAAAATTGCTAAAACCAGACTAAGCTTTGAGCAAAGGAATTTATGCTGAAGTGTTACTGTTGTACTGTTGTGCTGAAGTGTTGTTGAATCTCTAAAATATGGCTGAAGTGCTCAGGCAATTTTGGAGAGAGTTTCAACGATATAATCCTACGCCATTCACAATTGCCGGGAATTGCGTTTACAGATGGAAATCGCAATATTTGATGTCGATGAAATTGTTTCAAATATTCAAAGGTATTTTTCGGGACGACCACAGCCATAAGCAATCTCCTCAGAATTTCTAGTAGATTGAAGGCTATATTTGTGCACTTTTCTATTAAAATTATTCGTAATATATCAGTATTCGGCTATGAAAAAACACTGTAAAAGGAACGGTGTTCTTATATCTAAAGTCAAAGTATATAATATTGCTAATATATCAGGTAAAAACGTGAATGTCTGGCTTCAAGTGGGAAAATTTTTCCAAATATCTACCCAAGAAAATAAGAAAATCTTCGAATACTACAAAAGTAAGGTATGGTAAAATAAAATTCTCCGAGCCAAAGGACTTTTGCTACATCGTTAAAATACTCAGTCTCAATTGTTAACAAAATCATTAACACTGATCTGAATTTTAAAAAGTTCAAAAAGACAATGCTTCTCGTCTTTCTTCTCGACATATCAACAAACGTAGAGCACGATGCAGAATTCTGTATGAGAAGCGTTTATTTGGAGAAAAATGGAAAATGATGTTAACAGTAGATTAAACTTTGGGTCTATTTAAATGAATGTAATAAAAAAAGACTCATTTATAGTCATCAAAGAGCCGGAAAAATATTTAAACATGGTCCAGTATATCGAAAGAAAGTTTTAGCAAAGGATTTAGGACTTCCTGCCTTTGCATAAAATGACAAATTTTTCAAATGATAATATTTATTTACAAATTCAAAATACACATGTTATAATCTTGGCAGTTTTTTAAACAATAACAAATTTTTTAAATGATTCATTTTAAAGGTTATCAATGTTACTTTTTTTGAATTATTTATCTAAATGTGCATTATCGATTATGTGTGCGACATATCGGCAAACGTTGAACACGATGCAGAATTCTGTATGAGAAGCGTTTATTTGGAGAAAAATGGAAAATGATGTTAACAGTAGATTAAACTTTGGGTCTATTTAAATGAATCTAATAAAAAAATACCCATTTATAGTCATCAAAGAGCAGAAAAAAATCCTTAAACATGGTCCAGTATATCTAAAGTAAGTTTTAGCAAAGGACTGTCCCTGCCTTAGCATAAAATGGCAAATTTTTTAAATGATGATTTTTATTTACAAATTCAAAATATGCATGTTATAATCTTGGCAGTTTTTTAAACAATAAAAAATTTGTTCAATGATTCATTTTAAAGGTTATCAATGCTACATTTTTCGAATTATTTATCTAAATGGGCATTTCTATAGAATTTAAATTAGTACTCCCAACGCGATACTTATTTCGGTTATGCGTTTAACCGATATATGTACAGTGGTGGCCAAAAGTGTGGACATTTTTTGAAAGTTTCATGTTTTTCAACTTTGTGTGCTTGTAGAATATATTAATTTTCACTTAAATACAAACGTTTACATATCAAATTGAAGGTAATTTAATGTAGAACTTAATAATAAAAACAGTATTACAATATCTGTATTACAAAATGTTATGCAACTAATAGTAAGATCTATCTTAGATTTGCATTTTTTAAAGTGATACTTACACAATCAATACTTAGTAGGAGAACCCTTATTTTTTTAAGACAGCTTCACAGCGTCTTTTCACGAGAGAACGAGTGTTTGGAGTTCATCTTTCGTAATCACATGGTGCCAAGAATCAATTATAGCTTCAATAAGTTGTATTTTATTGGATGGATGTTTTTTTTCGTACAAGAATTTTCAAACGTCGCCACAAATTTTCAATTGGATTGAGGTCATGGTTGTTTCCTGGCCATGGTAATATATCTATGCCTTTATTTTGAAACCATGCTTTGCATACTTTCGCTGTGTGGCATGGAGCTGAATCCTGCTGAAAAATAAATGGTGCGTTGTTGGGGAAGAGACCTCTGATGGAAGCTATCAATTTTGGTTCCAGGACAGTTTCGATGTATTTTTTGGCATTCAGGATGCCATCAATCACTTGAATTCGGCCCACACCATCTCCAGATATATATGCCCAAATCATGACATTTGTAGGGTTTTTTGTAGTTGCTTCAATGCAATCAGGATGAAGTGCTCCTCCTACTCTACGTCTCACGTATTTTCTACCATCACTACCAAAGAGCGATATTTTACTCTCATCGCTCCAGATTACTTGTTTCCATTGATTTTCTGACCATTTAATGTGTTTTTTTGCCCACTTAACTCGTTTTTTGCGTTGCTTTTGATTTAAATAGGGTTTTTTCCTTGGAATTCTAGTTTGTAGTCCAAATCCTCATAACCTTCTTCTTACTGTTCTTGAACTTACTGCAATACCCGTTGCATTCATTTCACATCTAATGGCATCTGATGAAATTTAACTGTCTTGAAGGCATAGCCGTTTAATTTTTCTATCGGCAGTAGCACTTGTGCATTTTATTCGGCCTGATTGGGCCTTATTTTCCACCGATTTCGTTTTTTCATAACGTAAACAGAACTTTCGTACACCAGAATAAGTCACTGAACCACCAACTTGTCTTGTAATTTCAGCATAAGAGAGGCCATTTTTCTCGCAATATGACAATTCGGCTTCTTTTTGTAGATGTACAATTAGTTCTTCTTGTTGATGACATTGTTTAAAATTAGTTTAATAAAAAAAAAGACTTTAAATATTCAAAAACAGCAATACTCTATTTAATTCTACTAGTATGCATCATTCCGCAAAATATTTTCACAGCAATAACTCTTTTACCATCCAAATAACCTAAACTATAGTTACAGACATTTGATTGGTCCTCAGAACAGTGTTTGTGATTCGCTAGTACGCTTTTATTACAAAACACGTCCTTATTCAAAACGATTTGTGTTTGTTTGTTCTACTAAAATGAGTATAACTTTTTTTGTAATACAGATATTGTAATACTGTTTTTTTAATTAAATTCTACATTAAATTACCTTCAATTTGATATACAACCGTTTGTATTTAAGGGAAAATTACTATATTCTACAAGCACACAAAGTTGAAAAACATGAAACTTTCAAAAAATGTCCAAACTTTTGGCCACCACTGTATATACCTATAATACGTAAGTATGAAATACGTATACATTAACGACATCACGTTTAAACGTATCAGGGTACGTATAAGTGTATATCGTTTAAACAAATAAGTCATGTATACGTATATTTCAATTACACGCATTTATTTTAAATACCACTGGCCTCAGTAAACCGCGAGAATGCAGGACTCTAGCGGGTGTTTCTCAATATCTTTGATCTGTAGACCAGCAGAAAAAAAACATATTTTTTGACGCAATGAAGGAAAAACTTTTAATCATTTGTCTGTTTAACCACTGGGGTAAGTTCCGTATATACGCTGTACCGTATATCCTTCTTCGTATAACATATGTAACCACATTTCTTGTATGATACTTATCCAAAATCTGTATCCCGTATAATACGTATTATACGTAAACTCATAAAAACTTTTAAGAGGGAGCACTAATTTAAATAAGTCATATATGCGAAATGTTTCTTATTCAATTCTAAAATTTCCAAGCAATTTTCCTTTCTTTGAAATAAACAATTTAACACCATGATCATTAAAATATATTTAAATTTCTAATGTAATACCTTATTTTTAGCGCCTGTTTTATTAAAAATATTTAAAGAAATTAGTACAATTTGCTTGAGATAACATTTTTTTTTTAATTGAAACTTTCGTACTTCTCTAAGTTAAATAGAATATTTTTCAAATAATCAAATAATCATATTACTCTTGGTAAGTTTTCTTTGTATTTATCACAAGATGAATTTTTTTCTTTTCAAAAACATTGTGTTTTTTCTTTATTCTGAAGTAATTACAAAACATTTTAGCCTTTATCAATCTACGTTGATGCATATGACTGTTGACATACAGTGTGTTTGTTGTCTTCAGTAAAGATTGATGAATTCTGTTTTTCGAGGCTGTGCGAATGTACATCAATCTTACTTCTTTTCCCGTAAATATCTATTTTTATGAAATGAATAATACTGCAAAGAAATAAATTCTTCTCCATCCCTTTTGTTGTTTGGAGACAAATGTAAAAAATTTTATGCAAAATATAAAACAATTATCCAATACTTTTATTAAAAAGTGAATAGATTATTCGTTGCAGAATGTCTTTTAATTTCAATAAAGAAGCTACTTGTTTTCGAAGAAATAATCAGAGAGGCTAACCTGTTTCTTTCTTTGAAATAAACAATTTAACAGAATGATAATTAAAATATATTTAAATTTCTGATGTAATACATTATTTTTAACGCCTGTTTTATTAAAAATATGTAAAGAAATTAGTACAATTTACTTGAAATAAATTTTTTTGAATTGAAACTTTCATAGTTCCCTAATTTAAATACAAGAATATTTTTCAAATAATCAAATAATCGTAATACTCTTGATACGTTTTCTTTGGATGTATTACAAGATGAAATTTTTCTTTTCAAAAACATTGTGTTTTTCCAATATTTTGAACCAATTACAAAACATTTTAGCCCTTATCAATCTACGGTGATGCATATGAGTGTTGACATAGAATGTGTCTGTTGTCTTCAGTAAAGATTGATGAATTCTGTTTTTCGAGGCTGTGCGAATGTACATCAATCTTATTTCTTTCCCCGCAAATATCTATTTTTATCAAATGAATAATACTGCAAAGAAATAAATTCTCCTCTATCCCTTTTGTTGTTTGGAAACAAATGTATAATATGTTATGCAAAATATAAAAATAAGTATCCAATTCTTTTATTAAAAAGTGAATAGATTATTTGTTGCAGACTGTCTTTTAATTTTCTTAAAGAAGCTACTGTTATTTTGGAGAAATTCTTTCAACTAGCAACAAAGAATTTCTTAATACAATATACGTAATAATTAACAAGCAGGATCATTTTTCTAGAGCTTGAATATTTTTACAAGAATATCTTAATAAATGGGCTCATTTTCACGAAAAGGTACAAAACAACAAAATAATAATAATAATAATAATAATGTAAAAAAGCTTTAAAAAATTACATGCATGTTTTTATTTATACTTAATAATTAATATTATCAGTGGTCCAGTTTTCTATTTTATTTGTCACAAGTTTTTTGATTTTTTTAAAATTCTGACATGGTCATGGAGGCCATGGTAAGATGGGAAGGGACATATCCATTAAAAAATTTAAATGAAGACATAATTAACTGAGTTATTATTGGCCGTAGTTGGTACACATTTACTTATTTATTTATTTATTTATTTAAACTTAAACTGTTATGCATATATACATACCTATATATATATATATATATATATATATATATATATATATATATATATATATATATATATGTGTGTGTGTGTGTGTGTGTGTGTGTGTGTGTGAGTGTATGTGTGTGTGAGTGAGTGAGTGTGTATGTGGTATGTTTAAATAATCACGGATACTATGCTATTTACTCAAGGATACCAGAAGGATTTTTTTGTTTATTTTTTAAGTAAAAAGGTTTTAAAGTTAAAGCGATTAAAAAAAGATTATTCTGTTAAAAGTATATATTAATATTGTGTTGTCTTAAAGAAAATTGAGGATTGAATATTTGCAGTTGACTGTGTTTCTTGTGATGTGAATTCTAAGTGAATCAGTACTAATTCCCACAAATATCAAATTAACTAACGCGGGTGATTTGTCGCAATTTTTCTTTCTGCAGCCATGAATGTATTTCAGAGCACATGATGTTTTATAAGTGGTGTCTGTTTATACGGTCTCAAAAGTTTGCATGGTACCGTTTGTCTTTGACTTTATTAATGAATAGAATCTAAAAAAGTCTGTTCATTTTATATAAATAAAACTGTTAGCCAGGATGCCAGTAAAAACTGAGTATTTTAAGGAAATAATTTTATTTATTTCAAACCTTCTGTTATTTTAAAAGATTTTGCCCGTATTTAAGTAATAAATGCTGATTATGTCTGTAAAATAAACAGTTTTTTACTGGTGTCCTGACTCACAATTTTTTTTCTGTAAAATCAACAGATTCATTTTTTTACGGTGAAGCTCAGGCAAATTATCTGTAGTTATCTGAAAATCGCCGGCTATTTTTGTTAAAAACACTCAAAATTACATTCACAAAAATATGTTCACACATGTATGCATTCATATAGATATGCTTTTTCTTTTCATACAAGCACAACATAATTATACACTAAACAGCTGATTGTTCGAATTACATCGTTGCAATCATGTTTTCCAATACAGGATAATGACAGTTGAAAATAACACGTTTATTTGAAAATGAAAAAAATAATATCAACATAAATATATCCTTTTTTCTGTTTTTTTTTTTTTTTTTTTTTTTTTTTTTTTTTTTTTTTTTGTTAATTCATGACCAATGGATATAGAACGATATTAGAATTCTTATTTAAAAATAATTATAAGAAAATCTAACATTTTGAACTAAAGTCCAATTGTTTATTTGCAAACTTTGACATTTGAATGTTTTTATTTTAGTAATTTGTTTTGGTACTGTGAGCATTTAAATCTATATATATACGCAGTTTTTTAACACGGAATCTGAATAACTCTTTAAAACCGCTCATTAAGTATAGCATTAAACAAAAAACCAGTTTTTGAAACATGTTTTATTAGGGCGAAAATGTCTTTTCTAATAGCACGTGCATGCACTTGTTCAAATAACATGTACATTTTGTCTTTGTGTCTGTTCAATAACGATTTTTTGGTGATATTTTATTTAGATTCAAATTATTTTATCCAATGCACTTATTTTAATATATTCTCGATGTAAGACATTTTCAGTGAAGAATAGGTATGAAGATTGAACTTTTATAAAATAGCATTTTTATGCTCATAGTTATGAATAACAACTATTAAAAAAATCTTCTAAATAAGAATAGCTTTATGAAATTCAATATGAAACTAATTTTAATTACCTAACATTGAGCATCACAGTTACATTTTTATAAGATAAAACGCGTGTATCAAATTCTAGGACATTTTATACAAAGTCATGTTTGTTATGCATAGGCAATCGTTGTTTAAATTATAATTAAATATTAAAGCAAACTATAAGCAAACTTTGTTTAAAATATAATTCACTATAACAATTGTTATAGGCTTGTCAGTTTAATGATGAAAGTGAAGGATTTGCTTTTTTCTTTCAATATATATTTACCGTTATTACTCGAATAATTTCTACTCACATGTATTTTATATATACCGTACTTTTCAAAGAAATTTTATGTAAAAGACACAGATTCGCATTATTTGCCGATTAAGATTTTGAGATTATTTTTGATAATATAACCTCATGTATCATCATGGTATTATTTTTTTAGGTGCGTTCGTAATTATATAAACACCTAGCACCTACAGTCGTCATCTGGTCCGTCCGTCTGTCCGCATATAACAACGCAAAAACTACCCAACCGAATGGTTTGAAATTTAATATATATAATCGTTGCAGAACTTTGTCGCGTCATTTCAAAAAATCGAATCAAAACTTAAAAAGTTGTTAATAAAAGTATTTATTAATTATTTGATTTTTTTTAAAAATCGGTATTTACTTGTTATAGCATCTTCCGAGGATTAATCGTCAAGCGATTGAATGTATCGCGAAGTTATTCGACATGTATGATGTTATACTAATATATGATTTATATGACATTTTATAACCTCTATGACCAAGTTATAGACACATTCTTCATTCTATTAAATCCTATCATACGTAATTAATTCAATGATATCCGATGATAGGTAATGATTTTAGGTTGTCATAGCGATTATGTCATATTATTTCCGTATTACTGAATTAAAAACCGAATTTGTATACTAAAATTGTTTAATTCTGGCAATCATATGAGTGCCGGTAGTTTTTGGATAGAGGTTTCCGGCAAAATAGATATTAAATAGAAAAAAGAAATCTAAATATGGATTTCAAATTCTGTTTTGGATTATAATACTAGAGAAAAAACGGTGTATACATATAACAGTTATTCAAAATTTGGCTTTGAGCCTAGTTTTCGCAACGTATAGTTGAGGAGAAAGTTTTTGAACACTAAAGCATTTTAAATCCGCTCTTATGTGCTAAGCCATTAGCAGACATTTCGATACAAATAGTTCTAGTTTTGTTCTTAAGGTAATTTATTTTTCGAAATTATGATATGTTAATATTAGATTATTTTTCATTATGTGTGTATTGTGCACAAATTTGTTGTGCCATTTTATATGAATGTATTTTTAAATATAGTATATATATAGAGAGATAAATATTTGACAGTTTTGGGTTATAATATTTTTACTAGTTTCTATTTCACTTCTAAAGAAAAGACAAAGATATACAGCAGCAGAAAAAAAAATGTAACACTTCAGTTGAAAAACGTACGTTTTTAACTGTTTTATTATGATAGTAATATTATTAATTCACATTAATATATTGATGACAATTATTGTGAAGATTTTTACATTCTCGTAAATGTTAGATTAGTGAAATAATAATATTTAATCACAACGTTTTATCACTGAGTTTAATATGTATATACTATATACTAATAAAGTGAAGAAAAATTATTCATTACAGATAAATATCGCGTGACGTAGAGCAATGGGATGTATTAAGCACACATGCTTCGATTACCTACTGAAAATTAGTAATTAATAATATATTCTTCACTTCTTGAACACAATTCACAAGATATATAACATAAATTATTTATTAAAGAAAGAAAAAAAGAATCCAATAAGACCTGTACATACATTATTTTAGATTTTTTTCTTCGCTTTACATCTGAAAATATCAATATTTTTAGTGTAGATATTTTTATGTTTTTATACATATATGCTATATATATATATATATACTATAAATAAAATTGTTTAAGAAAGAGATATTTCATGATTGATGACTTATTATTTCTATATTTTCTTTTTTAAGATTACCATGAAGTTATATTTCCTAAACATGAAGTATGATGTCAGATATTTCTGGAAAATACATGTTCGAAGTATACATGTTCGAAGTGTATTTGGATATACTTGCTTAAACGTATTTAAAAACTTTTACGAATAGGAAATCCCTCTGAAAAATCTTACTAGCTTGCAATGGGGACAGGCACTTCAGTGACATGAAATGTTACATCAATTAAACTGCTTTATAAAATCCAAATCTCGAGAAAAGGGTTTAGAAAACTAAAAAAATGTAAGGATAAAATATTATATCTTTTTTGGTCTTATTACATGAAAGCTAAAAATAATGAGAAGGGTAGCATATATTTAATTTATATTTTTATCAGTTTGGAAGTAAATATAAAGGTAAAATAGTCTTATTAAAATTTTATATCATTATATTGACGTCAATATAGTTTAATCCAGAAAATTTATTTTACAAAATGTGTTTTGTTTCTATGCGATATATAACTGACTTCGTTTATTAAGTAAAATTCCTGGGTTAAAATATGTTTAAATAACTTGAATAAAAAACGTCATTAAATTAGTAGATTTTGACCCTGTTTTCTTATGGAATAATTTTTAGTCTTGACATGTATTATCCCCGCTTACAGTTCTGATCAACGGTTACATATCTAGCTCAAACGTATGCGGATGTCAGAACGGAAACTTCAGTCACAGAACTATAACAGACGGAGTTAGACTATTAAACATAGAAATTTCTAGTTTACATTAATATAAAAATCTCTCACGAGATATTATCATATAATGAGGAGAGAATAATATTTGTATATCAGCATCTTTTCATATTACTTTAACTTTAAAATATACTACTTTTCTTTTTCTAAAACCTTTTATTATGTCTTTAGAAACATGCATTTAGCCACCCTCTTTAAAAAAAACATAATTTAGTCACTTTTAAAAAACATAGATTTAGTCTAATAGATATTTAAGTCTAATAGGCTACAATTGCATATATATTAAGTTTTAAACAGTTATTAATGTTACTCGATTGACCTCCCGTATTTTCATTTTCAAAAATTCACAAAATTCTATTGCAGGTACATAGCTTTGCAGAGTATAGAAAAAGAAACAATGACTAACTTTTTAACGGAAAAATATTTTTATTTCAAAATGTCAGGATTGATTAAATTTTATGTATCCAGCATTTCTCTTATCAATCGAAACGTTTCTTGTATTTATTATTATTCTATTTTTCTTAACATACGTCATATTTGAAACTAATACAAATAATTACAAGCTATCTAAATCTTAAATAGATGATTTTTTTATTTTAAACAATAAAAGAAGGAAAAAGATGAGGTTCTGAAAATATTGGACATCTGAGGAGACAATGAAACGAAGTCTCTGCTCGAAATTCACGAAAACCCGCTTGAGTTGTTCTGTTGGAATCAACCTTATGACACTTGTTATCACTGTTTTTAACTCTTCTATGTTTTTGGACGATATCTGTAGACTTGATATTTAACATAGCTCCATAAAAAAAACAGTGTAGTGTTGATACGTAAGGGCTGTAATGGGTCAAAACAGTCTACAGCCAAAGTGAATCGGCAAACCTCTTGCGAATACATGACTGTCATAGTGACTTCTGAGAAAGTTTCCGTTGGATGTGGATCAGCTTCATCCTTCTGAAAACATGTGCTTTAGATCAGGTGTTAGTGGTAGGCATCAGTAATGATCCTCGTAGTCAAAAATCGAGATAGCGTTCAGAATTCACTGTCTAGATAAAATAATACGGACCCAAAATGCCACCAGCACAGTAAACACACCAGACAGTGACATTTTTTGGATGAAAATGATTGTAAACGACAAATTCTGGCTTCTCGGTGCACCAAATTGGATAAGTTTGACGATTGGCATTGCCATCTAACCAGAATTGTGCTTTATCGGAAAAAAACGATATCGTCACAGTTGAAACCATTGTCGATCACTTCGCACATGATGTTGGCAAACTCCAGTATTTTTTAAAAAAGCATTTGGGCCGAAAAGTTGTCTTAACTGCATTTTATAAAGACAACAGACTCGATCTTTGCTGACTATTCTGCATACGGTGGCTGCATTGACGTTAAATTGTTGAGCCAAATGTTTAGTTGATGTTGTCGACTATTCCTCCATTATTGTTTTGGGCAGCAATGTTGTTTTCGGGATTCCTTGCTGTCTTTTCTTTTATCTTCATGCCCAGTTTGTCATAGGCTGCTGAATTTATTTGTTCAAATTTGGCATATAATGCTCTTAACATGCTTAAACATAGCAGTGGCTTTCTTTTAAAGACACTAGACCACTTCTTAGGTGTTTCGGTATGTCTCTGCTGACAAAGATAAAAAGTTTTGACTAAACAAATACGCTTTTCGATTGAATATCGGTACATTTTACCGAAAACAAAATATTCTTCAACCAAAATCCGCAAATAAGTTTCTTCTCTCTTTTCTTTTGGGTGCACAATTTCACGCCACCAGCTTCACCCGTTGAAGAGTTATTCAAATAAAATTTTCGCTATACTCTGTGAAGCACACGGCAGATAATTCCATGCCATGTATAAAGTATTTATATACATTACAATGACTTTTTAAAAGTTAATATGTGCGTAATTGTAGCCTATTTGACTTCAGACTAAATCTATGCTTTTTTAAAATGTGACTATTTTTTTTTCTTATTAAAAGTGTAGATAAATGCATGTTTTTAAATATAGGATTAAAGGGTTTAGAATGAGAAAAATAGTATATTTTAGAGTGAAAATAAAATGAGCAGATGCTGATATACAAATGTTGTTCTCTCCTCATTATATGATAATATCTGGTGCGAAATTGTTATATTAATATAAACTATAATTAAAATACAGGCATTAATAAAACATATAAAATTAGGCAGAAAAATTATGTAACGATCTAATAAGTAGGATAAGCAAAATTTAAAAAAATCCCCATGAGTTTAAGAGAGAATCATGATTTCAATCTATCAAAATTTACAAATATTTGATAGTTAACACATTGCTCACAATTTAAGAATAAGAAAATATAAAAGTAATATCTACGTCAATTTTATAAATATATTCGCAGCTCAATAGTTATTTTTGCACTGAATTTTGAAAAATTATCAGTATAATGTCAACACTTTCCTAACTGTTTTCAGTATTTTTCATTATATTAATTGTCTGCTGTAACAAAATGTAACTGTACTAACACATTTTTACACGTGTAGTATATAATTTCTTTTTACGAAACATCTGTAATATAAGCGTGGTGAATGTTTCTCTTTTCTTGTTATTAGTAGAACTTACCATTGATGTTATCAATTTCTTTATGCACGATTTCTAATTGTAGAGTTACAAATATTATTTGAGAGTGTAATATTTGTTTGCTTATTTATAAAAAAATAAAGTGTCATCCCTCTTAATCTTCAATTAGGCTTGTTGGTCCCCGAAATAATTTTCTTTCACACTTTTGTTGTTTATTTGAAATGGAGCTATAAAAATAGCAACAAATGAAGTTATTACACTACCATGAAACACTACCATCATACCAGCAATTAATAAATTATCTTCTAAATTTTAAATTATTTTTTTATTCCATTTCCTTAAGTGAAATTTTTGGTTACTTATCTATAAAAAAATAATGTATGATTCCTCCTTCTCTTCAATTAGGTTTGTTGGTCCCCGAAATAATTTTCTTTCACACTTTTGTTGATTATTTAAAATGGAGCTATAAAACAGTAACAAATAAAACCACTACCATCATACCAGAAATTAATAATTTATCTCCAAATTTGAAATATTTTTTATTCCATTTCCTTAACGAGCCAATATGGAATATGTGTTAACTAATATTTTAGAAACGTAACTATTTAAGTTAAACTTAATTATAACTATTACTTAAAATGTTGTATGTAAATAAGTATGCACATATTAATTAATCTTAACTACCGCTCTAAAATATTATATCACAATATCATAGTTACATAAAGAGAGGAAAAACGATTTTTTAACAGGAATTTCTTAAATTGCCAATGCATCAAATACCTATTTTAATTCAAAAATTCAAATATCATGTTTGCTTTTAAAATTTAATCAAGTTCATAAATATTTATATATTTTTTTATATATAGATATACTAAGTAAAATATAAATTAGAAAATTATAAACTTTCAAAACTTTCAAAATAAATAGATAAATACAAACTTTGAAATCATTTTATAAGCATAAAAATAATATTAATTAAATACGTTCGCTTTTAAATTACTTAAATTCCATTTAAAAAAAAATACATAGAAAATATATACTTTAAAATTGTACGAATTTTAGTTTTTAAAGAAAATGAAAATTTAAGTGTAGAAATGTCTTACTTTTTTGCTAAAATCTATCTTTTTTTAAAATAACTCAAAACTTTTGATAACATAAAAGAAGTAGCCTTCTTATTTTACTCAACTCAAGAAAATTTCTTTCTGAATTTAAAGTTTCCATAAGAAGGCATCATTTGCAAATTCGCTACTAAGAAACTGAAAACTTGTTTTCGCGAAAAAAAAAGAGCTAATGGAGAATAATCTTTATATTTTATTTTAAATAAAAGTAAGAACTACTGGCTGTGAAATAGAGTTTGGAATAAATGTAGTTGATATTCAGTACTTTTAAAGATTCTTTTTGAAATAAAGAATAAAAGTAACTTGTTTAAGGAAATTTGATGCAGCAAAAAAACTGCTTAAAATGTATGCAAAAACTAGTTTATTTTAATAAGAAACATGAAACAAGAGACGTTTAGAAAACGAAAGAAATAGAAATTCTTCAGAATCAAAAAGTTATAATCTCTCATCTGCGAATGCAACTTGAAAATATGTTTCGTAATTATATATATATATATATATATATATATATGTTAACGAGAGTATAAAAAACCTGAATATTTCTAAAAACAGAGCGCTCCGTTACTAATAAATACGGTCCAATATATTGAAAAAATTATTCAATGATGCATATTTTTTTTTCTCATTTAGCTTTGGCATTGTTAAAAAATATTAACAGTATCAGAACTATTAAAGTTTATTAATGATATCAGATTAGTTAATATTTATCAATTATTTTATTTTATGGCAATGGTTATAGAAGAAACAAAAACGTGTTTGATATACAGAAATAAATCAAATATAAATCAAATATAATACTATATTATAAATCACGCATTCGCGGTAATTGGGGAATCACGTCCCTTCTCATGCCCACACATACATTCAAGAGTGTTGGATGACCAGCGGATAGCAGTCGTTTGAAATGTCACGGGAACACGCAGAGTGGCGCCTCACTACATAATTTAATTTCACACCGCGTTCTCAGCCTTTGTGTTCAGAATTCCCAAACACACATTATCACTACATCTAATACATCTTTTTCCCACATTGGCATTCCTATCTCTAAAAATCTATCCTACAATAATATTCTTATAAATGACTTAAGTTCTGACCAACTCCCTGTCTCTTTCAAAATTAATTTAATAAATCACATAACTCCACCTCCTTCTGTTGCCATTGACTGGACAAAATTCACCAACTACCTTGCAAACGATAATATTGATTTCCCCGATAATAACGATACTAAAGATATTGACTCTGCTGTTGACTTATTAAACTTTTCTATTCAGGATATCAAAATATTTCTACTTATCATTACTTATATAAATAATTATTAATTTCCTGTAATGACTTCAGTAAAATTCTTCTCATGACTTCTGTAAACAGAAGAACCGCCGCCGGAGTATTTTTCAAAATTCTAGATTGTCCACCACTTAACAACAGAATTAAAAAATCCCTCTACAAAGAAAACAAAATTAGAGAAACTTCTTTATAAATATTGCTAGCAAAGATAATTCTCTCTGGATACTTAAACGCAAACTTAGTTTTTACTCACATTCCTCCTCTTACTGACAACAATACTACGGCGTACACAGATGAACATAAAGCTGAACACTTTGCCAACTTTAATGCCAACCATTTTTTGCCTAATACCACCCTCACTATCCAGGGTTAGATTTCCTAGGTAAGCGGAACTGTTTGCAGGTTTCCTGGCCAACAACCATGCCAACCTCCTCGCACACTATTCAGCCCCTGATTATTTATGATAGCATTGAAAAATTAATGAAAAACGCAAGGACCCTGTTTACGATAAAATTTCTAATGCTGCTCTTTAAAAAATGTCGTTTACCTGTGTTATATATAGCACTAAATTTACAAATCTTATCTTAAATTCTACTATTCTCCAAAATCATGGACAACGCCCATAATCTTTGAGACTCCAAGATCAAGTACTAATTTCTCTGATCCCACTAATTATCATCCTATTTCTTTACTTCATTCTCTTTGCAAAATCGTCGAACGCGTCATTAGGACCCAGTTATAGAGACACATTCAGCAACACAACATTCTTATGCCCAAGCAATTTGGCTGCAGGGCCACTAAACTGAAAACCATTGAAATTCGTGTGGTAGAGTTTCTTTGCGAAATGTTCTACATGAAGATACAGCCATACTTTTCGACGTTGCAAAGGAATTTGATCTGGCATAAGATCCTAATATACAAACTAATTCGATCTAAATCCCCGGCTATATTTATACATGCAATAAACTCCTACCTTTAGGACTGAACTTTTCACGTCCGCACAAACAACATTATTTCAGGTATATTGTTAGTTATAAATGGTAAATTTCAGTGCAGTGTCATTGGTTCTTTATTCTTAATTTCTCTTTTAATGACATTCCACGTGCATTCATTACTTATGTTCAACTTTATAGCACGACACATCTATTTATGCATCCTCCCACCTTTCATATACAGTATACTAATAGCTACAGACTCAGATCGACGCATTCATGAACTGGTGTAATCTATGGCACGTCAAAATTAATGGAAACAAAACTTTCACTGTCTTTTTCTCTAGAAATCTTACATATCATAAAAAATACTGTTAATAATACTTGTTAGTTACTGGGGGGCATCATTGATCAAAGATTAACATGAAATAAACGTATTCGTACCGTAAGGGGGGAGGAAGTAGTCCGTGAATACAATATATAATAAAATTGTGCTATATAACTTCTACATTTTGCCTATAGTAACCTATGCATTTGCGATTGGAAGCTTCACGTGCAATACTACCATTAATAAAACGAAAATTAATTTTTTTTCATTATATTAAAAAATTCAATAAAAATATGTTACTTTGTAACAAAACTAAAAAATACTAAAAGTTCTTTTTATTTTGTTTCATATTAATGACTTGCTACTTATGTTGATTTCTCAAAATTGTTAAGGAATAAAAAGAATAATTGACAAAGAAAATGGTACCTTAGAAAATATTAATAAATCTAATAAAGATACCACAATATTAATAATAAAAAATGAAACATCTTTTAAAAATATAAATCTATCAAATTTATTCAACGATTACTAATAAAACGATTTCAAAATAGCTAAAATTATATGAAATTTTTAAATTGTAATATTTATACTTTTCTTATTTCCATTGTTTGATTTGTTTTGTCATATTAATCATTTAAACACTACATCTCATTTTCTACACTTCTCCAGACTTTTTCATCAAATCTATGATAACAGTAAAATCGCTGAGACTAATCCTTTTCATGGAAGGTTTAGTGATGAAAGATACATGTTAGTATCTCAAATATCAACTTTATATTTTTACTTGAAGCTTTAGAATAATTTCAGCAACAAAATAGGATTAATGTCAAGTAATATATTTTCATTTACCAAAACATTTAATGCACAAAATTATTTAAAAATATGATAATTTTAAACTAGATAAAATCGTAAATGAAATATATTGCTGTTTTTCATTTTATAAAAGAAACGCGCTCAAGGCAGAAGTATGGAACATTTAATGCCTAGCTTATCACAAAGAGAATGGTGACAAAAATAGTCTGGCAATGATTTTAAATAAAATCTTTTACGAGAAACCAGTTTAAGTCCTATTGGAACTACGGTCATATTTGGCAATCAGTATGGAATTAAAGAGTGTCATATTTTATAATAGATTGTTTAGAAGGTCATTTATCTCAAGTAATATATAAAGTTTGATCGAAAATGTTATCAAACTATGAATTTATTTTAATTTAGTTTTGACGTTGTAAAAAAGTTTAAATAATAGATTCTATTATACCATATTAATGATATCTCAACTAGTTTGTATTTTGTTATATTACTTACTGGTTGACTTATAATAATAACTGTTGCATAAACTTTTATGCATAAAATTATCTGTGTGTAATTAATCTTTGTGGAAGTACAGTGGCAGTCAAAAGTTTCCGGCCAGTTAGTTTCTTTGATTTATTTGCCAGAACGGTTAAGCGAAGAAGAAGCGGAATTGCTCCAAAAGTTATGAATATGCAAATGACATATGACCACGTGTTCATTTTGATTGAATACTGAAGACACTGATGCAAAGGGCAGGAATTCGAAAATCATATGTGCAAAAGTTTCCGGTCATTTGTCATTCATTAGTTTTTGCTATCAATAAAGTGTTTATTTGGCCTTGTTTGTTAATTAATCAACGTGAGTAACTTTGTTAAAATTCAAAAAAGAAAAGTTCAATAATTATTGTTCCAAAACGAGTAATTTCATTGTCGCTAAAGGACCAACCCTCTCGTGAGATTGCTGCAATTTTATCGATCGGAAAATCTACTGTGGACGATATTTTAAAAATATATAAAGATAGCTGTGACCTTCAGGACTTGTCATGGTCCGGAAAATCTCGGAAAACGAGTATTCGTGTGGACAGAATTATCAGGAGAAAAGCAGTTGATGACACACATAAAAATGTCGCTGCAAGATCCCGCTACTTACGGAGTGAATATATTTTGATGAATTAAGTCGTTCTACCGTGTCAAGATGCTTACGTGACGAAGGAGTTTATGGAAGAGTAGGTGTTACAAAACCTTTCATAAATAAATAAAAAAAATCAGCGGGTCTGACTGGCGTTTCCCAAGGAACACAATGACTGGTCAAGTAAAAACAGGAAAAAATTATTATTTTCCGATGAATCGAAATTCAACCTTTCTAGGAGTGCTGTCTGACACTACCTCCGAAGACCTAACAACGAAAGATATGATTCCAGATATGTTATTCCTACAATGAAGCATGGCGGATGACACGTTATTCTGTGTTGAGCATTTTGTGGAAAAGGTATTGGTCCGTTAGTTGAAATTCTTGGCAAGATGAATGGTGCAATGTATAACAATATATTGCAAGATCATTTGCCGCCTTACTGGAGGGAAATTTGTGATCGCAACTATTTGTTTCAGCATGTTAACGACCCAACGCAAACATGGAAACCGAAGAAGCAGTGCCTTTCGCACAAAAGAACTCGGCTTTTGAAATGGCCAGCCCAATCACCCGATCAGAATCCAATAGAAAATCGCCCCACCAGTGGCTGAGAGGTTGTGCTCTCGAAGCTGGTAGACGGGAGGTGCTGGGTTCGATCCCAATCGCGCCCGTCGGCCTAATCGTTCGGAGTTTTCGTGGTTTTCTTCGAACCGTGGATTTATCCATGCGTAAATACGGGTTAGGTTCCCTTAGAAAGACCCCCACGAAGGGCACTCCCCCCGGGCCTATATCCCTAGCGTAGATAATTGGCCGTCAACAATCAACCCAATAGAAAATCTTTGAAAAGATCTTGACAAACGTGTTCGGAATTAAAAATATTCCAAATCAGCAGAATTTCCCCAAATATTGCAAGAAGAGTGGAAAAAACTTACCATAGACGATCTTCAACCGTTCAATGAATCGATAATACGCCGCTCTGCGGTCGTACTTATTGCTAAAGGTATTACGACAAAATACTAATTGTAAATGTTGTTGATAACTGTTATTTTCCATTATAACAACAATTTATTCCAAATTTACCAAGATGGAACATGCATTTTTCTTTGCAATTAATTTTGTCAATTAAATTTACTGATATTTATTTGTTATTCTATAAATATATTCCTAACTATTATGTCAATAATGTATAAGTATCACTTTACGATTCGTCTTCATATGGGTATATTGTATTATATAATTTACCAAAATTTTTATGCTGGCCGAAAACTTTTCACCGCCACTATATATTTGTTTGTCAATAAATTGATGTCTTCTGTCTGTTTGAAAACAGTGTATGCTACAGTAATTTCTTCAAAAGCCAAGTATGTAATTATTGTTATTTTTAGATACATTTCTTTATAAATCAACTTATTGCAATCACTTCGTTTATCTATCTATCCATCTACCTACATATATACCTATCTAACCATCTATCTATATATATATATATACATACAAAGCAAAACATGTAATTACGATAACGACTGAAATATGGAACGAGTTCAAATCTAATTGGACATAGTTTGGATTTTTGCAGTATTTTTTATCAGTTTATTAACAAAATATACCATTTGCTCTAATATTTTTTTACAGAAACTCACAAAAGTAAAAACGTTCAAAACTTCTCATCACGATAAAGTCCAAAATACTGAACATTACCCAACGTAATTGGGTTAGTGCATTGAATTTAAAATTATTTTAAATGATTTCGTGTATCTAGTATGTAGATTTTTTTTTTCAGAGACAAACAAAAGCAAAATGTATGCACAATTTATTTCCCCGATAATGTCTAAAATACGGGAGCAGTTCCAATTTTTTTAGCAGCATAGTGATCGTTCCAATATATTGGATGAGTTCGTTAACCCTACAAGTATGTAATTCTTTTAGTTTGTTTTCAGGGAAGCACAAAACGCAACACATGCAGAATCTGTCGTCACAATAATGTGTAAAATACTGAAATAATTAGAACCTAATTGCGACATTGTCTTAATTTTCAAAGAATCTTGAATAAATGTATTACACAATTCTTCTTCTAGACAATTTCATTAATTTGTCCTTTATTAAAACACAACATTGTCTATTATAAATAGACTCGGATGTTAAAATAATTTCAGTTAAATTCATATGGTACAAAAAATAAGGTAATCGTGAAAACGATTTTTAAAATTAGAGCTTAATTTTAAAAATAAATATATGCAATTACGTAAAAATGGATGTATCACACTTTAAAAGTGAAGAATTTAATGGCAAAATAATTTTGTAATAAAATTGGCAAGTAAGTAATTTAAATTGTTATCGAAATTTGTAGGAGTATTATTAAGTAATTTACATTTACATCACAAAAAAGCTTGTTTTCTTTTTTAATAAAAAGATATCCTTTAAATTAGCGGGCCCAAATTTATCAGATATATTTTAGCAGTTGGAATTTTGCCGTTAAATTTTCTTGAACTAAAAGTGAATGGGTGTACTTAATAACACACAAAATAAATAATTTGGCTTTCATCCAATTATTATTCCTCGAAATTTCTGTTTTTAAATTAGAAGTATTGTGTCGTTTACAACTTTTCTTTTGTCATGGATTAACTAATTTACTTAATTCGATAAATTATCCGTAAGGAATATATGCATATTTTAAGGATTTTTTTCTTTCTTCATAAAAGTTTTCAGTAACCATTAAATATGTCCATTTGTTATAACTTATAATTATATAATAACATTTATCATACAACATAGAAATTGTATTAAACTTTAATTTTAAAACAATGAATAAATGTAATTGTATATTTGTATTTTTTCTACTTCGTTCAAAATCTAGACACTTACAGATAAACCCAACGATTTAGTTTTACCTACAAAATACATGAATACATGACGATATTTCAAGTCATGTAATTTTGACATTCTTAATCAATTACAACTTACTTCTGATGCACGCTAATTTTGTATGAGGTAAATACCACAAAAAAGAAGCCGGTTCGTACAGGATTTCACTAGGTGACATTGTTTTCATATTTTATTTACTACTATTTCCATGCAATAATTTTCGTTATATTTTTCTAGCAGATATTTACCATGAAGATTGTTGTTTTTTAATAGTGAACAAGTTGAAACAGAAAATAAATTCTCCCTTCTAAATCTTTCAGTGATACAGGCCATCGAAGATAAATGAACTTGAATAGTGTTGAAAACTATTCCGATGAAGGTTTTGTATATTCCGTTAAATAACATTGAATTTCTTATCTTAAGAGTAATATTTGCAATATTTCTTTTTTTTAATTAATTAAATGATATATTTGATTATTAAATTAATTATTCTTACTGTAGAAAACCGTAGGCGTAAATTTTTTTTTACGAAACAAACCTGAGACGTGAATGTTCTTAAAATTAGCTTTCTACAAATCAAAGAATTCATTGTCGCAAAATTAAATGTACAGTAATTTAATATCTATTTCAGAAGTTACAAAGACTCCAGAAACCAAATGTTAAAATAAATTATACATCTCCAATTTTTGAAAACTATTACATCCAGATGTCATAAGTTTAACTTTTGAGTTACTCTTTGTGGTAACATTACGTTTTTATTGACGAAATGCAATCGAAACGAGGGAATTAATAATTTACATTTTATTACAAATAAAAATTTAAAAAAATCTTAAATATTACAAGATTTTTCACAGATTTTGTATATATATAAAATATACCAAATAAAAACTGCTTTAAAATTTCAATAAATAATATAATTAATGTAATATAATTTTTACAGCAATTTCTTACTAAAAATATTTTTCGCCAGTCCACAAAATATCCACAAAATAACCGCAAAATCCAACATATCCCGAAAATACCCCTATGTGCGGTGGCTCGACGTTTACGATTCGTATTATTTCGCAACAAATCTACGGCATTCTTAAAAGTCCAAAAATTGTATAATAAAATAATAATAAATATATTTTCTCATCACTCTAAACCTTTCTGGTACCTTTATAATTATTTTCTAATTTCTGATGAAAAATTGCTAAACTTGGAAACTTTGGAATTTTGTAATTTTACATTTATTTAACACACATACCGAAATAAATTAATTTTTTGCAATCATAACCTATTCTCTTGTGAATTTAAATGAACTTATCTTGGACATGCGAAAAGATTTGGAATTCACTTTAAACAGGAGTTACTGATTTGTTTAGTACTGAAATGCAAAGAACATAGTGGCTACGAATCAACCTACGAATTCTCTTGTTCATTTAAATTAAAATAGCTTGGGCATAGTAAAGATTAGGAATTCATTTCAAACAGGAGATTCTGATTTGTTTAAGCCTGAAATGCAAAAGAACATAGCGGCTGCGAAATAACATATACTAATCAACCTACGAATTGTCTTGAAAATTTAAATTAAAATAGCTTGGACATCGGAAAGGATTTGGAATTCACTTCAAACAGTAATTTCTGATTTGTTTAGATCTGATATGCAAAAGAACGTAGCGGCTACGAATCTACCTATACGAATCAACCAAAAATTCCAATATTTCACATTTCTTATCACACTAAAGCAAATTTGCTGTATGTAAAGCAAAAGATAACATGCATTTCTTGCTATTAAAAAAGTATTTCTATATATATATTTTTTATTTATTATTTTCTCTACCGTTTAAATAGGTTTAAATTATTGACCTGCTACCTATAATAACAAAAGGGGAAAACTAGTCTGCTTATTATTATTTATTTATATATTAAGTAGTGCATCTATAGAATCACAAAATTTAGTATATAAAATGGTCTATTTTAAATAAGAATGTTTTATTGAACACGTTTTGTGTTAAATTATGTGAAAATCTTTTTCAGGTATTCTCTGTCTCCATTTGCAGTACCTTACAATCTTTTTTTTATGTTTGAGCAGACAATGAGTTAAAATAGTTCTTTCTGTTATTATTATAGTAAGCAGGTCAAAAATGTACACACATTTCTATGGAAGCGAAAATACAAGAATATCAAAATGTATAAATAAATCTAATCATGCACTAAATACAAAGAAATACATGTTAATATATGCATTAAATACAGTAAATTTTCTTTAGCAGCATAATCCTTTTTGTTTTCATGATAGAAATAGAGCTACAACAGTTACAGGTCACAGTTACTCATTTCAGATATAAATCAAATGCAAACACTACCATCTAATAAGCAACAGAAACACTCATCTCTAAAACAAATAATATCTAACATAATTGGCTTTTTAAACATAATATTCTAATCAAACACGATAAATATAAAATTTCCGCCATAAAATATTCAATAATGTATTTTAAGCCTTGAGACAGATATCCTTCCTTTTGTCACTAAAAGAGTAAAAAAAAAAACATTTCCGCTCTTGATCTAGACTTCTAGACATTTAATGCTTCGGAGATAATCCCCATGTAATACATATACAAGACGGTTTTCTGCTGACGGCTGGCAAGGCTCCAATACAATTTCGAAGAAAGAACAATCAAAAGATTCATGTTCTTCAAGACTAAGATACTTGTGAAATTAGTTGCTATATAAAAGAATTTTCCGGCTACTTCGCTTTCAATTTAGGTAATTTGTTGGTTTAAGGATCTGCAAAAGAAATAATATTGAAGTCTAGTGTAGTAAAAGAAAAAGATAACAGGATTTCTTTAATAAAGATTTCGAAAGTGAATAAAAAAAAAAACACATCTGAAATAAATAATTGATACAATGCTGGTATTTAAAAATTTAACTCTAAATGGACATGGACATATGTAAAGCATGAATCATTTACGGAATTATATTATTTCATGTAAAATGATGCTGCTGAGGAAATAAAAAATGTATTTGGGCGTAAATTGAATTATATTTACGTCACAAATAGGACGAATAACGGAATTAGATATATTTTAAGAGACTTTTCCAGAAATTATCTGTGTGTTTTAATTGAAAGTTTAAATATGTTCATATTGTTCTCCCCTCACGCGAAAACACATGCTCGCTAATGTAATCCTATGAGGCATTCTTTTCCGAATATCTCGTTTGCATTTCAATATTTTTAAACGATTTCTTTTTTCATTGGATTGTAGAGATCAATCTCTATTTCCGACGTTGATTACTTTTTCGACTTTCTTTGCAGATTTTTTTTTCGAAGATACTTTCACTTTCGGAACCCCTTAATTTTTCACAATGAAAATGAACTGGTTAATTTTTACTAACATAATTAATTTATCATTATTTTCCAGAAATCAGTAATTATCTGATCAATTTTGTTTATTTGGCAGCAACTTAAATTATGTTTTTGAACTGAATATACTTTAAAGGTATAGAACTTATGAATGTTTTATAATATTATTAAAATATTCGAATCTAAAAAAAATATATATATAATTTTTCTGTAACTTTTTATAATATATTTTTTTATTTATATTTTATATTATATTATAAATTACTAAATGATGAAATACATTCTTCTTGTTTTTAATAAACACATTTATTCTGAAAGTAGAAAAATATTTTAATCATATACGTACTTAAATGAAATATTATAAGCATGCTGCAAAATAAAATGAAGACATGTTATATATATACATAGTAGGTTTCATAAGTGGTAAATTACATCTTTCTTGTTAAAAATATCATACAGGGTGTTTCGTAAAAGATGGGCAAAACTTTAAGAGGTGATAGTACACACACAGAAAAAAAAAAAAAAAAAAAAAAAAAAACTTTTATTAAAGAATGCATGGCCAGAAATAAAAAGCAAAGGTGTTGGCACATTTGGAAACTTGGTTCATGCAAACGTTAAATCTCCATTGCTGTTGCCAGTTATCGGGAGAAGAACGACACTAATAGCATGCAAATGTGAAATGGGGAAGGAGAAGAACGAGTATGCACAATTTCGCCTCGATTAGTACATAAAAGTCGCTGATCCGAGTATGAAACTGCCAATCGCGGTAGGAACGTATCGGAAGATGTTTTCTTCACCAATAGAGATAAGGCTAATATGCATTTTATCTACATAACTGCAAATGGAAATGGCTCAGTGGCTCAACGATTGTACAGAGGGCGACTTCCTTTTGTCACTTGATCGCTTTTGTGTGTTTTTGCCCCATATAACAACATCACCTTCGACACCCACTAGCACCTTTGCGTTTTAATTCCGACCATACATTATTTGATAAAAGTTGTTTGTTTGGATCCATACTATCACCTCGTAAAGTTTTGCCCATCTTTTATGAAACGCTCTGCATAAAATCACGAAATATTCGCTCCTTCAATATCAAAGCATGTATTGAAGAAAATGTAAATTTAAATATGAAAATTATGAAATGTATATCTAAAATGAATTATATGAAGTACATTTAAAGATATTTCAAATTGAGAACGTATATAATATATTTAATTATGTAGCCTTTTTCTAAGAAATCCTCTAAAATCGTAAAATTATACTTGACATAAGCTAATTTGAAAAGAAACTTTCTAAATGTATTAGGCAAAATTATATTTAAATTTGTATAAAATTATGTATTTAGTTGTTATAAAATCATATATATATATATATATATATATATATATCTGATATCAACTTCCCGTTTTCTATGCACATACACAAAATTAGTTATGTATTAGCTAAACACAATTTGCCAATTTCACAATGTACAGTAAAAACAAAATAGTAAGTTTCCTTTTTATAAAACAAAAGCTCTTCTAATCATCAGACATTTCTGGAAGATAGATGATAGGCATAAATATTTTTATAGAAAGGAACAGTACTTTGTCTCAGATCATGGATAGAAAAAGAAATTGTTTTGGATTTTCGTATTCCAACCTTAAAAACGTAAAATTACTATCACAGAAAACCATCACATTTCTAGATTTTAGTAATTCGTGATGTATTTGCGGGATCTCAATTTTTCGCAGTAAAATAGTAAGAAACATTTTATAAACGTATAGCAAAAATACTTCTTTAAATATAATGTTAGGTTTTAAAAATAAAAATGCAATTTATACTCAAATTATCCAACTGTACACAAATTGCTCATCAGGGATATACATTTGATTAAATAACATCAACGGTGATTGAAACAAAAGTTGTAAAAGGGATAAAATGGAAATATCCTCGTAAGCCAAAATTTATTGACAAAATATAAATCTATATTACAATTGTCCAAATGGCAAATGAAAAATATTTGTTTGTACTACTTCGAATTACAGTTATTATTATTTTCTTCAGTGATACAATGTATAGTCAATCAAAAATAACATTGTTCGGTGAAATGGGTAATTCATTGCATTTTTCCGATACAGTGAAACAGTGTAAGCAAACATATCCATATTTTTAAGCAAAAACATGTCCATTTGCGCTGACGTCATATTGACGGTGGCAATATTTGAGGCAAAAAGTTCGCTTTTTACTGCAACTTTTAGGTAGCTTTCATTACAAAAAGCTACCTATTGCAGCCGTTCGGAGGAAAGCAGTTCCAAAAAATTTTGGTAAATTTTCACCGATCATGACCACCAGACCCCAAAACCACCCTCCGTTCTAATGTTGATTTATTTATATATGACATTTGTCATGCTGTAACTTTGTTATTTATGAACCGACTCGGATGTAACTGAGTATGTGTATAGGACATACCAAGGTCTCGACCGAGTTCGTTGGCTAGCTTCATCCGCCATCTAGTTTAGAAATGGTGGCTCGTTAAATTTTTAAAAAAATTTAAAAATTCAAATTGATGTACAAAATAATTATAAATTGAAAATATTGTTTCCTTTAAGTGTTACAACGTGATACAAGGATTCTGGATAATTTTTTTATTTTCGCTATATCTCAAAAAATGCCAGATATATGGTAGTTTGAAATTCTAGGGTCACTGAGATTTTGAAACAATCTTATATTTGTTATGCTGTAATTCTCGTATTTATGAACCGATATGAATGTGACTGATTATGTGTACAGAACATACGAACGTCTCGACCGAGTTCATTGGACAGTTTCATCCTCCATCTTGTTTAAAAATGGCGACCAGTAAAAAATTTTAAAATTTTAAAAATTCAAAAAGATGTGTAAAAAATTATACATTGAAAAAATTGTTTCCGTTAAGTGTTAGTTCGTGATACAAGGAACATTTTTGGATTTGGCGTTATCTTAAAAAATGACTGAGGTATGGCAGTTTGGCTGACATTTTGAAACAATTGGATTTTTGTTATGCTGAAATTCGCATTCCAATTCAGTATTAACGAAAACCGGGATTGAGTCTTCTATAATCGGGATCGAAGAATTTTAGCTTCGGGTATTTCAGTAAAGTGAGTTGAAATTTTAAAAACATAGACTATGAAAGCTACCTTTTCTCCCAGTACAGGCCGGAAGGACTTTTTTAACTTCTAAATATTACACAGTATAAATTTTTACACCTTTGAATATAAAATAAAAATTTCAAACAAATGCATTTTGCTTGAAGGCTGTATCTTAATTTACTGATTTTTATGGTTTAAAAAACAATTTTCAAGCAGGATAATATTATATATATATATATATATATATATATATGCGTGCAACCCGATTTCGAAAGATTAACTCGTGTACGCTAAAAACAGTTCAGATAGTTGAACATTTACTTCAGTCTTATACCTTATAGCGAAATTAAAACTTCACCAATAGATAAATAAAATAATAAAATAATATAATTAAAACACAATTTTAACAGACATATTATCAAACTACGCAGTTCAATCACTAAAATTCCCCCTCCCCCCCCAAAAAAAAAAAAATAAATAAATCTGTAAATAGTGAAATCTTCGGCGATTAAATCCGGGCTAATACGAAACTATCGCTTTTAATAAATTTCAAAACTTTATTTAAATACACCATTTATATTTTTCATAGGTAATTTGTTTTTGGTGCTGTTAGTCAATCTAATAAATACATACTAAATGTAAAAAAATCTGTTAACGTTTTCAATAGAAAAAGTTTCTTCCATCTATGTTCTGTAACTCGGGAAGCCCGGGTTGGATCCCAGGTTTATCTAATGTATAGCCAATTGTAAATAACAAATTTAGAAAAATAGGTAATTAATTGCATTTTTCCTTTACAAAATGCAGTAAGCTAACATTACAACACAATTTTACACATATTTCTCAAGCAAATTTCGAAAGGATATAAAAATGTGTATTAATTTTGATATAAATTGATATAAAAATGATTAAATAAAGGCATATGTTACTGTGAGATAAGCAGTAGAATAAATGAAACGGAAATATCTTCGATAGAGAAAATTAATTAATAACATCAAAATGTATGCCTCACTAGCTCAAAATGATAATTGAAAAATAGTCGTTATTTATTATTTGGCATTACATATAAACAAATTTCTTGAGTGATGATTCTTTAATGTAAAGACAATCCCTTATAAGTTGGTTCAAGAAAATAGCTAATTAATTGAATCTTTCCGTTTCAGGTGGTAAATAATTCATTATGTAGTAGCTGAATACAATACGACAACTGCACAATTCGCATAAAAAACAAAATGATATTTTTTGCCCTTTGTAAATTGTGATAACCTTTGTAAACTTCAAACATTTTGGAAAGATAAAATTAAGATAGAATTAGATACAAATTAGAATGATAAATTATAGCTATAATTATTAATTAAAAAAAGGAATAGGACTTTAATTTAACTTTCGGATAGTAAAAAAAAATATTTTTCGATATTCATAATGCAGCCATGGAAATATGAATTTATTTGAAGACAATATATTGCTAACTACCACTGTGAAAAAACACGAAATCACGAAAAATAAATGAAAAGAATTTGTGATTTATCTCTTAAAATTATGCTTAACCCATTTTCATGAGCTATTTTTTCCCAATGTATAGTCAGTCTTTTAAAAACATTATTCAGAAAAATAATAAATTACTTGCAGCTTTTTGTTTTAAGTGGGAAATGATGCATTATCTAGTTGCAAAATACAATTCGCCAATTGTACAATGCGCATTAAAAACAAAATGGTAAGTTTTATTTTTATGAAGCAAAGTATCTTTTAATTCTTTTGACATTTCTGAAAGATAAACGACAGGCATAAAAATTGTTATAGAAAGCTACAGTACTTTGTCTCAAGACATGGATAGAAAAAAAATATAGAGATCGTATTGGATTTTCATATTCAAACTGTGAAAATTTAAAATTATTGGCAGAGAATATCACCACATTTCTAGATTTAAGAAATTCGTGATTTATTTGATTAATCTCAACATTTCCATATGTATTAAAACACAGATAAATAACGCCTGCATTCAGCATTTTAAAGATATACAATTATTATACAGACATACATATATTAAATACAATAATATAACATGGAGGAAAGAATTAGCCAGAGCCAGGAATCGAACCTGGGTCCACAGCGTTCCGGGCTGTTGCAGACTCAGGAATCTCGGCCGGAGTGGCTCAGTGGTTAGAGCAACAACCCGGCACGCTGTGGACCCAAGTTCGATTCCTGGCTCTGGCTATTCTTTCACTCCATGTTGGATTATTGTATTTAATATATGTATGCCTGTATAATAATTGTATATCTTTAAAATTTCCATATGCCTTGATTGAAAATAAGAAATATAAATGTCTAATGAAAATAAAAAATAAATGTTCAATGAAAATAATATCACAGTTGCAATTAGGAGGACGAGTACAGCACAATTGGGCAAAATCGAATAAATATTTACGAAAACGTACTCTTTTTGTATCTTTGTTTAGTTTAATCATTATTTTATAAATGTATCGTGTTGGGTTGGGTTGATTATTGACGACCAATTATCTACACTTGGGATATAGGCCCGGGGGGAGTGCCCTTCGTGGGGGTCTTTCTAAGGGAACCTAACCCGTATTTACGCATGGATAAATCCACGGCTCGAAGAAAACCACGAAAACTCCGAGCGATTAGGCCGACGGGCGCGATTGGGATCGAACCCAGCACCTCCCGTCTACCAGCTTCGAAAGCGGAACCTCTCAACCACTGTTGGGGTTATAAATTTATCGGATATTCGTTAACGCTCGATTACTAACTGGTGTCTCTAAGATACACAATGACTTTTTTATATGACAAAGGCATCTGTGAAGTTTGTGAACGCTAAAACTAAATATCATTTGGGCTTAAAATGAAAAGCTGTTGTTCTGAGTTCTATAAATTTATAATAAAAGAGAAGTAATATTTTTTTTTTATAAACTGGTATAATATTTACAAAGTTTTTTGAAAATGCTTGGTGTATGCGATCCAACATCTAAAATATATATACCAGGATTATACACACTAAAACTCAATACAATGGTAGAAAATTGAGACATGCTCCCTGGTAACAGATATTTTGGTAATTTTTAAAACAATTCATATATATTTACATGCTGCCAATTAATTAATATAAGGTAAAGCTAGGAGAGTCTGCGCACAATTCAAAAGAATAACAATAAAAAATCTAAATATTAATTTTTTGCTAATCTATTCATAAATAATTTCTTCATTTGTTTTTATACATTTCCATTGCTATTTTGTTGTGATGTTGCAATTTAATAGAACAGTTGTAATAAAACCAAGAAAGTTATTTTGCGCAATCTGTCCTTATAGGGTTGGTGTCATTGCGCACATGGGTAGGAGAGATTGTTACTAATAATAACTGCAATTAAATTGTTAACAATAATAATTACACTTAATTGACATTGTTTTACGGTTTTTGTAAACAAATATTATTGTATTAGGAGTGAATATTTCAACCTAATGACTAAAGAATCAGAAAAAGGAAATAATTTTAAAAACGATTAAAAAAATTTTAATTAAAGGAAAAAAAAATAAAGAATCAGAAAAAGCAAGTCCAGATAAAATTACAAAATAATATTAAGTTACTTGATAACACGTTTAACTTAAAATTAGTCCATTATCATTTTTCATTTTTTATGCAAATTTACCAATAAGCTGCGTAATCTCTCCTAGCATGGAAACTAATGGGAACAATGCACCATCTCTCCTAAGTAGCAGATGCAAAACTCTCCAATTTCAGTAGGAGAAATTGCGCGACCTTTTATTTAAACATGGCCTTTACTAATACGAACCGTTGATGTTCACATTGTTAGTCTAAATTAGTTGCTTATGAGAAATCGTTTAAGTTTAAAATATTTTGTATTACTTACATTGTATAGAAATTCTGACGAACAGCTATGGAAATTCAAGCACTTGCTTTGGGAAAACTAAACAGAATAGCTATGCTTTATCTTAACGCTCAAAACAATCAACGTGCACTTTCAAGTAGACACTCCACTGTTGCTGTTGTACAACTACCTGGAGTCGCTTTGCGCTCACTCTACTCCTTCCCCCCGAAACACCATGTGCGCAATCTCTCCGACCGTGCCATCTCTCCTGGCTTTACCTTATGTCACAGATTGCGGTTACTCTTTCAAAGAATTTTTTTTTACCTTGGATGATTCTGTATTATAAAGTAACATACATTTGTTCGAGAAACTTTACTATTAAAATTTTATCATTATTTCATTTCTTAAAATTATCAAATTTAGTACTTAAAATAAGTATACTTAAATATAAATCTTGAATATAAATATAGACAACCGTCAAATGTAACTAATTCACAGTATGGAAAAATGTTTTCGTTTTATTATAATCGCGAACAGGTTCTACTAAATTACTCATATTCATAAACTCGCCGTAGAATAAACATTGGAAAATAAGCACTATATGTAGAAAAAATAGTATCAAAATGTCTCCAATTTTTAAATTTGTGATGAATGATTTTTATAACATTATTCCTAAAAATAAATTAATAAATATTTGCTGTTTTTTAAATTCATAAAAAATTTCGTTTATATTTTTGGCGTGCATAAGTTGCCATTTTTTTCTTTTCCTTGTACAAACCATAAATACATTATCAAAAGGTTTAAAGACATTTTTATGCTCTACTATAAAACGAGATTGAATTATCTTTCCTTTTTACGATCTATAAAATCGTCAGTGTATGTTGTTAATCGTGACGAACCACCCCTCCCCCTTCCAACCATACCATAAATAGTGGCAATCCTGCTCATTAAATACTTTTTAATGCAGAAAAATAACGACAAATCGATACAATAAAACAATACTTTTTACATTCAGTTCAATAAAATTGCAATTTTGACCCTTTCATGCAGTTTTATAGCAGTTATAAATCGCGCGCGCGACTCCGGTTAAAAATAAAAGAATACATATATGAAAGATGATATTTCATGTTGAAGAAAAGGTTTAGAAAACTTTTAAATCTAAACTATAATTAGCATTTACGACTTATAAAATTGACTGAACAGAGGCTAATTATTTTAACAATAACTCTCCTTTAGAAGTTATAATAAAATATTAGAATTTTTTAAAATATGTAGCGAAGCATTGTTACTCCTAAAAAATTGAATATATACAAACGATAATAAAATGTAGAATTCTAAAGATGCTGAATTTTACCATAATAGCACCTCTGTACAAAACTAGGACTTTTTAGACGAAATATGCTCTTACTCCACAAAAAGAAGAAAAAAAAAGAACTTGCCGCATTTATTCGAGCAATGGTGTATATACTACGTTATATATGTAATTAAAATTACTACAATTATTTAATATGTTTGAAAGATTACATATATATTTTTTCGTTTAAATTAATCTTCCTTCTGCTTTTAGAATTAGGATTATAATTTAATTACGAAATAAATCCAACTATTAATTAATTCATTGAATTCATATAACGATTTATTTTAACTTGCAGTACATTATCTACATTAGGCTGTTCTGAAATCTAAACTGGGTAATTTCTGGTACTTTTTTAAATTCATTTTTTTTCGTGAACCTATGAAATTAACATATGCATTATGAGATATTTTAAAAACTGTAATGCTTGACTGACCCATCACATATTTATTTGTTATGTTAACATATTTAGTCCAATTTATAAGTATATTTTTTCTTTTATTTTTGTTAATATTTATATTATAAAAGTTAAATCTTATAATTACTATTTGGGAAAATAATATTTACACCCGTGCAAATGTTTAAAATTTCAACGGAATTTATTGAAGCAAGTGTATTTATTAAACCAAATGTAAATAAAGCAAATATTCTGTAGAGATTGAAACAAAATCTGAATAAATATATATATATAAATAAATATATATGAATATTATCGAATATTTACATTTAAACACGAAATTCTAATCAGGAATTTTCGTGCATAAATTATATGTAAATAATACAAGTAGTCAAATATGCAAATAGTACAATTATGCTAAAATTAAGAAACATTTATGAACTGGTTAAATTTTAGACATAATATCAAACATAATGAAATAGTGCAATTTTATATGTTCTTAAATCATTACTAAATGCAAACCAACACAAATGTGTGATAACAAATTACTTGATGCGTTGTCTGCCTTATTTCAAATTCCTTTCTAAACATTAAACTAAAACGTGAGTAGAATGATGTTATATACACAAGGGAATCCAAATTTATGCCATAGTAATTTAGATTCTTTGGCACTCTTGCTCGTAAAAACCCTTGCAAGCTTATTTAACTAAAGTAATGCTGTCTCACCCATCACATATTTGTTTATTTTGTTTACCTCGTTAGTTTAATTTACAAGTATATTTTCCCCATTATTTTTGTTGATTATGAAAGTTATTATATTATAAAAGTTAAATCTTATAATAATATTCGTGAAGATAATATTTACATTCGTACAATTGTTTTAATTTTAAACAAAATTTATTTAGACATATTATATCTGCAAGTAAGATAAAACTAGGAGAGTCTGCGCACAATTCAAAAGAATAACAATAAAAAATACAAATATTAATTTTTTGCTAAACTATCCATGAATAATTTTGACTTCATTTGTTTTAAATGCATTTCCATTGCTATTTTGTTCTTATGTTGTAATTTAATAGAACAGTTGTAATAAAATCAAGAAAGTTGTTTTGCGCAATCTATCCTTACAGGGTTGGTGTAATTGCGCACATGGGTAGGAGAGATTGTTACTAATAATAGCTACAATTAAATTGTTAACAATAATAATTACACTTAAATGACATTGTTGTAAGGTTTTTGTGAACAAATAATATTGTATTATAAGTGAATATTTCAACCTAATTATTAAAGAATTAGAAAAATGAAATAATTTTAAAAACGATTAAAAAAATTTAATTAAAGGGAAAAAATTAAATAATCAGAAAAACCAAGTCCAGATAAAATTACAAAAAAACATTAAGTTACTTGATAACACGTTTAACTTAATATTAGTAAATTTTCCTTTTTACTTTCTTTTTATGCAAATTTACCAATAAGCTGCGTAATCTCTCCTAGCATGGAAACTAATGGGAACAATGCACCATCTCTCCTAAGTAGCAGATGCGCAAACCCTCCGATTTTGGTAGGAGAGAATGCGCAGCCTTTTATATAAACATGACCGCTACTAAAACGAACCGTTCATGTTCACATTGTTAGTCTAGATTAGTAGCTTATGAAAAATCGTTTAAGATTAAAATATTTTGTACTACTGACATTGTAAAAATTCTGATGAATAGCTATGAGAATTCAAGCACTTACTTTGGGAAAACAAAACAAAATAGCAATACTTTATCTCAGACACTCAAAACAATCAACGTGCACTTTCAAGTAGACACTCCACTACTGCTGTTGTACAACTACCTGGCGTCGCTGCGCGCTCACTCCATTCCTTCCCCCCGAACCTCTATGTGCGCAATCTCTCCGACCGCACAATCTCTCCTGGCTTTACCTTAATCTATATGTTCTGTAGAGCTTGAAAAAATATTTGTTATTTGTTTTTATTTGTGAATATTTTAGAATGATTACATTTCATCACACTCTAAAAAAACCTGTTACTTTAACATATATTCTACTGTACTTTTAATATCTCCATTTTATGTAAAGTACAGTTTTTCTCTATTACCGAGCGCAGATATCGTTTTCGCCCTCTGGTGAAATGTTTTATTGCCATACAATTCTTCGCTTTTAACGTGTATTTCCGGTAAAGTTATTCGTCTACGATCTTCGGATCTCTACTCTAGACTAGACTTTAACAGAATTTCTCTGTACAAACTACAGGAGTAATCTGGTAGTACATCTGACAGATATTTTCGTTAAATCTACATGTTTTGTAGAGTGCATGACTATATTAATTTATTACAAACGCAATAGATTTTGTTCCATGATATTAAACCAAAAATATGACAAAAATAATTAAAATATAAAATTTAATTATCCATATAAATGTTCGAGATTAATTTTTAAAAAGTTATTTTGTCACAAAAAAAGTGTTTGTAGAATTATTTTTAAGGGGTCTCAGGAGTCTTACTTTTCCTCCGAAGATGTGAGTTTGCATCATGTCACATTTTATTTTATTTCTGATTTAATATAACACAATAAAATGAAAATTTTACCACTCATAGGTCAATATATGCTTGATTTAATATAATTATTTCAATGTTGTACAATTCATATTTAATTATTTAAAAACAATCTAGATATTTAAAAAAAAGTACAAAAACTTTTTCGCCTGGTATCCACTGCGCGAAAGGTTATAGAAAAATTATTGCTTCAAAAATAACAAACAAAACTGATAATGTTGTAAAATGGATGTATCTTGAACTTATACTTCAAATTCAAGCAATTATTTTTTTTAATTTAAATTTAAATTGTAAAATGTTTAAAATTTTCATTTTTCTGTAGAAAAAATGCCAATTAAAAAATAAATAAATTTTTAATTTCTTGAAATTGAAGTATAAGTTCAAGATACCTCAATTTTGCATCATTATCAGTTTTGTTTGTTATTTTTGAAGCAATATTTTTTCTACAACCTTGCGCGCAGTGGATACCAGGCGGAAAAGTTTTTTTTTACTTATTTTTTTAAAATTTAAACTTTTTAAAAATAATTAAATATGAATTGTACAACATTGAAATAATTATGTTAATTTAAGCATATATTGACCTATTAGTGGTAAAATTTTTATTTTATTGTGTGTTATATGAAATCAGAAATAAAATAAAATGTGACATGATGCAAACTTGCATCTTCGGGGGGTGAAAAGTAAGACTGCCGAGACTCCTTAAAGCTGTTCTCCAAAACATATTTTTCTCTGTTCAGCAACGCGAAATTTTCTGACACATTTACGGATTCATTTTTAAACGTAAAATCATGATGCGTACAGGCATCATTATTAAAATGATTTGTAATCAAACTGTTTTTTCACTTTCCGATAAAGGAATTACATCTTCAGTTATAAGCGACTATAGTCTCAGAGTGACAGTTTTTTATCCTTCCTCGACTGTCGCGTCCGGAAATTCGTTTCAAATCGCCAAATTTGAGAGAATTTTCTGAAAACATTTCGGCCGTTACCGAAAAACAACAACAACAACAACAACAAAAAGTTCGATTACGTAGTTTCTGAATAAGAGTTAATTTGATATGTTTGCGACAAAATAAATTATTAAAAATGTATCAAAAAGTAGTTTGGATTTCAAAACAGCCAAAAATAGATAATGTACTGTAAATTAAAATAAATCGTTACTTAATTTCAATTAAATTATAAAAGTTCTGTTTTATTTAGTAATTGAATTTTAATTCAAGTTCTAAAAGCAAAATATATTTTAATTTAAAATATTTTCTTTTCTCTATTGCGTGTATTTAAACAACAAAATATGCACGGGAAATATAATATTTCAAGCACAGTAAGTGATTGGAGTAATTTTAATTACATACATATTGTAGTATGTGCATCATTGGTTGAACAAATTATTCAGGGAACTACGGGATAAGTTCATTTTTTGGAGTAATTGCATATTCCATCTGCAAAATCCTAGCTCTGTACAGAGCTGCCATTATGGGATAATTCCACTGAAACTTTGCTCATTTAAAAGACTGCCAGTTAGATGTCTTTGTTTGCCATTCATGTATCATGAAAATGTTTAAAACCCTTATGTTGATTTGACTTGATGTACAAGAATTCGTGGTATTGAATTATCGAAAAACGTTTAATTCCCAGTGAAAAGTGACTCCCAATGCTAATTCTCTGGCACCTTGGGGTTTTCATTGGAAGTAATCACTTTGCATCATGTTCTTTACTTTTACAGGTTTATTTTATTATAAGTTTTCTAAAAATATAATTGGGTGTGTATTCACCCACAAAAGTAGTTTGCAGAAAAGTGGGATAAATAGAGGGACATGTGCAGATTTGTCTGCACTTGTCCTCTCTATTTTCAGAACATGTAAGTGAGCATAGTCTGCAGTTTCTACAATCTAAACACAGATATCTTAGTTTAAGGTATCCATGTACATTTGAAAGCAATTTCTTAAAAAAAGAATTAATGGCTCCTAGTGTGCACCATTTTTTAGAACATGGATAAAGAAAAGTTTAAAAACATGTAAAATTCTGCTAGTACAATCCTCACAACCTCTTAAACCGTTACATCGTGGTGAATTCACTAATGATAGCATGAAATGGCAAAAAATACCACATAGCACAACAGCTACGAAAAAAATCCAAATGCCACAGGATTATTATGAAGAGATTTAAATCCATTCATTATTGAGTCACAGTTTGTCAAAGGAGGGAATTATACATTGAATAGATATGAAAATCCTTAGAAAATAAAGATTTATAGAGGTTTCAAAGTTAATATGATAATCATGAAATCACTCTACGTACACTACGTAGACACTACAAACATACACTATATTTCCCTATCATGGTGTGCCTACCAAATCGAGTCTACTGATAAAGAAATTACGATGATTTAACAAGCTTTATTAAGTTCAAGCAAGACAAATTATTGTAAGACGGTTACAAATTTCACGCTACAAAATAGCGGAATCAGAGTTTAAAATAAATAAATAAATAAATAAAAATTGTTTATGAATCAGAAATGATAATTTCAGTTGATGTCAGTGGAATCTGCTTTCAAAAAAGGGAAAAGAAAGATGAGTAATTATAAAAGGTAATGAGCTGTCGGTGAAGATACACAAAATTGAGAAAACATCAATCCGACAGACAAAATATCGGAAAAAGTTTTAATTTATACATTTTTGTTCTGATTTAAAAAATATGAACGGAAACTTTATTTTTCAATGTATAAAATTTAAAGTTGTTTTCTATGAAATATAAATAAATAATTCATAATATTTAATATTATTTATGTTGACCATCCTTATTCGCTTTATTCTTGTAAATAAATTATACATGATTCGCATTAAATAAAATTAAACAATATTTATGTAATATTTATTGCATTTTCAATGTTAATAATTTTGGAAGCCTTTCTTATGCCCCAAGACAGGAGGTTGAAAAATGTGATAACAAAGTCCGTTTTAAAAGATTTCGAAATTTCAAGCGCAGCAACGATAAAAAGGTAATGTGCATGTCCTTAAATATATTTACAGTGTTAATAGCGACAGACAGTGATGAAAGTACGTATGTTGTACATAAGATGTATTTTTTCTCACTTACAATTTTGAAACTATAATTTAGTAGTTTTTCCATAAGTATTTATATAGTGTGACACATTCACACACATTTTCTTAAACAAAATGGCACAACTGCAAAAAATAAAAGGCATACATTCTTACTTTGTATATTTCATTTTGCCCTATCCCCATTTTAACTTATTCATGTTTAAGCGTTATTTTTTAATTCAAGTTTTATTTAATAATTTTTATTCATTTTAAAAACATTTTTCCCGTGTTTTAATCCAATGTAAATTTCATTGTATTTCAAAAATACCATGTGTTATGTTTGTCAGAAATCTTTATATCTGAGTTGTAAATTTCTCAAAAATAAAGAAATCGCTAAAAAAAATTCGATAGCTTTTTTAGAGAAACAAATTTTTATTTTACATTCAAAATATTGTCACCATATCGTATACTGTTTCTATATCTTCTAAAACTTTAGAAATAGTCGTTAAAAAGGAATACCATTTCTGGCAAATTATATAGTGGAGTCTAAATGGAAAAGGTTTTGTTTCAATATATTACAGTTAAAGAAATTTTGTTATTACATAAATTGAAATATTGTCTGCCCTAATTCCAAATTTTATTTTAGTGTTTCATGTTTTCTTTACTTCTACTTTAACCCATTAGGCGCCGCTATATCTATTTAGCTATTTTTTAATGAAACAGTTGTTTTTTCTTTATGAATAGAAAGTCTTTAAGGTATTTCTGAAGAAAAAAAAATTAAAAAATTCGAATATTTAGGAAAAATAGCATGTTCCCAAAATGGGAGCAATGGCGCCTAATGGGGGTAGATTTTTTCAAAAAGTTTTCTTATTCCTCCGTGCAATTATGTTTTGTTATTTCTCAGTTCTTTAGCTATAAAAGGGATAATATCATTCTGAAACTGATATTTTACGAAGAATTCATATAAATTAGTCCATCATCTACATTTATAATAAAACAAAAAAAAATTATCGATTTCATAAGCATTTTCATTATCCACCTCTTTATTTTTCTTCATTACATCATTTTCGTCCTATTATTTTACATGAAAATGATTGAACATTTTTTATGCAGCACTATATTACATTCTTTTCGTTTTCTGAAACTGGATTTTTAACTATTTTTTTTTTGTTTTTGTTTTTGCATTTTGTTTAGTTTTTTCTATATTCCAATTTGAAGATTCGTCTAAACTTTCATCTAAATCTAAAATATCAAGCCTGTGTTTAATACTTTGTCTTTTTTAAACACTAAATCAGACATTTCTTGATTGTCTGTTGATTTAGAATTTACAGAAAGTTCTACTCCACCAAATATAACATGGGATAAATCGTCGCATAAATTATTTTCTATTACATATGTAATAGAAAATAATTTATGCGACATACATATGAGGAACATATCTTCCTCATATGTTACAATACTGCAATCAGGTGGCAAATAAACGATTTCCGGAACATCCGAAAAATCATCCAAATCTAAAAAAAATGTTCAATAATCTACCATGTAAAATAGTCAGAAAAAATGATATAATGATGAAAAATAAAGAGATGGATAAATGGATGATTTGAAATAAGAATATGCCATGCAAAAATAAATGCTATCTCTCTAACTTTTTTCAACTGAAAAGTATTAATTTATTACTAATCATTTATGGTAAACAATATAAAATCCCAATGACATAATTATATATTAAATTTTTGAATGGTGTTCAATATTATATGGAGAAAGTTATTATGAAGGATTCCAGAATTTACAAAACACACAACCACATAATAGAAATTCCTTCTAATTTTATCTGATAAAACATGACAAACAAAATGTAACAGAAATTAGCCAGCTTTTTACAATGAAATATTCACAAAATATTTCTATCAAACATGAACGTTTTTTTTTTTTTTTTTTTTTTTTTTTTTTTTTTTTTTTTTTTTAATTTAATGAATATTGTTCATGATAATGTTTATAAGATACCAGTAATAATTGACTATGAATACTCCAATACCACATACATAAAAACTAAATAAAAACATGTTACCTGATCAAACGATTTTTTTAAAAAAGCCAGGAAATTCAGTTTACTTACCTAAAAAGGAAAAGGAAAATTAATTTTTAAAATCACAAAAACAAATTTAAACTGAATTTATTTAAAGAATAATTATGGAATTATTTGAAAAAGTAACAAAAAAAAAAACTATTATATATAAATCAGAAAATAAATTTTACTTTTCAATTCCTTTTTTACAAGAATTAAATTAATTAAAAAAAAATTATGTTATACTTAATATCATTAAACTTTTCATAATTTAAACTTGCTGTTTGTTTATTTCATACATTATAGGCATTCAGAGATTACAACGAGTACATTATTTTATGTAATAAAATATTGAATTAAACTTAGTAAAAATAACTATTATTGTACTTATGAAAGTTAATATGTTATTTTGTTTTTTTTTAATTAAATATATGTTTATATACTGAATTTTAGGTACACATTACTACAAATTTTGAAGTCAGAAGAGAATTATCAAATTACAAATCCCAAAATATCACTTTAAAAGCCTCTTTCAACTTTGATTATTATTAAATTTTTAATAAGTGTAAGTCTTTTAATTAAATTAAATGAACAAAAAAAGAAAAATCTGTATTCTCATTATTGTAAACCCGTATGCAGTTATAATAGTACAGTAGTGCAGTATTAAAATATTTTACGATTATTAAACTTCATTTTTTTCATGATTTATAATGAAGAAATTGAAATTAGGAATTATTCATAAACTCTGCTTACAACGTCATTTTAGAAAATCAAATATTTTGAGAGTCACTATTATTGTTGTTTTGACAGCGTATCGTATTATATATTAAATATATATATATTAAATCAGTATTTAATATTTCATTAATATCCCAAGATGCAATATATATAGAGCTATGAAGAACATAATAACGCATAATATTATTTATAATACACACAGATAGATTGATATTGTCTGTTATTAAATCTCTGTTATCTGTTAGCACGCCCGTGTTAAATTTAAAACAAAATACATTTAAAAAATACATACAATATTTCTCTTTTGGTGGTCAGTTAGAGTTAACAACAATTTAACATTTTCAAAGTCTTAAATGCAATGTACATACTTTAAATGAATGCTACAGATTAAAAAAAATATATTAGGTCATCAAACATACGGAGATTTTCTTTGAAATAAAGTATTAATAAATGTGGTATGTGTAGTACATTATTAACATTGATAAATATAAGAAATGCATTTTTTTACTATATGCTCTCCAAGTTTTCTGACATGCAAAAATGGGTATTGTTAGTACAATAACTGAACAGCATATTTAATGATGCATCAATCACCGCAGAGAAGCAAGATATTTTTATTATAGAAAATTTTAGACAATGTCACATAGATTGTTTCATTTAACTCCTTCCAACTGCATGTCAAAACACGATCACAACACTGTTAAAATTTTGCAGCAAACTGTCCGGTCATATAGTTAAATTATGGTTCTGTAACCGTTTTCTACAAAAACGGTCACAGAACCATAATTTAACTATATTCTGTTCTTATTATTGCTCATTTTGTGGTCATAATATAGTTAAATTACGGTTATGTAACCGTTTTCTACAAAAACGGTCAAATGACTTGTCAGTTTGCTGCAAATTTTTAACAGTGAATCTACTAAACATTTAAATGTTTTTAAAAGGTACATATGTTTCGGATTTTTATAACTCCGTACTATGTATGTAACTATTATTTTTAGTTTCAAAGGAAAATATATTTTATTTAAAAATTTTATTATTATAAAATAAATCCTAAATTTTAAACGACTTTAAATGCTAATGTTTACATAAAAAAAAGAAAAAAAAAACTGATGCTTTTTACAAAAATGACATTTTCTCTTTTGATATTTAACTTAAATGTAATTGACAGTATATATATATATATATATATATATATATACCGGGTGGTTATAAAATAAGTATCTTTATTTGGAGCTGTCTGTAGCTTGAAGGAATAACCGAAATGAAACCAAAATCGGTGCACTTACAATCAAGAAGGGGGTAGAAGAATGCAACAATAAAAATAATTAATTGCAATAATCGCCGACAAATGGCGCTTTTGAGTGTGAAATGTAATGTGTAATATTATGTACCGTGGAGTTGTCGCAAATCTCAATTACTTTACTGCATATCAAAACATGTGCGAAACATCACTTCTGATGCGTTACATTCCGCAGTCGAGCAAGTCGCGCACCGCCTGGATCGCGTCCTCGAGCACAATGGCCGTGTGGAACCTGAACATAATCGGCAACGCCTTGCGAAAGCATAACCACATTCACTGTGACATTTTCGAATAAATTATGTGTGTCATCTGGTTTGACGCCTTAATTATTTGTTCTTGTATTACACATTACATTTCACACTCAGTAGCGCCATCTGTTGGTGATTATTACAATTATTATTTTTTAATATTCCATTCTTCTTCCCTCTTCACGAATAGTAAGTGTACCAATTTTGGCGTCATTCGGGTTATTCCTTCGAGCTACAGACAGCTCCAAATAAGGATACTTATATTATAACCACCCTATATATATATATATATATATATATATATGTGTGTGTGTGTGTGTGTGTGTGTGTGTGTGTGTGTGTGTAGAATTCATGTTGCATTCCGAATTAAATACACTTATTAAGGAAGCTTATACCATTTCTTAAATTCAGTATTTCGATTTATCACAAAAAATAACTTTTATTAAAAATAAAAAAAGTAAATTTAAAATAATTCTAAATCAAAATCAACTGAACACATTTATTCCTAATAATTTTCAATGGTTCTTTATGCTTTTCACAAGGAAGTTGTTAAAAAAAACTATACATCGTATATTCAGTTTTATGAGATTAATCTGTTCAGAACATAACATTTTTTAGATTTTTTTTTTTTTATATTACAATATAACCTGTGAAATCGGATCCTGAATAAATTTCGAAGGCTTGAATAAAATGCACTTATGGAAAACTGTCTAAAACGGAATTTTTCCAAGTCTCATACGATTATGTCATAGCTTGTTTTACAGCATTTTAAATTAAAGATCTTACACAATATATAAAAGGTTAAGTATATACATCAGGACATTTCCTCGCATTCCATACTTAAGATACTAACGAACGTTTGCCGGAAATTTATAGCTTTATTAGCTCTAGCGGAAAAGAAATTTCTAAAGGAAGTTGTTTTAATTAATTATCTATTGCTACTGGATGTCAAACAACCCACGCATTTAAACTTATTTTTTCGCTAGGAAAATAAATTAGATGAGAATAGCTTTTCATATTCCAAGGCTCATTTGTCTTTTGTAATTAGAGCAATTCCCCAGAGAAGATAAGGGCAATGTTAAAGGTTTTACTTTTCATTTTCTTTCCATTATTTCTATTCTGTGCATTAAATCTAACATAGTAAAAGGAACTGTTTCGATTTTTTTTTTCGAATATATGTTTTTATACAACTACGGGTCCATTTGTCTGTGGTACACATGTAATTTGCTTTTTAATGGTGATTTTTCCGTTTTTCAGTAAATTTTGACTCTTAATAACATTTGTTGTAAAATTTATTTCCACATTTAATAAAAATAATAGTAGTTTTAGTATTAAATTATGCATGTATTCACAGTGCAATAAAATTCTTTAAAATTTTTACGGGTTATAATTTTTTATTAATTCTAATATTGTTCGATTAATTTTTAAAAGCGTTTTCGTAAATTAACAAAAAAAAAAAAATAACGTTATCTAAAACTAACTAAAAATATATGTATGTGAAACTAAAATATATAGAAACTAAAAACATATATATGTTTTAAATGTTAAACTATATATATATATATATATGAGCATTTCATTGTTATGTATGGTTATGTCCATACAAATCGTAAGTGGTATTTGTGTATGTAGTTTTCACAAAATTTTAAATTTATTTAGACCTTAAACAGGGTTTTTTGTCGGTTTTCACAAAAGTACTGATGTATTTAGACGTGTGCTGAATTTTATGTATTTATTTATTTTATTTTAGGAATAAATTATTTACTTTGCAGATGTGATAAATCTCCGGATTTTTCAATACCGTTATTTTCGAACAGAAAATTTTGCTTTATTTATTTACTGAGAATTCTGTGATTAAATAAAGCTTCTTTTTCCACACAAAAATACTTGTATTAAAAAATCCACAAACGTAGAAGCTCTGAATTTGTATTAATAAGGTTTATTCTTTGTTTTCAGCATATGCGTCATTCTAAATAAATTGCAAATTTTAAGTTATAATTTATCATTATTGTTTCACTAGGACTGTGCGATTTAGATATGTTAGACTTATCTCTATGCAATAAAACTAGAAAAAGTGAATATTATTATTTATAAATAATGGTACTAGGATAAGGAACTGTGCACTTACTGATTTGCTTTAATTATTTTTGTTTTCTATTTTTACGATTATTAATTGATGTGTTACGCTTATTATTCGCATATCGTAATTGAAATAAGAAATATTCATAAGTTTCACATGTGTACTCTTCTGTGTGTTCTATGTGACTTCTTTATCGTTAATTTGTGGTTTTATCTGATTAGCAATGTTTACATGTTATCCATGCCATGGTTAACTATTTTAGAATTCCTCTTTCGTACAAATGTTAAAAAGTGATAATAAATTATATATATATGGGTAAGGTTGCTTTCCTTTTTAATATTGTTTTTATTTTTTGAACTTTATGATTTTTTCACAGATTTTTTTCTCTATTATGATGTGGTAGTTCCAATATCATATTCTTTAGCAATGTTATGGCTAATATGATGATGAAACCACACATTTTATTTGTGGTATTTAGTCATTTGGGACATGAAGATTCTGTCTAAATTTCACATATTTCAATTTTTAAATTTTTATATTAATTTCTTCTTCTTTTAAATAAGTATATGGTATCTATATTCAGAGTGTTGGGGAATACTATAATTGTTAATTAATTATTGCATACTAATTCATAATTTCATAGCTTTTGTTGGTGTTTCGGTAATGTTTCATTAATAGTTATATATATATATATATATATATATATATATATATATATATATATATATATATATATATATATATATATATATATATATATTAATTCAATACCTGTGATTTACTGTGGGTTCATTTTTAAATATATTTCAAACTCTTACCAAATTACAAAATATAATGAAACCGAAATGTCATTATGTGTGTTTATTTTTTTTTCTACAAACTGGAACCCAATAATAAAAAGAAAGAATTTTGTGAACTCATTTACAACTTTTCATACTCCAATTTTGCCCTTTCTTGAAATAAAATAAAAGCTTTTTTTTTTTTGAAAAAAATACCACAAACAATGATAGATGTCGTAAAAAGTAGGTGTCATTTTAAAAGACAGTCCTCACCTACAGTTTCGACAGAGATGCACTCTATAAATAACTGAACTATTGGAAAACGCATTACCTCCTCGATATCGATTCATATCAGAAGATATGTTACACCCAAGGAATGGGTATGTGAATCATTGTGACGCTCATGGGAGGAAATGTAAGAATTTACATATCATGCATTACATTCGGAGATAGTTTTGTGTTTAAAAAAAAGTTATATAGATAGTTTAAAAGAGAAAAAAAAATAAAGAAAAACGAATTAATCCTGTTTGAAAAATTTAAAGTATTTCAGACGGCTATTTATGTATTAAATTTATTACATGTATGATATGTTATAATGAAAACATTTTAGAATTTATAAAATTTTATTTTCCAAAAGTGTATTTAATTTGGTAAATTAAGGATTTAAATTATGCTGATCTTCCTATATGAGTTACATATTATATGGGTTAAGTATTAGAGTATATCGACATAGAGAACTATAGAGAGTGAATGAAAAGTAGATAGTTTTTACAAACGTTTCTTCGATAATTTTTTTTTATTTCAAAATATATTATTTTGAATTATTATGTTAGAATTAAATACCACATTTCTTGGTAAGAAACATCAATTAATTGGCCCTATTAAATCTCAAATAACACAAACATAGATATATATATATAGTTATATGGGCAAGACAGATACACATATATATACACTATATTGGCCACGAATGTTTAATCAGTGCTCAGGAAAATCTTTAAATGTACACAGCTATTTTAATGTGTTTAGAATTTTTTACAAAAGATAAAGTATTAATTCTTGTTTTTGTCAATCTTTATATCAGTATGAGAACTTTTTACATTATTCATTGTAAAATTTAATATATTGTTTGAATTCTTTTTCTATTGTTTAAATAATCATAAGTTTTTATAATTTTTAAAAAAGTTCTAACATATTTTCTTTTGCAATTCTGTGTAGTTCATATAACTTTTATTTTATTAAATATATGTCGGCTTTATGAGTTTGCTACAGAAAAATATATTTGTTATACATGACATATATAAAACATGTAATGTATATATTTTGTAAAATATAAACACGCATAGAAAATTAATTTACATTTTCATTTTGAATGATAGAGGATATTTTTATGTAAAATCAACGGAAAATTCTAATACATTTGATAAGCAGAACACATTATTTTGTTAATTATATAAAACATACTGAATAAAGTACATTATTACATTTTACACACGTATATAAAGAAATTATTATAGAAAATTATATGTTTTAAACGAATTTATAAATCCTTCAGAAAAAGTAAAATATATTGAACACAAAACATTTTTAGAAAAATCGATATTATTTCTAATGGAGATATTTGTTTTCGAACTAAAATTTCTTTCAAAGATAATACATGCATCATTCTAACTTAACACTGCAAAGCTATAACATGCGTGAGAAAATATTCGCTAAATAATGAATCCGAGAGACCTGGATTACTCCGGTAACAATTTAACACTCCTGCCATGCGAAAGAGAGATAAAATTAAACACCCGACCCAGTTAATCGACCAGATTAGAGCATTTACAAGAGTAATGCAATTTAGAAAACAATGCATGCCGCCGTAAATAATTCGACACACTGCTTTGCATTTATGGCAGGTAATAGAGTTAGCGTTTGGGGGATTATGTTTACGATTAATGGCGTTTCAGAATTTCCGTGCTATAAACAATTAAGGAAGAGAAACAAAATGTTCATAGAGATTATACGGTGACATATAAATCTTTTAGTGTTAAATTTAGGAACATATACTGAATAAGGTCATTATTTTTTAATTAAAGGTTAATGCTAGAAATATTTCAAAGTATTTTTCTATTTTGTGTGAGATAGTTTTAAAGCTCCTTTTATTTAAATCAATATATTTCTTTCAGGATACATTTGGTTCGTGAAATATAACATCTTCAAATTTTTAAATAAAATATTATGAAAGTTTAAGCTGGTTTCAAAGTTATCTTGTTTATAATAAATAGCATTATGTGCCTTTTCTGCATGTGGAAAAAAGCTGAAGTTTCATCGTGATTTAACAACGTATTTCTCATGTTTAACATTTCCCAGATTAATAATTAAAATTAAAAACAAAAAATATTCTGACAGCAGGCGTGTACATATCAGAAGTAATATACGAACTAAATTTTAAAGATTATAGGATGAAAGTGTCTTCATAAGTCGCTTGAAAACTTTGTTTTCTTGACTATTTTTACATAATTTATAATTTATTTCATCCTTTTAAAATGGACGTATATAAAACCCGTTCTTACGCAGCACAAGAACGGATGATAAAACAATGATTAAACAAATCTCCAAGCCAAATATCAGATTTCATGATGATAAATTTGTCATGAAACCATAATTGTTCCTTATTTGGCATTTACATACAAATATATGGGCCTTGTGTAGAGTGACCAAATACTATAACGGTTTTATAGCGAGACATTTTTAAAGTTGTCATAGCTTTAAAAATGCACTCTAAAAAAAATTAGCGTAAAGTTCCTGAGAAAACTTGCATCACCTTTCTGGCACAGGTTTTCCCAGGAATTTCACAAAAGAAATGCCAGGAAACTTACACAAGTCAGTTACACACAAAACATATGAAATTTTATACAGATCACCGATAATTTTTTCTTTTACAATAATTTCGAAAAGTTACACAAAAGTTCAAAAGTATATCTGAGAAAACTAAGGAATGTTACACACAAAACATATGGAACGTTTCACAGGTAATTTTAGGTAAATTCCACTTTCTCAAATATTCCGAAATGTTACTCCGAGTACCCCCAAAATAATCCGAGAAAACAAAAGAATATTACACAGTAAACGTCAGGAACATTACGCAGATTTTTTACAGTGTTATTAAGCTTTATATTCGTTTTAATCTATCAATTTATCCCTCCTTAAAATGAAATAATTGTTGTAAATCAAACAAATTTGTCAACTATTGTCCCCAAATTTAAAGTCGTTTGCTCTCCTTATACTTGTGTGTTATAAGCATAAAATCGTGTATGTATAATATGCAGAGACAAGATAATTGAAATGGTAATACGTACAAAAATATTTAAAACAATAACATATTACATAAATAAAAATTGCTTTAGCAAATATATACAGTAGAATCTCGTTACAACGAACCTCGATTTAACGAATTTTTCAATTTAACGAATATAATTTGGATTGTAAAAAAAGTCATATTATTCTATTTCATTATAAAAATATTTTCACTTTAACGAATATTCCATTATAGCGAATTTAATCAGTGGTCTCCAGAGATTCGTTATAACGAGATTTTACTGTATATATATATATATATATATATATATATATATATATATATATATATATATATATATATATATATATTACTTCTACTTACAATCCTACGTAGACGTCAGGTTTTTTTTTTTTTTTTTTACTCAAAAAAAAGAGCAATAATAATATCCATAATGTAAATTTAACGTAAGATTTGTGACCTTAAAAAACACTGTATACATCTGTTTAAGTGTTAAAATTACCTAAATTATTTCTAAAATATACAAAAATCATCAAGTGTATTTTTATAAAAATGCATAGTTTTAAATGGAAATGATAAAAAATATATTTTACAATAATAATAATAATAAAAATCGTTATTATTTTTAACCTTGTATATCTAAAAGATGTAAAGTAGTATATATTTGGCAGTTCCACATCACCTGAGTCGAGCAGGTGGAAGGTGGAAGGTGCAGGTGGAGCAGGTGGAGGTGCAGGTGGAGCACAGGTGGACAGGTGGAGTAGCGGCGGAGCAGGTGAAGGTGGCGATAAGAGCATGAGTACTGATAAGAACGGAGGGTTCGATGGGAGGGGGGTGCGATAAGGATTTCTACTATAAGATAAGGGGATTATTTTAATGAGTTTTAATTGGGGAACTTAGAAATTTTTCGAAGCAAATTTTTTTTTTCAACGAGAGTATGCAGTTTGATTATGAGTATATGCAGTAGAAGTGAATGATTAATTAATTAAAAATATTAATTAAACATAGTAATTAATTAATTTTAATTGCAGAACTTAAGAATTTTCGCGAGAATTTTTTTTTTTCAACGAGAGTAGGGTATTCGATATACACGTTAGTGGAAAATTTTAAAAGTCAATAATGGTTTAATTAAAAATGGTGATTAATTTTAATTGGCGGACTTCAACATTTTTGGGGCAAACAGGCGCGTTTTAATGAATTCGATATAGGTTGTGGTAAAAAATACAGGGTCCCGTATGAATTATACTGTATTCAATTTAATAGCTCCCCCCCTCCCCCTTCCCCTCGGCACTTTTTTTACCCAGAGGGCCCCTTCGATAGACTAACAATACGCACTTCAAAAAATACAGATTGGTACAAAAGAAGAATTTTAACGTATATATAAAATAAACAAGAATGAAAAATCATGCGTAGCGACATAATTCATGAATCACTTTCCAACATCATTGAAATGTTATGTGAACAAAATATAATTTTACCAGCTAGTGCGTAGTTAATTAAAATAGTGAACCGATCCCCTTTTTAATAAAAAGGAACCCTTCACAAAAATCCAATTATGCATAAGAACCCTTCCTAAAATCAGATAATTTACACTTTACCTTATTTTTTCAATTCAAGTTAAGCTAAAAGTACAGCTTACGCATCGATAGGTTCAAAATACAGGGACCCTTCGAAGTGTGAACTCGCATTAGACTATAGGGGCCCTTCATAAAATAAATGAGATACATGCCCTATTCGAATAAAAAAAAGGCCTTCAAAAAAACTGTAGGGGTTCCCTTTTGGAATAAAAAGACGCCCTTCACAAAAATCCAATTATGCATAAGGTCCCTTCATAAAATCAGATAATTTACACTTTACCCTGTTTTTTTAAATTCAAATTAGGATAAAAGTATAACTTACACATCGATAGGTTCAAAATATTGAAATCCTTCAAAAGAAACTAGAAAAAGTTAAAGATTTAAGCCCTGCTCATAAAATAATGCGACTACCCAGCGCCCTTCACAAATAATATAACCTTATTCGAATCTCAGGGCCCTTCACAAAATAATTCCAATAGATTCACGTTATTTTACAGCGACAGAAATATTAGGGATATTGACCTTTCATAAAAATGCATGGTCCGCTGTTTGAATGAAAAGGCCTCCCTTCACAATATACCCTGTAAAAATATTATGATTCCACAGATATTTTAATAAATAGAGTACTAATCTCAAATGAATACGAATTCATGCAATGTAAAAAATAGGTTTTACACGAATACATTTTTAGTATAACGTTCAAAATATAGATTTTAGAAAAAAAAAGTACATATTTCACCAAATTTATCATACAAATCTGTAAAATAGGGTAGAACGTTTCATGAAAAATAATTGAATTTTCGAATGATTATGCTTTAAAATACATATTTATAACTGCAACTAAGATTTGAGTGTTACCCCCTCAACATGCATATCGCTGAATCATAATGAGTCATATTATCAGACAAGCGAAGATCTTGCTTTGATTTCACCCAGTATGCGATAATGAGTCACTCCGCGATAAGAAATACCTGTTACTTGTAATTTCTGACACATTTTTTTGTAGGTAAATGAACTATTTAAAACCGTCAATGTATACAAATTATTTCGTGTAGTCCTATATAATTATTAATCAGTTAAGTTTTAAAATGCTTCAATGAAAAATAAGAACTAGTCATTAAGCGATACCCTTAAGAATTTTGAGGCAAACAAATGTTTAAATGAATTTGAACCTGTTTAAATGTACCTGTGTTTAAATGAATTTGACGCATGTTATGGTAAAAAAAATACAGGGTCCCCTATAAAATATAGGAATTAAACTTTAAATATTTTAAAATTACATTAGTCTATGCTTTTTTTGTATAGAAAAATTATACTAAATTGTGTTTTTAGTATTTTAACTTAAAAATTTCTTTTGAGGAATGAATATAATAACTAAGCTTTGTTTTTATAAAATATATATTGTACTAAATAGTTAGGATATTATTTAAAAAAATTTTGTTTTTAATATTGAAAAAAAAAATATATATATAAATGTAGCTTACCTAAATATTTAAACCATAAAGTACTGGACTTCATCCAAACTTGACTGCATGCATGTCTTAAAAGAACTAAACGGTATAACATGTTCGCTTATCTCTTAAAATTACGGGATATCGTGACGTCATGGATAAAGCATAGGGTAGAATACAGAATGAATAGGTATTATAAAGCAGAATCATAAATGTTGCATACTTTACACTTGTAGTATGTGAAATGATTGCTACTATTGCCTATATGAGAAAATGAATCATCAACGAATCTTATTAGTGTATGTTATATTTAACCAACAGGCTTGAAATGCGTGAATTTTGACTAGAATTATTCACTGAATGTAAAAAAAAATATTTATATTTAGATCTAATATTTATATCATTTAACATTTTAAATTCCTATTTAAAGTATATACATTAGTATGCTTGTGAAAGGTCTATTTTTAAGACGAAACATTGTGTGAAATGTCCTGTTTTAGGGTTAAAAGTTTCGTGAAGGGGTCTGTTTGAAGGACCCTGTTTTGAAATGACTTAAGAACGGACAATTTATTCCTAAACATATTCACAACTACAACTTTGTATACATTATGAAAATACATGATAATATTTATACATTATGCCATAGTTTTTGAAATATTTTTCCAAAGTTAGATTCATACAATAAAGCGAGATTGATACCGTTAATGTATGTGAATTCCTTCATGTTATCCTCTATAGCTTCAACTCGATTCGTTATATATGCCTCAATGAAAAATAATAACTAAGAAATAAAATTAAAAATAGTAATTAAAAGGTAGCCTTAAGAATTTTTGGAATAAGAGATTGGTTTTAATTAAATAGGTTAATGAACCTAATTCGATACAAGTCTTACTAAAATAGAAATTACACTAAAAATACAGAGTCCCCTACAATATATGAATTATACTCCACTAAATTTAATAGCACCCTCCCCTATTTTCATAGAAATGGCTTCAATATAATTTAGGCTAACAATATACGCTTCAAAAAATACATAGTGACCACAAGAAGGACAGGAATTCGATATGTACTACTACTTATGCAAAATATAATTTCTCTTATCGCATAAAATATATTAACAAGTCCTGTAAAAATATAATGACATGAACTATTAATACATGATTTAAATACATATTGGTTATACAAAACATATATATATATATATATAAATATATAAAAATTTATCGTTACCTAAGAATTTCAAGCATGATTTACTAGACTTAACCCAAATTCAACTAGATTCTTCACGTGGTTCGATGACATCACTGATCGCGATAATATTTTAGATAAGATTTACTGATAAGACCACATATCAAGTCATTTCTTCTAAAGCAAGTATAGGAGTTGGTTCTGAGGTCTAGGTATGTAGTAGGTTAGTAGTAATATATTTTTAAAGTACTTTTTATTATGTGTTAAAAGAAATGGTTATTTTTTTCTTTACGTAGGGCAGTAAAAATTAAAACATAAAATATTAAATTTAATCCTTAGTAATATAAAGACTTACACCTACAGAAACGCAAACATCCTTTTAGTTATATTCATGCAGACTTTAAGATATATCGCATATGTTCTTTATTTTACCATGGCATATAGGGATTTTTTTTTAATGTATGTCACCTGACTATCTAAAGCGAGATTGATACTTAAAACCATTAATATATATGAATTCTTTCGTATAGCCCTGTATAGATGCTACTCAAAATATATACATCCATATATATATATATATATATATATATATATATATACTAAATCTGGTAAGTTTTAAAATGCATCATTGAATTTCAATGAAAAATAACAACTAACAAATATTAATTAAGAGATATGCTAATGTTCGGACTAATAAAATTTTTGGGTGAACAGATCAGTTTTAATTAAATATGATAATGAATCTAATTCGATACAAGTCTTGTTAAAATAGAGATTATAGTGAAAATAGAGGATCCCCTATAATACACACTAATTATACTGCATTAATGCACTACCCCACTTATATTATCACAAAAATACCTTCGATAAAATTTAGACTATCAATACATACAAAATATATACAAAGTGCCCAGAAAAAGTGTAGGAATGACTGAAGAATTTTAACATAAATTAAAAAATAGAATCTACAGTAAGTAACTATAAATAAATATGAAGGAAAAATCATGCGTCATGGTATACTTTATGAAACACTTTCCAAATGGGACTATCGTTATTACTTTTAAAAAACTATTGAAATATGTGAATTAGATTAAATAATCCATACTGGAAATGTATTTTTAAAAAATTACAGACTTCGTTTCTTTCTTTTTTTTTTTTTTCACTTTGATATAATTATAAGGCTTCATTTACAATAAAGACCTGATTCTTGTGGAGAGATTGAAAACTAGTATTTTATTGAATCGGCCTATATATGTTGGGTTTGCTATACTAGAGGTCTCTAAACTTTGCATGTATGATTTCCATTATAACTTTATAAAGAATACTTAACTTACCATATTCAAACACACAATATTTATAAGGATATAGAACAATATCGTGATTTCTTTAACTTCTCTAAGTATTCAAAACCACATCGTCTATACCACACAAGTTTCGAACCCACAAACATATAATCAGACTTGTCATTTTATACCCAGGACGCTAACTATTGGGCTTAGTGAGCCCCTGCTTATTTTATAGTCAACATGCTAACTATTGGGCTTAGTGAGCCCCAGGCTAACTTATACTCACCACGCTAACTTTTGGGCTTAGTGAACCCCCGCTTATTTTATAGCCACCATACTAACCACAGAGCTAAGTGAGCCCCCGCTTATTTTATACCCACCACGCTAAGTATTAGGCTGAGTGAGGACCAGGCTATTTTATACCCACCACGCTAACTACTGGGCTGAGTGAGCCCCAGGCTATTTTCTACCCACCACGTTTACTGGGCTTAGTGCTCCCCCGCTTATTTTATAGCTACCACGATAACCACAGGGCTAAGTGAGCCCGCGATTATTATATAGTCAACACGCTAACTATTGGGATGATTAAGCCCCACGTATTTTATACCCATCACGCTAACTACTGGGTAGAGTGAGCCCCAGGTTATTTAGTCGCATGAATATGATTTCCAAGGTATATGTCCTAACTTGATTTAGACCATTGCCTATGATATGATAAATTGGTAAACTCTGTACATTTCCCTTGAAAACTCACTTGTATTTTCTTAAATATCTGCAGAAATCAGCATAGTTTATTAAAATTATATACATTCCCATTAGTTTATGAATCTACTAACTTATGATATCTATATGGTAACTTGGATTATTAGTATTTCCACTTAAAAATTTCTTTTGTAGATTTAATATGGTAAACACTAACATGAGACTGACTAAACTTTTACCATTTTCATTTCAACTTAGTTTTAGGAAATTTATCTACATAGCTTTAAATTTTACTGTTTAGTAAGTCTATTATTTCAAAGTATTATTTTTTAGTTCTAATATTCAAAACATAATACCTACTATGTAAAACGATATGAATATGTTTTGAATATTAGAACTAAAAAATAATACTTTGAAATAATAGACTTACTAAACAGTAAAATTTAAAGCTATGTAGATAAATTTCCTAAAACTAAGTTGAAATGAAAATGGTAAAAGTTTAGTCAGTCTCATGTTAGTGTTTATCATATTAAATCTACAAAAGAAATTTTTAAGTGGAAATACTAATAATCCAAGTTACCATATAGATATTATAAGTTAGTAGATTCATAAACTAATGGGAATGTATATAATTTTAATAAACTATGCTGATTTCTGCAGATATTTAAGAAAATACAAGTGAGTTTTCAAGGGAAATGTACAGAGTTTACCAATTTATCATATCATAGGCAATGGTCTAAATCAAGTTAGGACATATACCTTGGAAATCATATTCATGCGACTAAATAACCTGGGGCTCACTCAACCCAGTAGTTAGCGTGATGGGTATAAAATACGTGGGGCTTAATCATCCCAATAATTAGCGTGTTGACTATATAATAAGCGCGGGCTCACTTAGCCCTGTGGTTATCGTGGTAGCTATAAAATAAGCGGGGGCGCACTAAGCCCAGTAAACGTGGTGGGTAGAAAATAGCCTGGGGCTCACTCAGCCCAGTAGTTAGCGTGGTGGGTATAAAATAGCCTGGGCCTCACTCAGCCTAATACTTAGCGTGGTGGGTATAAAATAAGCGGGGGCTCACTTAGCTCTGTGGTTAGTATGGTGGCTATAAAATAAGCGGGGGTTCACTAAGCCCAAAAGTTAGCGTGGTGGGTATAAGTTAGACTGGGGCTCACTAAGCCCAATAGTTAGCATGTTGACTATAAAATAAGCAGGGGCTCACTAAGCCCAATAGTTAGCGTCCTGGGTATAAAATGACAAGTCTGATTATATGTTTGTGGGTTCGAAACTTGTGTGGTATAGACGATGTGGTTTTGAATACTTAGAGAAGTTAAAGAAATCACGATATTGTTCTATATCCTTATAAATATTGTGTGTTTGAATATGGTAAGTTAAGTATTCTTTATAAAGTTATAATGGAAATCATACATGCAAAGTTTAGAGGCCTCTAGTATAGCAAACCCAACATATATAGGCCGATTCAATAAAATACTAGTTTTCAATCTCTCCACAAGAATCAGGTCTTTATTGTAAATGAAGCCTTATAATTATATCAAAGTGAAAAAAAAAAGAAAGAAACGAATTCTGTAATTTTTTAAAAATACATTTCCAGTATGGATTATTTAATCTAATTCACATATTTCAATAGTTTTTTTAAAGTAATAACGATAGTCCCATTTGGAAAGTGTTTCATAAAGTATACCATGACGCATGATTTTTCCTTCATATTTATTTATAGTTACTTACTGTAGATTCTATTTTTTAATTTATGTTAAAATTCTTCAGTCATTCCTACACTTTTTCTGGGCACTTTGTATATATTTTGTATGTATTGATAGTCTAAATTTTATCGAAGGTATTTTTGTGATAATATAAGTGGTGTAGTGCATTAATGCAGTATAATTAGTGTGTCTTGTAGGGGATCCTCTATTTTCACTATAATCTCTATTTTAACAAGACTTGTATCGAATTAGATTCATTATCATATTTAATTAAAACTGATCTGTTCACCCAAAAATTTTATTAGTCCGAACATTAGCATATCTCTTATTTAATATTTGTTAGTTGTTATTTTTCATTGAAATTCAATGATGCATTTTAAAACTTACCAGATTTAGTATATATATATATATATATATATATATATATATATATATATATATATATATATGGATGTATATATTTTGAGTAGCATCTATACAGGGCTATACGAAAGAATTCATATATATTAATGGTTTTAAGTATCAATCTCGCTTTAGATAGTCACGTGACATACATTAAAAAAAATCCCTATATGCCATGGTAAAATAAAGAACATATGCGATATATCTTAAAGTCTGCATGAATATAACTAAAAGGATGTTTGCGTTTCTGTAGGTGTAAGTCTTTATATTACTAAGGATTAAATTTAATATTTTATGTTTTAATTTTTACTGCCCTACGTAAAGAAAAAAATAACCATTTCTTTTAACACATAATAAAGAGTACTTTAAAAATATATTACTACTAACCTACTACATACCTAGACTTCAGAACCAACTCCTATACTTGCTTTAGAAGAAATGACTTGATATGTGGTCTTATCAGTAAATCTTATCTAAAATATTATCGCGATCAGTGATGTCATCGAACCACGTGAAGAATCTAGTTGAATTTGGGTTAAGTCTAGTAAATCATGCTTGAAATTCTTGGGTAACGATAAATTTTTATATATTTATATATATATATATGTTTTGTATAACCAATATGTATTTAAATCATGTATTAATAGTTCATGTCATTATATTTTTACAGGACTTGTTAATATATTTTATGCGATAAGAGAAATTATATTTTGCATAAGTAGTAGTACATATCAAATTCCTGTCCTTCTTGTGGTCACTATGTATTTTTTGAAGCGTATATTGTTAGCCTAAATTATATTGAAGCCATTTCTATGAAAATAGGGGAGGGTGCTATTAAATTTAGTGGAGTATAATTCATATATTGTAGTGGACTCTGTATTTTTAGTGTAATTTCTATTTTAGTAAGACTTGTATCGAATTAGGTTCATTAACCTATTTAATTAAAACCAATCTCTTATTCCAAAAATTCTTAAGGCTACCTTTTAATTACTATTTTTAATTTTATTTCTTAGTTATTATTTTTCATTGAGGCATATATAACGAATCGAGTTGAAGCTATAGGGGATAACATGAAGGAATTCACATACATTAACGGTATCAATCTCGCTTTATTGTATGAATCTAACTTTGGAAAAATATTTCAAAAACTATGGCATAATGTATAAATATTATCATGTATTTTCATAATGTATACAAAGTTGTAGTTGTGAATATGTTTAGGAATAAATTGTCCGTTCTTAAGTCATTTCAAAACAGGGTCCTTCAAACAGACCCCTTCACGAAACTTTTAACCCTAAAACAGGACATTTCACACAATGTTTCGTCTTAAAAATAGACCTTTCACAAGCATACTAATGTATATACTTTAAATAGGAATTTAAAATGTTAAATGATATAAATATTAGATCTAAATATAAATATTTTTTTTTTTACATTCAGTGAATAATTCTAGTCAAAATTCACGCATTTCAAGCCTGTTGGTTAAATATAACATACACTAATAAGATTCGTTGATGATTCATTTTCTCATATAGGCAATAGTAGCAATCATTTCACATACTACAAGTGTAAAGTATGCAACATTTATGATTCTGCTTTATAATACCTATTCATTCTGTATTCTACCCTATGCTTTATCCATGACGTCACGATATCCCGTAATTTTAAGAGATAAGCGAACATGTTATACCGTTTAGTTCTTTTAAGACATGCATGCAGTCAAGTTTGGATGAAGTCCAGTACTTTATGGTTTAAATATTTAGGTAAGCTACATTTATATATATATATATTTTTTCAATATTAAAAACAAAAATTTTTTTAAATAATATCCTAACTATTTAGTACAATATATATTTTATAAAAACAAAGCTTAGTTATTATATTCATTCCTCAAAAGAAATTTTTAAGTTAAAATACTAAAAACACAATTTAGTATAATTTTTCTATACAAAAAAAGCATAGACTAATGTAATTTTAAAATATTTAAAGTTTAATTCCTATATTTTATAGGGGACCCTGTATTTTTTTTACCATAACATGCGTCAAATTCATTTAAACACAGGTACATTTAAACAGGTTCAAATTCATTTAAACATTTGTTTGCCTCAAAATTCTTAAGGGTATTGCTTAATGACTAGTTCTTATTTTTCATTGAAGCATTTTAAAACTTAACTGATTAATAATTATATAGGACTACACGAAATAATTTGTATACATTGACGGTTTTAAATAGTTCATTTACCTACAAAAAAATGTGTCAGAAATTACAAGTAACAGGTATTTCTTATCGCGGAGTGACTCATTATCGCATACTGGGTGAAATCAAAGCAAGATCTTCGCTTGTCTGATAATATGACTCATTATGATTCAGCGATATGCATGTTGAGGGGGTAACACTCAAATCTTAGTTGCAGTTATAAATATGTATTTTAAAGCATAATCATTCGAAAATTCAATTATTTTTCATGAAACGTTCTACCCTATTTTACAGATTTGTATGATAAATTTGGTAAAATATGTACTTTTTTTTTCTAAAATCTATATTTTGAACGTTATACTAAAAATGTATTCGTGTAAAACCTATTTTTTACATTGCATGAATTCGTATTCATTTGAGATTAGTACTCTATTTATTAAAATATCTGTGGAATCATAATATTTTTACAGGGTATATTGTGAAGGGAGGCCTTTTCATTCAAACAGCGGACCATGCATTTTTATGAAAGGTCAATATCCCTAATATTTCTGTCGCTGTAAAATAACGTGAATCTATTGGAATTATTTTGTGAAGGGCACTGAGATTCGAATAAGGTTATATTATTTGTGAAGGGCGCTGGGTAGTCGCATTATTTTATGAGCAGGGCTTAAATTTTTAACTTTTTCTAGTTTCTTTTGAAGGATTTCAATATTTTGAACCTATCGATGTGTAAGTTATACTTTTATCCTAACTTGAATTTAAAAAAACAGGGTAAAGTGTAAATTATCTGATTTTATGAAGGGACCTTATGCATAATTGGATTTTTGTGAAGGGGGTCTTTTTATTCCAAAAGGGAACCCCTACAGTTTTTGTGAAGGCCTTTTTTTTTATTCGAATAGGGCATGTATCTCATTTATTTTATGAAGGGCCCCTATAGTCTAATGCGAGTTCACACTTCGAAGGGTCCCTGTATTTTGAACCTATCGATGCGTAAGCTGTACTTTTAGCCTAACTTGAATTGAAAAAAAAAAGGTAAGGTGTAAATTATCTGATTTTAGGAAGGGTTCTTATGCATAATTGGATTTTTGTGAAGGACGTCTTTTTATTCCAAAAGGGAACCCCTACAGTTTTTGTGAAGGACTTTTTTTTTTATTCGAATAGGGCATGTATCTCATTTGTTTTATGAAGGGCCCCTATAGTCTAATGCGAGTTCACACTTCGAAGGGTCCCTGTATTTTGAACCTATCGATGCGTAAGCTGTACTTTTAGCTTAACTTGAATTGAAAAAAAAAGGTAAGGTGTAAATTATCTGATTTTAGGAAGGGTTCTTATGCATAATTGGATTTTTGTGAAGGGTTCCTTTTTATTAAAAAGGGGATCGGTTCACTATTTTAATTAACTACGCACTAGCTGGTAAAATTATATTTTGTTCACATAACATTTCAATGATGTTGGAAAGTGATTCATGAATTATGTCGCTACGCATGATTTTTCATTCTTGTTTATTTTATATATACGTTAAAATTCTTCTTTTGTACCAATCTGTATTTTTTGAAGTGCGTATTGTTAGTCTATCGAAGGGGCCCTCTGGGTAAAAAAAGTGCCGAGGGGAAGGGGGAGGGGGGGAGCTATTAAATTGAATACAGTATAATTCATACGGGACCCTGTATTTTTTACCACAACCTATATCGAATTCATTAAAACGCGCCTGTTTGCCCCAAAAATGTTGAAGTCCGCCAATTAAAATTAATCACCATTTTTAATTAAACCATTATTGACTTTTAAAATTTTCCACTAACGTGTATATCGAATACCCTACTCTCGTTGAAAAAAAAAATTCTCGCGAAAATTCTTAAGTTCTGCAATTAAAATTAATTAATTACTATGTTTAATTAATATTTTTAATTAATTAATCATTCACTTCTACTGCATATACTCATAATCAAACTGCATACTCTCGTTGAAAAAAAAAATTTGCTTCGAAAAATTTCTAAGTTCCCCAATTAAAACTCATTAAAATAATCCCCTTATCTTATAGTAGAAATCCTTATCGCACCCCCCTACCATCGAACCCTCCGTTCTTATCAGTACTCATGCTCTTATCGCCACCTTCACCTGCTCCGCCGCTACTCCACCTGTCAACCTGTGCTCCACCTGCACCTCCACCTGCTCCACCTGCACCTTCCACCTTCCACCTGCTCGACTCAGGTGATGTGGAACTGCCAAATATATACTACTATGTAACGTTACCTATATTATGAACACATAATTATATTTGCATAAATACTTTATTTTACACATTAAACATTTCATTCTTAATTTATTAGATAATCAAATGTTAAATATATTATTAAAAAAGAATGTGTTTATAACTGGTTTAACTAATGTTTTATCTAATTTTTTCTCGGTATTAAACATGTAACTATATTTAAGAAAATAGATTTATGCTATTTTTTTATTATTATTTTTTTTTTAAGTGTGGTCTGCTATTCGTCTCAATTTAGCTAATAATAACTTTTTTAATGTAATATTTGCAAATAAAAGAAAATAAAGTAAAATACTAAACATGGTACTAAATTTCGTCACGTGATACTTCTACAAATTTTAATTTCTTACTTTAGGATGAAGGTCAGCAAAGATTCTTAATTCTGTAGGCATAGATTACAAAACGAACGAACGCTAAAAAATGTACTAAGAAAAAAATCGAGCAATGCATGTATGTATAACAACATTTTATTTATTTATTTATTTATTTATTTATTTATTTATTTTTACAAAAGTTTTTGCAATATTTAAGAAAAACACAACATAAATAAATTGAAATTTGGACCTTTTTAATATACAATTGACTTTTAATATACACTTAATTTGCTGAAAATATACTCTATTTTATTATGAAATTTTTATTAATCAAAAATTTTAAATTACAGGACATTTCAACTGTCAGTACCAGTTCGCCATTGGCGACAAAGGTTTTTTTTATGTGGCGACAGTTTTTTCTATCTGGCGACAATTTTTTTTTTATCTGGCGACTAAGTTATTTAATCATGACATTTTATTTTTGTAGAACAGTTTATCAAAATTTTTTCTCTCATCTACCCCTACTCGTGCACTGCAAGCATTGATCTTCCTCTTCTCTCGTACTTTTAATGGAAGAACTAAGTTTAAAAGACATTTTTTCATCTCATGCACACACAACACATTCATTTCCGCTCTAACTAGCTTGCAAGTCATGTGATTAGAATGTGGGGAGACGTGGGAGGTTGCAATAAAACAGTAAGAAATAGTGTCAATTTAAGCACATGTGGCATCTACAATTGGATACAGTGCTAAAAAATGGTGACTTAGAGAGGAAGATATGCAAAAAGAAAAAAAAAAAAAGATTTACTGCTTCACTATTCCATCGATGCCCCATCATCTGATATATACTTTGTAGCACTCAACTAACCGGACATTTGAAGAATTGGACAATCAGCATTTCAGGAACATGCCAGTTAATTCAGCGTTTACATTATTTTTTACAGTATTTTAGCGATATTTTGATAAGTTTCATTAAAAAACTTAGTTTATATTATCATTTTAAATTATGTGCTATTCTAAGCTATGTAATTTTAAGCTATGATTGTTATTATTTGTTTTCATTTAATGCATTCAAAACTTTTGTGATTTTTGTAAATCCATCCCGGGGGAGGGGGTTAAATATTTTTTACTGACGACGAGAATTATTTTCTTGTTATCAGATTTTATCAAATTTGTAACGTCATGTTTAAATATATAATAAAACATTATTTTAAAAATTTGTTTTATCACCAAATCCATATACAGTTTTCTATATTTCTTGGTAATGTAATTAGTTACGATAAGCTATATTTTAAATGAAAAACAAAACAGTTTATTCCAAATATTACTTCTCTCCTACAGTATTTCAATCAATTACTTCTTAATAATGTGTTTAATATGCAGTTTCAATTGAATTGTAGAAATAATTGTATTTTTCGCAAACTAATTTAAAATGAATATATTATAGCTATATCCGACAATCATTTCCTTTCTCATAGAAATAAATTAATTTTATTTAAAATAACAGCTGTACAAGCTATTCTATTCATACCGGAGAATTACAGCAATTTTATGATGGCTATTGAACAGAACTTGTTTTATTTCGTAGAACGTGGCTGAAATTATTTACCCTCACTAAAGGAAATGAGCATTAGGGATTTCTTTATAATGATTTTAAATCGTAAAATGGAAATAAAAACATCATTATTTTTAATCAGTTTTAAATAATATAAGCACATTCTAGAAGGAATAAAATAAAATATAAACACTTTGTTTTATAACCGATTTTATTTCCACATTGGAAGTAAAATAAAAACTAGGTAATTGATTAAATTGAATTTTCTTTTCTTTTGTCTGTTCCTGCAATATCATACATTTTTAGCACTTTCCAGCCTAGTTGAAAAGTGCTTATGACTTCGGTTTGTCTGGCCGTCTGCCGTCTGGCCGTCTGGCCGTCTGCCGTCTGTCCGTACTCTAACTCCCGTAAATATGCTCGGATTGCTCTGCAATTTTTATATGTTATTGTTGTTATCTATAGCATGTTCCCTATTTCAACGGAAGTGTGTAGCACTTACAGTTTTTTTACAGGGACACTCAAAAGAATTCCGTTACATTGCGATCTATGGGGAAAAATCATTTGCGGTTTATTTAAATAATGTTTCACTATTTTAAACGCATTGTAATTTATATATATTACTAAGGTGCATTAGAAGAAGCTTAATATGGAACAGGGTGTGCATAGCACTTATAGTTACTTTTCAGGGACAGTAAAAATAATTCCGTTACATTACGTCTATGGAGAAAAATCGTCTGCGGTTTATTTAAATAATGTTTCACTATTTTAAACGCATTGAAATTTATATAGATCACTAAGGTGCATTACAAGAGACTTACTACGGAATATTGTGTGTATAGCAGTCATCGTTCATTTACAGGGACACGCAAAAGAATTCTCTACTGTCTGTTAACAATAATTCCTGGAAATGCGTTTTAAGTTGTTGAACGCGATTTTAATTTTAACTTGCTTTTTGTCTATTACGTGGTGTGTATAAATTCTGTAGATCCTATACAGGGCAGCACAAAAGTTCGCGAACACATTTCTGGTTATTGACAAACTCCAGACGGAGAATTTTAAACTGTGCTACGCGTTTCCTAACTGAACTAAAATTATCATCCTATGTAGTATATATACAAATCTATAGATCCTATACAGGGCTGAATAAAAGTATTCGGATATTTTTCCGAATATTGTATATGTTGGAAATTCCTGAAATTATGTTTTTAAATATGTTGTGCGTTTTCTAAATTGTTTACTTAGATGTTAGCTTTTAGCTTATTAAACGGTATGATTTGTAAAATTATTTTGGAAGCGTTGGAAAGTGCTATATAATCTATGCTTGACGCATGATTTCTCGTTCTTGTTTAATCTACACAGAGATTTTACAATTTAAATTTCAGATATTTTAACATTCTTTTTTTTATTGAAGTAGCAATATTTTAATGCTTAAAAACGATCATACCAATAGGTAAAATAACATCTTAAAATAAATGGTCAACGTAAAGTAGCACAAATAAAAATATATAGTAATAATGGAGAAAATATTGGGGATAGAATGGACCATTCTATCTTGGTCACGTGCGGAGACGCAAGCATACTTAAACGGCTTAAACATTTAAATCAGTTTTTAAACTTTTAAATTTTGCACTGATGATGGAGCTTTGAGACTGCGATACAACTGTTTGCCATTTTATATATTTTTTTGTGCTATTTTTACGTTGATCATATATTTTAATATAGCGGCACAAAGTTTATTCCACCTAATTTAAAAATAATCTCTGTCTCCATCTCTTTCTATTCCGCTATCGACATGACAGACCAAATGCTATTGCCAAAATATTGTATGAATAAAGGGTGAGTGAATTGCGTCGTCCTCCTGTCATTCGAGATAGCACAATTGGAAGAGTATTGTCAATATAATCCAAATAATACGCGTTCGATTCCCACCTAAGACACCTTTTCACACAGATGGGATATTTTCAACATGTATGATAAATATGAATAGTAATTGCTTATCTGTGAGAGATTTTTAAATTTGTACATGATGAATTACACATATATCTCAAAATGGTTCTATAATAGTTAAGCGAGCCAAATTGAAATTTACATGCGTTCTTCAGATATCATCAAAACATTTATAAAATCAGTTCATGTTAAGATTACAATATAGTCCCTAATTCGTCTTTAGCTGAAAACTTTATATAACTTAATGCGCTTACCAACGTAGGTTTCAGTGGCATGTTTTCATTGATTAAGATAAAACATTTTGGCAATAGCATCTGGTCTGTCATATATACCGCTCAACAAATATGCCTTTGCAAATCGGTATGATCGTGTCGAAATATAAAAATATTGACATGATGAATAATTATTAATTCATCGTTGTTGTGTCATCTGAAGTTGCAGAATTGCTAACCGGTGACATTTTCCAATATGTATAAATGTGAGAAATTGCCGGACTAGGATATCGACCAGTGGTGCCTCAGTGCCAGAACAGCAGCACGGTAAGCTGAAGGTACCAGGTTCGAGGCCTGGTCCCGGTCAATATTTCATTCATGTTAAGTTAGCGTATTTAACTGTCGGAATTAAAATATTTTTAAATTATGTATACAAATTTTGCTAGTTCGATAAAAAAGAAGGTGTAAGATATCTAAACTTTAAATTGTAAAATCTCTGTGTAGTACAAAAAAGAATGAGGTTAAAAAGAAAAATCTTTTCACGTGAGATCTGAAGCAGTAAATAAGCATTCTAGCGTAGATCTACAAAAGTCTTAAATTCAAATTGACATTCAACTGACCAAGAAATATAGAAGAAATGTCATCCTGATATCTAATAACTTCCCTGGTTTGTATGAGAGAAATATATTTATAAACGTGAATTTCATAAAATAACATTTTTTCCAAGGATTCAATTTTTACATCAAAATTTTAGGTTCAACATATAAGGAATAAAAAATAAATAACGCTGTTTTTGCAAATCGTTTATTACACACAACGTTCTTTAAATTATATATTGCTAAATTAAAAAAAAAAGCTAAATTAACAATTAAAATTGTATACTTTTTTTATATAAACATATTTTTAGTTTTTGCTTGAATCAATTCTTTTATTTTAATATATTTATTATATATTTTTTTCATTATTCAGTGTGTAATTTATAGTATATTTTTAAAATATGCTTTTAAATTATTTTATACTTCAGAGCATTTTCTTTTACTTTACTTTCTTATACATCATATTCTGAAAAACCATAAAAAATGAGTAAATTGAAATAATTTTTTTCCGAAAATTGTTTTTCCCAATCGCGCCCGTCGGCCTAATCGTTCGGAGTTTTCGTGGTTTTCTTCGAGCCGTGGATTTATCCATGCGTAAATACGGGTTAGGTTCCCTTAGAAAGACCCCCACGAAGGGCACTCCCCCCGGGCCTATATCCCAAGTGTTGATAATTGGCTGTCAATAATCAACCCAACCCAACCAAAAATTGTTTTGCGAAAAGAAAATCTAATTAATGTAAAGTTTTTGTAAAACATGTGAATGTCAAAGATATTTAATAGAGAATGAAGGCACAGCTAAAAGCAAAAATGAAATGGCAAATATAATTTTGTCCCTCTTTAAATTAAAGGAATTCCGCCGCAATTTATTCGCTAAATCTAAATCTAAACAAAATATACAAGAGAAAAGAAAGAAAAAAAATATTTTCTTAGAAAACAATAAGCTTATTGTGATTGCAAAAGAATATACCGTGAAAAAACAGAGGCTGTTGAGCGTATTCACATTGCTAAAATATTTAGAAATGTAATCGTTTAGAAGTGTACCATATACACGGAAATATGCATACAAATATTACTGCCGTAAGAAAACTGAAGATGTTTGGTTAAGCATCCTATCTAGATTCCCATTGTTAATTTTTGTTAATTCGCCAAGGTTTTTTTTTTTTTTAAGAACACACACACACGCACAATATACAGTATATAATATAGTATGTATTATCAAAATACCTTTTGTAATTTATTTTTTATTCATTTAGGGCTCACGAATACGGACGAAACAGTCTAATAAAATACAAAGATAGACAAAATTCAGGAAAACTATAAAAATGTGCAGTATGTATAAACGCCCCCTTATTTAAATATAAGAGAGATGAATTTATAAAGTTGTTTGTGTGCACATTTATGTCTTTTCCTTCTAATTATATTTCACGATTCTTCAAAAATATCGCTATCAGAATTATATATTTATAACATTACATATTTTTTTTCATATTTTGTAAAAATTTGCATTAATTTTCATTTTAAATAATTTTGAAATGAAACAAAATAATCTTCCTTATGCAGAAATGCTTTTAATTGTTTCCTGGAGAAAATTTAGAAAAAACATGATATACGAGAAAGCTTTGTAATAATAAGCATAAAAGTTTTCAGAATTAAAAATAATTAATTGAAATGTAATCTATCTTCTCAAAATACTTCTTAAGAACTTGATATCCGTATACATTTATTCTGTCACTTGCTTTATTTTTAATATTTAAGTTTTCTTTGAATAGTACTTAAGATACATTAATTTTCCATTTAATTAAATACTTTATCATTCCATTTTGTTTTCTTTATCAGACTTCAATGAACATAAAAGATTAAAGCGACTTAGAATAATTTTAAATGAAACATAAAAATACTTGTGTTGTTTATGCAAATTTAGGCATTTCATGTAAATCAATTTCAGTGGTATTTAAATATAAATTTCGTTATTGTTCGTTTAATATTCAATTACCACTGACAAAAACTTAATAAATGATTTTTAACTAACTATGCATTTCTATTTTTTTCTTTTCTATTCAAAGGGTCGATTACTCTTTTATTGTGACATTCATAATTAATCTACTTCTTTAAAGTATGGAAAATGAATACTTTTGATAAAGAATTTTAAATCTACTGCCTAAGTAGTAATGAAGTGTCTTTCTAATTTGTTAAATACCTGTAAACATTTATTTCACCACTGGTGACAATAGATTGTAATACTTAGACTGTTTTTCTTAATGTGAATGTTTGTTGTTTACGGTTCAGTTTATTTGAGATGAACGAAAGAAAACATTATGCATTTACGCTCACATGTTGTTAATCTATTCCTTTTAATAAAACCGTATCTGAGGTATCATATGAAATTTCAAGATATATGAAAGAATGCTGATTGTGAACAAATTATTCCAGAATTTTTAAAGATAAATTATAAACAAAAAGAAATAATATACTAAATTAAAATTATGTACATTTATTTAACCCTTTTAATTTTATTTAAAAACAGGTATATTTCAAAAGTACATAGTTAGGCAAGGTTTGAAAGCTTGTTATTCTAAAAATTCTAAAACTCATCTGAACAAGACTTTAAAGAAGTACTAGAGCGATTATCTTCTGAATAATTAATTTTGAAAACGAAATATGGAATAAAAGATATTTTATACGCCACTGAAGGCAACGATAGAAAAAAAAAGTTTAAAAAGAATGAGATATAAAACACAATAAAAAAGTGCATCTAATGATCATAGTTATGTAACCTGTATGATTATTGGAAACTCTTCACTAAGTATTATAATATTTTTAAATATTTTCAAGTGCATCCTTATGTTTAAAAAGCTTCAGTAAAATTTGAAGGTGAGGCATTTCTTGATTTCTGTCCTCACTGCAAATTCTATTATCTAATTTATACTCTTAGATAGTTCATATAGAGAAGACCCTTTAGGTGTTTTTATGCGTTGAAATGTATTCATTTCCATAAGCAAAATTACCCACATTTCGGCCCTTATAATATTATCAACCATTTCAATGTGTTTGGATATACTGCAAAAAGAAAAAAGGCAAATGTTCTTTAATCTATGAAAATATAATATAACCAAAAACGAAAAATACAATAATCTTTTTCGAATTACTCACAATTCCGAATGTGTTTTTTACCTTTAGAAACTAGAGAAATCATTATATTTAAAAAAACAATGTTTCAGAGTATTTTACAGTGTATTAATCAGTTTTCTTAACCTGTAATATACAGGGTGTCCGACAAAATTGCTTCTTATTGTTCTTTAAAATAATTAAAGAAACATAGTTCCTAAAATTTCTCTTATATGGCGCTATTTCTGCAAAGTTACCGAAGAGGTAGAATGCCTTCATACATAACAGTGGCGAAAAACACACAGTGCGTATGCACAGTTTTTGTCCAAACTATGGTAATCCACATTCCAGAACTTAACAATACTCGTTTTCATCAGTTTGATTAAACGAATGAGATTAATCAACAAACATTAGTTTGACAATAATAGAAAGCTCGGCAAGTTGATTGGCGATTCGTTTTTTTTTTTTTTTTTTACAAAATCGTATCGACCAATCGAACTTTTTCGCCGTATATCGCTATTACCTTACAGAGGTATCCTATAAATCTTGGCGAGTTTCCTAGTATCAGCAAACTAATGTTTGTTGAATTTTCTCACACGTCTAATCGAATTCATAAAGAGGAGTATTTTTAAGTTCTGGAATGCGGGTTGCCATAGTTTGGACAAAAACTGCGCATACGCTCTATACATGTTTCGCCCCTGTTATCTATAAAGGCATTCTACTTCTTTAGTAGCTTTGCAGGAGTAACGCCACCTATGAGAAATTTTTGAAAGTAGATTTTTATTTTTTTTAAAATAAAATTTTCAGTCCTAAGAAGCATTTCCATCTAAACCGCACTCTCGTACGCCAATTGCTTAATTTTTTTATTGAATCTTAAAATATGAAAAGGCATTTTCGGACACTTTCAGATACTATCAATTATCAAGTAAATATTATCATGATAAACAAACACATTTTAAAGACAAACATGATAATTTAACAATGTTAATTTTAATATAATATATAGTTTTCCTTGCTTGTATAAATTCAGTTACGAGCTGAAAATATTTAATTGAGAATTGATAGCATCCTAAAAAACGACATTCCAATTGGAGAAAACTTATTAATTCACTATAAGTACTATTCGGAAACGTTTCCGAAAATCACTAAGCAAAAAATTTTTGCATTTATAAATGATTTTCTTAGATCTCGAACATATTTTGGTTTCTGCAGTTTCGAAAAACATAGAGCGCATTCTGAAGTCGTGGTAACTAAAACAAGATATTATTGTTTATTTTATATTATACTTTCTTACATTAAGAAACAATTGACTTTTTTCACAGTGCATATCAGTCGCTTGACTATGTGATAAGCTTAGGAGAAAACAATACTTGCCCTTTATTTTTGCATGTTATGTTATGCAATTGAATTTAGATTTAAAGCGTAAAATTAACTTGTCTTTAATGCATGTGTATTTGTTAGAGAAAACAAGTCTCAAATATGTTTTTTGGTAACGAAACGTACAATAAATATTATATACACATCAGTCATCTTCATAGCAACTTATAAAAAATGTTAATGAAAAATTGGCGTACTATAGAACCATTTTATCAATTTAATGTATTTAAATGGCTAGGAACTAAGTATAATCGACCTACAGTTGATAACGACGTATAATATAGAAAAAAATATTTATTGTTTTGATGATTTACTAATTTTAAGTTATACTAGACATATATTTTTGCAAGAATTTTAGCATTGTATGCAGGATAACATTCTCATTACTCAGCCATGATATTTAATATATTTAATGCATATAAGATTTTAAAACACATAAGATTTTTAAAACACATAAGATTCAAAATAAATTGAAATTTTATCTAATGAAAAGTTAGGTTCTCTAAATAATAATAAGTATACAAATATTTTGTGAAAGTTTTAAAATTGGAAAAGATTCAAAAACATAAATGTTAAACATATTTTAAAAACATTAACTGAAGGATAAAACTTTTTAGCCGTTTCATATGCATGATTTTTTACATAAGGTGATGCATTTCCATAAATATTTAAAAAAGTATTTTCTCTAAATTCTGAGCAAAAACAATATAAATAACCGTTTTAAATACAATATTTTAAAATCGAACAATCCCTATTCCATACATGACGTATCTGATGTTCTTTTCACCACAACTTTTGCTCTATTACAGTTTTGTAAACTAATTTAATTTAAAATATTATAAAATAACTAAATTTTATTGCAATTTTTTAGTTGATTTAAAATTATATGACATCTTCGAAGATTTTCATAATATATATAGTTTTTTATTTAATAAATAATAATTTTTATTTTCTTCTAAATATACAATTTTTTCGTGTGTACTATTTGAATGTTGTTTTTTTTAAAAATACTTTCATATAGCTTACTTTGTCTCTTTCTCTATTTTTCGGTATTTTTATAGATACTATTTATATTTAAGTCTATAGCTACTTAACTTTAGTGATTATTTACACACAGTCTTTAATACACATAAATAATGGAATCTGGTTTATTAGTATCTGTGTACAATACATTAACGTTCTATTCTGTTAAAGGACTAGAAACTGTACAACTGACACTTTCAATGGAGACAACGACACATTCTGAGTTATACAGCCATAAATATCCAAACTTTGAAGACAGCTGCATATGAACTTTACGAAACACCCCTCAAAGTTGATGATCGAAAACAGGAAGCTGTATGGGCATAAAGGATGAAACCGCATAATAGATATTTATAATAATAAATTTGCTGTGCTATAGGATTAACTAAATGTAGAAAGATTGATAATATTTAGAATAACTTAGTTTATATGCATGCATAAGAAATAACGAAACTTTCCTTAATGTTTTAAAGAGCTTGTATTATTAAGTAGATTAAGAGATTAGTAGTATTAAGAGATTATTTAAATTATTCACAAAAACAACCATGTCAAAAATAAGGTTTATTTCATACATTATTTAATTTAATTTCAATTTAAATACGTTGTATAACAGAAGTTGCATATTATTATACAAAATAACATGTATATATTAGAAAATTAATTGAAAGAAAAAAAGTATTTGAATCTATACAAAAATATCAAAGTGCTTTAGTTTTAATGATAAACATTTACAGGTTTCATAAATGAGGCGTTTAGCACGACATTTGTGTGTGAAAAATAAAATTGAAGTATCAAAGCACTGTATATTATGTCATCTATTGAATTTTACTATTTTCGAAATTTATAAAGTGATAGACCCAGTTTAGCATATGTCGCAACGTAACTTGGATATCAAGTTGCATGTGGATACATGGCACATGTGGCCACATGTCCATATCATGTCGCTTTGTCAAACCGGGCAGTGCCAACTTAATCATCTCTGCTCTAGCACTGGCATAATGGCCTAAAAATGTTTGACAAAAATTTATAGAAATTTTAGAAAGTATTTTACTCGAAAACACAGCTGGCGAGGTTTATCCACATTCGTTTTAAACTCCTCAAGTTGTTCAACTTATTTAATTTTTAAATAATGTAATTAAAACATTTTACGAAAAATTACACATATGCTTGAATAGTTCGATTATTCTAAACATATATTTGATAAATCTTTAAATAATATATTAAAACTATATTTAACAAATAAGTTGCATAAAATTATTATTATGGCCATAATATTAATGTACATTACGTAAATTAATATCTTCATACATATTCGAATTAAATATTTTGAGAATTCTACCAAATTTAAAAACATAAAATAAATATATATTTTTTTTTCATAATATAGTCTAAGAATTCAAACTAATGATAAAGCACCAGAACTTACTAGTTAATGGGTATTTCGTGCTATCGTAAAAATTTCGCATTAACAGAAGTATATTGAACTACTCTTTTAAACAATCTTCAACATCAAACGTGTTTTGTAATAGGTCTGGGCAGCAACATTAGTTGATTAATATGCAGTACTATTTCTAAAACAGTTCTGTGTTTCGACTCATGAAAAATTCTATTTTTTTAGAATTTGAACAGTTTTTAAAATCAGTTATGGTACTAGCATAAAAATTATTTAAAAACTAAAAATAATAATAAATATAACAAATGTATGTTTACTAAATAATTAGTTCATTTAATATTCTATTTTCTTAGTATTCTATTCTAATCCTACTCATATAAATATATGAGTCTGTGTTCATGTGTGTATGAGTCAGATGGAGAGAAACAGAGAAAGAGGGGGAGGGGGGCGAGGGAGAGAGGATATTTCCCTGCAATAATGATAAAAATATCCACTTGCTGATGAATGGACCACAAGGACAACCATTGCTGTTTTAATTTCCTGTATTTCGTTAATTATGAAATATTGAAAAATATTTTTATAACCTTATCGATGAAACTGAATATATCATATTATAATTAAAAGGAAGAACATAATAAAAGCATAAACTTTATACAAAGATTGAAAGACAAAAACATGTTTATATATATATATATATATATATATATATATATATATATATATATATATATATATATATATACAGGGTGTTCTAGAAAGGACTCCCCAACTTTGAAATGACATAACTTCGAAACAGTGAGAGATAGAAATGTGAAACAAGTTGAATGTTAAACAGATAGGTCTGGAATTTGTTATACACGAATTTGAAAAAAATAGTTCCAATATTGGATAATAGGTGGCAGCACAAGCACATGGAACTTTAAATGGTACTCAGAAGTACAGAAATTTCATTCGTGCGTCTGTTTCATTGCTGGCACGTGTAAAAAAGTTGTATAGAATTAGATAATAATTCGGAATTCCAGAATATCATACCGTATTCCTTGGAACAACGAATTTTTATTGTACTTGAATACCATCGATTAAATCGAAGTCCGACGATGACAAAGCGAAGTTTTCAAACAAAATTTAATGTTAAAAAAGGTCCATACTTGAAAACAATTCGCAATTTATTCAACAAGTTTGAACGGACGGGCAGTGTGGCCGATGATTTAGGCGGAAATGTGGGATGCAGTCGATCAGTCATGACAACTGAAAATGTGCAAGCAGTCGAAGAATTTGTTAGACGTTGTCCTCGAAAATCCATAAGGCGAGTCGATGCTGAAGCAGGATTGTCAAACACCACTACGCACAGTATAATGCGAAAAGGCCTGAAGCTGTTTCCCTATAAAATACAGTGCCATCAAGCGATCACAAATACAGCTCTACAACAAAAGAGAAGTTTTTGCAAATGAGTTACTGCAGATGATTGATGAAATTAAAATTGATGTCGGTCATGTATGGTTCACCGATGAGGCCCATTTTCATTTAGAGGGAAATGTGAACAAACAAAACTGGCGAATATGGGGCACTGAAAACCCGTTTGTGTGTCTTTCAAAACCACTGCACTCAGCAAAAATTACACTGTGGGCAGGACTGTCCAGTAAAGGAATCATTGGGCCCTTTTTCAGGGGGGAAACGATTAACGCATCTCGATATATTGAAATTTTACAGCAGTTTATTGGAACATTTCAAGCTCTAGAGGATGCACCAGAGATTTCATGGTTTATGCAGGATGGCGTCCGACCGCACCGTACTACTACCGTGTTTGAGTTCCTCGAGGAATATGTCAGTGAGAGAGTCATTGCTTTAAATTATCTCAAAGTGACAGGTATTGGTATGGATTGGCCACCATATTCCCCGGATCTGAAACCATGCGACTTCTTTTTGTGGGGTTACTTGAAGGACGCTGTTTATTCTAAGAAGCCCCAAACTTTGGAACAGCTTGAACAATTCATCTGTGAGGCATGTGCGTCCATTTCAATAGAAGTATTGCAACAAGTGATTTTGCACTTTACCGTTAGGTTGCGTCATGTTGTTGCTGAAAAAGTTAACCATATCGAAACCATTGTAATGTGATTTTTATCTCAGTTCAAACAGCTCACTTTCAGGAACTATTTCAAAGACACAGCTTTGTGATTGCAACGCCCTCTCGTGTCCAATATTGGAACTATTTTTTAAATTGATGTATAAAAAATTCCAGACCTATCTGTCTAACATTCAACTTGTTTCACATTTCTATCTCTCACTGTTTCGAAGTTATGTCATTTCAAAGTTGAGGAGTCCTTTCTAGAACACCCTGTATGTATATTCCTAAATATTTTTTGTTGGTTACATAAACTAATATATGAAAATTGAATTTGTCTTGTAAACAATCATCACCTATAAAATATTGAGGTGTAAAATTATTCAAATTATGTAATAACAAGAAGAAAAGTTTTAATTAATATTAATTATAAGATTATTTTTGCTAATAATTGGTTACGAAATTTAGTTCTGATGTTTAAAATTAAAAATAAAAGCTTTTTATATAATTATTCATTTAATAAGATTATTTCTTAGATACAGAATTTACATTCCACTGACTATCCAGTCATGACAAATCAAAATACTAATACATGATACTCCAAAAATATCTTATATATTCTACAAATCCTAGCGGAAAATATGTCTTACTGTACTTTTTGTTCAAAATATGGTTGCATTCGTCATAGTCAAAAAAGTTGGCGTATAAAAGAATATTGACAAATAGTTCTGACAGAATATCCTTTTCTTTATTGACAAATGCTTCAGTATTAGACATCAGAAAATATATAGTTTCTCTAGAAGAACTTTATATTTTTAACCAAACATTTTATTTATATACCAGTAATATAATTTGAACAATTCAGTTTCCACATCTCAAATAATGCACTTTTAAGTCTGTTCTCGTTCACTGTAAGAATAATTTCACTTTATCTCCCTAATAAAATAACTTTACAAAAGTTATAGATATGTAGCATTTTCAAAATAGTATGTAGTTTTGGCACTTCATTTTATTTAAAGAATCAAATATTTGTGTTGAAAATGCGAACTGAATTTAGATGTGGAAGGAATAGTAACTTTTATAATTGTATCTTTAAAAAAGATTTGTTTGTTTGTAGGTAAATATATTTAATTTACATATACGTGTTGTATATTAAATATATTGTTTATAGAGAAGCGAATCGCAAACATATTATTTTAGTCTTTATTTTCTATTCATTATATTTCATTATTCATACTATCATACATATATTTGAAAAAAACAATTTTATATTGTTAGAATACAATAAAAATATGTTTAATAAATTAACATAAAAAAGAAAGATAAAAAAAATCATTTAAATGTTGTCTGTAATAAAAAGCAGTTTGTAAATAAAAGAATAAATGCAATAGAAATGACCTGTAGATAAGTAGTGAGTCGTAGATTATTTTCGCTTGTGCATAAAACTTTGCACGATAATCGGGAATTTATGGTTAGTGAGTGTAATATAGTCACGCCATTATCGATGCGAACTGCACCTATGGTAGAAATGTCATTAAATGAGGTGAAAAGTAATCCCAGTACCAGCACATGCATTTTTGCAACTTTGTTAAAGATCTAACGTTGCTATGGTTTGGCACAATGAGACAGTGCACCTCTTTCATTGCAAAAGGATGCAGTTACTGTGCTGTGGGGATTAATCTTTACGTCAATATTTTGAGAAGTGGTTTCCACAAAACTGTTAAGAAGTAGTGTATTTTCAGCCTCAAGCTTTTTTTAATCATATTCTATCTATATAGTGTTGAAGAGTGGGCTTCAATGCATCGAAACGCTTTGGTCTCCCTTCGTTACAACTGATTTCGTCTTAAACGTATGGTCACGAATAATTGGAGAGCACTTAGCTACGGGTAGACACATCCATTGTTCTTACCATCCCCAAATAAGAACGCTAAGTTCTGAATTATTTTTAATGTCATCATTGTCTAGCACCTATGTGGCAAAATATGTTTTTTTTTGTTTTTTTTTAACAAGATTGTGAGTTTTTGCACATGCATTTTTGAACTGATTGATTGGAAAGACCTACGATATGTCCCACCGACAACCCCTTGATTTTGCAGAGCATTAAACGCTGCGGGGGATTTTAAAAGTATGGTTTACGAATTGCTTTTAGCCACAGAAATTGATCTTTCAGCAGGGCATCCCAGAGAAGCTGCAGAGATCGCAGAATATATGTTATTCCACAGTATCTGATTTACGCGAAAAAGAAAAAAAATAAATTTTGTTTGTTTAATTTTTTATTTTAATTCAACTGTTCTTTATAAAAAAGGTATTTGTTTTGGACGCTGGTTTTATCACTAATACTTAAACTAATTATGTAAATAATTTTTCTGTATAATAAATATCCAAATTCATCCACATTTGCTCTATAACGTAGTATTAAACACTTAAAAAGATTACAGGATTGAGAAAAATTTTTTCGTTACATTTATTTACGTAATATATGATGACAGGACTTAAGAAGATCAGCAAGCAATTTTTACTAACTCTGATAATATCTTGAAAGTTTTATTTTTACAGTATCTGACAATCAGTATGCTTTAGATATTAGAGATACAGTAATGCTTATGGATTATTCTTTAAGGATCTTTTATGAAACCAATAAATATATTCATATAGTGGTACAAATAAAAAATTAATTTTTGTTTTGTTAAATCCGAATTTTTTATTAGTCAGAAAATTTATTTTGATTAATTACTGTGAGACACCACTTTTATGCATCTCATGCCTTTCGCAGCACTTTTCTTAAACGTGACAGGATTCTACGATTCTATGCCTATAGGGTTAATTTTGGTAATATATACCTCCCCTAAACGTTACAACAACCCAACTCAAGCTTCCCGGGTTACAGGATGTTTTACGCAGTGTACAATAACTTTTAATTGCATAATCTAATAGCTTTTCATATTTAATCTAAATATTTTAGATTGCACACCAATTAATCCGAAGAAGTTATATAAAAATGTTAATTATACATTTCATTAATATATTTTTAATTTACTCAAAACGGTACTAATTTCGAATTAGCCGCGTGCTGGAGTATAATTGCCACAGAAATCGCCAAAGATTTCAGCAATTTTATCAACTTTTTTTTTTTTTTTACTATGAGTTTTTATGTGTTTAAGCGCAGAGGTCGACTAAACATATGTTAAATTTCTGTTTTATTTATATAATTATTTTTAGTGATGTTTTAATTTTGTGATGGAAAACTAAAATAAAAAAATTCTGATCTGTTTACATGGTTCAAAACATTACAAACGTGTTACGCTTATGGAATTCCATTAATTTAATCGTGTGAATTAAATAAAATCCTATTTGACTTTTTTTATATAAAATCATAAAACTCATTAAACTTAGATACAGTTTACAACCAAATTGCATCGGTAAGTTCATTTTTGTTTATTCGTTACTGTAAAGATTAAAATTGTGCATTTCTTAGAAGTCAATAATTTTGCATTGAACAGAAAATTGATTGCGTAACCGTTAGGACCGTCTTTATGACTTCAGCATTTAAAAAGAGTGACAGGGGTGGATTGATTTTCCATTATTGATAATTATGAAACATCTCGGACTTTTTCAAATATTACATACATTTCGAAATATGTTCGGAATATTCATTAACCACTTCGTCTCGAGCGTCACGTGTACGTGATGCATAAGATGCTGAGAATCATTGGCCAATTTATGAATCATGGAATTATGAATCATTGGCCAATCCAGCCAGATTTTTTTTTAAGTTTTTGTTTTTTCAATCAAATAAACTCTAAAATTAAAGTAGGCAATTTTTTTTTAAGTGATGGTGACAGAGTATAAATTCTGTAGAAAGCGCTCATCGCGAAAGTGGTTAAAAATGAAATTCATTTTACAGATAGAAAACATTTTTAATTTTGCAGCAATAATCAAGAGATATCATGCGAATATATATTTTAGCATTAGCAACTAATAAACAGTGTAATAAACCATCTGACAAATTTTGGAAATTCTGCCACATTCTGTAGAAATGACATAAATTTAAATTACCTTTGTGAATACACAATATAAATAACTCAGAAATAAAGGCCGTGAAATATGTATAATCATTGTTATTCAAACGGAGACACATGGACAAAATTTATAAATCATTTTAAGGTTGGTGACGGTGTGAAATGCAATCCTAATTAGTGCACTGACATAGGCATGGTCTTAACAGGAACAACCGAAAATAGCTGTCTTATCCTAACAATGATTTATGGCTCCTTGAAAACAGATGTTCGCGGAATTACAATGTACGTATTACCTTACAACATACTGTTTTCACTTTGTATATTAATAACAATTGTTTATACTTTTAACATTCGTGGCATTGTTCAGATTTCTTAAAGGAATGAATGCGCACACATCAATTATTTTAATTAAGAGATGTGTTATAACATTCATTATTGTTTTTTTAGCTGTCATATTTGTGTATAAACGTTTTTGCCTTTTCTAAAATGCAGCGAAACTACAATAATTCGATTTTTAGTTTTCCGGACCGACATAAGTAAAGAAAATAAGAGCGAAAAATAATGCATCACGCATATATTATGAAAACCTTTCCAACACTAAAAGAATATTATTTAAAAAATTCATTTCTCAAACAATGAAATGAAAAAGCTAAAGATGAAATTTAAATAAAATGAACTGCAAGCGATTTTTAACTAAACAGATTATAATGTAACGGAATAACTTTTGTGTGTCCCTGTAAACAAACTATAAATGTCTCACACTTCATTTTTCTTTGAAGGCAGAAGCAAGACAATTGTTTCTTCCTCCTCCTTGCTTCTTTCCATGGCTTCGAGAGTCTTGCTCCTGCCTTCAAAGTAGTAACACGTCATCTTTGCGCCTGACAAAGGAAGGCAAAGTTTTTTCGAAAGACTTAGCAGAATACTTATTTGTTGGTGTTTTTAAGAAGTTTTTATGCTTTTATTTTTTGTAAAATAGAAATAGAGACAGATTTATCGTTATTAACAAAATGATGGTAATATTTAGTAAATCATTTGGCAAAATTACGATTCATGTTTAAACATTTATTTTTTAAAAAAGGCGTTAAAAGATATCGTAGAAAGTCTTTACTTATACGCCTTAAATTCACATTTCGTTTATATGTTGAATTAATCCGTATAATTAATCCGTATTAATTAAACTGCTCAAACGATGGGGAAAATGTATATATTTCACCGACAAACAAATTTATTTCGGTCATTGATAATTATTAAATAATGAATAATGTTTCCCTGTTGTACACTGATAACGAAAGCTATTAACGCTATCTTACCAAATCATTATTCATTTTTGTAATTCCGTCGACAGCATATTTCAAAGATTACGTGGTACACAATTTTGGATTTCTTTCGTTTTCTGTTTTACTATAGGCTTATCTAAAACAAATTTTGTTTGTAAAGATCAGTTGGATTGTTTGCAAATTTAACTGTTCACACAATATACAAAATGAACTTTGTTGTGGTGACTATTGATAGAATAGAAGGTTTAAAATGCAATATACAAAACAATAAATACAGAGGGTAGTGTTAAAATTAAAAAAAAAATGTAACGATATATAGATTAAAATGTCTGCAAAGGACATCTTCTATCGCATTTTGGCAATGATTTCTAATTAATCTATAATGGATAATTATGTAATTTGAAACATATATTACAAATATTTTTTTATAATTCTAAAACACACCAAACGATATTTGAAACAGGATACAGAAAATCAAAGATTGTCTTAAATGTTGCTTTTTCAAGTGCATTTCTTAATACTAAATGTTTCCTAAGATGTGGAAATCATTTTCCGTAACATGCATTATTCTATTTCGAATAATATACTTTTTAATTAAAATATAAATAAAACCGGATTTAACAATAATTAACGCAATGACGGTATTTTTAATAATTCAATATTCGATGATACTTTTCACGCGCTACACTAATTGTTTAAAAGATTCGCTAAGCGATATAACAGAAATATTTAAAGTACCCACTGAGAAGAGAATAAATTAGGAGTTTGTTTACAGTTTTCAGTATTAATAGTATTAACATAGCACTCATTTACTTAATATTCATTTCATTTACTGACAAGCAAATTAATTTCACCAATTAATAAATTAAGACTATTGCAAAATTTCAATATGTTGTGCACTGATAAACTAACGTATTACGCTAATTCAACAGCTTATTATTAATTTTTGTAATAAAAAACAAGAAATAAAACTCATTTCTCTGTGCATTTCAAAGATAACGTTGGTAGCATAAATAGTTTTTGATTAGTTTATTTTTATGCTTCGCTGTATTTTACTCCGATAAATTTTGTTTGGGATGATCGGACAGTTTCTTTGTTTGTTTGAACATTTGCCATAATATCCAAACTGAAATATGCTGTGACAATTAAGTATACGTATTTTCAAAATAGAAAATGCAAAACATTGAACAGCGAGAGAAATATAAAATTGAAATGATGTAACAATAAAATATTACAAATTATACAAATATACAAAAACTATACAAATATTTTATACTGTTTCAGTGGTAATGTAAAGTAAGCAATAACGTGTAAATATTTAGCGCGAGACATACATAAAAAAACTGTATAATTTTGAAACACATCACACGATACATGAAGAAAACCGAGAAAATTAAATCGTGTCACATTATTTAAATTTTTATTTGTATATTTTTTTTCTCTAAAAGATTCCTATTACGCTGAAATTATATTTCCGGACGCATGCATTTTAATTAATGTATTGATAAAGCTTAATTTATAGTTAATTAACAAATTTATAGTAGTGTTTTATAATCCCATTTCCGCAGTCACGTTTCATGTGTGGAACTAATTTTTTCAGAGACACGCTAAGCGACATAAAAAGAAGCATTAACTTATCCACTCGAAAAGGCATAAATTCAAATTTCGTTGCAGATGTTCAACAAGTTGAATTTTAATACATATTAATTAAACTGTCCAAACGATGAAATAAATTTGTGTCATTCACTGGCACGCAAACTAATTTCTGTCGTTGATGCCTCATGCTGATGAAAATTGACGAAATTTTCCCTGTTGTGCACTGATAATGTAATATTTAACGCTAACTAAACAACTTATTACTCATTTGGAATCCCTTTTCGTTAATTAAAATCCTTCATCTATTTTCTTTAAAGATTAGGAGAACAGTATAGATTGATTCGAATTGTTTAATTTTAAATTTCAAAGTGAATTTCTCTCACAAATTTTGTTTGTAGTAATCGGATGGTTAGTTTGAAGAAATTATTATTTGCCATACACATATACATAAACACACAATATACAAAACATAACATGTTGTGATTACTAAGAGTGAAACTTTTAAAATAAGAAATACAAAACATTAAAGAGAGGTGAATGTTCTAAAATTTAAAAAAAATAAAGAAAAATCATGCGTCAAGCTTAGATTATAAAACAATTTTAAATACTTCCAGAATATTTTAACAAAACTTCGCTAATAGATGCAACATTACAATATTATATAGGAATGACAAACATTAATTTTAAAACGAGAATAAAAGAACATATGGCAGATATAATATATGACTGAAGAACTACTGCCTTAGCTAGACTACATTGAATAGAGCCTTTGCAGATTAATTTCACGAATGGTAAAATAATTTTTCCATCAGAAGTTTATTTCCCATCCATTATCCGTGAATCATTAGAAATATATTTGCGAAACGAGAACATTTGCAACGAATCAGCTTCTTTTCAATTTCCTAAATTTGCTACGCGATGATTTACAAATTAAAACAGAAATAGAATTATAATTTTCACGTTTTCAAGTTTGACCAATTTAAGCACCTGCTTACATTGGACATGTGAGCTCGTGATTTATGTTTATCATTTTCAAAAACTTTGCGAGAATATTTTATTTATTATTTTGATCTGAAGAAGTCGCCGTTTGAGCGCATAAAACATATGTAATGTATATTAAAAGTATTTTTAAGCCTTTTATGTTATGTTTTTATCACTTTAAGCAGTAATTACACTTTAATTTTACGGTAACAAGTGGCTTTATTATATTATTTGTAAAACTTCGCTGTTTAAAAAAGTAAATAAGATACCTAAGCGAACAATTTCGAAAGCGCATAACCTATTTGAAAACAAAATGTCAACAATTACCGTTCATAGCGGGAAATATACAGCAATTATTTTGTACAATTCAGTATTTCATCTATATATTTGTATATATTCTTCATACAAATCTAACATTTAGTTTAATAAAAAAATGCATAAAATATTGAATAGACCCCGTCACAATTTCTACCAATGCAGGATTTTATATCATATAATAGCTAAAATTTAATTCAGCAAAAACACGCTTAAATGCACTGAAATCACACATCCAAAAATTATCATCCATAGAAGGTCATGTATCCAGTTTTTTTGCGTTGTCCTGTATATGATTTTATTTCTATTTTACAAAAAAACTCATAGAATATTCATCTTACTTTTGCTTGAAAATTCATAACTCAATTAAAAAACACCTTTAAGCAATTCACGATCATACTCAGTAATGCTTACGAATTATTTTGTGTAGCTTTGTATATTATCTATTGCATTTATACACATCATCTAGTATGGTAAAAATTAGTTAAACTTGAAAACTCAACCCATAACTGAAAACGTACATCTAGAAATTATCGCTAATAGACAATACTTCGGATACAGTACCGTATCCGAAATATTTTGTGTGTCCCTGTAAATGAAAGATAAACGCTATGCACATCATATTCTACAGCAAGTATCTTGTAGTAAAAATCAGGAATGTACATAAATTTCATTATATTTAAAATAGTGTAATGTAATTTAAATACGCGGAAAATTTTCCCTCGTAAAAACATAATGTAACGGAATTCTTTGGTGTAGTTCTCTAAAGGAATAATAAATGTTTTGCTCTCCATATACTACATAATGCATGTATTAGCGTACTTAGTAAATACATATTAATTTCATTCTATTTGAAATGGTGTAACATCATTAAAATGCACTCGTCTCAAACTTTTCCCATTGGCCGTAATATAACGGAATACATTTAACTGTCCCCTTAATCGAACTATAACTGCTACACACTTACTTTCAGTTGAGACCGTACTATACCAATAGGCAATAACATATAAATATTACAGGGCAATCCGTGTGTATTTACGAGAGTTTAGAGGATAGACAGACAGAGATATAAACCGAAGTCAGAAACAATGTTGGAAAGTATGAAAAAGATGTAAAAAAGTATCTATAAAAAAATACCAAAATATTTTTGCCATTCAATTTTAACAATGATTTCAAAGTTAAATTGGAAGGAACTTCAAATTTACATTAAACTGGAACCTGAAAATAAAAAATAATGTTTAATATCTAGTCAAATAAAAATTGAATAGCGCTTAACTTCTAAAACGAGAGATTTTCATGACAATAACCGCATTCATGTTGCTTGTTTAATAGATTTATTAATTTAAAAAAGTACCACTTTTTCTGAATATTATTATTCGTCTTAATTAATATGTCATTAGGTAAATCGATTATTACTATTCAGAAATATTAGTACGTATCTAAAATATAAAAACAAAAATAATCTAAATTCGTAACAGTGATTCTTTTGATATTAACACTTTACTATCCATACGTTTATTATTCGAAAATTCAGCATATCAAACATACTTTGTAAATTTAAAGTGAACCTAAAATATATTGTACACGTACAGAAGTATTTGCATATACAGAAGTATTTGCTTATAATTTAGATAACATTTGCGAAAATGATGACATGAAATATCATTAATCTAATACATTGAACTTTGTACAATAATCAGTTACATGTATTTTTTCAGCTTAATATTAATCATTCATATAGTTACTTCTACGTATAAACCTACTAGGAATTTGAATCCTTAGACTACAATAGATTATCCTATTCAACATGAGAAAGTGGGCAGTGCCAAAACAGACGTAAGGGGGTGATGGCTGAGAATTAATGATGTCCACCTACTCTTTCTCATACATCACTAAGAGGAGCGAACGAATAGAGAACCCTTTCTATTAAGCTTGACTAATAACAAAGGGGAATGATTTTCTCGAACTAATCTGAAATCATGTAGCATTACACTCTTTGAATCATTGAAGAACATTGTGATTGGTAGCTGGTTACTTGAACTACAACGTATTTATTTGTAAAGTTTGTAATGGCAAAGGTATGATATATTTAGCAGACCTCCATGTGATACTACAGAAAATTAATTCGGCGTTTATCGCTGAGAAAAAAAAAGTTTAATTTAGACTGAATAGGACAACTGATGGGGCGAAAAAGCAGAACAGCATCCTTGGCTTTTCACTTTAAATACTGTTATATTGTTTTATGTTTACTAATTTTTTTTTCTTCAGAAGAATAAAATTCGTGAAAGAAAAATATTTAATATCTATAACTGAAGTTTCATCGAAAATTAATGTTTACTTAATTATAAAATGCTCGTATTGAATTTCTGATTAGTAAGCTGCATCAAATATTAACTTACGGACAGATTCAGCTTTAAAAAAGAAAAAAACAACGTGAAAATGGGAAAGCGGTAATAAGGGAAGAAAATACAAAATTTTATAAATAACAAAACCTGTCTATAAAGGAATTTTGTTACTACGCAACGTTACTTCTCAGTAGAAAAAAATCTTAGTAAAATTTAAAACAATTACAATATAATTTATAAAGCAATGGAACCTGCGAAAACTAAATCCATGTATAACGGAATTCTGAATTCGAATACAAAAATTGCATGTTTCATTTCCATAAAAATAATATTATATAATTATATATGCTAAAATGTAAAACCTGTTTAAAACAAAATTTTTCTACGGTTTCTATTCCGTCTCAGCTGTGCATACACACACACATATATATTATTTATTTATTTATTTATAGAGATATGGTATTTCGTTGAATATTGTCAACATTAAGCATAGAAATGACAATATTAAGCCTTTTTTATAAAATATCGAAAAATCTCCAAAAAAGTGAAGAGAAGAAGAGATCCAAAAAATAAACTATGATTCAATGTAATTAATAAAAATATATGCAATAGGTGTAATATCTATGTAGTAGATAACAAACTAAATAATACTCAACCCACCTGTAAAATAAAGAGTGGAAAGGATTAAATAAGATTTTTAAAATGTTATCATTGCTCATAACTAGGAAATGTTCAATAATTGGCAAAATAAAAAAGAGTAATAATAAGAAAAAAGGAAGGGCCTAGAGCTGCCATCTAGCATTAAATAAAAAATGAAAAGCTGAACCTGCAATCTAATTTTTAAAAAGATGAGCTTTTGCTTAAGATAAATTTCAGACAATGTAAATTAAGATATACATATATATGAATATTGAAGCAGATTAATGTAGTAGTAAACAATATTTAAAATTAGAAAGTATATACTTAATAGTTATATATACGTAGAAATACCGGGTCGTACGAATCCTGTCTATAACTGAATCCTAGATATAGCATTAAATAAGTAATAATTGGACAAATAAATATATAAATTACTGATTAAATGGATAAATGACTTAGTAAATGTTTTATGTTTAATAAAACTACTTAACATTTTTAAAATACGACAAAACATGTGAAGAATGGAGCTGCTTAGACACAAACCAGAATTAAGCTAGTTCTAAAAAAGAATTGTTTCGCATCTTAAAGAAACCCAAATTTCTGCGACAATCATGGTCTCACTTATAAACGTAGAAGAATGACATTGATATGCATACGATTGGAATTAAATAAAACTGAATAGATTTTTTCATTTTTCTATAAATATTATAATCGATCATTGTATCTTGACTACACATCTCGGATTGTAGCGTCCGGAAATTCAGTTCAAATCACGAACTTATGATGCTATTATAAAAAATCAATTACATTTATAAAGAAAAAAAAAGAGAACCGTTATACGATTTTTTAAATTTATGATAAAGAATATCTGCTTATTGTATACATTTAAGAATAAAAATCATATCAGGAATGTTTCAGAATGTAGCCGGTTTGAATCTGAGTCTTAAACAAAAAACTATTTGCAAATGAAATTATAACAAACAAATAATAAAATATTAAATGAATTATTAATAAAAAAAATCTTTGAATGTAGAGTTACGTGGCAGGGGAAGTGTAACAGAGAAAATTAATAAAAAAAAATATGGAAAAATAAAACGCATCTATAAAAGAATCAGTCTATGACATAACTGTGTGTAGCGGAATGTACCCTTCAACAAAAAAGTTTAATATTCATTTATAAAATTAAAATATAAAGTATTAGATGACCATTTATTTAATTGTTATTAATGTAAAGTAGCTGGCTTCGCCCGCTAGCGGTCCCCTAATTTACATCGGGGCCTCGAATCTAACTGAATTCTCTATTTGTATAAAACCTCGAAACGAACGAACCTCCGACTTGCGTCTCCCTCGAATCGAACGAACCTCCGACACGGATCCCCGATGCTTCGGCCCCGTAAATCGGCCCTGCTACGCACGCACCGGATAATCCCTTAATTTGCACATCGAATAGTATAAACCTCTAACTGAACGAACCCCTCGGTCCCCCGCTGCCTGCGCCACCGTATAGTAGTCGTGCTGCGCATGCGCTGCAAGTTCCACCTTCCACCACCAGGTGGCGCAAACTGTTCTATGCGAACCTCGGGCACTGAAATCGTTAAGGCTGTATATGTCGAGTCGAATGAGCTATACACCGTCGTGATCCTGCCCATAGAACCAGAGATAGGTAAGTTCCCTCTGGTAGAGAAAAAACGAAATAAAATCAGTAAGTTCTTTGGATGTTGAGTCGAATGAGCCATACCAAGTCGTGATCTGGCCCATAGAAACAGAGATAAGAAAGCGCCATCTGGTGGTGAAACCCGGAACTAAAATCAGTAAGCTCTATCAATATCGAGTCGAATGATCCGACAGGAACCGTACGACGGGATATTTTGAAAATAAATAGCAAATTCTTTAGCTATTTCTTTTTTTTTTCTCCTATAGAAAAATCGGAATTTTGCTAAAATCAAAAATTATGGTCCGAATTCGAAAATTTTTTGAATCCCTGAAATGTCAGCCCACTCTGAGCAAGGATGCATAGATTTCAGATTCGAAAATCCGACAATTTTGAAGATTTTATATAGTGTATAAAAACTGCAATCATTTTCAAATGCATCATTTTACCTCTTTCCGAAATAAATTATTCGCAGACGATTTGTCTCTGTTGACTGTTGAAATAAAGCAGCAGGTGTCTTTTTTGGAATAGCAATATATTCATTTTCCGTTTCATTAATGAGTTTTAATTGATATCTTTAAAAGTTAGTGGCCGATTTTTATGATTTTTTTGTTGAATTTGCGATTTTTTTTTACACTTGTTTGCAAATTTTCGTGGACGTAGAGTAATTATTTCTACTTTTTTCGAAAAGCGATTGGAGCGATTTGATCTCGTATGTGTCAACCCCACAACAATTACGGCAACCCTCTTTCCTGTCTGGGGCAGTATTGGAAGTCTGGTCAGTTTTTGGTCGAAATAAAGAAAAGTTATGGTCCTAATTTCAAAAAATTTGAATTTTTGTAACGACAAATATCGGCCGCATGCGTACCCCGATTTTCGAATCGATACCTCCGGTAGTTTTTTTTTTAATTCGATGATGCGTGAAATAAAAACAATTTCCACCTCTGGAATTATCAAAACAAAAATTTTCTTTTCTAGTTTCGATAAAACTGTTCCTTGTTTTGCTAATTTTGATGAGGTTTTTAATTAATAACGTTCTTATTTAAGGGCCGACTTCTTCGAATTTGTAACTCCTGGAGGCCCGGATTTTTCCGAATTTTTTTATACCAAAATAGCCTCGCTGCGAGCGCAGTATGCAGCGTTTATCGGGGTACAGATGCACACAGAGACAGACAGACTGACGTTTACGAACATAATATAGATGTTCATTATTTACTCATGCAGCGTAGCCCGCTAAAACGAAATTTCTCGGTAATAGTTAGTAATTGTACTTACCTTAAAAGTTAAATATATAATTAATAAGATAAAATAATAAATGAACAAATAACCATTTAAATAAATAATAAGTAATTAAAGTATTATAATTCACGGAAACACTTATAATTCTTTAATTATAGCTTTACTGTTTACAGCGAATACTTATTTCTCTATAAGTTTCCTTATCTTTACAGTCACATTTAGAGCAATTGTAATAGATTGAATGCATAATAATTACTAAATCAATCTAATTACAATTGTACAAGAAAAACAAACGTATCTCGTAAACTTATTGCTTCAATGCATACTTCCGTATTTTTTAAGTTATTTTTTTAATTCACACATACAAAATTTTAGTATTCTTTAAATAGAAAAATAGAAAATTCTAGTATCTAGGTCGGAAAAAAGCACGCAACACTTTCTATTTGAGAGATAAAAAAGTGTAATACCTGAAACAATAAATGATCTCATAGAAATCGCCCTTCTAAGAGCAGTTTTTTCGGGTATTGATTACCTGCTTTCCAAAATTCATACAGGCGAATTCGGCGAATGAAACGGTCTTTAGTATGACATGAATATCATGACAGCCGAATGACGCACTGATTCTTCTTTTTAAATTTTAAATACAGAGTTTATTAAAACTGAGAGCTGGTATTTACAATAATATACACTATATACATTTTCACTAATATTCATAAAAATTCCACCTAAACCACATTACTTCTTAAAAACCAAAATATACTCGGATGCATTTCCACATCCTACTTACTCCGAACGAACCACCATTCCTTCTCCTCTTCTCTTCACTTCCGTTTGCTTTTTTAAACAAAAAAGGGTTGGAAAGATATTGGTTGCATGACACCCCCCCGATAAGATTGTGCTACGCAAAGCGAAGCAAAATCTGACAAATAGCAACCATACAACTATACAGCATAAAATATATATAAAAACACAATTCAAAACAGATGTATAGAAGCCTTGTTATAATAGTTATAATGAATATATAATAAACATATAAAAAACACTAACAATTCAAAACAGATGTATAGAAGCCTTGTTATAATAATTATAATGAATATATAATAAATATATATAAAAAAACACTAACAATTCAAAACAGATGGAAAGACGACTTGATATAATACTGCATACCAAAATTAAACACAAAATAAAGTATCACTTAAATAATCCTTATACAGTAACTAGTCGTGACAGACTATCTGCATTTTTTAATTTTGCACCTGGGCAATGAGAAATATTTATGTTATATCTTTGTAGAGATAAGGCCCATCTTTGTAATTTTGCAGACTGAGGTGCAGATTTCTGAAGATATATTAAGGGATTGTGATCAGTTATTAGTTCAATTTCCGCACCAAACACATAAACTTCAAATTTCTTTAATGCCCACACTACCGCATAAGCTTCACGCTCAATAGTCGACCAGTTTTGTTGCACCTTAGTGAACTTTTGGCTAGCAAAACTAATAGGACACAAATTTTCTTTCTCATCTCTTTGCGATAGACAAGCGCCAACTCCATAAGAACTGGCATCACTCTGAATAGTGTAAGGCTTTTTAGGATCTGGTGTATACAACTTAGGAGCTTCACACAATGAACGTTTTAAAGTTTGGAAAGCCTCTTCTTCAACCTCAGACCACGGAATGATTTCTGGGATTTTCTTTTTTGTCAAGTCGGTTAAAGGCTTGGCGATTTCAGCATAATTTCTTATGTAGTCACGATAATAATTAAATAAACCCAATGCACTTCTGAGGGCTGTTTTGGTTTTAGGCGATTCTATTGTCTCAATGGCACGTAACTTCTCCGGATCGGGCTCATGTCTACCTCCTCCTATGACATGACCTAGATACTTAATCTGTGCCTTTGCAAAAACACATTTTTTAACATTAACTGTGAATTTCAGATCAGTTAATTTAGATAAAACAGCGTCAAGATGTTTCAGATGATTTTCCCAGTCATTTGAAAAAATAGCAATATCATCCAGATATGCTCGACTGTACTCACGATGTTCATCCAGAGCATTGTTGATCGATTTCTGGAATGTGGCAGCCGCATTGCGCAATCCAAAAGGCATGACTTTCCATCGGTATTGAGCACGATGGGTTTTAAAAGAAGTAAGATCTCGACTCTGTTCTTCTAGAGGAATTTCCCAATACCCTTTTAATACATCTAAACATGTAATTATGTTAGCACTTCCTATTTGATTAATTAATTCAGTTGCATTTTCCATAGGGTAATCAAAAGGTTTTGTCACTGTGTTCAGTTGACGAAAATCTATACATAAGCGCATGCTACCGTCTTTCTTTGCGACACATACGACCGGATAAGCTATTTCAGCTTCACTTTTTTCTATAAGTCCTAGATGCTCTAACTCTTCTATTTGCTTATCCACTTCATTTTTTAGCGATTCCGGAATTTTATAAGTATATGGTTTCTTTCTTTCCGCACCTGGTAATAAACGAATTTTGTGTGCTCCAACGTTGGCAACTTGAATTTTGCCTGAAAATAATGGTGAATGTTTTTGTAGAAGTTTACTTAACTCTAATTGTTTATCAACCTCCAGATGACTAAGGTCTACTTCTATATTATTTTCATTCGAAGTATTAGCTTTAATTGGTGTTGGGTGAATTTCACCAAATTCTACATCGTCTTCAAAAATGACCCCAACAGTCTGTACTCTTACGTTAAATTTCCTTATTTTATTCGCATGAACATGTCTGACACCCCCATCAGGTAATTTCACTTTATACGAATGTGGTTTTATTCTTTCAAGTATTTCTCCGGGTCCTGTCCATCTAGCATATAATTTATTGGTAGAATCAGGGATAAGTAAATATACTAAATCACCTTTTTCAAATTCTTTCATTCTACTTCGACGATTGAAATAGCGAGTGTAATTTTCTTGTTTTTCTGCAGCAGTTAAAGAAGCAATGTCAGCGGCTCTTTCCAAATTTATTTTTAATTCTTGTAAATAGTCTACTGCTGAATTACTAAGATTCAATGGTAAGGGGATTTCACCTGACCATGATGACTTTAGTACTGCCAAGGGACCTCTAGCTTCCCGACCATACATGAGCTTAAACGGTGATACTCCAGTTGTGCAATTTGGCACTTCACGGTAGGCAAAAAGTAGAAAAGGAATATGTTTATCCCAATTAACAGGATCCGTACGAATTACATGATGTAGCATTTGTTTAAACACACGATTAAATTTTTCAATTAATCCATTTGAAGCGGGGTATGATGGAGTCGAAAAGCGAGGACATGCCCCTAACCGGTTCTCAAATTCTTTAGTCAATTCAGATTTAAAATTAGTGGCCTGGTCTGAACAGATAACTTCAGGAATTCCGGTGCGCATAAAAATATCTAATAAAGCATCACACGCCGTTTTCGCAGAGAGACTCCGTAATGGTACTACTTCTGGCCATTTAGAATTTTGATCAATTAAGGTAAGACAATATTTATGCTTCCTTCCTGACGGCGGAATAATTTCACCTATACAATCAATATTTACAGTATGAAATGGATATGGTGCGCGGACAACAGGTGTAATCGGAATTTTATCTGTTTGTTTCTCAGGGCTTTTTAACTGACAGTTCTTACATGTTCTACAATAATTTTCTACATCTCTTGAAATATTCGGCCAATAAAAAGATAATTTAATTCTTTCTTTTGTTTTTCGCATCCCTAAGTGGTTTCCAAAAATTGAATCATGAGCTAAATCTAATACTTTACTTCTGTAACTTTCCGGTAACACGAGCTGATATATTTTATCACCGCAAATAGTTTCTTTATGATACAATAAATTATCCCGTATCAAAAAATTATTTTTTCCTAATTTAGCGTCCTTGAATGAATTCTTTAAAGTTGCGCAATCTTTTTGTTCTTTACAAAACTTGTTAAACTCTGAAAATTCATCATTTCGATCATTTTGTTTATTCTCTGAAGAAATAAAACAAACATTTAATTTCTCTTCCGCGAGCGGGGGTTCTGAGCTATTTTTAGCTTCGTGACCTTCGAACTCCTGCAGTTGACTATTATTACACAACTCTTCATTTTGAAGTTCAATCAAAGCATTATACACGTCTGGAGTTAATAAACAAGGCACATTTAAGTTTTCAGTGAAAGCAAAAAGCGTATTTAAGGTAACATAAATTCCGCTGTTAGGTAATTTATAATGGATGGGTATAGTAGCCAAATTTGCTTGTACTTTTTCTTTGAAAGCGGATTGTAACAAAATACTACCTTTAGCTTCGATTTTCAGATCGGGAATTAATGACGTATTTAAAATACTAATTTGGGTACCGGAATCATTAATAGCTTCTATTTCTTTACCTTCTACATAAATAGTGATTTTTTTTAAAGGAAAAAGAGTAACTTCGTTTAATTGATCATTCATGTGTAAATGCCTGGAACTAACATTAGTGACTACTGCATTACTATTTTTATTTGGATTCAATTTATTTGTATCTTGTTGCATTTTCGATTTTCTCTGACCCTGATCATCATTTTGAGTATAAGATTTATCAGACTTATTTCTTCTGTTTGGGCACAATTTTGCTAGGTGTAATGGGGAATTACAAATATAACAATCACGTGATTTTGAGAAGTGTCTGTTCTCATACGTAGCTTGATTTTTCCTTAGTTGTGGGGGAACATATTTAGTATTATTATCATTATTCACTTCACGATAAATAGGCCGTTTCTCAAATTTTGTTTCCTCGAAAGACCTGCCTTTTGCAGTAAAATAAATGTCACAGTCTTTCGATAACTGATCGGGCAAAAGCCAACTTTCTCCTTGCTTGACTGCAATGTGAGTAGCTAGCTCATTATCCAAAGTTTCAAAAATTTTATCTGATATTATTAAATTAATAAGTGAATCGAAATCTTTAACGTTTCGAATTCTACAATAATTTAACCAACAGGATCTTAATCGCGAACCGAACTGTTGATGGGTTTCACCAGGTAATCTTTTAGCGTTTCTAAAATTTTGTAAACAAGTAAATGGGGACGGTTCATATTCTTTCAAAATTAAAGATTTAATTTTATCATAATCAGCTAATTCTTCATCATCAATATAAACAAGAACATTTCCTGCTTTTTCACCTACTAATTTTAGCAAAATTTCCGATTTATATTCCTTAGGAACATTTTTGTGCTTAAACGCTCTTTCTAAAGAATCAAAAAAAAGATTCCATGTTTCATTTTTCTTGGGCACTGGGATTACCAAAACTTGAACTGCTTTAATTAATTTATCTAATGATAATGACGTATTATTTTCCCCTTCGTTATGGGTTAAATTCTCGCTTCTCATTTGTTGTTGTAAACGCAATCTATTTACTTCCTCGCCATTTTTTCTTTCTGACACTGTAGTCGATAAAAATTCAGTTACGAAATCTTTATCTTTTAAGTATTCTTTAGATTTCAATAACAAATCTTTTAATTCAGGTACTCTCTTACTCGCATCAGCTTCTTCACCGATTTCTTCCAGAACAATAAGTAAATCCGCTTTAGTTACGTTTTTAAACATTTTCGAATAAAGTTAACAGTATCTTACTACACAATCAGATAAATAAATAGCTCACCTCTATTTTGTAATCCAAACACTGTGATCCAAAGCACAACTTTTATTATTTTAAATCGTAGAAATAACTCTTGTTCTCGTTATGAGAGCGGGCTGTAATATCATGACAGCCGAATGACGCACTGATTCTTCTTTTTAAATTTTAAATACAGAGTTTATTAAAACTGAGAGCTGGTATTTACAATAATATACACTATATACATTTTCACTAATATTCATAAAAATTCCACCTAAACCACATTACTTCTTAAAAACCAAAATATACTCGGATGCATTTCCACATCCTACTTACTCCGAACGAACCACCATTCCTTCTCCTCTTCTCTTCACTTCCGTTTGCTTTTTTAAACAAAAAAGGGTTGGAAAGATATTGGTTGCATGACAATGAGAATCTAGTATATATTAACGAAATATATTATTTTAAGTAGCTAAATATCATTTGAAAGAGACTTAAATTGTTACAGTGCTTAAGTGAAAATTATTATATCACAATTTACATTACATAATTTAGGACTTTCACGAGTACATTTTTTTTTTTTTTTTTTTTTTTTTTTTTTTTTTTTTTTAAAGCTTGCTTTATTTTTATATTATTAAACATAACTATTTTGTTATTAGAATATATCTTTATACATATATTGTATTTTAAAATGTATTTTGTAATACTTATTTTTGCAAAATGAAATATGTATGCATATATTTCCCCAGAATTTAAAACATGTACCCTATTTATCAATAATTTAATATATTTTCATTTTTTAAAGTTATATATTCATTTATTTTCCAGAATTAAACATAGCAAAAGAACTGTGTAGAACCAAGGTGAATTTAAAGCATTCATTATCTATACTAGTGCATCCAACCCGGGCTTCCCGGGATAGAGAATATATGTGAAGAACATTTTTTATTTTTTGTTATTGAAAACTAATAGATTTTTTACATTTAATAATTTTTGTTAGATTGCCTGCTAACAATACCACCAAAGAAATCGCTAAAAATTTCGTTATCTACAGCAGTTTTTTTACTCTCATAATTTCAGCAGTTTTAAGCGTTTATTTCAATTACATGTCTGTTAAATCTATGTTTTATTTATACTATTTTACTTATTCCTTAATAAAGTTTTAATTTCGTTATTGAATATTAGTTGGAGACAAGTGCTGAACTTTTCATATTGTTTAAAGTGCAAACAGATTAATATTTTGTAATCGTCTGCAAGCGATATAGATTTTTTTTTTTTTTAAATCATGCTTGAAATTTAATTTCAATGCTATAATTAATCTGTCAATTAAGATACAGTTTTCAAACAGATTACATTTGAAAGTAGATTTTATTAATTATATAGGGGTGTAAAAACTAAAAATATGTGATGTTTGGAAATTTAAAAAAATTCAGTAGCAAAAATCGCAAAACCGAAACTTCTCCGTTAACTGTTGCCATTTGCAAAATGACGTCAGCGTTACGCACGGACACGTTTGTCCTTTATAATATAGATAGATATGTATATACAAAATAATTAAATATGATTTTATTATTATTTGAATGCACATTGAAGTCAGATTGTATTATTTAGTAAATGTTGTACAGTATCCAGTCAAATGTGTTATTTGAGCATAATATTAATCATTAATACAGCTACTTTTACGCATAAACCTGCTAGGAATTTGAATCCTTAAAATTCATTAAATTATCACATTTAACATGAGAAAAATGTTCTGTGGCGAAGCAGACGTAAACGGTTGATGGCCGAGAATTAATGATATCCGCCTACTCCTCCTCATATATCACTAGCAGAGGGAGCGAAGAGATTACCCTTTCTATTAACCCTGGCTAATAACAAAGGGAAATATGTTCTCGAACTAATCTGACACCGTGTAGTATTACACTCTTTGAATCATTAAAGAACATTGTGATTGGTGTCTTGTTACTTGAACTACAGCGTATTTATTTGTAAAGGTTGAAATGGCAGGGGTATGATATATATAGTTACGTAATATATTATTTTAAGTAGCCAATTGCTCATTTGCTTTAGGCGTAATTTGCTACAATGCTTAACTCACATCTGTCATGTCGAAACTTGTGCCACATAAATACTTGTATCTTGAAAGAGTAAATATGACTACATTTAAAAAAAAATTAAACATATATATGAAACAAATTAAAAAAAAAAAAAAAAATTTTTTCGTCGTTGACTTCATTAAGACTATAATTCTGTGTAAATCCCATTATTCTAAATTATTTTCTCGCTCCAGTATTCGATTGTCAAAATTACATCTAGCGAAATATATAGTTTATTCCAAATTCATTCTCTTAAAAAATGGCACTGATAGAATGTTCTATTAAATTTACGCACTTTTATTTTCTTTAAATAAAAAGCATCCTAGAATCTAATAATTCAAAAAATACCCATTTCCCAGCTAAAAATATTTTACTTTTAAGAAATAACAACCTATGAATTTCTTTTCTTTATTTTTTATTTCCCTACGATTCCTGACAAAATATTACTTTTCAAATTCTGAAAGATTTTAATCTCAATGTAAAAATTATTTTGGCATATTGCCATACTTGATAAAAACATATGTACTCCTTTTCTCTCTGCTTTTATTTATTCGAAGGAAGTAGAAGGCACGAGATTGTTCTAGAACATTTTTTGGCGCGCTTTTGCCAGCTTCGGTAAGTTCACTTCGATATTAATTCGCCGAAGAAGTTAAGCCGTGAGCGTTGATTGGCCTAGAGGCTTTTTAGATAGAATGTATTCTGGCGCGCTCGGGAAATGATATACGGATTTTTCCCGCGTTTAGAGCAGAATGTTCCGGGATTTCGGTGGTGGATGCAACTAGTCATGTACTTCCTAAATCTTCGAAGGTTCTCCTTGGCCGCCGATTGATTTTTAAAGAATACCTGCCTGTACTAACTAAGATGTCTTCTTATATTTAAATTTAAATCATCAAGTTTCGCCACGACCCTAAATTTAGCAGTGCATGGAGTGAGTTTTCAATAGAGTAAAGCTTAATCAATTAATCTTTAAATTTTTCGAATAAAGTGTGAACTGGAACGAACTGCCTCTTCTCTGTAGCTTATACGTACACAATGAAGTAAGTCTCGGTGCTCGACTGAAAATCTCCTCGGAGAAACCTCCCTTGCCTTGAATAGGAGTCTACAAAAGTATGGTGACTCCAGTTAAATCGTCACATATTGAATTTTTTTAGTCGACAGGATGTTGACAGTATTCTTACATTAGACGAACATGATTTTGAGACATTTTTTGGAGTCTAGCGAATATGCTACAAGTTGTGCTTTTGTTCAAACATTTTGCCGGTGCGTGCAGACAGCAACTGTCGCGACGGATGGAACGATGTTTTGGTATGATGTAATCAAGATTGAAATATGTGTGTATAGCGGATTTGAAGTGTGTATCATCGAATTAAATGGAAATTTGAAAAGACTTATTTTATGAGTTGCGGCCAAGTAAATAAAAAAAAGAAGACGTGGCAGTGTAAGTTATTTTTTCATGATTGATATTTTATTTTGTGACTTTATGATATTTGAATATTTTTATGTGTTTTATTTTTACTGTTTATGATTATTTAAAATTCTATTGTTATTTAAATGATACTTAAAGTCGGGGCTTTGTAAAGAAAATGAAATACATTCTTATATTGATAAAAGTAATTGAAAGATAAATATAATTAATTACATTTTTCGTTCTAAACAGACTATATTTTTCTTATTTCCACTCTAAAGCAATTTGACTGGAAACCATTTGCGTAATTTACTATTTTTGCTTCCTTTTTATTCTGTGTTTATGTTTTCACTAAAAAGATGTAATATGATTGAAATTTATTATGCTGTTGAAGTTATTTCCAACTATTTGGAAAGAATTGATGGTTTGTAATTTAAATAACAGAATATTAGATCCTTTACGTAATTTGATGTGTAAGTGTATACTGATATTACTTGTTGTTCTTATGTTGTTTATTATTTTGAATTTTAGAGTCAGATAATTTTATAATTGTTGTTAAGTTAAAGATTAATATATTATGAATTGATATTAGATATTATTATTATTATTATAAGTTATAAGATTATATTATTAGGTTTTAAAAAATTTAAATTCAAGTAATTACTAAGATGAACTGTTGGAGTAGTACAAATACCTTAATGAAGATCAGAGCAAAATATGAACGTGATTTCGATCAATCTGGGAAACAGTATGTCCATTATCTGTCAGTTGAGCATAGGAATATAATGGGTTCTTTAATCAATCGCCAATACACGGGTAGACTTTCGGGTACTTTAAATTTTTCGGGTCCCAATAGAGATATCACACAAAATGATATTCGGACAATTCTTATTGATGAAATATACAAATTTGAAGGAAAGTCAGGTGAGCTCACGACAAGTGATATAGCGGAACATGAAATCGATTTTGATATTTATGACAAAAGTGTAGACAATAGAAAAATTGACAAGTGTTGTAAATGCTTAGTGAAATTTGTGGAGCAAAAAATAATGTGTAACTATTGCCACGAATTCTTTATGTACCCTAAAAGTAAAATTAAATTAGATTAAACTCAAAATTTTTATGTGAATATTATATTTGTACTGACACATTTACTGTGTAGAATGTTTTCTGTTGCAAATTCCTATAATTAATAGAATTCAGTAGGGAAGCTTATCAGAAATGTCTATCAGTATTTTGGGGTTGAAATATGATGTTTACTAATAAATTAATGGTGATTGGATAACTTTGAAAAAAAAAAAAAAAAAAAAAAAAAAAAAAGGGTTTTCACTTTAAATTATATTTGTTCAAGTGATAATTTTAGTGGCAGAAGGAATACGGTCGCAATTTAGAAACATGGAACAATTCGCGACAATATTATTTTCCAGATGACTTCAAATTATTCCATGAAGATACACAAAAACCAGCACAAACAACTTCACATACAGGTTCACAAAATCAAACTAAAGTAAAAACAATAGATTAAACTCAAATTCTTTTAAATATCGCTTATTACCATAATTTCACCATTATCAGGTATGTTCTTGGGTCGACACAGGAATATTACTTGTTTTTGAAAGTTTTTGAGGTTAGGTAGACAACTTATGCAGGCATAAGATGTGTATTATGATTTTAGGAATTTTCAAATTGATGTTGAAAAATGAAATTAAAATTTATATATAATTACAGGTTTTAGTAAATATAAGTTATATTATTTAATGGATTCACAGAAGCTATATTTATTTTGTTTAATACAATAAAGGTCTTGAATTATTCTTGAATGCTGATATTCTGTATTAGTCAGAGTTGATATTGTGATGTTGTAGTAAAATGTTAAGAGAGATTAGTTGAAATTTAAGGATTACAATAGTATAAATAATAGTTTTATATTCCAATTCTCTGTCACCTATCTATCTAACAATTATTATTATTATTATTATTTTTGCTTATTACTTAAAAAGTGTAAAAAGAAGTAGAGGATTCTACACTTAAATTTTGGTAATTAGCTATATCCGATTATGTCATAGATTTTTTAGTAGTCAAAAGAAGAGTATCAGAAAGGGATATTATTGTTCACAATTGTTGGTTGAGTGAATCCTATCTAAATATTTGGGCATCTAAATTATTTAGTATTGGAAAATAATGTAGAGTTAAATTTTTTTTTATATAGATTTCGGCTAGCAAAAAATTATTTCCTTATCCTTTCAAGTAAGGAAACAAACATATTTTGCTATGTATTTTTTTTTTTTCCTCAACCAAGAATTTTATATTGAATGTAATATTTACTGTGATATATTATATTGTTAGAGTAGTTATTGAAGTCTGTTGATATTATTTATTTTGAAAAGATTTATTAATGTTATTATTTATTAAGAGAAAATATTAGAAAAAATGTTGAGAGAGACTTAGAGTTAATATTAGAGTTATTAGAGTATTAGAGTTTTATTTACAAATTGAGTAAACTGCTTACAATGAAATGTAGTTATAAAATATATGATGAATTAGAATTTTTGTACCAAGGTTGTGATATTTCAAAGTAGTATGTATACCATGTTGTGCAATATGGACATTTATTAATTCAAAAATTTTACTGATTGCGACAAAAAGGATAGCTATCGAATGAAATGAATTAGCTCTGGTCTTCAGTGTGACCACAAAAAGAGTGGCACCACAGATTAGAGTGGGGGTAATCCCAAAACCACAATGGAGAAAGACTGAAATTTAGTCAGAACTGTTTTGAGACTGTTGTTGACTGCTGTTGTTGTTCAAACAGTGACTGTTTAAGACTATTGAAACTTCAGTATTCAGTTATTCAGTATTAGTATGATTAAGTTTTTCAATAGTATTCTGAAGAATACAGTTTTTTCAATTGGTAATATTCTTCAGTTTTCAATGTAACTAATTTCCAACTTTATTATTTATTATATTATTTATTATATTGATTTATTATTTATTATTATTATATTATGTTGGTAATATTATTTATTATGTTAGTTATTTCTTAGTTTATCTTGATGTATCCCATTTATTTACACTTGCAAAAGTAAGTGTTGCTGTAAACTTATGTATTTGAGGTTATGCTTTACTCTAAAAATATTTTAATTTCCATTCTTCCAAAATTTAAGACAATTACTTTGTTTGTGATTCTTGATGATTTAAAATTTTTAGAATTTTATATTTTAGGAAAATTCTCTATTTTTTTTTTTTATCTGAACTGCTGTTAGGGAACTGCTATTCAGATAAGCTTGTTTTTTTTTTTTTGGGGGGGGGGGGGGGATATTGAAACAAATAAAAAAAAAAAAAAAAAAAAAAATTTTTCGTCGTTGACTTCATTAAGACTATAATTCTGTGTAAATCCCATTATTCTAAATTATTTTCTCGCTCCAGTATTCGATTGTCAAAATTACATCTAGCGAAATATATAGTTTATTCCAAATTCATTCTCTTAAAAAATGGCACTGATAGAATGTTCTATTAAATTTACGCACTTTTATTTTCTTTAAATAAAAAGCATCCTAGAATCTAATAATTCAAAAAATACCCATTTCCCAGCTAAAAATATTTTACTTTTAAGAAATAACAACCTATGAATTTCTTTTCTTTATTTTTTATTTCCCTACGATTCCTGACAAAATATTACTTTTCAAATTCTGAAAGATTTTAATCTCAATGTAAAAATTATTTTGGCATATTGCCATACTTGATAAAAACATATGTACTCCTTTTCTCTCTGCTTTTATTTATTCGAAGGAAGTAGAAGGCACGAGATTGTTCTAGAACATTTTTTGGCGCGCTTTTGCCAGCTTCGGTAAGTTCACTTCGATATTAATTCGCCGAAGAAGTTAAGCCGTGAGCGTTGATTGGCCTAGAGGCTTTTTAGATAGAATGTATTCTGGCGCGCTCGGGAAATGATATACGGATTTTTCCCGCGTTTAGAGCAGAATGTTCCGGGATTTCGGTGGTGGATGCAACTAGTCATGTACTTCCTAAATCTTCGAAGGTTCTCCTTGGCCGCCGATTGATTTTTAAAGAATACCTGCCTGTACTAACTAAGATGTCTTCTTATATTTAAATTTA